>JAKSZU010000003.1:51556225-52156225 GCA_026018925.1 Tupaia tana
CCTGGGGGGTGATTTCTCGCTTTCTGTCTCTATGTCTCTCTCTGTCTGTCTGGCGAGCGCACACACCCTATAGCGAAAAACCTCTCCAAAAAAAAAAAAAAAAAAAAAAAGCACTGAATTGTTATTATTATCTATTTTATTACTGTTACTGTTGGCTTACTGTTGGCTTTCTGTTTTTTTTTGTTTTTGTTTTTGGTTATTTTTTGGAGAGGTTTTCGCTATAGGGCGCGTGCGCTTGCCAGACAGAGAAAGAGACATAAGAGACAGAAAGCGAGAAATCACCCCCCAGGGGGAATGGTCACGCTGCAATCCCTTCTCCTCTCGGGATCTTGGGCACGCACACACACTCGCCCGGCGTGAGTTACTGTTGGCTTTCTGGATCTTTCATTTTCAAAAAGTCTTTTGACCCCTTCTTGGTTTCTCTTTCTGCTCTTTTTTTTTTTCCTGCTCTATCCAACCTGAATACCATTCTTATCACTCTAGTGAGAGTTATCTTCAACTTTTTTGTTCCTAATTCCTTTACCATTTTATTATCTCTTTCGAGATTACTGAATGCTGAGGGGGACTATCACTCCGTTTTACAGGTTGAACCTATAATTCTGGGTTTTCAACCTTAGTTGAGCCCTCAGCATTCATTACTTGCTTTATTTATGTGTTCTAGTTGGTTCCCCATTTCCATTTTATTAAACATCACACTAATATTAAAAATGAGTGTATTTATTTGTCTTTTCTATTAGACCAGAAATTGGCAGTCTGTAGCCTATGGGCCTAATTTTGCCTTTTTTTTTCTTTTTTTAGCTTTTAGTTTTTGTTTTGTTTTGTATGCCCTTGACTTGAACAAATAGCTTTTATTTATTATTATTTCTTCAATTTGGTAAAGCATGTGTGCACTTCCTGGTGAGAGATGGGAGAGAGAGGAGATGAGAAAACACCCCACCCCCACCCCCACCCCCGAGGAGAATGGCCACACTGAAACCCTATCTCTTCCATTCTCCTCTTGGGATTTTGGGCACGCATACATACCCAGTGCGTTTCTCAAGCCACTGGGTCCAGAGCTTGATCTGCACTGTCAGTTGTGCAGATCAAGGGATCTAGCTGCCTTAACCACTATGCCATGAGCTGGCCCAGCTTTTACATTTCAAAAAAGCTGTTTTTTGGGAACCAGCAGTTAGCGTAATGGCTATGTCGCTGGACTCCCACGTAGTCGACCGCGGTTCACGTCCCGGATCCGGTGACTTTAAAAAGCTGTTTTTTGATAAAAATGGAGGGGCCGGCTGGTGGTGTGATTGTTAAGGTGGCTGGATCCCATGTGGCTGACTTTATGGTTCAAGTCTGGACCCTGGCTTAAAAAACACCCAAAGGAGGACCAGCAGTTAGTATAATGGCTATGTTGCTGGACTCCCATTTAGTCGACCTCAGTTTGCATCCCAGACCCGGTGGCTTAAAACTCAGCCGGGCGCGTGTGCGTGCATGCCCAAGATCTCGAGAGGAGAATAGAGGAGAAGGGATTGCGGTGTGGCCGTCCCCCCGGGTGGGTGATTTCTCACTTTCTGTGTCTCTCTCTGGTGAGAGCACGTTCCCTATAGCAAAAACCTCTCTCCCCCCCCCAAAAAAAAAAAAAAATCACCCATAGGAGAAGGGATTGCAGCTTGGTCATCCTCCCTGAGGGTGTTTTCTCACTTTTCCTCTCTCCGTTGAGTACAAATACCCTATAGCAAAAACTAAAAAAATTAAAAATAAAAGGATAGACCTGGCTGTGGTAGAGCATTCTGGGCATTAATGCTTGACAGGCTGAGACCACATGGGATACCCAGGCTTGATTCCCGGCCCATCCTAAAAAGCCTGCATAATGATGGATGTTTTTAGTCTCAGCTACTCAGGAGGCTATGACAGGAGGACTGTGACTTTGTAGCCAGCATGGGCAACACAGCAAGAGCTCGTCTGAAAGAGCTGGGCATAGTAGTTTACGTCTAAGGTTTCAAACTCAGAAGGCCGAGGCAGAAAGAACATGACACAGACCCTGTCTGTAACAGCACACACACACACACACACACACACACACACACACAAGCTAGCAAAGCCAAAGACAAAGATTGTATATGGCTTACAAAGCCTAAATATTTGTTCTCTAGTCTGTTGTTCTCTGTTCTTATTTTTTATAAGCGCCTTGAGGAAAAAGATTATGTCTTATTTGACTTGTATTAATACTTCAGTTTCCAGAAGGATTCCTCATAGAAGTATAGGAGAATGTGATAAAGGTTGTGAAAGAATGAATGAGTCATAGTATTTTCTTCTGTTACTAATTGTATACATTAATAATTTAATGAATAGCTACAATTCAGGTAATGTAAAAATATTAAAGAATGACTACTTTTGGGGGGCAGATAATCCATTAATTATGAACTTGTTTGCCATTAATTTCCATATAAAGCCATTTTAGTGGAAATAATTGCCTTAAATATAAGTACTTTAAGGAAATATAAAATTTTAAGATCCAGATTTACAGTAAGAATGTAGTGAGACTCTTCACACTGCAAAAGTACACACTGCAGATTTTTAGGTGCCCTCAAGAACAACTGACATGTTTTCCTATACTACCCTTATATTTACACTTATTTGGTCCTCTAAAATTTGTGTTCATGAGTGAAAGTTTGCTCTTTCAACTCATTGCCCACATTAAAAAGTTTAGTTCTACACAGTACTACAAAAGATGGTAATTAACAAGGATGTTTTGCATTTTAGATCATCCAGCCGGAGTTATTCATACAGAAACTTGTACAGAAGGTCCACCTACTTTCAGTGACAAGAAAGATAAAATATCAGAAAGTCCAACAGAAGCCACAGATATTGGTAATTTGTTTAATAAATCATTTTTTTTTGAGATGTTTTCGCTATAGGGCGCATGCGCTCACCAGACAGACAGAGAGAGACAGAGAGGCAGAAAGCGAGAAATCACCCCTAGGGAGGATGGCCACACCGCAATCCCTTCTCCTCCATTCTCCTCTCGGGATCTTGGACACGCACGTACACGCGCCCGGTGTGAATTTAAGCCACCGGGTCCAGGACGCGAACCACGGTTGACTACGTGGGAGTCCAGCGACATAGCCATTACGCTAACTGCTGGTCCCAGTTTAATAAATAATTTTAAAAGTTTAAGTAAGTAGTTAACACTGACAAGAATGAGTAAAGATCATTTGTCGGGACCAGCAGATGACACAGTGGTTAAAGTGCTGGACTCCCAATTGGCCAACCACAGTTCAAGCCTCAGACCTGGCAGCTTGAAGCTCCTATCAAGGGCACATGTGCATGCCCAAAATCCTGAGATGAGAACAGAGAAGAAGGGATTGTGGTACAGCCATCCCTCTCGGGGATGATTTCTTGCTTTTTGTCTTTCGGGTGAGCACACAGACACCCTATTGTAAAAATATCTCTCTTAAAAAAATTTTTTTTTTTAAAGATCATTTGTCATTGTTTTTGGATATTCTTACAGTAGTCTGTCAAGCTCTTATACAATGACTTAATTCTGGTTCTGAAATGACACTTGGAAGAATAAAACATGTATGATCAAAATTGCTTGGAATCAATCATCAAATAATAATTCTGTTCTACACGGAGACTAAAAACTAAAATATAAAGGGCCATCCCATGGCCTGGTGGTTAAGGGAACCAGATCCCACATGGCTGACATGAAGGTTCAAGTACTGCAGCTTAGAAAAAAACATACTAGGTACACATGTATGCATACCCCAAATCCCAAAAGGGATAGAGAAACAGAGAAGGAAATGATTGCAGTGTGACCATCCCCCAGTGAGTAGTGCTTTCTTTCTCTCTCTCTCTCTCTGTCTTTGGTGAGATCATGTGCATTATGGCAAAATTAAAACAAAAAACAAAAAATAAATAAACATCAAGTATATAAACATTTCTTTTGTGTTGGAAGGAGTAAAATATCTTAAAATATTTTTCTCATGACAGAATTGATTTTAAGCATAATATTTTTAAAAGAAGTTAATATTTTCAATTATCCTAAACAGATTTACCATTGTTTTATATTTATAAAGTTTCATTTGATCGAGATTCTAGAGTTCCTTGTAGAAATGTATTTGTTTTAGAAAGTGAGGATGTCTGACAGACACAGTTTTGTGTAAAAATGTTTCTAAACAGTGACCAAATATTCTGGTGTTCTGACTGTAGGTTTTGGTAATCGCTGTGGAAAACCCAAAGGACCAAGAGATCCACCTTCAGAATGGACCTGATTCAGGGAACTAAAAGACACTTTCACTTATACTGGAAAATTTAAGTGCCACTGAAAGCCAGGTTTATGGTATTCCATCTTTAAAATGTGGGACTAACAGCAGTGTAGATTGTTACCTTAATATTTTTTTTTTGCTGGGATCATCTACCTGCCTTATACTACGCTTAGGAAAAAGTATTACATATGGTTTATTTTGTAACTTCAAGTATTATTGCCTTAATGTCTCTTAACCCTGTTACACGCTGCTTGTAGACATGTTAATATAGTAATACTTTTATGAGTTTAAGGACTACATGAGTTTAAGGACTACTCTTTTGCTGTTTTATCATGTATGCATTATTTTGTATATGTACAGGGCAAGTAGATATATAATTTGATAAAGTTAACGTCATAAAATATTATTAACAGAAGATGTAAGAAATTTCTGCATGGTCTAAATCTTTGTGTACCTTATTTGTAAATTATTTGCCCTGAAGTTTTAGAAAATAGTTTCTGAATTTTAAAATTGCTGGATTCATGCAGCCAGCATTACAGGTTACCAGAGATCAAAGATTGTAATAATAATACATTTTGTAAATTGTAAGCAAAAAGTTATTTTTATATTATATACTGTCTAATTGTTCATCCTAATTGTTCTTGTTTTCACCTAGTCATGGAGATTCAGTAAGTGCCTTGGAACAATATTGAATTCTCTTAGCTTGTGTGTGTTACTTTAATATTTGAACTCAACTGGGATTAGAAGACTATCAGAATATATGTATGTTTCAGGATATTTGACCTGCCATTAAAAAAAACAGAAACAATTTTATAGTGCCTACTTGTTGTCATGGTTTTTCATTCTTCATTTTTAGGAAATCATTCTTCAGAGTTACCATCAGGCTTATTGCTTACTCAGTCTTTAAGTCATGAGTATTAATGTGGTTTAATCTCAATAGGGAGGGAGATAGGGAGGCTTGTTCAAAAAACAAGGCTTTGCAGTTCTAAATGCCTACCCTTGAGTCAGCCATAGATCTAGGGCCTTCTCATATTAGTTCATTGGGAAAGTCATGATGTTTGTTTTCTATGCGAAAATGCATTACGATTTCCTCAACAACCCAATATTTAGCCTACAAAGATTTTAGTAGAACACCAAATAGAGGTCAAGTTGGGGATGAGGAACTAGTTTCTTCGTATCTATAAATTCTAGGTCTGAAGTTTGACACCATAGATTAGAGTTGACAGGCATCTATATTTTCCCTCTGCATACAAAAGGATGAAGAAATTATGAGACTAAAATGAGATTGAGTATGAGTAAAAGAAGGATTGTTGTGCAATATAAAATACTACTACATTTTTGTGTTGACAGATTTTTTTTTTTTCCTTTGGGAGAAGTTTTTTTACTATAGGGCGCATGTGCTTGCCAGAAAGACAGAGAGAGACAGAAAGCAAGAAATCACCCCCGGGAGGGCGGGTGGCCACGCCGCAGTCCCTTCTCTTCCTTTCTCCTCTTGGGATCTTGGGCATGAACATGCGCTCGGTGTGAGTTTGAGCCACCGGGTCTGAGACTCGAACTGCAGTCGACACATGGGAGTCCAGTGACATAGCCATTACGCTAACTGCTGGTCCCTGTGTTAACAGATTTTTTATGCTAAGTGGTCCTTATGTTAATCTCTTACAATTTAAATTTTTCCCGTATGTTTTGATCATAAGAAATACATTGAATGTTTAACATTCATAAGACACAGACCTTCTTATAATAATTTCCTAATAAAACTTAAACCAAAGTATAACCAAAAATATTTTTCAGCCTCTTCATACACTTCACAAATTGTATAATATGGCACTAGAATAATTTATATCAAGTTTTTGCTATTGGGAAAGGATTTTTTGGAATAATTTCTTTTAAGTATAACACATATTGGGTACCAGCAGTTAGCGTAATGGCTATGTCACTGGACTCCCATGTAGTTGACCATGGTTCACATCCTGGACCCGGTGGCTTAAAAAAACTCATGCCGGGCGCGTGTGCATGCGTGCCCAAGATCCCGAGAGGAGTACGGAGGAGAAGGAATTGCGCCGTGGCCATCCCCCCGGGGGGTGATTTCTCACTTTCTGTCTGTCTCTGTCTGGCGAGCTCACGCGCCCTATAGCAAAAACTTCTCCAAAAAAAAAAAAAAGTATAACACATATTCAAGTAGGGTACAAAAATCATATTAGTCATCATAAAGTACACATACCCATCTGAGTGACCTCCACCTGGATCAAGCAAGAAAATAGTATCGATCACTGCAAAGCTTCCTTCCTGAGTTTCTGAGATTTGTTCATTTTATATTATAGCAATTATTTGTTCATTATTCAATACAGAATTTTGCATTGTATACATATACCACAATTTTTCTGTTCTGCTATTAATAGGCATTGTGGGTTTGGGAATATTACATACTATGCTGCTCGAACATTTCTGCATGTATTTTTTTTGTTGCACATATGTACATATATCTGCTGGATATGTATTGGAGTTGAATTTTTGGATTATAAGATATGCATATGTATTTTATCTTTAATAGATATTACAAAGTGGTCTAATTGTTACAGATCCTCACCAATACTTGGTATGGCCAATAGTTTTTATTTTAGCCATTCTCATAGGTATGCACTGATATTGCCTAGTATTCTGAATATGTAGTTCCCTGATGATTAATGAGGTTGAGCACCTTTTTACATACTTAATGACCATGTGGACTTCTTTTTCCTGAGCCTGTTTAAGTCTCAAGAAAAAACTTTGGCATTATCAACTGAAGCTAAATATTGGGTCATCAGAAAAGTTATGATGTTTTTCTATGCAAAAGTGCATCCTGACTTTTCGACAACCCAATATATACATCCCCTGTAATCCAGTATTCTACACCTGTTTTTCTCTTGTGTTTTTCTCATTGACATAGTGAGTTATTTATATATTCTGTGTTTCAATTCTTATTGGTTTGCTTGTGCTTTGCCTTCTCACTCTGTTGTTGGTGTTTGGTTGGTGGTTTTTAATTGCCAAAGGGTGTGTGTTCTTACAGAAAGAAACAGAGAGGGGAAAGAAGAAAGCACCCCGTGCCCCAAAGCATGGTCTCGTTTCTCTGTCCTGTTGATATTTTGACCATGCATGCACACACAGGTACCCTGCATGCTTCTCAAGGCACTAGTCCTAAGTTATCAATCATCTCCTTTATAATTAAGGCTGATTAATGCTTTTTGGTGTACTCTCTTAGAAATCTTTGCCTATCCAAAGATTATGACAGTTTTTCTAGAGACTTTTATAATTTTTATACAGAATTCATTATTTTTGAGTATGGTATATTATGTAGTTTTTTTGTTTGTTTGTTTTTTCATTGATCAACCACCACTTACTGAGAAAACTCTTTTTTTCCCAGTGTTCCTTTTTTATGTTTTGCTAAAGTTTTGGGCATGTGCACTCATCAGTGAGAGATGGGGATGGGGGCGTGGAGGAAACTGCCGGGGGAGTGTGGCCACACCACATCCTGTCCCCTCCATTCTTCTGCTTGTATTTTGAATATACATTTACATGTGCCCAGTCTGATTCTCCAGCTGCTAGCTCCAGTGCTCAGCTGCACAGTCAGCTAAGTGGGATATAGCCACCTTAACTTCCACACCACCTGATGGACCTCCCCACTGTTAATACAGTTTTTTCATAAATTAGGTGTCTATTGATCTGAGAGTCAGTTTCTAGATTTTTTTCTCACTATCTATCCTTATTTAAAACTACCTTTTTCCAAATTTAGCTTTCTTCAACTCATTAATTTTTATGCTGCCTGAATACTTAATAAAATTAGATATTAGATAAAATAGTTACTCAGTTTTATTTTTCTATGTAAAGCATATGGTTAATCACATTTGTATATGATAAGCCACTGCCAAATGCATCCTGTCACTTTCCAAAACCTCTAGCATGTAGTTAAGGTTACAAAGATCTTTCTAGCTCTCCTTTTCTATTTATCAGTTAGTGTTCATTATTGGGAGCCATTTTTTACATAGTATTTTTCTCTTTATGGGCATTTTCTCCATATATTGTTCAACAGAAAACAGCAAAGCCATAGTTAATGACAGTGTAAACTACATTTAGTCTGTAGCTAAGTGTCTTGATCACATGTTTACAGCCTCAGGATATGTGGTTAAGGTTTTTGCCTGAGCACAGTTACATAATTGTATGTTCGTAAACACTTGGGGACATTTAAAATAGTTGAAACGCTTGAATGTGAATGGTTTACTGCATATCAGTGTGTTTTTATGATCTGATACTGAATTTACTAGAGGTCGGAAGTTCAGAGTCCCTGCCTCTCTTTAGATAACAGAATGGATATAAGGGAAGATCTCCAGTTTCCAGATCAGGTCTAAACTCAGCAGATTATGCCAAGACCCCATTCAAGATTGTCTGTTGATGACCTCTCTGGCCTTTATACCAAATGGAAAAAAGTGCTCCAGCCAAACTAGTTTTCTGAGTCCCCCATGCCTTAGTCATCTTACACCCCCTTTTCTTCAGCATCCTTCATCCTTGTTCTGGTGAACCCTACTCCATCTATCCAGACTTCATCCAGGTGTTATTTTCTCTGCTAAATTCCTCATCTTGTCCCATTTCTGCTCAAGTCAGTCAATCTTCCCTGTTAATGTCTATACTGTATCCTATTCATTTACTGTATTTATACTTTCTGCTCAACTAAACTAGATCATTTGAGTTAAATGACCATGTAATTTAGTAGGAATGTTGGCATATACTCCACAAGCAGTCAAGTGCGCAAAGTAAAAGTAAATCTTGAACATAAGTATTTTCTTAAATATTATCCTGATACAAAATAGAACATGTCTGTTGAATTAATGAATTGAATCCAAAACCCTAGCACATGTTAAGGTAGCTGGTCTATACCTGATTTTTATTTATATTCCTAAATATGCTTCTATTAATCTTAATCTCTCTTGATATACAGCTTAAAGCACCTATATAAATACACTTAGGAAGTATAACATAGGTGATTTTTACACTAGTCTCTGCTCCTAGAGGCAGCTCAGAAATATTCACGAACTGTAAGTACTTTGCCAAGAATTTATCTAGTTTTCAAGCTTAATATTGGGCTCCATTCTGAAAATAATTATATATATGTATTGAAAACAAGTTTTGTGGGATCAGCAGTTAACGTAATGGCTGTGTCGCTGGACTCCCATGTAGTTGACCACAGTTCGCGTCCCAGACCCGGTGGCTTAAAACTCACGCTGGGCATGTGTGCGTGCGTGCCCAAGATCCCGAGAGGAGAATGGAGGAGAAGGGATTGTGGCGTGGCCAACCCCCCGGAGGGTGATTTCTCACTTTCTGTCTCTCTGTCTCTGTCTGGCGAGCACACGCGCCCTATGGCAAAAACCTCTCAAAAAAAAAAAGTTTTGTAACTCAAAAGAGACTATTGTGTGCTTAATATGAAGGGGAGCAATAAAATAAGTTGATAGAATTTGTGATCTGGAGTTTTTGAATGATAGTTCAGTGAAGAATGACATCTTCAATTATATTCACCCATAAAATGCTTTCTGTTTGTAATATTTTGGTTGAAATACATGTTTGGTATTATTTATTGCATGCAGTCTATTATGTCACTCTCATTTAATTCTAAATACAAGATTACATGCTGGTTTTAGGAAAGTTCTTACTACTTTTTTTTTACACAAATAACTTCTAATTGTAACTTTTAGTGATTATTGGAGATACTAAAATTCAGGTTCCATTAATAAATAATGAGATATGAGCTAATTTCTATTTTTCATACTTTATTCTCCATTTCTGAGTCTTTGTTACATAGCTCTTAAGGACCAGACAGAAGCCTATGTTTTTATTTTGGCAGATGGAGAATTGCAAAGGCTTTAACGATGAGTTTGGCATATGTCCATTTAATATAAGCAGTTCTTACATATTATGCTAAATGTGAAAGTAGATTTAATTTTGAATATAAATTGTACTAATGTATTTGTTGCAACCTTTTTCTATCAATATTTAAGTTTCATAAATCTTATAAAAATGCAAATAACAATATTTAGATTGTAAATAACTTAACCAGTGAAAAGCAGCCATGCTTCAGTAGCTTAAGGAAATGGGTCTTTGTGTTCTAAATCAAACAGATCTGGGCTTTGTTGAATTAGTGGGGGAAGGGAATTCCAAAGATTCCGGTCATTTTACATTTTTTAGAGAGAGCATGGCATATGTGCTGTTAGAAGGGTTTCATGTAATAGCATTTGTGACTATAAAACTCTTGCCAATATTTCAGAAAGAACTATTCCTTAGCTATTCCAGATTCAAACCCAAATAGGCAAATGAAGTAAACAGAAAATTACTCTTGCCTGCAAAAGGTGTGGTGGTTAAGGGGTGCTGGACTCCCACATGGCCAACCGCGATTCTAGTCTCGGACCTGGCGGCTTACTTTCTCTCTTTCTTTCTCTCTTGCTTTGTACCTCTCTGGCCAAAATCAAAATAAATAAGTAAATAAATAAAAAATAATTCTCAAAAAAAAAAAAAAAAGAGTTAAAAAAGAAAATTATTCTCAAGTTTTCTTTTTGTTTTTCTGGAAACCAAGGACCAAAAACAAGTATTTTTTCCCAACCAAAAATTTTTCCAGTAAAACTAACAGATTAATAAATACATAAAAGTACAAATTATCTATGGATCTGTGATTTATTTATTTTTAAGAGAGATTTTTTGTTATAGGGTGTGTGCACTCACCACAGAGACAGAAAGTGAGAAAACAACCCCCAGGGGATTGGTCACACCTCAATCCCTTCTCCATATTCTTCTTAGTATCTTGGGCACACACACATATGCGCCTGGTGTGAGTTTTAAGGGTCCGGGACTACCTTATGTGGGAGTCCAATGATGTAACCATTACGCCAACTGCTGGTCCCAGATCTGTAGTATATTTTATTATTTTTTTGGAGAGGTTTTTGCTATAGGGCCCATGTGCTCGCCAGACAGAGAGAGAGAGACAGAAAGTAAGAAATCACCCCCCAGGGGGGATGGCCACACCACAATCCCTTCTCCTCTATTTTCCTCCAGCTAACTGCTGGTCCCAGATCTGTAGTATTTTAAAGAATTCTAAAATAATGTTAAAAACATTTTAAAAACATTAAGTAAAATAAGCTACAAAGTAGCTACTCGCCAGACAGACAGAGACATAGAGACAGAAAGCAAGAAATCACCCCCCAGGGCAGATGGTCACGCCGCAATCCCTTCTCCTCCATTCTCCTCTTGGGATCTTGGGCACACACGCACACGCGCCCAGCGTGAGTTTTAAGCCACCGGGTCCGGGACGCGAACCGCGGTCGACTACGTGGGAGTCCAGCAACATAGCCATTACGCTAACTGCTGGTTCCCTCCACACATTGTTTTTTGAAATATGCATTTTCAAATGAACTTTCTGAAGAACCTCTCATAGTCTTAGATCTCGTCAACCTAAAGTGGGCTGTTCATTTTAATAATTATTCCATCTACCAATATTGATTTCTATGTATCATAAATAAATCGAAATTCACAGGTAGAAGTTTTACATTTAGATTGTATTTTCATTTGAATTAATTTTAACTTAATCCCAAGAATTTTTGGAAGTTGGATTCTTTAAGTAAAGATGGAAAATACTGATAGCTTTTAGCAGTTAGTGACTGTAGAGATTTGAACATCATCTGAATCTTCCTCTATTCCACCAGAAGGGGGCAGCAAAGCAAACCAAGAGGCAATTTACAGGTCAAAAATATCTGGAAAGACACTCAAAATTCAGACCACCAGTAGCCCAAAAGCTTTTTTGGGTGCCTTCACTATTGAGGAGTGTTTAGGAAGGCCCTAGTTCCAAGTGCCCCACTTGGGAAGAAGCTTGAGCAAATCTTAACAGTATTAATACACTTTCATTTAGACTTAGGGCTTATCTAATGTAAGTAATATGTACATATATGAAAATAATTAACGCTGCTGAATGCTTACCATGCATCAGGCATTCTTCTAATCTCTGTACACATACTTTATTCATTCTTCCCAAAAACCTAGTGAGGTATAGGTACTATCCCTTTTTATGGCAGAATTCAAGAAATAAAATTTAAGCCAGCTCTTACTCTGAAATCCCCACTGTGAACTACTGACCCTATTATATGCTTCTATTTTGTTTTTATTTAAAAAAAAAAAAATGTAAGGTTTTTGCCATAGGGATTGTGCAGTTGGCTGGAGAGACACAGTGAGAGGAAAACTGAGAAATCACCCCCTGGGGGGACGGCCATGTAACAATCCCTTCTCCATGCTCCTGGGATTTTGGGCATGCATGCACACTTGTGCAACCTGATTTTTTTTTTTTTTTTTTTTTTTTTTGAGAGGTTTTTGCTATAGGGCGCATGCGCTCGCCACCCCCCAGGGGGGATGGACACGCCGCAATCCCTTCTCCTCCATTCTCCTCTTGGGATCTTGGGCACGCACGCACACGCGCCTGGCGAGTTTTGAGCCACTGGATCCGGGACGCGAACCGCGGTTGACTACATCGGAGTCCAGCGACATAGCCATTATGCTAACTGCTGGTCCCCTCGCAACCTGATTTTCAAACTGGCAGGTCCAGGACTTAATCTGCACTTAATCTGCAGCCTGCTTTGTGGCAGTCCAGCAGTGTAACCATTACGCCACCTACTGGCCCCTGCCTCTAGATTTTAAGCAAGCTAGGAGTGTAGGCTTTAATGAGTAAGAAACTTGTGTATGCTAGTTACTTAAGTGTCACCCATATCTTTAAGACATACAACCTGGAAACTAATGACAGACATCTGCATGCTTTTCCTCATTGACTCTAGGGCACAACAGGATAAACATGGGAGCAGAAGCCAAAATCTAGAATTTTGGTTTGGTCATCTTGGTCTTTTACTGTGGTGGGTTGGAAATTATGGCCACTGTATTTGGCAGCTCCTCCCATCAATGTGGAGTTTCCCTATCCTGGTATCTGAGCTGGCTTTGTGCCTTGCTTTAACCAGTAACATGCAGCAGATGTGTTTCAGGGCTAATTCTGGGTCTGGACCTTAGGAAACCTGGCTACTCCAGTCTCTCAGGATCCTGCTGATATTTATAGAAGCTGAGGAAAAGCTGTGGAAGAATGAAAGACCAATTGGGAGATCTCCAGCTTACTCGAGCCACACCACATGGCGATCCTTCGCTGAGCCTTCCTAATCTTCAGAACCAAGAAGTCATTAAGTGTGGTAGAGCCATGATGTTTTGCAATAATTTATTAGGTAATAACATAAGTGAAGCAATTACAATGATGGAGAACACAAAGTTCATAATTTAATTACAAATTTTTAATGTAAACTCTGCTTTTTTCCTACTATCATATTTCCACTGTCCACAAGTATATAGAATGGATTCTTTCTATGGTGTCTTTCTCCTTTTCTTTCCACAGTATAAAGTTGCTAATAAATAGTGAAATGTCAAAAGTCTGTAGCTAAGGAATTTCCAAAGTCTTAAACTTTACTTAATTAGAAACATTTAAGAAAGCTCTGTAAGAAGCCCCTCGGTCATGTATCTGAACTCCAAAATAAATGGGCACTCTAGTAGTCCTTTTAGCAATTAAGGTTTTAAGGCTGTAATGATATACACAATGATTCCTATTATGAAAAGCCTTAAGCCCATGTGTGACTGGGAGCTGGCACAGATCTAAACAGATCTAAATTTTTTCCTTTTTCTCCCATGCTTCAAAACAGTTGTTTGAGTATATCTGATTGGTGGTGCTATAACTACTGCCTACAACTTATTTATGTAGCAGGCATTCAGGTAGGGCTTACTGTGTTCACAACATTGTTGTAGATGACTCATGAACTAGGCACTATCTTCCTTCTCCGCTTTACAGATGAGGAAATCAACGTACCAAGGGAAGATAAGTAACTTGCCCAGGGTTACGATACAGGCAAATTTTGATCTCTCTATGCTGGATGGAAGATGGAGAGAAAGCAGAACTGGAGTTAGATGGTATTATTTATTCAGCAACAGTTTTAGTTAGAGTAATTATTCCCAGGAAAGTAACCAGAAGAGCAGGGAGGTCTTAGTGTGGCATTTGAGATCCATGATACGGCTCCAAGTGTTCCAGCCTTACCAGGCAGCACTGCTCTCCCACCCATACAAGAGAAACTACAGGAAATGAATTCCCAAGCACACCCTGTAACTTTACATCTCTGTGCTTTGCTCCTTTAGTCCCTCCCAATATCCACCCCCTGCATACAGTACTCACCACCATCTTCAGATGGAAAGTGGAGTTACATACCTATTAAATGCCATCAGAGGCCAGCAGTCATAGTTTCTTCATAAAGCCTTTCTCTTTCTTAATATATCACTTCCTTGACCTCTGGCAGAATCAACTGACTTTCATCAAGCCTTCTTAGCTCTTGTAATTGATGCACTTTTTTCCAAAGAATTTTTTTTTCTATTGCCAGAGAGCACATGTGCTCACCAGAGACACTGAGACAGAGAGAAAGCACCCTCAATAGGGCATGGTCATGCCACAGTCCTTTTCTCTTCTTTTCTCCATCCCACCAGAATTTTGGGAACATACACATGCATCTGGCATGTTTTTCAAGCTGCTGTGGTAGGATTCAGACCATGTTGGGCCATGTAGGATCCAGTTCCCTAAACAGGGCACTTAGCCGCTGAGCTTCAGGGCTGCTGCTCCACATCATTTTAAACGAGCTGTTTATAAAATATATCTTTCACATTAGCTGGCAAGTTCCTTGAGGGCTTAACCCAATTTTCTGCTTACAGGTGCACCCAGAGACACATTATTTGCACTAAATTTGTCAGAATGGAGGTAGAATTTGGTCAGGATGAGGAGGGCACCTTTTTCACATTTGATTCCTGTTTGGTAAATTTTAGAGACATGCAGAGGTATCCTTTCTGGTATGACCTCAGGGCAGTTTCATTTTCATGGATAAAGAAAAGCACTCTCACATCTTAAATTCAAACTAGAAAATTATACAGCAATTGCATATAAGCAAGATAAAAGGAGAGAGAAAGATTACATTGTCCCTGACCCAAGTAGAGTGGCTTTTGGCTGGCAGTGCCCATCTCCCATCAGCCAGGGACAAAGCAACCCCTTGTTTATCCCAGCTTGATTTTTGGTCAGTACCTATGCCTGGTTCATGCCTTGAACATGAAAAACAACCTGGACATATGACTTAGTTTACCAACATGTTTTAAGTTGTTTACGAAGTGCTCAGTGTAGCAAAGATGAGCAGTTACCAGTTAGTATGTTCACTGTAGGTAGACAGCTAAAGCCAACTGAAGCTGCAGTTCCCCAGGGGAACTATTCATCATCCCTTTAATCACCTACTGTAATTACCAATTCTCCATTAAACAGAGATGCTACAGTTTTCCTTGGGGAAAACATTACTTTTATTGTATCTATTTTTTCATTTATTATCATTTTTTTAGTTTGCTTTAGGGCATGTGCTAGAAAAGACACAGAGGGAAAGTGAGAAAGCGCCCCCCAGAGCTCATGGCCAGGCTGAAATCCCTTCTCCTTTACTCAACTCTTGGGAATTTGGGCATGCACGCACAAGCACCTGGCATGTTTTGTTGAGTAGTTATGAGCTTTGAAGTGTCACAAACCACTGTAATATCTACGATTTTTTTTCCCTCATAAAAAGAAAATTTCAGAACAAGTCCTAAGCCCATTGACAGAATTGGAAAGGTAAGATTGGAGCCAACTAGTGTTGGGGCACTGACAGGCCAAGAGCCACCCCTTTGGGTATGTCTGATAACATCGAGACTCAGTGTGCTTCTCACTTCTATCTCGCCTTAGCCCGGATATGTTTTGGATTTGTCCTCATCTTTATAATAATAGACAGAAATTGCCCTCTCATAGTTTCAGGGGCAAAGGAACATCTGTGAAAATGCCTTGAATATCTAATGTTTATGGTACCTTGCAAACCTGTTTTCTTCAAATGAGATGTTATTTAATCATTTACCTTCCCTGTGAGCTAAGATGCCATATGGTTCCTTCCCTCAGAAACTGCCCGCTTCATTATTCCTTCCTAGACATACTAAATGTACTGTACAATATACATTTCTTTCTCTTTTTTTTTTTTTTTTTTTAGAGATTTTTGCTATAGGATGCATATGCTCATTGGAGAGACAGAGAGACAGAAAGCAAGAAATCAACAAATCAATTCCTGGGGGATGGCCATACCACAATCCCTTCTCCTCTCAGGATTTTGAGCATGCTTGCACATTCACATGCCATGAGTTTCAAGCTGCCGGTTTGGAGACTTGAATCGCAGTTCGCAGTCAGTCATGTGTAAGTCCAGCATCTTTTTTTTTTTTAATTTTTTATTTCAATTTATTTATTTGCATTCATTCATTATACATCATTACAGCATACAAAATGAGATTTTCCATCCAGAGTACACTGTATATTGTCTCAATCAAGCACATCAACAATCATGTTATTGTCAACAGATGGTCTTCCATTTCTTGTTTTCTGTATGTTTAGCTCTTTTTCCCCCATCCTTGATTCCCTATCTCTTACCCTCTGCCATCTCCCATTCTCCTCCCACACTGTCTCTGATATCTATGTTTGTTTTCTATACTGTTTCCCCCACATTTTATTGAATCACCAAAGACCCTAATCAATCCAAATACCCTCATACCAAACACAGGTGACATACACATTTCCATGAACACAAGTCTAACTTTATGCATCCTATAAAGTAGCACCTAGCTGGGGCTACATATCCTACTGCAGTCATTGAAAAAAAAAAAAAAAAAAAAAATATATATATATATATATATATATATATATATATATATATATTTTTTTTTCCCCCTGAGACTTTTTTTTTTGTAACTCAATTTACATCCCTTCCCTAAGCATCATCACAGCACACAAAATGCGATCTCCCATCCAGTACACACTGTATAGTGACTCAATCATGCACATTACAAAAAATTTTACATCTCTAGTTCCTAGAAATATTTCCACCCCTCTTTCTGACCCTCTGTCCCTTCCCACCTTCCTCTCACACCACCTCCGGTGTCCACAATTGTCCTTCATTCCCTTCCCACCCACATTGCATTGATCACACAATTTCCTACATAATCTAACTACTTTCAATGGTGAGTTCACTCATTACTACTAAGAAAACCAGTTTTAACTTAAGTCAAAGAAATGCCAAGGAACTTTGCTTAAAGCCAGGAAACAGGTTAGGATTCTGTTCAAATGGTAGGTGCGTGAACCTATCAGTCTCATGTACTTTTATCTTCTGTTCTGGTTCAATTTTCCTGGTTAAATTCTGGTATATAATATTCCACTCCAGACTTATCCCTATGATTAAGTTGGCCACTTTCTTAGTTTTTGGACTCTTATTTCTGTGTGTCTGTGTTTAATTTTCCTGATATAGCACACCCTTGAGAACTTCTTGGAGATCTGGTCTGGTACTGGTAAATTCTTTCAGGTTTTATCTGAGAATGTTCTTGTCTTTTCTTCCCACCTGAAAGATAATCTTGCTGTGTACAGTATTCTTGGCTGAAATTGCTTCTCTCGTAACACTTTGAATATACTTGCCCATTCTCTCCTCGCTTGCAATGTTTCTGATGAGAGATCTGCTGTTAGCCTGATGGGATGTCCTTTGTAGGTAACTTGATGTTTTTCTCTTGCCAATCTTAGTATCTTGTCTTTGTCTGCGGTTTTGGTCAACCTGGCTATAATGTGTCTTGGAGAAGATCTTCTTGGGTTGATTCTATTTGGGGTCCTTTGTATTTCCTGGGGCTGGATCTTTGAATGCCTCTCTAGGTTTGGAAAGTTTTCTTGCAGGATTTCATGGAATAGATTATCAATGCCCTTATGGGTCTCTTCACCTTCTGGAATGCCAATTATCCGGATATTTGGACGTTTGATGGTATCCAGTACCTCTCGCATATCATTCTTAAATTTTTGGGCCATTTTCTCAGTCTTTGTGGTGGATTTTTCTAGGCCAGCCATTTTCTCTTCTACATCTGAGATTCTAGTTTCTGAATGATCTAGTCTGCTTTTAATACTTTCAAGGGAGATTTTGACTTCTTGTATTATAGATTTCATCTCTAGCAGTTCCGTTTGAGTCTTTTGTAAAGTGTGTAATTCCTCTTTTAGATCTAGCAAGAATTTCCTCATCTCCTTCTTTCTCCTTTCTCTTTAGCAGTTCATTATCTCTCTTCTCTTCCATCTCTGTTAGCTTCGACATTATGAATGCTCTAAATTCCTTATCAGACATTTCCATGATTTTCACCAAACTGCTTGTGGATGAAGAAGAGTTACTCTTTTCCCTTGGAGGAGAGGTATTTTCTCGTTTTCCCATATTTCTTGTGATCTGGCGGTGATTTCTTGTCATCTGATGGATGGTGTGTTTCTTTCAAATTCTTGAAGTTCAGTCTAAATGTTCAGGAGCAAGCAGAGGTGATGTAGAATCTCTTTGCCGTTCTGTTGTGATTGCTGGTGCAGCAGATTCAGTCAATATTGGGGAATATTTTAACCCTATTAGTATTTGGATGTTTAGCTACAGTGCTCTTAGATCCGTCTAAGAACACATTGAATGGATATTGGAGGGTGGACAGACAAGAAAAAGGAAAATGAAAAAGGGAGAGAAAACAACAAAAAGAGAAAAAAAGAAAAAATTTTAAAAAATTGTAATTACTGTTCTTTTTATTAAAAAAAAATACAAAATAGAAAACTGCGTGGCACACTTGTGTGCCACGCGAAAAATCTAGTTCGTTGGCTCCATGTGGAACCTTCTGCTGAAGGCCCGGCTTCTTCTGCCTGGGAGGGAGGACCAGAGGGATAATTAACAAGATAAGAGGTGGAGCCAAGAGCCAGAGAAAAACGGTGACTTTTAAAAAAAGTGTAAAAAGGAAAAATTACTAAAAAAAGGAGAGACAGAAGCAGGGAGAGACAGGAACTGAGACACAGAAAGAGAGATAGAAGGCTGGGGGTGGGGGGTGGGGGACTCCCTACTGCTAGCTCCTTTGTTGGAGGCTGAATTATCAGTAGAAAATCTTCATTCCCTGAAAAATCTAGTTCGCTGGCGCCATATGGAACCTTCTGTTGAAGGCCCAGCTTCTTCTGCCACTAGCTCGTTTGTTGGAGGCTGAATTATCAGTAGAAAATCTTCATTCCCTGAAAAATCTAGTTCGCTGGCGCCATGTGGAACCTTCTGCTGAAGGCCCGGCTTCTTCTCGAAGTCCAGCATCTTAACCATTATGCCACCTGTTGCGCCCCAGACATTTGTTTTTATCAACTTTCTTTTTTGGAGAGATTTTTATTCTCAGGCATGTGTGCTTGCCAGACAGAGAATGAGAAATTACTCCCTGGGGGGGATGGGCCTTCTCCCTAGGAGAACTAAAGGGATTTTGTGACACATGCACATGCACCCGATGTAAGTTTTAAGTTGCCAGATTCAGAACTCGAACCACAGTCAACTATGTGGGTGTTCAGTGATGAAACCATTACACCATATCTGCTGGTATTTTTTTTTTTTTTTTTTTTAGAGAGATTTTTGCTATAGGGAATGTGTGCTCATCAGACAGAAAGCGAGAAATCACCCCCTGGGAGGATGGCCATGCCACAATCCCTCCTTCATTTTCCTCTCAGGGTTTTGAGCACCCATGTACTCATGCCCAGCGGCTGCTGGGTCCAGGACTCAAACTGCAGTCGACTATGTGGGAGTCCAGCGACATAACCATTATGCCATCTGCTGGTCCTGCTGGTCACTTTTTATCAACTTTCAAAAAGGCTATAATAGGTGTTCCTAAAACCTTTATGAACACTACAGTATATTTTACGTATATTGTAGAATGAGTATAAAGATCAAATTACATAACAGAGGTAAAATGCCTTGCATAATAAGTTGTCTGTCCAGTATAAAACAAAGAACCATATGGGGCCAGCAGCTGGTATGGTGATAAGTTGCTGGCCTCCCACATGGCCGACCACAGTTTGAGTTCCGGACCGAGTGACTATTAAAAAGTATGCTGGACGTGTGTGTGTGTGTGTGTGTGTGTGTGTGCCCAAAATCACAGGAGAAGAATGGAGAGAAGGGACTGCTGTGTGGCCGTGCCCTCGGGGTGATTTCTCACTTTCCCTCTCACTATCTGTTTTCTCCTCAGTGAGTGCATATATCCTATAGCTAAAAAGAGAAAAAATAAAGAGCTATGAATCAATTATGGAAGAAATAATATATAACAATCTAAAAGAGCAAAAGGTCTATTGTAAATGTGATTTGAGTGATGGTTGCCATACTACAATACCATTATCTTACCCCAAAAAATCAATAATTATCTAATATGATTATCCAAAACTGCCTGAGTCTTTTAAAATGTTTGACAATTGCTTAGTTTAAAACAATATTTATACAAGGTTCCTACACTGCATCTACTCTGTCTTGTAAATCTTACTTTAGGTTCCCTTCCCTTTTTTCCATTGTCATTTATTTGTTGATAAACTGTGCCATTTGTCTTGTGGAGTTCCTTACACTCTGGAT
Source organism: Tupaia tana (assembly GCA_026018925.1). Lineage (NCBI taxonomy): Eukaryota > Metazoa > Chordata > Mammalia > Scandentia > Tupaiidae > Tupaia > Tupaia tana. The sequence goes on from JAKSZU010000003.1 coordinate 51,577,005, forward strand.
TTTGCTGACTGTATCTCTGTGGTGATGATAACACATTCCTCCAACTCTTTAGATCTGGAGGCTTGCTCTGATTTGGGTGTGATTGTTTCTGGCAAGAATCCTTCATAAGTGCTGCAGTCTGCATCCTGTTGTACCTACCAGGAGGCTCATTGTATTTTGGAGTCTCAGTGGTGATACTGATGAGTGTGTTTCAGGTATCATCAGCCCAGACTGTAAGTTCCAACAGCCTTAAACCTAATGCCATCCTCCTCTTTACATGCCTTCCTAGGCTTGTTTCTGTAAGGCTAAAAGTGTATTTTTCAGACTCCCTTGCTGCTACAGTTGTGGATGTGCTTTAAATTAAGAAGTGGGTGGGGGAGGTTAGGAGGTAATGAGGCATCGATGTTGATGGGGTGCATTACAGGGAAGATGATGTGGCTCTGGGACTAGTGGCTGGAGGGAGGCTACCTACCTCAGCAAGTGACTTCTTGAATGTGACATGAGCAGCACTTCTTTGATAGGTAGATACTGTGGACTGGTGGAGCATTCCAGAAGCTCAGCCTACAAGTGTCTTTAGCCCTGCCAGCCTGTTGTAATACAGGAATCATGCAGTGAGTGACATTTTTATAAAGGTAAATTTATCCAGTTTAGTTATATTTCCTCTTTTCCTTGATTTATGACTTTCCTACTTACCTTGGTGTTAAAATGCTCTTTTTCTGAATGGTGGGAATGAGTAAGTTTTTTTTTTCTTTTTCACTTGGCTTAAACTAGTTAAGGGAAGATTTTTGCTCTCTGCACTGTATCTTGACCAAGGCATCTCCTCTAAGAAAAAGTATTGTCAAATAATTGTCTCTTTAAATAAAAAAAAAAAGTAAATTCAGTTAACTTGTTAATAATTTCTTAAATTCATAAGATAACATTCTAGGAAGATATGCCTTTTTGAAAAACTACTCATATAGCTACTTCAGTCTAGACCTTCTAAAAATAAATAGAAGTATTTCATAAATATTTAAAAATGAATCCATGTTCATCATTGAAGACTGGTTTTTTGTTTCTTTCTTTTTTTTTTTTTTCTATAGGGCATTTGCAGAGAGGGAGTGAGAAAGCACCCCTCAGAGGATGGCCATGCCGTAATCCCTTCTTCTCATCCTTCTCTTGGGATTTTGAGTACAGATGCTCATGTGCCTGGTGTGTTTTCCAAGCCACTGGGTACCTGCAGTTGGTCACGTAGGATCAAGCTGTCTTAACCACTAAGCCACCAGTTGACCCTTTGAAAGGTAATTTAACAAAATTTTCAATAATATGAAATATAAGGTATAAATTTTCAGTCTTGCAAGAGATTTTTATTCAACGTTTTATTATATAAGTGTTCAAACACAGAAATGTTGAAAGAATTATACAGTGACCCATACACCTGTCACCTAGACTTTACAATTAACATTTTTATATTTGCTTTATCACATATCTAACCATCCATACATCTGTACACCCCTGATTTCCTCCATCAACCCATTTATTTTTTTTGATACATTTCAAAGTAAGCTGCAAACATGAGTATACTGAACACCTGAACACTTCTGCAGAGACAAAGGGTATTTTTCAGGTAAAATATTTAGCCACTGGAGGACTTCCAAATGCCATAAAATGCATTAGAACACAAATTAACTGGTAGTCCCTAAGAGTGACAAACTAGAAAAAAATCAAAGGATGGAGATGTAAATGGCATCAACTGGAGTGAGAGATCAGTCTGAAATCCAGCAGGAACACAGTGACTCTTTTTCACCTTTACCCTCAAACTCCCTTTCCTTTTTTTTTCACAGCTACTTTAATTATAAAACTGAAAATATACCACTGTCCCCTTTCCCTTCAAATGATCTGCGCTATTGAAGAGAGCAATTCTTTAGATCGGAAATTCAGACGACTTGACCAAGTCAGGATATTAAATTTATGGAAATGAACTGATAACATGAACTTAATGTTTGTTAATTTGTTGACTGTTACTCTCCATGGTGACAAAAACTTAGTGTATCACTTGTCCCCTGAATGTAGACAGAAAGAACACTGCCTTGCATGTATTGTGCTCAATAAATATTGACTGAAGGAATGAGTAATTTCAAGTGCTCAATTCCAAATAACAATCTTTACAAATGGAATGTCATTGCAAATCAAAGTAAAGACAGCCTGCTTTGAAACAAAATAGTTTTCAAAATAGCTATATAAGACACCATTGAATTTCAAAGTGAAAAAAATCTGAAATGTAACTTTTTACAAAAACACAGGAAGAAATCTTGAGGATTCCAATGGGAAATTCTCTTAAAAAAATAAATAAATAAAATAAGAGCGTAGATTGATTATCCTAGAGCTGAGGTGGCAAACTAGGTAGAAATGACCCTTTTTTTCCATAGGTGCAGCAGGAAAGTCAGCCTAATCCTCCTTTACATTCCCCAGTGGGGATCAGCTAATGTGGGCGGTCCTGCAGAAGCCTGCTGGTGGACAGAGGCACCACTGCTTTCTGGTGGGGACCACAGAAAGGCTTCCAGAACATTTGAGTGGTTTTAAACAAACACTGAGGCTTTATGAAAGCTATGTTTCCTTTTTAATGGAGCTAGATGTCTTCTGTAAATCCATGGAATTTGGGTTGTTGTGGTTAAATGTCCATCCCCTTCTATGCCAACAGATTAGTGGTACTTGAGGAAACTCAGGTATATTCCAATTTTTAAGTTAGCTTAAAAAAATTTGGCAGATCCAGTTCTCCTTCTCTCCTTCTCCTCCTCCTTTTCTTCTCCTCTTCTCCTCCTTCTCCTTTTCTTCTCTTCTTCTTCTCCTCTTCTCCTCTTCTTCTCCTTCTCTTCTTCTCCTTCTCCTCCTCTTCTCCTTCTCTTCTTTTCTTCTTGTTCTTCTTCTCCTTCTCCTTTTCTTTCTTTCTTTCTTCTTTCTTCTTCTTCTTCTTCTTCTTCTTCTTCTTCTTCTTCTTCTTCTTCTTCCTTTTCTTCTTCTTCTTCCTCCTCCCCCTCCCCCCCTCCTCCTCTCCCTCCCCCCCCCCCCCCCTTCTTCTTCTTTTCTTCTTCTTCTTCTTCCTCCAGGTTTTGGGACACACACACACACACACACACACAAACACACACAGCCCAGCATGATTTATCAAGCTGCTGGGTCCAAAACTCAAACCACGGTCAGCCATGTGGGAGTCCTGCGCCTTAACCACTATGCCACCTGCTGGCCCCTTTTCTTTCCTTTTAAAAAGACAGTTCTCACCAAGTACTTATCCTCCTGCCTTAACTTCCTAGCTGGGACTACTAGCATTTACCACCATGCCTGACTTTGTCAGACAGGATCTCCTATTACCCAGGTCAGCCTTGAGTACACAATTCTCATGCCTCAGCCTCCCTGAGTAGCTGCAGTTAACAGGTGGACATCAACATGTCTGGCAAGGTGATAATTTTCTTTGATACTTCCACGGTCTGGAAGGACATTTCTATATTCAGCACAAGTTCACCAAGCTAAATATACCTCATATGGCTATTAGGAGAATTTAAAATAATTTTTTTTTTTTCTCTACAGAATGAGACAAATGACTTTGTGGTTGTTTCTGTAGACAGCAAACTAAATAGTAATGTCAAACATGTCAAATGAATCATTTCTCTTCTTACAGATAATGGCAAAGTTCCTAGGTGGGGATTTAGGAGTGCTAAGAATAGAGAGAATGGGACCAGCAGATGGCGTTAATGGTTATGTCACTGGACTCCCATGTAGTCAATCATGGTTTGAGTCCTGGACCTAGGAGCTTCAAACTCATGCTGGGTGCACATGTGTATGTGCCCAAGATCCTGAGAGGAGAATGGAGAAGGGATTGTGGCATGGCCATACCCCTGGGGAGTGATTTCCTGCTATATTGGAAGTATGCAAGAATATAAGGTATGTACCCTTTCTGTGTTATAAAATTCAGTGTAAGAGGTTAGATATACAAAGCATTATCTTGTTACAGCTAGTGTTGCTTTCTCACTAAAGAAATGTATGATTCATGGGCCAGCAGATAGTGTAGCAGTTCTATCACTGGACTCCCACATGACTGACCACAGTTTGAGTCCCAGACCTGGTGGCTTGAAAATCACACCGGGTGTGTATGTGTATTTGTGTGTCCAAGATCCCGAGAGGAAAATGGAAAAGGGATTGTGGTTTGGCCAACCCCTGGGTGGGGAGTGATACCTCACTTTCCCCTTTCACTATCTCTGTCTTTCTCTCTAGGTAGCACATGTATTACCCTTAAAAAAGAAAAGTATGATTGACAGACCACCCCTCCACAAAGACTTTCACACAGCCCAGTGATGTCCGTTCTTCCAGAATACCTAGAGAAAACACTTCTGAGTAGTAACCAGAGGCTGTCAAATTTATTTGGTCATCAGAAAAGTCATGATGCATTTTTGCACAGAAAAACATAAAGTCAGGACTTTTTCTGAGGATGCAATAGAATATGACAGAATTTGAGCACTACGGTTGTTTGTATGGCTGGTGGTTAAGGTAGCTGGATACCAAATGGCTGACTGCCTGCTAGTCCCAGACCCCGTGGCTTGAGAAACACAATGTATGCATGCCCCAAATCCTGAAAGGAGGGAGAGATAGGGAAGAAGGGATTGTGGTGTGAACATTACCCATGGGGAGTGCTTTTTCCTCTCCCTCTCTCTCCCTGGTGAATGCACGAACCCACTGTCCCCAAAGACTGGAAGTATTAAAGAACAATTTTTTAATTTTTATTCCACATTAGTGCAAAGAATGGATGATGTTTATTTATAAATGTATTCCCATAGATGTATCCAGATTTGGGAGAAAAAAGTGTAACTCAAAACAATTTTGTAGGTAAATGAAGAAAACAACATCACAAAAATATTTTTGTCAAATGTTCACATAATAATGTTAAGAATATAAAAATAATGAAGTTATATAGAGATCACTAAAATACAGTCCATTACTGTTTTTAGAATTATTTAATTTAATTTTATTATTATTTTTTTAATTCGCAATGAAGCATGTGCACTCACCACAGAGAGACAGAGAGAGAAAGTGAGAAAGCAGTCCCGCCAAGGTCTGGGACTCAAACTGTAATCAGCCATGTGGGAGTCCAGCACCTCTAAATGTCACAACAGCTGCTGGTCCCAGTCCATTTAATTTTAAAATGTTGTGATTTTGCGCTGGCACCATAGCACAGTGATTATGTGCATAGGGAGCCAGATCCTGTATGGCCAACCATGGCTTAAATCTTGGTCTTGGAACTTGAAAAAAACACCTGATATCTGCGTGTGTGCCCAAGATCCTAACGGAATGGAGAAATGGAGGAAAAACGGATTGCAGTATGGGCAGGCCCCACTGGGGGGGCCTCTCTTCTACTGCTTCCTCTCTTTCCAGTACATGCACATGGACCATTTGACATTAAAAAATTTCTCTCTCAACTTCTACTCCACTCATAACACTAATAAAACAAGTATGCACTATTGAAAAGGACATAAAAATCTTTTTGTTAAATAAAAAGCATAAAATTGGTCATTTCTTCCCTCTGTTATTAATGTAAAGATGATTTTTATATTATGTTGAGAGCTTTCACTGGGCTACCATAACACCTAGAACTGTAACAATAATGTTCACAGACATTAACGCTGTATAATGTAGATGTTGATTCACTATCATTCATAATTCCATCTTCTGTCCTTGGTCACGGGTGAAGTTTTAAAAAGTAAACTCAAAACACAAATATCATTTGAAATGCCATAAAAATAGGGCGTGGTTTATGTATAAATCCTTTCATTCTGGCTATAGTTTTATCCCTGTCTCAGAAAATTATACTGGGACAAATGTCAAAAAGTGAATTTTTAAATCCAGCACCCTTAACCACTATGCCACCTGCTGGCCCCGTGCCTTATCACTTAGATTCCCTGCAGAGCCTCACACCAGTGTCCATGGTATAGAACTCTGAGCTACTGAGGAAGAACCAAGAACCGTCCCAACAAGAGCATGTGAATTTTCTTCTTCAGACCATAGCAGAGATTCCTGCTTTTTGGAATTTTCTTGGTGTTTCCTAGTTTATTAGCAAGGTTCTCCAGCCAACTGAAAAGCCTCTGATATCTTTTCAACAAATTCTCCTTTGTTTAAGTTAGCTGAAATTCTAACTTTCCACTGCTTGCAACCAAAGAATTCTGACAGGAAAGAACAGAGGCAGCCTGCTTCTCCCAGGTTTGGCAGTCTCTCCTGGTACCTCCATCTGCATCCTTCTTTCCGGTTTGCAGCGTGGAAGTATTCAGACTCATTGAAGATCTTGTGGAGAGGACCAGCTTCACTTTGGTACCAATTGCTCGTGGGACAATCTTTAAAGAAAAAAATGTGTGATTTCTTCATCTTTTGACATTGCTGCTGAAGTGCAACGAATGAGGAAGTTCTAGCTAAGACAGTCACACATGAAACAAAGCCAATGCAACCCAACAATTATGGCTGGTGTTACGTTGGCTGAGTCTTTGCTATGTTGAAATAAAAGACAGATACTTTATAGGATTGTACTAAGGCATATGTGTAAAACAGGAGAGAACCAATTATTTTTGCTTTATTTGGCATTGGGCAGGTTTCAGTTGGAACAAACTATGTAATTCTATGTGCCATGCTGTATAAAGAGAAAAAACTTGGAGGGTGTTCAGAAGAGTAACTGATTAAAGGTTTGCGAAATTAGACCTATGAGAAATCGTTAAAAGATCTGGACATGTTCAGTCAAATGCAAGACATTCAAGCATGATGAACAATTAACTGTAAGTATGTGAAGAGATGGTTCCAACGCTGAGATTTAGGTTAAGCAGAAAGCCAATCATAGGATTAAGAAAACGAAACAAACAAAAAGACATACAGGTAGAGTAGAAACTATTCTGGAAACAAGCTACAAAACTTCTAAGATTTTTTTGCCATAGGGCATGTGCATTCACCAGAGAGGGTCAAAGAGAGAGGGAAAGTGAGAAATCCCCCAGGGGGGATGGCTACACTGCAGTCCCTTCTTTCCTCCTCAGGATTTTGGGCACACATGCACAATGAGCCCAGCATGATTTTGAGCCGTTCAGTCTGAGACTTAAACCACAGTTGGTCATGTAGGAATCCAGCACTTTAACCACCACACCACCCACTGGCTCTGTGAAGAATGTTTTTAAGAGGACATATTGGGAGCTCCCTTTGGGACCCAGGTTATCAGGAACACAGAGGAGATCATACTAGATCTCTCAGCAACTGGTAAGGGGTGGAACCAGTGTGTATATGGGGGAGGAAGGGAGTATGGGGGAGAGCCAGTAAGAGGAAAGGCAGTTTGGTGAGCAGCTTTTGTGGCATCTTACGGTTTATCCAGAAACAAAGATTCTCCAGGAATCCCCACCATGAGATACCTGATTCTCTCCAGAATGGTCCTGAAACTATTCTTTCTCTTCTTCCAATGGCCATAGTTCATTTCTTAAAATGTCTTCTGCCTTTGGGACCAGCAGTTAGCGTAATGGCTATGTCGCTGGACTCTCACGTAGTCGACCGCAGTTCGAGTCCCGGACCCGGTGGCTTAAACTCACGCCGGGCACGTGTGCGTGCGTGCCCAAGATCCCGAGAGGAGAATGGAGGAGAAGGGATTGCGGCGTGGCCATCCCCCCTAGGGGGTGATTTCCTGCTTTCTGTCTCTCTGTCTGTCTCTGTCTGTCTGGCAAGCGCACGTGCCCTATAGCAAAAACCTCTCCAAAAAAAAAAAAAAAAAAAAAAAAAAATGTCTTCTGCCTTTTGGAGGCCTTGTCAGGCAAAGCATGCAGATACATATTTATCCTCCAGGTCGTACTTTTCACCTCTTTTTACAAGCAAAGGGAGAGAAGTGAAACCACCAAGTTTGTATTACTTTATCTTAATGCTGTTCTATTTTAGCCTGATGGTGATTTATTTTTTATCTCAGGTACAGATATTCTAACTGTAATTTCATTTACTGTTCTACTTCCCTCTATGTTTGGCGCCTGAACCCTGCATTCATCTGCTTATCATGCTATTCCCCCCAACTCCCTGCTTTTCTTCCCTTTTCCCTTCTTGGTCCTGAGCTCTTATATATATTCCAGTACAATTTAAATTTCCTTTCTAAATCCTCCCAGTGCCTATTTAGCTGGCTGCCTATTTCACTACTAAGTTCTCTCTTCACTCATCCTTCTCTAGACTAATCCATTACTTTTCTTCCTCCAAGGAACTCTAATTCTTCTCTTCCCTTATGCCAATTCCATAGCACCTGCCTCAGCACAACTGACAAGCATTCATGAGCAAGTCAGTCACTGCTGAGTTCTCATGATTTTCACACCCTAAGAAGCCCAGATCCAACTTGTAAGAGGCAGCGCCCGCAGGACCTTGAAGGATGCCATACCAGCAGCTATGGTGACAGGAGTATAGCACGCCATAGGGTTTCACAGGGAAGGTCCTTTTCAGGCAAGGTCCTGTGGGACATTCTTATGACGCTGTTAATAATAGCAAAGTCCCAGATAGTACTGGGGCCTGCCAGGCCTGTGGAAAAACCATGATAAAGCAAGTGGGGTATATGGAATACAATATTAAATAACTGGTGAAATGGAATACAGTTTCAGTTTTATAAAATAAAGAGAAACTTTGAGGCTTAGTTTCTTGTTTGAGCCCCATACTAATCTGCCTTTATCATCTTGTTTTGATGTCTTTCTGATAGAAATCTTCTTACTATTGTTATGTTATTACTGTGTGTTCCTGTCGAATAAATAAGATATATCTTCAGAAAATAGAAGCATGTTTTAGGACCAATCTCATGGCACAATGGTTAAGTGCTATACATAAGGATGTGGATCTCACATGGCCATGGCAGAACACAGTTCAAATTCTGGCCCTGGCAGCTTACAAAACATGCTGGGGTTGAGACCAGAAGGTGGTGTGGTGGTTAAGGCGCTGGATACTCCCATATGGCTAACCCAGCTCAAATACTGGACCTGGTGGCTTGCTTTCTCTCTCTCTCTCTCTGGTCAAATTAAAATAAATGACTGAATAAATAAAATTAAATAAGTAATTCTTTAAAACACACACACACACACAAACACACATGCTGGGCTTCTATGCATGTGTGCCCCAAGTCCTGGCAGGATGGAGAAATGGAGAAAAAAGGACTGCGATTTGATCACGTTCCACTGGAGAGTTTTTTTTTCTCTCCCTCTCACAAGTGCCTTCTGAAAAGAAAGAAAGAAAGAAAGAAAGAAAGAAAGAAAGAAAGAAAGAAAGAAAGAGAGAAAGAAAAGAAAGAAAGAAAGAAGTAAAGAAAAATGTTTCAAGAATTGAAAACCAAACATTGGGTTGTCTAGAAAGTCATGATGCATTTTTGCATAGGACAATATGTCACGACTTTCCTGATGATCTAATACAATTTATTATAATTCTGGAAAGTGAAGTCTTTTAATTACATGATTAACTAGTTAACTCTTATTTTTTAAGCTGTAATTTAAATTTAAAATGTAATGTATTCACATGGTGTAAAAGTCAATAGCCACAAGAGGCTGTCCAATGGGAATTTCTCTCAGCTATGGTTTGAATATGTCCCCCAAAATCCCTGTACTAATATTTGGTGAGCTACTACAACAATATTGAAAGGGTGGAGAATTAAATCTGATAATGGTGTTGAAAGGGAAGGCCCAGGACCAGCAGATGGCGTAATGGCTACCTCGCTGGATTCCCATGTAGTCGACCGCGGTTCAAGTCTCAGACCCGGTGGCTTAAACTCACTCCGGTCGCATGTGCATGCGTGCCCAGGATCCTGAGAGGAGAATGGAGGAGAAGAGATTGCGGAGTGGCCATCCCCCTGGGAGGTGATTTCTCGCTTTCTGTCTCTGTCTTTTTGGTGAGCACATGCACCCTATAGCAAAAACCTCTCAAAACAAAACAAAACAAAAAAAAAGGGAAGGCCCTTAAAAGGTGACAGGAATGGGCCAGCAGCAGGTAGTGCAGTGGTTAAGGCACTGGACTCTCACGTGGCCAATCACGGTTTCAGTCTCGGACCTGGTGGCTTACTTTCTCTCTGGTGAGTGTGCATGCCCTATAGCAAAGTTAAAAATAATAACAACAAATAAAATTAAATATATAATTCTTCAAGAAAAAATAAAGGTGACTGGGATTGGATGAAATGATCAGAGTGGGTCCCCTATGACTTACTGCTGGTAGTTTTGTAAGGAGACACAGACACATGCAATTCTTATGATACGATGTCCTGTGCTATCTCAGGATGCTACCATTAAGGATACCCTTACCGGGGCCAGCTGGTGGCATGGTGGTTGAGGTGCTGGCCTCCCACATGGCTAACTATGGCTTGAATCCTGGACCTGGTGGCTTGCTTTTTCACTTTTCTTCTCTCTTTATCTAATTAAGAAATTAAGAAATAATCATAATAGGAGCCAGCAGGTGGCATGGTGGTTGGAGTACTGGACTCTAATGGTCGTGGTTTGAGTCCCAGACCTGGTGGCTTGCTTTCTCATTCACCCTTTCTCTCTCTCTGTCTCTGGTCAAATTGAAGAATAACAATAAATAAATTAAATTAAATTAATAATTATTAAAATAAATAATAAGTAAAATAAAATTAGGAAAAAAAAAGAAAAAAGAATACCCTCACCAGATATGGCCCCTTGACCTTGGATTTCTAAAACTGTGATCTAAATAAACCTGTATTCAAGGCAACTAATCTCATCAGCTTCCTGTGCATCCATCTTTTCAGAGATATAGACACTAGTTTTAAATTTAGTAAAAATATATGAAAAGGTGGTATAGGAAGGGCTGTCTTCAATTTTATGCCGTAGACATTTTAAATTTCAGCAAATCTATATAAATGCACCTGTGGTATATTTTTTATTAGCAAAATGTATGGTCCTGTTCAAAATGTATGGTCCAGATATTCCTGCTCACAAGGGATGCTACAGAACAGATATCTTCTGGTTCTCACGTGAATAGCACTAAACAACAGTACACAATTAGCTCATTTGCTCAGTTAGGTGCACTTCGAAGCTCGTGTACGCTGCAGTCCATGCAGCACACAAGGAGACATGCTGGCATTTATGTTGATGGCTCTGGCCACCGGGTGGTATTATCAACCTTTACAAATGCACATAAAAGGAGTCAGGTGGTGTTCGTCTGTACTGCAATTGGGCCCACAGGTCTGTGTCCTGAGGTCTTCCAGTACATACTGGGGAGACACACTTGTGCTCATGACCTGTCTGGCTCGGGGGGTGGGGTGTGTGTGTGTGTGTGTGTGTGTGTGTAAAGACCTGGTTGGGTGTCCCTCTCTAAAAATAGTAAAAATGTACTGAAAAAAATTGACACAGCATGGCAAAAATTCAGGTCTAAACCAAGTGGTTTTTCAAACCCTTGAGCATTTTCAAAGCTTTGCAAAAAAAAATACAGACCAAATAACCCTTTCGCTGGTAAAGTGGAGTGGAATTTAACTGAACAAAATTATGTACCAGATGTTAAGTTTTGGGGAGGAGGGGAAGACTGATGTAACGTTTTTATTTTAAGAATCTAATTTTACAGGAAACTAGAAATGCCATCCTTGGTAACTATTTAAATTCATATAAAGTTTTTTGAATATCAACTAAAAACTATGTAAGAGGGTGTAATGTTTTTTCATATTCTCTTGCAAAGACACAAAACAAAGTTTTTGAGGATCACTATTCTAACATAAATAAAAGAAATTCCAACCCTCTGTCTCTGGGAGAGAGGAACTTATAGTGAGAGCTCCATTCTAATCTAAATGGGAGTAATAACTGATTGGTAAGAGAAAACAGCATAATCAGGCCCCAGGAGAGTATCTGGGGAGATCCCTACTTGATACAGCCATGAGATTATCCCCTTTTGTTGGCTGGGCCTAATGCTACTCTGCCGGATTTGGGCTCTGATCTGACAGAGAAAGGGGAAACCTGAATTACTCCTCAAGTGACTATCAGCAGCTCAGGCTACACTGAGTTGTCACAGCCTCCTGGGGACATCTTTACTTTCTCCCCTTTCTCTTCCCCATTGTGCTAGGGTGGCCACAGGCATATGTGTCCTGCTAATTTCACGTGCATTTAAAATGACTAACAAGTGTTAAGTGTTGATTAACAAGTAAAAAAGGTGTTAAATTGGTCTGCATATCTGTGCCATCCTCTGGAACTTACCTGGTTGTTTTCGGTCCAGTCTGTGGAAATTAATGAAATCAGTGGGGCCATTTTAATCTCTCTTACCTTCTTGAAGTAGGCATAGGTTTAGGAGATGATTTTTTTTTTCTTAAACTCATATGAAGTGACCTTTTTCCCCCTGAATATTTTCAGTATCTGGTAAGACAAAAAGGTGAGCCCAGAAGGGCATTGGTTAGGGGAAAGAAAATGATGGCTTGGGTGTGAAGGGTAGAGCTAAGGAGACATCTGTGCTAGGCAGAGACAGGATATCTAGTGGTGGAGGTGGGTGGGGAGCGGAGGACAAAGATAGGGAGGGAGAGCTTGGGTAGGGTCATCTGACCATGCCACTGTGCCCCTTGACCTGGTTGAGAGAGGGTCTTTCTCTTTGCCCACTGCTTGGTGCTTGTGGTTTCTGGTTTCCTGAGCATGTTTCTATGATTTCTGGGTCACTTTTGCCATGCCAAAGCCTCTAAGTTATGTCTACTCCAGCAATCATATCCTCCCTCCATACAACTCTCTACAATAAAGTAGGAGTCATGCCTTCAGCTATGTTCGGTCAGCAGGGCCTTCTTCACATCCACTGTGGGCTATGAGGAGCTCAGATCTCACAAAGTACCACTCCAATGCATTGGGGTGCTGGCAAGGCCAAGATGTTCTAGTTGAAAAAAGCAATAGCTAAAGAGCCTTTCCAAACTGACCTGCCACCTCTCCTCATCTCCCCATTTTTAATCCTGGTTGTGCACATGGTAGAGAGGCAGGTGTTTTCAAGTCTTTCCCCTCAATTCATTCTGTCACCTCCCACTCTCCACCATAACCTAATAATCTGGATGTCTTACCGAAAACCAGCAAGAAACAGGTATGGCAGTCTCATCTGAGAAAACTAGGAACTGGAAAATTAGAAGAAAGTGAGGCATAGCACCCTTCATTGTCACGTCAGACAAGAAGGCTTTGAAATAATCCTGGGCACAGTGGGTGTGTGCATATGAGCTGGGGTTACTTAATCACAAAAAGATTAAAACAATGAAGTAAGACCAAATGTATGTTTATAGATATTATATGTAGATGTCTTCTGGAGATCAGATGGGGATCTTTGGAAGAAAATGAATCTTCAAAGAACATAAGAGTTTTCTGTTTTTGTTGCTTTTGAGAGCAAGATTTTTCCTATGAGGTGTGTGCACTTGCCAGAGAGACAGGAAACAAGAAATCACTACCCCCCCCACCAGGAGGTATGGCCATACCACAATCCCTTTTCCTCTATTCTTTCAGGATTTGGGGACACAGATCCACACGCCTGGAGGGATTTTCAAGCCACTGGGTCTAGACCTCAAACCATGGTCAAACATGTGGGAGGCCAGAGCCTTAACTACGATGCTACCTGCTGGCCCCAAGAGCACAGAATTTTAACTTCTCATTTTGGGGATGGCAGACAAGCAGAGGTCAGAAGTAGAAACCTCCCAAGCAGAGCTTACTGTTCTCTCCATCTGCACTTCTCCCCTCTGCAGACAGCAGTAATGGCAAATCTGTAGAGACAAAGTAGATCAGCGATTGTCCATCTAGACACTGGTAGGAGAGCAGGGGGATGGGGGATGACTGCTAATGGGTATATGGTTTTTTCTGGGGTGATGAAAGTGTTCTAAAAATTAGACTGTGGTAATGGTTGCATAACTCCATGAATGTACTATAATTCATTGTTTTTTAAATTGTAAAAAAAAAAAGACTGGAGTGGGATTTAGTTTTATTAAAATCTGATTCTAACTATAAAGAGCAGAAACCAGGTAAAGGATAAAAGCTAGAGACCTCTAATAGATGCCTGAGGCTGTAAAATGTGTAAGACAGGAGGAACCAAAGGAACTAGGCCTTCGCTTTTTCCTTAGACCGAGGAAGCTGGCATTCCAGAGAAGACCACGTAGTCTTTTGTAGAAAACAGGGTTCTGGGAGAAGAGAGAAAGAAGAGGACTGTAGGACACGAAGGAAGAACTGAGTTTGGAGATGAGGAAATGTCCATAGTGTCCCACCCGTGTGGCCTATGCCACAAGCTCTTGCTCTGTCATCTGCTGTGCAGGCTGAGCTGTCAAAGACTGAAGTAGCTAGACCACGGTACGAGGAATGCTTCTCTCCTCAGACACACTGCTCTGCCCTGGCCTCCATTTTGGCAAGAGAGGGCACTGTCAGCACTCTGGGTGAAGATTACTAGGCAGCGAGGACTGTATCTACCCTGATAGACAGCCGATGACCTAGTTGTCACATGAGGAAACAGTATAGTTAAGAGACAGGGCCTGTGAAGGAGAAGAAAAACAGGCCTGCTATGGGAATTACAGACATTGCTACTTTGAACTCAGGTTAAAAATAATATAATCTCTTTAAAAAAATAAAACAGGATCTCTCTGTCTCAGTCTCCTACCTCAGCCTGGAACTACAGGCACCTACCACAGCGTCCAGCTAAAGATAACATAATTTTATTTCTGTTGGGTAAGAATGTAGAATAAACAACTTTGCCTTGCTCTCTGACTCCTACTCTGCTGTAAGTTAAAAAAAAAAAAAAGATTAGAGACCAACAGTTGGCATAATGGCTCTGTCGCTGGGCTCCCATGTTGTCGACAGCAGTTTGAGTCCTGGACCCGGTGGCTTCAACTCAAGCCGTGCGCGTGTGCATGCATGCCCTAGATCCTGAAAGGAGAATGGAGGGGAAGGGATTGCGGCATGGCCATCCCCCTTGAGGGGTGATTTCTCGCTTTCTGTCTCTCTGTCTTTCTGGTGAATGCATGCACCCTATAGCAAAAGCCTCTCAAAAATAAATAAATAAATAAATAAATAAATAAATAATTTAAGACTGGCTGGACAGGGCTGGCCTGTGGCCTGATGGCTAAGAGAGCTGGATCTTATAAGGCCTGCCTAAGAGCTCCTGTTGCCTTCTTCCCACACCCCATCCTTGCCAGCAGGATTCCTAGACCTCATGGCTTGAAAACAGGCTGGGTGTGAGTGCATGTGTGTATGTCCTGAATCCCAAAAGGATATTGAAATGGAGGAGAAGAGATCACAGTATGACCATGCTCCATGGGTGGGGGTGGATGTACTTTTTCCCTCTCCCTCTCTCTCTGTCTCTCTCTCTCTGGCAAACATACATGTCTTTGGCAAATTAAAAAAAAAAAAAAAAAAAGACTAAAAAACTGACTAGACAATATAATTGCAAGATATTAAAAAAAACTTTCATAACATTAGAACTCAATGCAAATATTCTAAAATATTATTCGTGGTTATTTCTACCTGGAACAGGTAGAAATAAAATAACCTCCTTTCTAGACTTTAATTCTCTGAAAGGCATGGTGCTTAGATGACAGTAAATATTTAGTAAATAATTGGCAAATTGGGGACCAGCAGTTGGTATAATGGTTATGAAGCTGGGCTCCCATGTAGTCGACCACGGTTTGAGTCTCAGACCCAGTGGCTTAAACTCACGCTGGGCGTGTGTGCATGCGTGCCCAAGATCCCAAGAGGAAAAGGGACTGTGACATGGTCATCCCCCTGGGGGGTGATTTCTCGCTTTCTCTCTCTCTTTCTGGCAAGTGCATGTGCCCTATAGTAAACACCTCTCAAAAAAAAAAAAAAAAAGGTAAACTGAATGAATATATATATATATATATATATATATATATGAATGGATTTCTGTTAGTGTGATATAAGTACAGATTTTCACTTCTTTTCTCTATTTTCCAAATTTCTTTAATGTGCTTGTATAATTGACTACATGTTGGTGTTACTGATGTTTCTGGTTCACTCTGGCTCACTGATTGTACATATTTATATCTTCTTCCTCTTGAGACTCCATTAAAATGATACTAGAGAAAAGAAAATCATGACATGGGGGGAATAACAGGAAGGTCATCCAAAGCCAAGAGGTTACATTTCTGCAAAAAGAAAAAGTGCTGGAGGAGTAGCTACTGAAGAAAAAGGGCAGGGGAGAGCCACAACATGCAAGGCAGGACCATGGCCTGACTTTTCTGTAGATGCTGTGAGCATCTCAGGACAGGGAAGCACCAGGTTATACCAACCGTGAGCTACTGAGAGGGTGGGTACCACAGAACTTAGAGGGCACAAGTATCTTCGTGATACTATTCTAATGGTTTAGGAATAGGGAGAAGGAGGAGGAAATAGGGCAGTGTTCTGGCTTTCAATTATTTGGGGTTATTATTATTCCAGCAGAGTCCTGCCCACCTGGAAGCTTGGATTCCTTTAGGATCTGGGAAAATTATCAGGGCAGTTATACAGGCACAGACTTAGCTGCCTCATTAAAAAGGCATCGGTGACTGGCAAATTTTAAGACAAAACTTGCCTTTACAAGGAGTACCCTGTCTACTGCATCGGATAAATTTAACCCTTGCTACTGCTTCATTTTCTGTTGCAACAGATTGAAAGATTAAAAGTAGCCCAGGCAGCTGTTCTAACCTACACTAAATCTTAAAATTCCAACAAAATGATTAATCTTATTTGCTGAGGTACTAGAGGGCAAAAGTATAATAAATGGAAATAAGAGGAAAATCAAATTTTGGCTCAATAAAAGGAGGAGCTTCCTAACAATCAAGGCAATCAAACAAATCTGGAACAGGCTTCTCTGGGAAGTAGTACATTGAGAACCTATGTGCTAATTAGAGTTATAAAACAACCAACAGCCTCTCAGGTCCAGGCAAGTTTAATTTCATAACATATTGGGAACAAGTTTTGTCTTCATGTCACTCTGAGTAATGCATCAGGTTATCACTCCTTAGTGTCACTGACACTTCTCTGCCAGACTGTCAGTGTGGGCTGCTATACCCAAGTAGAGTAGACTGGATGGCTTATGAACAATTTATTTCTCACAGGTCTGGAAGCTAGAAGTCCAACATCAGGATGCTAGCATGACAGAGTTCTGGTGAGAGGTCTCTTTTGTAGATTGCTGAATTCTTGTCTCTTCACATGGTGGAAAGACAGAGAACTAGTCATCTGGCCTCTTCTTGAGAGGGCACTAATCCCATGAGGGTGGGATTCACACCCTTGACCTGATTACTTCCCAAAAACCTCACCTCCAAATACCATCACAATGTGGATTAGATTAAAAAAAATTATTTAAATTTATGTGTTATTATCATTTAATTTGCTACAGGGCATGTGGGCTCACCAGAGACAGACAGAGTGCGAGAGACAGAGGGAAAGTGAGAAAGCAAGCTGCCAGGGTCTGGGACACAAACTGCAGTTGGCCATGTGGGAGTCCAGCAACCCAACCACCACCCCCACCACCTGCCGGCCTGTGAATTAGCTTTCAACATATGCATTTGAGGACATGGGCTCCAACATCCATAACAGACCCCATTTCTGATTTTGGTCCCACTTCTGCCTAACAAGATTAAATGATACTTTTTTTCTTTAAATGTAAATATTTTTGTCCCTAAAAGTGTTGCGTGTCACCATCCTGTTTTGAGCAAAGGGTCAAATATTTAATTCTTTCTTCTTTTAACATAAACTATACCACAAGTGTGAATAAATTATTTTCTGACCATAATGGCTTTAAAAGTAGAACAAATACTGAAATATCACTTCAAGTTAAAGTAAATAATTGAATACAGAGACAGAATAAAGATAAGACACAAATAGTTTAGACTCTTAAAAACACAAATCACAATGACTCCTTGTCCTCTAATCAGGGTTTCCAAATTTGTTTTATGCTCACGGAATATGAGAGAGAGAGAGAACCCCTCCAATGGGGCTTGGTCACCCCACAATCCTTTTTCCTCCAATTATCTTTTTTTTTTTCTTTGAGAGAGATTTTTGCTATAGGGCACATGCGCTCACCAGAAAGAGAGACAGAAAGTGAGAAATCACCCCCCCAGGGGGGATGGCCACGCCACAATCCCTTCTCCATCATTCTCCTCTGGGAATCTTGGGCACACAAGCACACGCGCCCAGCGTGAGTTTAAGCCACCAGGTCTGAGACTCGAACCGCAGTCGACTACATGGGAGTTCAGCGACACAGCCATTATGCCAACTGCTGGTCCCCAATTATCCATTTCATCAGGATCCTAGGCATAGGTATGCAAGCTTGGCATGTTTTTTTCAAGCTGCTGGGTCTGGAACTTGAACTCTGGTCAGTCATGTGGGCTACAGTTTCCTCTGCACTGTGTTTTACTGCCTTGCTATAAGGTTAGCACTGACCAAGTATTAATTGGCTAGAGTTGCTATGAAAAGGTACCATTAAAATTTTTAAATAAATTGCCAGAGGGTTGGTGTGCTCACCAGAGAGACACAGAGAGAGGAAGAGAGAGAAAGAACCCCTTAGTGCAGCGCAGTAATCCCTTCTCATCCTTTCTCCATCTTGTTGGAATTTTAGGCATGCACACGTGCCTGGCGTGTCTGTCAGGTC
The DNA here is from genome assembly GCA_026018925.1 of Tupaia tana. Taxonomy (NCBI): domain Eukaryota; kingdom Metazoa; phylum Chordata; class Mammalia; order Scandentia; family Tupaiidae; genus Tupaia; species Tupaia tana. The sequence goes on from JAKSZU010000003.1 coordinate 51,595,560, forward strand.
ACCAGGTCTGGGATTTGAGTCACATGGTTGGCCATGTAGGATCTGACTCTGGTAACTACCAGGCAAGGGAGATAGCAAAAGCACCACAAACTTAACAACTAAGACTTACTGTCACACAGATGTGGAGGTTAGAAATCCGAGATCAAGGTGTGAGCATAGTTGGTTCCTTCACAGAGCTGTGAGGAAGACTCTTTCCATATCTCTCTCTAGCTTTTGAAGCACTGCTGGTAATCACTGCAGTTCCTTCATTTGTAAAAGAATTATCCTAATCTCTACCCTCATCTTATGGTTAGCATATTATTCCTGTTTATGTGCTGTTCAAATTCCTCTCTTTTATGAGCAGATAAGTTACATTAGATTAGGGACCCACCCTACCCCATCTTAATTTGACTTTATCGTAACTAATTACATATGCAATGACTCTATTCCCAAATAAGGCCACAATCTGAAATATGAGGGTCAGGTCTTAAACATATGAATTTGGGGGATATACGATTTAACCCATAATACAGCATAGTATGTTTATATTTACTTAATTATAAATTATTTATATATAATACTATAGTAAGAATTATAGACACTGTAATTCCTATACAATTAATTTTTTTTTTTTAATGATAGAAAGCCTATATGCGCACACATGAGACAAGAGGAGAAAAAGGTACCCTTAACCCTTGAGAGGGTCTTGTCATGATGCAACCCTCTTTAGAGAGCCCCCTATTTCCTCAGGATCCTGGGAGCCTGCATGCACACCTGGCGTGTTTTCCAGCTGACCTGGGGATCTGAACCCATGGTTGACCATATAGTTTCCAGCACTGTAGGGTGTTCAACTTACCACGATGCCTTAGGAGCTGGCCTACACTCAGAAATTTTTAGAAAGTTATGACAAAGGTAAATACGCCTGGAAGTAGTAATATTTTCTTTCTGAACTTTGTCAGAAGATTGCCTTGTACACCTCCTAGATTACATACATATCTCACTGGTTTCAAGAATAAAATCAAACTCTTGAGCTCGACGCGGCCAACCTTTCACGATCTGCTCTCTACTTTCTTTGCCTGTCTCCCTTCTGTCATCCCCAGATATCTGACATTCCAAGCAGTCTGAGCTGTTTGGAGTTTTCCACATGTGCTGGGCTCTTTCTTGCTTCAGTAACTCTGCACAAGTTGTTTCCTATTGCTGGGATGTCCTTTTTTTTTTTTTTTTTTCTTTCTGTGAATACATGGTGAGATCCCAAACACTTTCTGAAACTCAGCTCAAATGTCACCTCCTCCGAGGAGCCTTCACTGACAGCCCTAGGCAGGATGAAATACTCTGCACACAAAACACCTTGTTCAGGTTTTTATATTGCAAATTTCTGTTAGACTGAACTAATATTTGACCATTATTGACTTATAAAAACAATGCAACTTCATGTGGTTCAACCTAACATTTCCTGAGACAACAGATTAATACACTGAGAGCAAAGATTGTGTTTTATTCATTTAATATTTCCAATGAAGAAAACTGAGTTGGCATACAGTGCTTAGTGCACATTTTTAAAAAAAGAACTACTTTATTTAATTATTTTAAATTTCACCAGAGCAGGACAGAGCAAGAGACAGAAAGGGAAAGTAAGAAAGGAAGCCGCCAGGTCTGGGACTCGAACCTTGGTTGGCCACATAGGAGTTCAGAGCCCTTAATCACCACTCCATCTGCCGGCCCCATTAATGCACATTTTTTGAAATTACGCAAAGGCTTACTCTAAAATCACAAACAGATTCCACTTTCAGGTTTTCCTTTTCAAGATGGGAATATTAAATTGATCTCTTCCATGAGTAACCACTAGTTAGGCTTTCCTTTGGCTTTACTTAGCTTAACAGTATTTTAAACTATTTCCCCCTTCTTTGGAGCTTTTTTTTATGTGTAGTAAAATATCTTCAAAAGATACAGTCCTTTTTAAAAATACAGAAAGATCAATAAGGTACCTAAGTACCATTCTGTGAAAACATAAAAGTATCTCATAATTCTGTTTTACTTTCAAAAACAATTTTTTTTTTTGAGGGAGATTTTTGGTATAGGGTGCATGCGCTCACTGGAGAAACAGAGACAGAGACAGAAAGGGAGAAATCATCTCCCAGGGGAATGGCCACGCTCCAATCCTTTCTCCTCCAATCTCCTCTCACGATTTTGAGCATGCGTGTGTGTGTGCGTGTGTGTGTGTGTGTATGCACACACACACACACGCACACACTTACGCATGCCTGGTGTGAGGTTCAAGCTGCCAGGTCCAGGACTCAAACCGTGGTCGACTATGTGGGAGTCCAGTGGTGTAGCCATTATGGCATCTGCTGGTCCCAATTTTCAAAATATTTTCATGCTTCCCAATAAGAAATAAAAGTAATCATAAATAATATAAATTGGAGAGCTAGAGATGAGTTGTATAAAATAAATATGACATTTAAAATTCCAATAACTATTTACCAGTCCAATTCCAGAATTTTAAGTTTTCTTAGTAGTATTTGGTTTCAACCACAGTTGTGATAACTGCAACAGCATTAAGTATTACGTGTGTGGTTAAAAGGCAAATCAGTCCTGCCTAACATGTAGCTACCATTAGGAAGCAGGACTTGTGAAGCCTGTGAGCAGTTAAAGGCAGTAACCGTGTTATGCAAACACTTTTCATTCTTCCTCATGAAAACCCTTAGAATAAGGGAACCAGCAGTTAGCGTAATGGCTATGTCGCTGGACTCCCACGTAGTCGACCGCGGTTCGCATCTCGGACCCGGTGGCTTACAACTCACGCCGGGCGCGTGTGCGTGCGTGCCCAAGATCCCGAGAGGAGAATGGAGGAGAAGGGATTGCGGCGTGACCATCCCCCCTGGGGGGTGATTTCTCGCTTTCTGTCTCTATGTCTCTCTCTGTCTGTCTGGCGAGCGCACGCGCCCTATAGCGAAAAACCTCTCCAAAAAAAAAAAAAACAAAAAAAAAACAAAAACCCTTAGAATAACAAAATGTGTTCACTGACGCTTCAGCATGCCCAGGCAGTCAAGAAAACACTTTTCACAATCTGGCTTTCACACACCATAGACTCCTCTCCTTTCATGGTACTTCGTGTCCCTTATACTTGAACCATAATGAACTCCTCATATGTGATTTTCTCTATTCATTTCATTTTTTCATTTCTTTTCCCAAATGATATTACTTAAGCCTATAATGTCCATGCTCATCTTCTTTGCCTACAAATGCTTAAAAATTCAGCCTGGGGCTAGTAGGTGGTGTGGTGGTTAAGGCACTGGACTCTCACATGACAACTACTGTTTGAGTCCGGGACCCAGCAGCTTGAAAATCATGCTGAATCCATGTGCATGAGTGCCCAAGATCCCAAGAAGAGAATGGAGAAGGGATTGCAGCATGCAATGCAGCTAATAATGATTTCTCACTTTCCCTCTCACTTTTCTCTGTCTCTCTCCAGTGAGCACATCTGCCCTATGGCGAAAAAATCTTAGAAAAAAATTTCAGCTCAAATATAAACTTCTCTTGGATGCTGATATACATCCTAATACCATCTAACTTTTCCAACTAGAGTTGTTGATCTGCCCTTTGCATTTCCATGCTGCCACAACATTATTTTAACCCACATACATAACTGGTGTCTATTTTCTCAGTTACATTGTCAAACAGTGCTGGGCATACCAGATACTAAGTACTGTGTCTTGTATGAATAAATCAGTAAGAAATGAGATCACAGTCTTGAACAACAAAGCACCAATGAAAAAATTATTTGAAAAAAGACCTTATGATTAAAGTTAGCTCCAAGAGGACATGGCTGCCTTATTTCTTGCAATACTCTTCAGCATTCAGCCTAGTGCTTGGCAACATGGGGATGCTTAGTAAGTATTTAGTGACTGAACAATGTATGTGGAAAATAAGAAAAAGTAGACTAATTATTATTTGAGGGTTACGTGGAAAAAAGAACTAATAAATAGGTAGTAAGAGAAGCACATTTAGTATAAGTGGTACTATCCCAAGGAATAAACAGTAGAAAATAATAACATCATTGATGAGCCCAAACCAAACAAGCAAAAACAACAACCCAAAAGCCTACTGAACACATTAACTAGAAAATATAGCAGATTCTTGGTTGGTGAGATGGACATTATAAGTTGGTATAAATATAGTTTATGTTTTCAATTTTCATAAGTGTTATAGACATTAAATGAGTCTCATGAAAGAAATAAAAATAATGAAGCCCTGCCAAGGTGGTACCATCTGTAGCATATTAAACTGCAATGCTGGAAGCCACATGGCCGACCATGGGTTTGGATCTCTATGCTGGCCTGAAAACATGCTAGGTATGCCCATGGGTGCCTAAGATCCCCAGAAGCCATAGGGCTGGGAAAAGGGGACCATGGCTTGATGAGACCCTTTTCAGGGAATTTTCTTTCTTGTGTGTATATACTTGCTCTCTTTCATTAAAACGAAAAAAAGAAAAATGATGTCTTTCAATGTTTTTAATCAGTACTACTTAGAAAATAAAATGCAAAAACCACATTAAAAAAGATGTCTTTCATATTTGCAAAATAATAGTAATAATTATTTGCCACTAATGTATGTGTTTTTTTCTGTTTAATGCCTCTACCTGGAGCATCAGAAGTGGTATTTAATTCTCAAATGGAGTTATTTACTCCTTTACAAGCACATTATGGCTGGATATACACACGTAGTTTATATTAGCTGCATTATTTTAAGCTTCTTTTCTAAGATCACTGAAGCTTTTCACTTAGCATCATCATCAAACAACATTTAAGAGAGGCCATGTTGCTCTAACACCTATGCCTATGTGCTGACTGTTCAATGTAAAGAGGTTGAAGCAACTGGTTATCCACACTACTCACACATTCGACCTAGATCAAGGTGACAGGGAAGTCATGCTGGCAGTATTTGTCAGCTTAGATGGCAAGATTAGACTTCAGTGCAAAACAGGAATTACAATGTAAGAGACTTAATCATAGCTTGGGTCAGATTTAAACATGAACTAAAAATGTGATTATTTCTTTGATGGTTCTTTAGTTTAGCTGTTTTAATCATACATCTATTTTCGACTAATGGAACAGAAGTAGTAATTATTCTGAGGGGAATCAAAAAAAGCCAGCACTTGAATCTGAGGTAAAATGTGCGACTAGGATATCACTCTATTGTTATTTCATGGCTCTGTATATAAATTATAGACAAGCTTTTCTAAGTACAATCAGCAGAATTAAAGTAATAAAACAATGTTGTTGAGACAGTTTTTTATATGTTGCCTAGATTGGCATGTGCAGCACTTGGACAAATCTGCATTCTCTTAGCTGTGGGTCATTACCCCTCAGAATCCATTAGGCCTGCCTCAGGATGTTAAAGTGACCCAGATCTTCTTTAGTGTGTGCATAGGGTTTTCAGTCAGGGTCTCACTATGTCAACAGCTTTCTGTCTCAGCCTCCTGAAGAACTGGGACCACAGGTACACACCACTGCCATTTTTAGGGTGGGCCAGGAATCTAACCAAGGCTTCCTATGTGGCCTTAGCCTGCCAAGTGGCCATGTCCACCTTGTACTGTGGCTGGGCCTACCCAGATGTTCTCTGAGCAACTGAATTATAAAGTGTCTCCAGAAGTTCCAGCCATAGTTTGTACAGGCCTGTCTGTTCCTCCCTTCTCTCACCCCTACTCTTTCCTCTAAAAGATACTTCTGGTCTCCTTCGCTATAAGGTAAGAGCACTGGTGTCTTTTCTGAATATATGTATTTCTGAACTTGACATTCTCTCTGAAACATCTAAAAATACCTGGTCTTGGGACCAGTAGATGGCATAATGTTTATATTGTTGAACTCCCACATAGTCAACCGCTGTACAAGTCCTGGACCCAGTGGCTTAAACCTCACGCTGGGCATGTGTGCGTGTGTGATCAAGATCATGAGAGGAGAATGGAGAAGGTACTGCAGTGTGGCCATCCCCCCAGGGGGTGATTTCTTACTTTCCATCTCTCTGTCTCTCCAGCAAGTGCACGCAAAAATCTCTCTTAAAAAAAAAAAAAAAGAAAAAAGAAAAAGAAAAAAAAAAGACCTGCTCAATGTTTTGATATACAATTTTGATGTTTTATACTTCTGCTTCCTGCTACAAGATAGGACATATCAGGAAGAAAACTGGTTTAGAATCAGAATGTACATGGATTCCAGCTTGGTTTTTAAAAGTGCCTTGGGAAACTTTCTAAAACTAGGATAGAGAAATACCCACAATGTGAGGCACTCAGTGAACACTATCTACCTACCTACCTGTGAGTAATGGTCTGATAGCATGGCTGCGACCGAAGCCAAGATCGGTGATTCTAGACATGTAGTTTTCCTATTCAAAAGTAATGAATACATGGGTGCCGGCAGGTAGCGTGGTGGTTAAGGGCGCTGGACTCCCACATGGCTGACCACAGTTCTAGTCCTGTGCCTGGTGGTTTGCTTTCTCACTTTCCCTCTCTCTCTCTCTGTCCCTCTCTGGTTAAATTTTAAAAAGAAAAAAAAAAAAAAAGATAAATAAAATTAAAATAATTTTTTTAAAAAAAGGAATTATTCCATTTAACCATATTTATTTATCTATTTTATTTTTTAAATTGACCAGAGAGGGACAGAGTGAGAAAGAGAGAGAGAATATGAGAAAGCAAGCTGCCAGGTCCAGGACTCGAATGGTGGTTGGCCCTGTGAGAGTCCCGTGCCCTTAACCACCATGCCACCACCAGCCCAATACATTAAGTCTTTTTAAAAAATAATTATTTATATTATTTTATTTATTTATTCATTTATTTTTTAATTTGACCAAAGAGATAGAGGGTGAGAGTGTAAGAGAGAGGAAGTGAGAAAGCAAGTCACCAGATTCAGTACTTGAACCCTGGTCGGCCATGTGGTAGTGTCCAGCACCTTAACCACCATGCCACCTACTGGTCCCCTCCAATAAAATAATATTTTTTAAAAAATGAAAAAAAAATATATAGTAAAGGAAATTTACAAATTGTGTATAGGTTGGGTTTTCAATCCAGATATTCTATCACTTTCCTCTATACGTCTTTGCTATACATGGGCCTTCACAACGCAATACACTTTACCTCCCAATTCTTACCTAAAATAGTTCCCACTTTCTGTAGAATCAACCAGAACTAGAAAATGTACGCTTTTCTCTTTAGACATTTATTCCCCTCATTGAATACAGCTTCATAGGCTTACTACGCCTTTTATAAAAGACGTATCAAAATAATCTGATGTCCTTCCACATAAGAATTCTGGCAGCAAATTAACTCAAGAAGAACCATTTGTGGATGGTTTCTATTTACTCTATTTGCCCCCTTTTGCTCCTTTCTGCTTCCTACTCTATGGTTCTACTGCCTCTCCAAGGAAGCCTTTAAGCAGGAGCTGATCCTTCACCTACAAGTTTCAACTTTATTTTTTCTTATTTTGCTTGTCCTCCCCTGAGCTTAAGTACATATTTAAACTGGAATAAAAAACTGTGGTTGAGCAAGACTTATTTGTTGTAAAATGATACTATTGGTTAAGAGGTGAGAATTTAGTTTATCTAAATTACCTGAAATATTGAATGAGAAAAATATGGGCTAAAAGCTTAAAATCTTGACAGTTACGGCCTCTTCCCTACCCCACCCCCAAGTTTTAAGAAGGACAGAAGCAGAAGGGAAGGAAAACTAGGTTAATCCCTCTACCCCTTTCCCCAAAGAGTTTTCCAGAAAGCCTTAAACAAAGACTTTCTTTGATATCTCACTGCCATCCCTAAGAGTAAGGGAAGTTGAACTTTATTCTTATATATTTTTTCTTAGCTAGGCACATGATGATCTCAATGAAATAAGGATTGGGTAGTAACAGAGAAGGGAGAAAGCAGATACCCAGCAGGAAACAAGCTGTCTCTGTCAGAGCCCAGTCGGTGCCATTACACTTCAAACTCAACAGCCAAGCTGAGCTGGAAGTGTTGACATATCCTTGGAAGATGCTGAGTAGTCAGGTTGCAAACACAGAGCAGCAGTCAGGTTTAGAGATAAAAATTGGAGAGCGTAGACTAATACATACACAATTTGCTGAAGTTATGGTGCTTTTTACATTGGCCAAGGAAAAAAGAGTAATGTGAAGGCGAGGGAAAAGGCCCTTTAATTGACAATTGAAGGTCACCACTTTTAATAATGTGACAAGAGGAGGTACCAGTAAAATATTATGAAAGGAACTTACAGGCCAGCATGTGGCGTAGCGTGGTGGTTGAGGCAGCTGGCTAGATGCCTTATAACCAAATCTATGGTTAAAGTCTCAGTCCAGTGGCTTGAAAAACACGCCCAGGCGTGTGCGTGTGTGCATGTCCCAAATCCTGAAAGTAGGGAGAGATGGAAGAGAAGGGATTGTGATGTGAACAAGCCCCCACGGGAGGTGCCTTCTCACTTTCCTTGTTTCCCTCTCTCTCTCTGGGGAGCACATGTGCCCTCTGGGGGCGGGGGGAAGGGGGAAGCTGACATAAATTGGAAATGTTTGTGAGATATCCAAGTTAACCGATGGTGGCAGCTGAACTTAACAGACGATTCAACACTAGTGTCTCTTTAATTTTTCCCTGCAACACAATCTCATAATAATGGATTTTTATTTATTTATTTTTAGGTTTTTGCCTCAGGGTGCATGTGTTTGACAGAGGTAGACAGAGAAAGGGAAAGTGAGAAATCATTCCCCTAGGGGTGGGAGTATGGCCACATCACAATCCCTTCTTCTCCATTCTCCTCTTGGGATTCTGGGCATGCGCACACATGCACCTACTGTAATTTTTCAAGCCACCAGGTCCAGGACTCAAACTATGGTCGGCCATCTGGGAGTCCAGTGCCTCAATCACCATGCCACCCACTGACCCCAGCCTTTTATTTTTTGACTAGACTTACTTTAATTATTTCTGTATGCAAAACTTCTACAACTTAATTGTTTGTTTCAACTGTGGGTCCTGAAAGAGGTTCTTTTGGATTCCTAAATTTAATAATGATTATAATCAGGGGAAAAAGAAAGTTTAAAAAATTATTACAGAGCCCACTGTTGTTGGTGGATGCTGTAGAAATTACCGATGAACCTATGGTCCAGTGTGCTATGTGTCCTATTTGTATACACGTACATCAAACGTAATAGAAGTCTTACTTATTAATATTAAAGGGTTATAGTGTCGTGTTATGTAGCTTAAAGTATAAGTTTGCTTTTCTATAGTTAATTGTAATAGTTCTTTCGACTGGTAAGGTATTGGAGAAGAGGGTATTTGCAATATTGGCCTATAGGCTTTTTGCATCTAGAGTATTCTATATGGTTGAAAAAGTCATAGAAAGCTGTATGAGTTGTGTGAGTTTCACTGTGTTAGTGCACAAGTACTAACCTAGACATTGATTGCAGCTGAACTGCACTTATTGGCATAGTGTGATTGATCCTGAAGCTAAAACCGTGACTTTTAATGTGGCTATAACTTTGAACTATTCTATCAGTTCTTGGTGTAAATAAATTCAGAATTCAAGTTGAATCAGTGATTCATCCATTCCACAAACATCTGATGAATGTTTGATGTGTACAAGCCACTGCATTAGATTCTAGATATGCTAGTGAGTAAGAAAGATACGGTTCCTGTCCTGGTGGTACTTAGTGTTTGTTGAGGGAGACATACAAATAAAAACCAAATGAATAATTGAAAAATAATTATAAGCTGTTACAGGTACTCTGAAAGAAGCAAAGAGATGCTGTGATAGAGAATAATTAAAAAAGAGGGTCCCTTGAAATTGAAAGGTCAAGGCCTTTATGACACCTGAAAGAGAAGAAGAGGTAGGGGTAGGAGGTTCGAGGAAATGGTCTAGGCAGAGGAAACAATTGGGGCAAAGGGCCTGAGGAATAAATGGGTATGTTAGGAACAGAGAGAAAGCTAGTATGGATCAAGTACTGTGGCCAATGGGGGGTGTAGCACCCGATGTTTAACTACCTTTTTTACGTGGTATAAAGGTAGAAATCAAAAGCTTAAAGCTGGCCTATTTTTGTGACATAGTTGGGAGTGTACTGAATTGCAGTGCTACAGGCCACATGGCCAACCTGAGTTCAGATACCTCATTGGCTCCAAAACAAGCCAGGTGTACCCAAGATTTGGACCCGCAAAGCTATGGGAATTGCAGCCTGACACAGTCCATTGGGGAGAGCCTCTCTCTCCCTCTCCCTCTCTCTCTCTCTCTGGCTCTCTCATGCATGTGCACATGTCCTCTCTCATAAAAACAAAAACAAACCCCCAAAAAACAAAAAAATAACTTAGAGCAATAGTCAGAAAACTATGTTCTACAGGCCAAATCCACCCTGCCTCCTGTTTCTGTAAAGTTTTATTGGAACACAGCCATGCCCATTTGTTTAAATACTGTCCACAGTGGCTTTTGTGCTGTTAGCAGTCGTTGCCACAGAGACCACATGGTATGCAAAGCCTAAAATATTTAGTATCTTGCTGTTTACAGAATGAATTTGCTGGCCCCAGTACTACAGACTAAATTAGAACTGACAGCATGAAAGTTGAAAAGGTTAGGCTTCCTTAAAGCATAGAACCAGCCTCTTCAATCAGTAAGTGATTGATTCAAATGAGAAAGAGACATAAAAATGAAGAGGTCAGTATGGTAGAGTAAGACTTTGAGATGTGCATGCTATAAAGTAGAAGAAATATTTAAGGTTAACACACGGCTGTGTAACGTACAAGGGCCAAGTAGTGAAGAGAATTGCTTTCTTGATCCAAGATGGTTATAAAGCTGGACAAGGCCAGAGGACAGCAGCCTGCAGGATGAAAATGCAGTTCAGTTCAGAATATATTCATAATATGGAAGACATCACGTACAAATAAACTAGGTTTTAGGTGCTAAAGTGGACCCCTCTACAAATGACTTAGAGTTTGAGTACATTTATTAAGAGTACATTTATTATTTAGTACATTTATTATGGCTCAGAGTATGAGTATATTTGCTTAGTATCTATTCTAGCAATTGACAAAAGTAGGGCTTTGAATTAAAACAAAGCTCTCTAAAGCTGCCTTAATCAAATTAAGCCGTTCTTTTTCTAGATTGGAAGTCAGCATGGTAGACTGTGGCTTACTGTTCGGCTTGTACAGTTTTTTAAGAAGCTTCACATTAAACAAAATTTACATGGCCACCTACTGGTGTGATGGTTAAGGTAGCTGGATCCCATATGGTTGACCGAGTGGTTCAAGTCCTAGATCTGGCAGCTTGAAAAACACGCTAGGTGTGTGTACTTGTGTGCCCAAAATCCTGAGGGGAGAGTGGAGGAGAAGGGATTGCAGTATGGCCATTTCCCCTAGGGGGTGACTTCTTACTTTCCTTCTCTCTCTCTGTCGCTCTCTGGTGAGTGCACATGCCCTATTGCAAAAGTCTAAAACAAACAAGCAAACAAACAAAAACTATATACAGGACCACTTTATTTTCATATGGGAACAAGTAGCTAGAGCTGGGTGCCCTTCCACCCAACATTACCCCTCTCTGGAGGATGCAACCCTTACCAAGCAACTGAACCCGCTGGCATTTTGATCTTAGACTTTCCAGTCTTGAGACAAATAAGAAAATATATTTGTTTCATAAAATAAATTACCCAGGTATTTTGTTACAGCAGCACAAAGAAACACATCAAGACATTTGGCATTTTGGTTTATAACCTCTGGTTCTCATAAAAATTACAAACTGCACTTCATATAAACGTGTGTGTATGTGTGTATTTTTTAATTTGCCAAAGGGTGCACATGCTCAGCAGGGAGAGACAGAGACAGAGAGAGAGGGGAAAGAGAAGGAAATTGAGAAAGCACCTCTTTACACATGTGGAATGGTCACACTGCAATCCCTTCTTTCTCCACCTCTCCCTCCTTTCAGGACTCTGGGTGTGCTCACAAACAAACACATATCCAGCATATTTTTCAAGCCACGGGGTCTGGGCCTTGAACTGTGCAGTTGGCTATCAGGATACAGCTGCCTTAACCACCATGCCAATCAGCCCCATAATTTCTTTTCAACATACATTTATTGAACACTGACCATGCGCCAGATACTATCTATACAAACATAAATAACACATTATCTATGCCCTTGAGGAGCTCCCAGGCAAAAAGGAGAGACCAATATGTTAAGTGATCCTAGACAGTATGATGGTAGTGCAAGGGAATAATTGACTTTGTCAATAATTTGACAGGTCAGAAAATATGTTACTAGGGAGGTGCTTTAGACAAACTTTGAATGGAAGTATTTTGCCAAGGTATTCCAGGCAGAAGAAACAGAATGTCTAAAACGTTCAGAAGAGATGAAGCAGAGGGAAGCTAGAGGAGAGTGAGAGACTGGAGTACCAGGGTTATATCAAGAATGGCTTCTATGTGACACTACAAAGCATGACTTTTATTCTGTATGTAGTAGTTGACTACTGAAGGAACTGAAGCATAATTAGGTTTATATGTCAGAAATATAATTTTGGTAGCAGCATAGAAGATAATTAGGAAGGAAATCACTGACAAAATCTAAGCTGATATGAGACTTGACGGCAGGAAGCAGCAGTAGGAATAGAAAAGAGAAATTGAGTAGAAATGGTGACTAACAGAATGTGTAGGGTGAGGGAAAAAAGGAGTCAAAAAAGAGCACCAGGACTTGTAGTTTGACTAACAAGATGCACTAAAGAATGCACGAGAATAATAATTCTTTTCTTTCGTTTTCTTTTATCTTCTCTTTCTTCCTCCCTTTCTCTCTTTCACCCATCTTCCCTTTCTTATAGGTTTTTGTCATAGGGTGCATGCGCTCACCAGAGAGAAACAGAGAGACAGTGAGAGGGAAAGGGAAAGTGAGAAATCCTCCCACCCCTGGAAGGGGTGGGATGGCCATGCCACAATCCCTTCTCCTCCTGGGATCTTGGGCACACACATACATGTACATGGCATGATTCTCAAGCCATGATGTCCGTGACTCAAAAGGTGGATGAGTATGTGGGAGTCCAGCATCTTAACCACCATCCACCTGCTGGCCCCAAGAGAGAGTAATCCTTGAAAATGACAATGGGTGCTACAAAGTTTGAGGTATCTGTGATACACAGGTGGTGGTGTCCAACTGGGCATGTGTATACGAGTCAGGAGGAAGGGAAAGACTTGAAAATTCTCTGTATTTAAAAAAAATTTCTTTATTTTATTTAACTTTATTAATTTGTTTTAATTTGATGAGAGAGGGACAGAGTGAGAAAGAGAAAAAGTGAGAAAGCAAGACACCAGGTCTGGGATGCAAACTGCAGTCAGCCATGTGGGAGTCCAGCATCCTTAACCACCATGCCATCTGCTGGCCCCATTCTCTGCATTTATGATGTAAGACTACATGACAAATACTTCCACATGGAAGTATGGAGAATGAGATAAAGAACAACGCATATCCTATGAATTCCCATCACTTAAATGGAAGAGGTAAAGTCCTCCACAGCCTGGGTGCAGGGCAGCAGGTCGATATGATGCCTGAGTTTAGAGCTAGCAGCATAGATAGAGAGGAAGATAACTAGGGGGTGAGGAACTGAAATGTTAACAAATGTTTGGTACGATGATAGACCACAGGTTCTAGACTGCATGAGGAGGAAAGCATAGAAGAGATGGATTAGTGTAGGGTTGTCAGACTTATTGGGGGAAAAACATGACATCCAGCTAAATTTGTATTTCACATAAACAAAGAATAGACTTGTTTGTTTAGTACAAATATGTTCCAAATATTGTATGGGGCATACTTATACTCAAAATTTATTCACTGTTTATCTGAAATTCAAATTTAACTGGTCATCCTGTTTTTGCCTGTTTTTTTTAATTGCAAGAAGGTACCTGTGCCTGTCATGGAGACACAGAGAAACAAAGTATCCCACCACAGGGCATGGCTATGTGGCAATCCCCTTTCCTCCATTTCTCCACTTTCCCAGGATATTTGGGCACACACTGACATATGCCCAGTTCATATGTGTCCAGAGGCTGGTGCTAAAATTGGAGAAATGTGCTATCTTAAAGGCACCTCATATTTATTAGGTCCAAGGTCCAGAGTACCTGAATCTTGTCACTCTTCCAGGGTTTCCTAGATCAGTAAATGATATCCATTAAGTTATGTAGGTTAGAAACATAGGAGGTTACTGGGACCAGCAGGTGGCATGGTGGTTAAAGGCACTGGACTCCCACATGGCTGATCACAGTTCAAATTCTGGACCCGACGGCTTGCTTTCTCTCTCTCTCTCACTCTGTCCCTCTCTGGTCAAATATAAATAAAGTTAAATAAAATTATTTTTAAAAAAGAAACATAGGAGGTAGTAATGATATTGAGTTGTCAGAAAAGTCATGATGTACTTTTTCTGTTTTTCTCCAAAAGTCATTTATTTATCTCAAACACAAAGATCAATCAACGAATCGTCTCTTTCATTTGATAACCCTTTACCATCTTTCAGTGAGCTTCATAATTCCTCATTTGTAAAAGGACCTGACTTTATTGGCAAAAAACTGAACAAGGTGCTGATTTACAGCCTCATCTGAATTGAACGTCACACTACAAAAGGGATTTTGGGAACCAGCAGTTAGCGTAATGGCTATGTCGCTGGACTCCCATGTAATCGGCCATGGTTTGTGTCCTGGACCCGGTGGCTTAAAACTCATGCCGGGCGCATGTGCGTGCATGCCCAAATCCCGAGGGGAGAATGAAGGAGAAGAGACTGCGGTGTGGCCATCCCCCCTGGGGGGTGATTTCTCGCTTTCTGTCTCTCTGTCTCTCTCTGTCTGACTGGCGAGCGCACATGCCCTATAGCAAAAATCTCTCCAAAAATAAAAAGGAATTTTGAAGAGAATGAAACAAGTGTAAGTCTCATGGCACAAGGTCAGGCAAATATGGTGGATGGGGTGAGACATCGCATTCAAGCTCCAATAATTTTTTTTTTCTTTTTTTGGAGAGGTTTTTGCTATAGGGCGCGTGCGCTCGCCAGACAGACAGAGAGAGACAGAGAGATAGAAAGTGAGAAATCACCCCCCCAGGGGGTATGGCCATGCCGCAATCCCTTCTCCTCCATTCTCCTCTCGGGATCTTGGGCACGCACCCACACGTGCCCGGCGTGAGTTTAAGCCACCAGGTCCGGGACTCGAACCGCGGTTGACTACGTGGGAGTCCAGCGACATAGCCATTACGCTAACTGCTGGTCCCAAGCTCCAATAATTTTTTTTTTTTATTTGTTTATTTATTTATTTATTTATTTATTTATTTGCATTCATTCTCTGAACATCATTACAGCATACAAAATGAGATTTTCCATCCAAATTACACTATATATTGTCTCAATCAAGCACATCAACAAGCATGTTATTGTCAGCAAATGATCTTCCATTTCTTGTCTTCTGTATGTTTTGCTTTTTTCCCCCCATCCTAGATTCTCTATCTCTTACCCTCTGCCATCTCCCACTCTCCTCTCACAGTCTCTGGTATCTATGTTTGCTTTCTATACTGTTTTCTCCTCACATTTTATTGTAACGCCAAAGACCCTAATCAATCCAAATACCCTCATAGCAAACACAGGTGATACCCACATTTCCATGAACACAAGTCTTACTTTACGCATCCTATAAAGTAGCACCTAGCTGTGGCTACATATCCTACTGCAGTCATTGAATATATACATATATTTTTTTCTGAAACTTTTTTTTTTGTAATTCAATTTACATTCCTTCCCTAAGCTTCATCACAGCATACAAAATGCAATCTCCCATCCAGTACACACTGCATAGTGATACAATCATGCACATTACAAAAAATTTTCCATTACTAGTTCCTAGAATTACTTCCACCCCTCTTTCTGACCCTCTGTCCCTTCCCACCCTCCTCTCACACCACCTCCGGTGTCTACAATTGTCCTTCATTCCCTTCCCACCCACGTTGCATTGATCACACAATTTCCTACATAATCTAACTACTTTCAATGGTGAGTTCACTCATTACTACTAAGAAAACCAGTTTTAACTTAACTCAAAGAAATGCCAAGGAACTTTGCTTAAAGCCAGGAAACAAGTTAGGATTCTGTTCAAATGGAAGGTGCATGAACCTATCAGTCTCATGTACTTTTATCTTCTGTTCTGGTTCAATTTTCCTGATTAAATTCTGGGATACAATATTCAAATTCAGACTTGTCCCTCTGATTAAGTTGGCCACTTTCATAGTTTTTGGACTCTTATTTCCGTGTGTCTGTGTTTAATTTTCTTGATACAGCACACCCTTGAGAACTTCTTGGAGATCTGGTCTGGTACTGGTAAATTCTTTCAGGTTTTGTTTATCTGAGAATGTTCTTGTCTTTTCTTCCCACCTGAAAGATAATCTTGCCGGGTACAGTATTCTTGGCTGAAACTGTTTCTCTCGTAACACTTTGAATATATTTTCCCATTCTCTCCTCGCTCGCATTGTTTCCGATGAGAGATCTGCTGTTAGCCTGATGGGATGTCCTTTGTAGGTAACTTGATGTTTCTCTCTTGCCAATCTTAGTATCTTGTCTTTGTCTGCGGTTTTGGTCAACCTGGCTATAATGTGTCTTGGAGAAGATCTTCTTGGGTTGATTCTATTTGGGGTCCTTTGTATTTCCTGGGGCTGGATCTTCGAATGCCTCTCTAGGTTTGGAAAGTTTTCTTGCAGGATTTCATGGAATAGATTATCAATGCCCTTATGGGTCTCTTCACCTTCTGGAATGCCAATTATCTGGATATTTGGACGTTTGATGGTATCCAGTACTTCTCGCATATCATTCTCAAATTTTTGAGCCATTTTCTCAGTCTTCGTGGTGGACTTTTCTAAGCCAGCCATTTTCTCTTCTACATCTGAGATTCTATTTTCTGAATTATCTAGTCTGCTTTTAATACTTTCAAGGGAGATTTTGACTTCTTGTATTATAGACTTGATCTCTAGCAGTTCCGTTTGAGTCTTTTGTAAAGTGTGTAATTCCTCTTTTAGATCTTGCAAGAATTTCCTCATCTCCTGGAACTCGGCAACTTCTTTCTCCTTTCTCTTTAGCAGTTCATTATCTCTCTTTTCTTCCATCTCTGTTAGCTTCGACATTACGAATGCTCTAAATTCCTTATCAGACATTTCCATGACTTTCACCGAACTGTTTGTGGATGAAGGAGAGTTACTCTTTTCCATTGGAGGAGAGGTATTTTCTCGTTTTCCCATATTTCTCGTGATCCGACGGTGATTTCTTGTCATCTGATGAATGGCGTGTTTCTTTCAAATTCTTGAAGTTAAGCCTCAATGTTCAGGAGCAAGCAGACAGAGGTGTTCTAGAATCGGATTGCCGTTCTGTAGTGATCGCTGGTGCAGCAGATTCAGTAGATATTGGGTGGAGAGACAAGAAAAAGGAAAATGAAAAAGAGAGAGAGAAACAACAACAAAAAGAGAGAAAAAAGACAAAAAAATAAAAAATTATAATTGCTTTTCTTTTTTTTTTTTAAAGAAAAAAATCACAAAATAGAAAACCGCGCGGCGCGCTTGGGCACCGCGCAAAATATCTAGTTCCCAGTTTCCATGAGGAATCTTCTCAGAGAATGGCTCAACTCTCCTGCCTGGGAGAAAGGAGCAGAAGGGCTTATTAACAAAACAAAAGATGGAGCTGAGAGCCAGAGAGAAATTCTACCTTTAAAAAAATCGTAAAAAGGAAAAATTACCAAAAAAAAATGAGGAGACAGGAGCAGAGAGAGACAGAGACCTCAGAGACACAGAGACAGGGATAGAAGGCCAGAGGGGCTCCCTACCACACTAGCTTTGCTAGCTGGAGGCTGAATTATGAGTAGAAAATCTTCATTTCGCCTGTGCCCTGAAATATCTAGTTCCCAGTATCCATGTGGAATCTTCTCAGAGAATGGCTCAACTCTCCTGCCACACTAGCTTTGCTTGCTGGAGGCTGAATTATGAGTAGAAAATCTTCATTTCGCCTGTGCCCTGAAATATCTAGTTCCCAGTATCCATGTGGAATCTTCTCAGAGAATGGCTCAACTCTCCTGCCACACTAGCTTTGCTTGCTGGAGGCTGAATTATGAGTAGAAAATCTTCATTTCGCCTGTGCCCTGAAATATCTAGTTCCCAGTATCCATGTGGAATCTTCTCAGAGAATGGCTCAACTCTCCTGCCACACTAGCTTTGCTTGCTGGAGGCTGAATTATGAGTAGAAAATCTTCATTTCGCCTGTGCCCTGAAATATCTAGTTCCCAGTATCCCAAGCTCCAATAATTTTTGATGGGTGATCAAACTTATGTATGGTTTCACATCGTCATGACAGAACACAACTCCTTTACAATCAATGAGCTCTAGACGTTTCTGGGTAATGGATTCATTCAAACTGTCTAACTGCTGACAGTACACATTGAAACAGGTTGTTTGGTTCCTTGGTGGGAATTTGAAAAACATGACACCTTTAAAATCCCATCATACTGAGAGCGTAGCCTTTGATGAACGTCTGCTTTTAATGTCGTTTGAAGTGAATCATCAAGTCAGGACCACGACCATTTGCCCATCACATTGTTGTAAACAATCCACTTCTCATCACCAGTGATCAGTTGTCCCAAAAAAGAGCATATAGCAGATATTTATACATGTCATCAAATGAACTTCTTTGAGTTCATGAGGAACTCAAATATCAAGCTTGCTTATGTATCCCAGCTTCTTCAGGTGACTACATGTGAATGACAGATGTTCAATGTTTCTGCAATCTCTTATGTTGTGTAACATGGGTTTGACCCTACCAACGCCTTTATTTTTTTGTCATCATCCTCGGTGGGCGTCCCTGACCAAGGAGTGTCGCTGAGATCAAAATCACCAGCATAGAATTTCATGATCCATCGTTAGCACTGACGTTCTTGCAGAGCTTTGTTGCTGTAAGCCTTACACAACTTTTCACAAGCTTGGCATGCGTTCTTCTCTTTATGGAAGTAAAACAGTAAAATATGGCAAAAATGCAGTTTGGTCTTTCATCTTCAATGGGTTAAAAAAAAATCTCCATAACTCAACTAAATCACTTTCTTTTTTTAGAGTGAAGCTAGAACTGTCAGCTGTCAAATGACAGAGCAATAACATATATACGAATGACTCTAGTACCTCCAAAAATGAACCAGCACCATCCAGTGTAAAAATGCGTCATGACTTTTCCAAGAACCCAGTATTTGCCTCTCATATGCCCATGACCCAAACCATCACTTAAGCATCATGTAAAGAACAAAGTACTCCAAGCACAGGGAACAACATATACAATGTTTCTATGTTGAAAGATAACATTTGCATTCTGTAAATTAAAGACTTGTTCCTTTGGTTTAGAAGAAGGGACTAAATCATGAAGGGTCTTGTCGGCCTGATTTAGTTCTTTATCCTAAGAGCGATGGAAGCCACTGACAGGTCTGAAGCAAGGGAAGAGACATGATCAGATTCAGGTTTTGAAAAGCAAGTATTTGGGGTGTAGAATGGAGAACAGATTTAAGAAAACTGGAATACAAGAAATCAGAAAAAAGGCCATGTAGTCACGTCAGTGAGAAAAGGTGGCACTTGGAATAAGGCGCCAACAATGGAGAGAAGTGGATTTTCTTTCCTTTTTTTTTTTAAGTTAGTTTTTTGCTATAGGGTGTGTTCACTCGTTGAAGAGAGACAGAGAGAGAAAGTGAGAAATCACCCCCAGGGGGTCTGGCCATGCCTCAATCTCTTCTCCTCATTCTCCTCTCCGGATTTTGGGCACACATACACACGCATCTGGCTTCCTTTGGGTCTGACCTTGAAATACTCAACTGGCCTGTGGGACCCAGTACCTTAACCTTCATGCCACCTGCCATCCGTCCAAAAAATGGATGATTTTAATCTCTAGTAAAGAGATTATGACAAAAGAAAATGGCAATAGAATACAAATTCTCTACCAGTTAGAGGTTGTCAGGGGGGCCAGCAGATGGCATAATGGTTATGTCACTGGACGTCCACCGGGGTTTGAGTCCTCAACCCGGCAGCTTGAAATTCATGCCAGGAGTGTGTGCATGCCTGCCCAGAATCCTGAGAGGAATGGAGAAGGGATTGTGTCATGGCCACCCTCCCTAGGGGGTGATTTCTTGCTTTCTATGTCTTTATCTCTGTCTTTCTGGCAAGTGCACGTGCCCTGTAACAAAAAACTCTCTCAAAAAAGAAATAATTAGAAGCTTTTTGGAATGATCTAGATAGAAGGGAATGGCAAACTATACAGCAGAGAAAACAGATGATAGAGCATGTTTATAACAGACAGTAGAACTTTTACACCTGGCTAAGGGGCCCTCCTCACTGGGGGTAGGTGGCCCTCCTCCAGATGCAAAGGGCATGGAGTTCATGAAGTCAGTGGGCCATACCTGCCTGGAGCCTGTACTCCTCTTTTAAACTGTCTAGATCTGAGGACACACTAAGTTGCTGATTGTACAAAAGCATCTGCAGGGTTTAGGAGATGTGGCTAAAACCTTGGACGTGTCAGGTGCATGTATCGCCCCTTTTGGTGTGGTGAGTAAAGAAGCCAAGGGTGAGGATCGGTCCAGGGACTTGGAGATTTCTAAATTTAAACCTGGCTTTCCAGATCATTATGAAAGTTTATTTGCTGAAGTAACAATTTAACATGTACTTTATGTAAAGCGAGTATTTTGGGTGTAGAATGGAGAACAGATTTAAGAAAACTGGAATACAAAGAAATCAGAAAAAAGGCCATGTAGTCATGTCAGGGAAAAAGGGAGGTACTTGAAATAAGGCACCAACAATGGAGAGAAGTGGAATACTCAGCTGGCCTGTGGGACCCAGTACCTTAATCTTCATCCATCCAAAAAGTAGATAATTTTAATCTCTAGTAAAGAGATTATGACACAAGAAAATGGCGATAGAATACAAATTCTCTACCAGTTAGAGGTTGTCAGGGGGACCAGCAGATGGCGTAATGGTTATATCACTGGACGTCCACTGTGACATATTTAAGTTTGTTACCTTGATCTATAATTTTTAAAAATTATTTAATTCCATTTGTTGCTATTATTTTTTTAATTTGACCAGACAGAGACAGAGAGAGAGAGAGAGTGTGTGTGCAAGGGAAAGTGAGAAAGCAAGCTGTCAGGTCTGGGAATTGAACCACAGTCGGCCATGTGGGAATTCAGCGCTTTTAACCACCACATGCCAGCCCCACCTTCATCTATAATTTTTTTCTGAAACTTTTTTTTTTTTGAGAGGTTTTCACTATAGGGTGCGTGCACTTGCAAAAAAGACAGAAAGACAGAGACAGAGAGATAGAAAGCGAGAAATCATCCCCCGGGGGGATGGCCTCGCAGCAATCCCTTCTCCATTCTCCTCTCGGGATCTTGGGCACGCACGCACAGGCGCCTGGCATGAATTTAAGCCGCTGGGTCCAGGACTTGAACCGTGGTCGACTACATGGGAATCCAGTGACATAGCCAACACGCTAACTGCTGGTCCTTTGATATATAATTTTTTTTTTTTTTTGGAGAGGTTTTTGCTATAGGGCGCGTGCACTCACCAGACAGACAGAGAGAGAGAGACAGAAAACGAGAAATCACCCCCCCAAGGGGGATGGCCACGTCGCAATCCCTTCTCCTCCATTCTCCTCTCGGGATCTTGGGCACGCACGCACACGCGCCCAGCGTGAGTTTTAAGCCACCGGGTCCAGGACGCGAACCACGGTCGACTACGTGGGAGTCCAGCGACATAGCCATTACGCTAACTGCTGGTCCCTTGATCTATACTTTTAAAATATTTAGACAGGTAGTATACAAGCCGCCATAGTCATATTCTTGTTTAGGCTCAGCAAATTCAGGGCCAGGCTTGATAACAGTGTTTTATAGTGTGACAAGTTCAGGCGGGCCCTAAAGAAGTCAGATTTTTCCAGACTTCTATGTAAAAGATGAAATACCTGTACCACTAACCAACAGTGCTATATGTTTCCAGGCACTACGTTAATTTACATGACACTTTTTTTTTTAAGATCAAGAGGTCAACAAGGAAACTATTTTGATTTGTGATTTTGAAAAGTGTCTTGTATGTGTGGCGTAAGTCTACAGTGTGGAAGTAATCTTAGGGATCAGATAAGAAAACAGGGATCCTGACAGGTAAAGTAGCTGACTTGCGGTCATGAAGCTAGTGAGTAGTGGGTATTTTCCAGCTTTCTTTGTCTACTTTTCCAAAACAACACTGTTTTTATTTCTTTGCCAGAGGGCATGTGCTCTTACCAGAGAGACACACAAGAGAAAGAGAGAGAGAGAGGAAAAAGTACCCCTTATGGGGAATGGTCACACTGGAATTTCTTCTCCTCTTTCTCTCCCTTCTTTGGGGATTCTGGGCTCAGCACATACACCAGCAGATAGCAGTTCTCAGCCCTTCAGTTGCTGAGCCCAATGGGGCCCTGTGCTATTTGGGATCTAGCTGCTTTACCACTAGGCCACTGAGCCAGCCCATCAGTGCTATTTTTATTTTTCATGAAGACACCTGCTGCCAGTCAATGTCATTTTTCGCTGTTACGTATTAAAAGAAGTAAAACTTTCATTACTTTTAACTTTGAGGTCCCTAAAAATAAGTAAGTTTATAAATCAATATTAAACTTTGACTCAAAAAATTTTAAGAAAAAAGAAAAGGGAAACAAAGAGAATAAAGAAGCCCAACTTTCTGAGGTCCCGAGAACGGTATCTTGACTTTTAATTGTTTCCAGAAAGTTACAGGCAACTTAGGCTCCCTTTAGGGACTCATAAAATATCCTGTCACTGGTTGCCTCTTGAGTTGCCTTTTATTTTTACATCTGTTCCGTCAACTTTCTGATTTCATGTAATGTTCAAGAGTTAAATTCATGCTATTTGCTATGCTGCCCAGTGCAATACAACCATATTCTAACCCATCTTCCCAAATTCCTTATCTTCTATGCCAAAACCCATTTCCTCAATTTCCTTATCTTCTAAACTGAAAAGCAAAGCACACACTTAACAAAACATTGAACATTAACTAAAGGCTAAAATCCAGCAACTTCAAAAAATAGTTTTTCCAACAACTACAAATATCGCTAATGAATTTTTCTTGGCGAGCCAAAGTTATAATAACTGTAATAAAACTAACAACTTTAAGGGCCCAATCAGATTAGTCAAAATTTCCAACGCCAGGGAAAGTCTTACCTTCGTAATCCGAAAGTTCTAGGTTTGCAAGAAGTTATCTTCCCCAAAGCATTATAGTTCACGATTTCAGCAATTGTAATGCATCTCGCTACCACACCGATTTTTTCAGTCCCTCCCATCAATCCATTCCGAAAAGGACTCAGATCCGGGCCGAAAAATTCTGCTTACGGTAGAGCATCCCCGAAATCTGGCGCAGAGGCAGGGAGGCACCCAAGAGCAGAGGGAAAAAAGAGAAAGTCGTACAAGTAAGACAAAGTCTTCTTGGCAGAGATCACCGCTACCTTGGCTGGGTAGACTTTGGGGTCCAGAGTGGGGGTTCTTTTCGAACACCCTCAGGGTACCCGAGTTCACGCAGGCGACAATTAGAGACACTCCCTTCGCAGTTCGCTGAGCCACTAGCCGCGCCCAGCGGAGCTCTGACCTCCAAAGCGGGTCCGCTTGGCGATCCCGCTCCCTCGGCTCAAGTTTGCAACTTTGATTGCTTCCTAGATGGATCCTTCAACGTGGCTCGCCCAATGGAGAGCCCGGCCGGTGCCTGGGCCGCCCGCCCCCTCCCCGCCCCTCGGCGAGAGCCCGCCCCTTGCCCCGTGCTGGGGAGCCGAGGAGAGTAAATACAACAGGAGCGCAAAATGGCGGAACCGCCGAGCCCAGTGCACGGCGCCGCCGCTGCCGCCGCGGTCTCGGAAAAAGAACCATTTGGCAAGCTGCAGGCCTGCTCCCGGGACCCGCCGGGCTCTCTGTCCGCAAAGAAGGTTCGGACTGAGGAAAAGAAGGCGCCGCGGAGAGTGAACGGAGAAGGAGGTAGCGGCGGGAACAGCAGGCAGCTGCAGCCGGCGGCACCTTCGCCTCAGAGCTATGGCAGCCCTGCGTCTTGGAGTTTCGCCGCTCTGTCTGCTGCCCCCTCCCCGGCCCCTTCTCGGAGCAGTTTTCCTTTCTCCGCTGGTGCGGCCGCCCCCTCCTCAGCCTCCGCTTCCTTGTCTCAGCCGGTGCCGCGCAAACTGCTGGTCCCTCCTACGCTGCTGCACGCTCAGCCTCACCTCCTGCTGCCGGCCGCTGCTCCCGCGGCCAACGCCAAGCCGCGAAGACCGAAGGAGAAGCGGGAGAAGGAGAGGAGGAGGCACGGCCTCGGCGGGGCGGGCGAGGCCGGCGGGGCCGCCCGGGAGGAGAACGGGGAGATGAAGCCGCTGCAGCGAGGTGGGTGCCGGCGCGCGGAGGGGGAGGGGGGAGGGGAGGGCGCCCCGCGTCCCGCCGTCCCTGGCGTCCGCTCGCGCCCACCGGGTCGGGGCCGCGGCTGGGACCGGACCCGGGCCGCCCCGCGTGCGCCAGCCTGGAGGGGGCGGGAGGAGTCCGGTCCTCTGCTGGCGATTTTGCAGTCCCCAGGGGGGGGACAGGAAATGGAGCCTGTAATTTTAGTCGCAGGGAGAGGATGACCGAAACTCTGTATTTATTTTCTATCTTATTTCTTTCTCCCAGTTCATGCGCTGCAGGATTGGTGGAAATCGGTCTAGAGGGTCTTCCTACGTGTGTTTGGGTTAGGGACGGAGATAGGAGGGAACGGGATGGGGGAAGGGTTTGGTCTTGTAAAAGATGCCCGATTGATTACTAGACCGTTTCGACGTGGTCACGGGAATTCCTATTTGTGTACAGCCTCCAACACCAGAAAGTCCTGTCAAAAAAAGGGGTGTGGAGAGCATTGGCGTCAGCTGGAAGCTACCAGAGGCCTGAGCATTTCATCCCTATTAGGGAAATGAGGTAGTGTGCAGGGCCCGAAGTGTGCTGTTTCGTAAGGTACCTTCCCTCCACCCTCCTCTCGCTCCATATTCTTGAGTGTTTTGAGTGGTTCTATTTGAAATAGCACCTTTCAGAATTAT
This sequence comes from Tupaia tana, assembly GCA_026018925.1. Taxonomy (NCBI): domain Eukaryota; kingdom Metazoa; phylum Chordata; class Mammalia; order Scandentia; family Tupaiidae; genus Tupaia; species Tupaia tana. Next base: position 51,620,633 of record JAKSZU010000003.1, read on the forward strand.
TCAGCCATATTTTTTTTTCCTGCAGCAAATGATACTATCAGGAGCTTTGACGTTTTTTGGCTAGATCAAGTGACTGCTAAATGTTTTAGCATCAGAAAAGACAAAGTCTTCTGCGTTCTTTTTACACATGGCCTGTTTTCTTTATGAGCTTAGGCTAGTCTTACAAATTTTCAGATACTGTTGTACTTCTTCAAAGTAGATGGTCCTACCTGTTCAGTTAAGGATACACAATAACATACAGTAGTACAACACGTAGGCTGGTGGAAAATTTGATCTTTATGTGATCACAGTTTAAAGTTCCTAGTGATCTTTATTGTAAATACACATGACTACACAGTAGTGTCAGAGTCCTTGTTTTTAGGGGGAAAAATGAAACGTTAACCAGTTTTAGCGTTCTTGATCTAGTGGTAACAAATCATGAAAAATCCTCATGGTTTATTTTCTCCGTATTAAAAAGACTGCACTTGAGTATGCAGGAACAGTGTTTACTTCTCCCTTGATCCTCCCCCCCCCCCAAAGCTTTGACATGGAAGCATAGCTATTAGGTACTTAGCTATGTAAAGATCTCAGTTTGGGGGAGTGTTGTTCTATGGAAGTGGTTTTGAGGATGGAATGTATACTAAGGAATTTTAGGTGGTTAGTATTTTAAAGGTATTTTATTTTAATGGCTATATGTAGTATTTAAGTTATAAGTGCCATATACTGTCTAGTATCAGTCCTATTTGTGGTGTGTAAACTGCCCATTTGCTCTTCATAAGTTCTCTGAATGTGGTTTGACAGAAAATGCTATTTCATTGAGAAAAACTAAAAATCAAAGAAAAAGATTGCTTCTCAGTATCTTAGTGGTAAATTTGATGGTGAATATTTTTCTTGAGAAATACTCATATTCTTCTAAAGTTTGGATTTAACCGAATTGAGGTTCTATTTTAACCAGTTAAGATAGTTCTTAAAAAATAGTGGTACTGGGCCATCAGGTGTCATGGTGGTTGAGGTACTGGACTTCCACGTGGTGGACCATGTTTGAATCCTGGATCTGGTGGCTTGCTTTCTTACCCACCCCCCCCTTTTCTCTCTCTCTCTCTCTCTCTCTCTCTCTCTCTTTCTCTTTGGTAAGCACACATGCCCTATAGCAAATTAACCATAATAATAATAATAAATAAAATTAAATAATTATGTAAAAAACAGAAATCGTGGCATTAAAATAGCCTTTATCTATTTTTATTAATTGTGCCTTTATTATAATCACACATAAAAGTTCTAATTTGTAATACAGTGCTCATTTATATGTGTTTTTTGTAATAAAATGAATATGTATGTCTTTTTATTGTCACTCTAGGTTGGCTGTATGTAGTTTAGCAAACCCTTAATTATCCATATCTCATTGATGACAACAGAACCTGAAGATAGCTTTAAAGACTCCTAAACAAGGAAAATAGATTGTCCCTCAACAAAACTGATCCCTCCCCACCAAAAGATCTGCAGTCCCCTAAATTCAGTTAAACAGTTCAGCTTCTATATTTATTTATGGTAGGGACTTTTTTTTAAGGCCTTATTCAGAAATGCTTTATTTTTACATTGGTGATGATTCTAACAGAAAGTATTTAGAATAAATGAAAGTGTGTTTATGAAAGGGCCTATCATGGCATTTAGTAAATGTTGAGTTCAAAGCGTTGTTATTAGTATTTTTAACTCCATAACAAGTTAAATGATGGGTCAATCCGATGGAGGAAAAATCAGTGACAGTAGATGTGTAAGTTAAGAGTCATAAATGAGAATCATAAAGGTATATTAGTCTAGGCCCATTTAGTGTAAGGGTTGATTCCTTATATACCTACAATCTCTAAGGCTAGCTGATTATAGCTGTAGCTGACTTGCATGATAGCTTGAGTCATCCACTATAAGGTAAATTTATTTCTTATCTATTTCTTTATTATAAACAGAAAAATATAGAATATCTTAGTTTTTTAAAAATAAAAAACCGTATTTTGGTGCTTATGGAGATAATCTACTGAAAACCATTTTCTTGAAAGGCTGACTAATTTAGTGAACTGATATGTATTGAAGATATCCAACATTGAGAATTATTATGGCAAACAACAGAAAAAGCATATTATTAGACATTATTGTGCCTTAACTGATTCTGCATAGCCAATACGATTTTGTATGGTGTTTTATTTATTTATTTATTTATTTATTTATTTTATTTTATTTTATTTTATTTTTTTGTCTAGAAGGTGTGTGAACTCACCAGAGAGAGAGAGAAATCATCCTGTGGGGGATGGCCACATCACAGTCCCTTCTCCTCCATTCTGTTCTTGGGATTTTGGGTATACACATACCCACTCACCATGATTTTCAAGCCACTGGGTCCAAGACTCAAACAGTGGAGTCAGCCATGTGGGATCTTAGTTGCCTTAATCCCCATGCCACCTCCTGGACCTAGTTTGTGTAGATCTTCTAATTTTTGTGTTTTTGCTTTGCATTTATTAAATTACTTTATACTTGTAATGTATTTTAAGACAAAACCAGAACATTCACTGAGTCTTTGCCTTGAAAATATAACCACAACATTTAATTCTAATGAAAATATAGAGATTTTTTTTCCTTAGAATTGAATAATTTGAGATATTTAAGTGTCAGTGATTTAAAGGGATGGGCTTTTGAAGATTTTTCAGACCATGCTACCTTTCTATTATATATATTGTTACTCTACAGTTTTAAGTTAAATTCATATTTAAGAATTTTCATCTGCGGAGAGTAAACCTTTTGTTTACTGTGATTTCATGTACTTGTGTAACCTTTTGTTTTTCATGCCTCATTTTCTTCATTTGCTTATTTTTCTCTGGTGAAGTCTTTCTGTACCCTAGAGCAGCTTCATAAAATGCTTCTCAGTACAATTTTCCACATGGACAGATCTGTCAGATAAACTTATCAGTTCCATTTGTTCCTGTAGACAACCCTTCTGTAACTGTCCTTCCTGCTTCAGTCTAGATTGTTTCCTCTTTAGGCCTGCTGCACAGCTATCACACTGGTACTTCCCCTAGCTGACATTCTGGGAATTTCTTTCACTTCTGCTAAATTCCCTTTTTCTGTATCCCATGTCTTCCATTTGGTTTATTTCCTTAGTTTGGTTTTCTCTGCTATGACTGTGAAAGAGTATGTGGGAACTATTTTGGAGGTGATTTTATTTTTACCCCCATACTTGACTATCTGTTGAGAGATTTCTATATTGGAAATCGTTTTCCCTCAAAAATTTGAAGGTGGTTTACCATTATTGCCTGGATTACAATGTTGATGTTTTTGATCTCCAGAAAGTTGTCTGTTCTACTCTTTGGGAGGTTTCATCCCTGTCACTGAATTTTTAAATTTCTGCTTAGGAGGCAGTGGTACCCAGCTACTTGAGAGGCTGAGGCAAGAGGATCATGACACATTGAGACCTGTCAAAAAAAAAAAAAAGAAAAAGAAAATTAAATAACCCACACATACACCAATTTCAGTTAAATTTATTTTCAATTGCCAGAGAGTATGTGTGCTTGCCAGAGATAGAGAAACAGAGAGAGAGGAAGCACCACCCCCCCAGTGGGGTGTGGTCATGCTGTAGTCCCTTCCCCTCCTTTTCTCCATTCTCTGTGATTTGGGGCACACACGCACGTGTGCTTGGCATGTTTTCTAGGCCTCTAGGACTGAAATTTGAGCTGTGGTTGGGCATGTGGGATCTGGCTACTACTACCTTAATCACTAAACTATGGAGCTGCCCTCCTCTCCCATTATTATTTCTTTTAAGAGCGCTTATTCTTTTTTCTTTATTATACAATTTTGTTCTTTTTTTTCCATGTGTGCAGCATCTTCTGTTTTCTGTCCAGGGATGATAATTACAGTTCTGAAATGTTCTTTCCTGTACTGTTTTTTTTTTTATTCTTCTAACTTTTTGGGGGGTTGTTCTGATTGCTTAAATTTAGTTGGATCTGTGTGATCCTTAGTATTCCTTTCCATTTAAGAGAGAGTTGCCAAACTGATTGAAAGCTCACTGGGCATGCATGAGCAGGGTTTAGTGACTAATGAACTCCCATATTATTAATCTTTCTTTTCTCTGTATGGTGGGTAAGAAGGCTTTCAGTTTCTTCAGATAAAGGTCCTTAATTTTTCTGTCTCTGTGTGGGTGGAATGATGGCGAGAGGAGGGGTGTATTAGTCACTTGGGATGCCACTATAAAATGCCATAAATTGCGTGGCTTAAACAGCAGAAAATGTTTCTCAGTTCTGGAGGCTGGAAGCCTGAAGTCACTGTGCCAGCATGGTTAGGTTTTGGTAAGTTAGCCTTCTTGTTCAGTGCTCACACAGCCTTTTCTAGGTGCTTGCTGTGGAGATAGAGCTTTTCTTCCTCTTATAAGAACACTAGTCTTACTGTATTAGGACCCCACCTTTATAACCTCATTTCATTTTACTTACCTCCTAAAATCCCTGTCTCCAGATTCAAATAGGCATTAAGACTTTACCATGAATTTTGGAGACACAAAATTCAGCTCATAGCGAGGGAAGTTGGCAGAGGTAATGAGTTTAGATGACAGGGTTCTAGTACTTGGTGGGGGAGGAGAGCTACTAGTCTTGCTGTTCAGTTCCAGAATTTTCACTCAGTCTTCCTGCTTTAATATCAGTATTTAACGTCTCCCTTTTTCTGTATGGATGCCTTTGAGCATGGAACCACTCTGAGTTACTTTGTCTGGAGCTCATACCTCTTTCATTCCCTTAGAAGTGTGTGTGGGTGTTCTGCTCTCTGTTTGCTCAGTGCCTCCTTCTAGTTTCTGAACTCTGCTGAGGAACTGTAGAGTGAATAGTTATTGTCTCTCTCATTATGCTAAGGCATATACCATTCCACCATCATTTTTTTTTTTCCTTACACGTTGTTTTCCAGTTTATAGTTAAAGTATCTTTAAGTCATGTCAAAGACAGCATTTGTGTTTCTGTTTTTTCTTCTTTTTTCATTGAGAGAGGGTATGTGCTGGGTCCAGGATTTGAATCGTGCTGTTGGCCATGTGGGATTCAGCTGCCTTAGCCACCAGCTATGGGCTGAACTCTCTGTAATTTTAAAATATTTTATTGTAACGGAGTTTACCTCGGTCCCTTGTATGTCTTGTACATTGGAAGTTGGGTATAAAGATATGGCGAAATTAAGACTAAACAGCTTTGGTCTTTTATAGGTGACCTTCAGTACTGCCTTTCATTCAGATTGTCCCATTATTAGTGATGCTAAATTTGATCACTTCGTTGAGGTAATCACTAGGTCTCTCCATTGTGATTGTTTATATTTCTCTTGTATTTAGCTAGTAGTCTGTGGAGTGAAACTTTTTTTAAGTTTGTTTCTTGAGAGAGAAGGAAGGATAGAAAGAGGGGTGGGAGCGTGAAGGCACTTCCAGTAGTGGTTTCATGCTGTGATCCATCAACCCCCAGCCAGCCTGGTTTGTGGGCATGCAGGGAGACCTTGGGATGCGAACCTGGAATCTTCCCATGTGGGTCCAGCATCACTAAGCATTGTGTCACTGTTGTACCACAGTAGCTAGTCCAGAGTGATGCCTTTTGAATAGCCAATTTCCCAACTATCTTTTATTTGCTGGCTTTATTACCAATTAGTGATCCTAGCCTGAGTCACTCATTTTATTGTGGCTTAAAAAATGTTGCTAAATTATTTCTAAATATAAAATGAACTAGTTTTAGGGGTGAAGAATTCAAAATAAATTGCAACTCCTGTGCCTAGGTTAAAATTTGGCAGTCTTGGGGCCAGCAGGTAGTGTGGTGGTTGAGGATGTTGGACTTCCACATGGCCAACCTTGGTTCAGGTCATGGGCCCAATGACTTGCTTTCTCTCTTTCTCTCTCTCTTTCTCTCTCTCTTTCTCTCTCTCTTTCTTTCTCTCTTTCTCTCTCTTGCTCTGTCCCTCTCTGCTCAAATTAGAATAAAGAAATAAAAGTTAAATAAATTAATTCTGTAAAAAAATTATTTAAAAAAATTGGCAGTCTTACTTTTATTTAGGGCACTAAAGTAAATATTGCTAATTTATTGGTATGACCAGAATCTTACGGTAAGCACTTTTCTTGAGTCATTTTATTTGTGGTGTGTGTGAGTGTGTATGTATATGTGGGCTTTTGTTTTGTTTTCAAGATAAAGTCTTAATTATGTTGCAATCCTCCTGCTTCTGCTTCCTGAATAGCTGGGATCACCACTATGTCTGTCTCCATTATATATTTTTCATTGCCAGAGGGTGAGTACTCTCACCAGAGAAACAGAGGGAGAAAATATCCCACAATGGACGTTGGCCACATCGCTGTCCTTTCTCCTCGATTTTGAACACTCAAGCACACACGTGTGTTTTTTCACGGTATAGAGACTGGGATTTCAACTGCAATTGGCCACGTGGGATCCTGCTCCCTTAACCACTAAGCATTGGGGTCAGCCCATGCCTGACGCATTAATTCATTCATTCATTCATTCATTCATTTATTGTAAGAATCATTTTATTTAACCTTCTTTATTTTAATTTGACGCGAGAGAGAGAGAGAGAGAGAGAGAGAAAGAAAGCAAGCAAGCCTCCGGGTCCAGGATGCAAATGGCAGTTGGCCATTTGGGAGTCCAGTCTTTAACTACCAAGCCACATACCAGCCTCTGCCTGGTTCTTAAAATGTTCTCCATGCTGGCCAATCCAACTTTGTGATCTTCATGCTTAAGCCTCCTGAGTAGTTGGGGCTATAACACATGCCACCATACCTTTTTAGTCAAGTGTGCACTACCAAGGGTGGGCAATGAATTCTCTTTTTTAAAGAATTATTTAATTTTAATTAATTGATTGATTTTAATCTGACCAGAGAGGGACAGAGTGAGAGAGAGAGAAAGGGAAAGTGAGAACACAAGCCACTGAGTCCAGGACTTGAACTGCATTCGGCCATGTGGGAGTCCAGCACCCTCAACCACCATGCCACCTGCTGGCCTGAATTCTTAATTCATTATAGTTTGAGTTTTAGAAGTCTGTTTGCAGAGCTTACAGTTAAAGATTGATTGTGGTAGTGCAGTTACAATGGGAAATCTATTACAGTATTGGTAAAAATGGGCCAAAAAACAGAAACCCTTATCAGTCTCCCCTTTTTTTAATTGCCAAAGGGTACTTGCACTTGCTAATGAAAGAGAAAGAAAGAGTACTTCCCAGAGGAGTGTGGTCATATTACACTCCTTTTCCTCCACATCTCCATCTTTTAGACTTTGAGACGGGTGTGCATGCACACCCAGCATGTTTCTCAAGCCACAGGGCCAAGATTCAAACCACAGTCAGCCATTTCAGATCCAGCTCCCTATGTATAGGACTTACCTGCTACACTATGGTACTGGCTCCCAGTTTTGTAATATAGCAAATAAAAGGGATTTAAAAAAGTCTGTGAAGGGCTGGTGCCATAATTTAGTGGTTAAGGGAACTGGATTATACATGGATCCCAGCCCTATAGTTTTTTTTTAAAGAATTATTTCTTTCGGGCCAACAGGTGGCAGGGTGGTTGGGGGTGCTGGATTCCCACACTGGCAATCGCAGTTCGAGTCTTGGACCTGGTGATTTGCTTTCTCACTCCCCCTCCCCATCAAATTGAAAATAATAATAATGATAAATAAAATTAAATAAATAATTCTTTAAAAGTTAGGTTCATTAAATTTTATTCAATAGAAGATCTTCTAACTCACTTAAAAATGGACTGCATAGGGGACCAGTGTAATGGTTAACATCACTGGATTCTCACAGAGTCGTCCACAGTTCGAGTCCTGGACCCAGTGACTTAAAACTCATGCCGAACATATAGTGTGTGCATGCCCGAAATCCCAAGAGGAGAGTGGAGGAGAAGGGATTGCAGCATGACGGATCCCCTGGGGGTGGGGGATGATTTCTCACTTTCTCTCTGTATCTCTGGCAAGTACATGAGCCCTTTAGCAAAAAATCTCAAAAAAAAAAAAACTACATAAAAATGCTAATGATTGGAGTTATCTTTTTCTTGTGTGTGAGTGCGTGTATCAAATTTAAAAATAATGATGAATAAGATTAAATAATTCTTTTTAAAAGATTTATTTAATTTTTATTTAGTATTATTTTAAAAAATTTGCTACTGGGTACATGTGCTCACCAGAGAGAGAGAGAGAGAGAGAGAGAGAGAGAGAGAGCGCGTGCGCAAGCCGCCAGGTTCAGACTTGGTCCACAGTCAGATGGTCAGCCAGGTGGGAGTCCAATGCCTTAACAACCACATCACCTCCTGGCCCTTCCAGCCCTATGGTTTTATGTAATTTTTATAATTCTTTTAAAGTTTAATTAGATTATTACCTTTAGTAAATGCCATATGGAAGCTCAGAAAATTTAAATATGAAATAAGTAGTAAATCTAGGTTTCTGATCTTTAGATTGCCTGACTTTAGAGCCTGTGCTCTTAACTGCTGTGTAAACCATGTTAATTTTATTTTTCAAATCTCCTTCACCTAGATTCATACTTTCCATTGTGTGGCTGTTTGCCAAGTTAGTGAAGTGGACTTTGGACGAAGAATAGGCTTAGGTGAATGGAGAAGTTGGAGACAGGCTTGTTAGGAGGTAGGAAACGTGGCATGAGTAAGATTGTAGAGGCAAGAACTTCAGTGGCATGATTAGTGGTCTGTACATGGAACTGTTTGGCTGGGATTGATGCTTTCGTACAAAGTTGGAGACTAGGATGGCATGGCAGTTGAAAGTCAGCCACAGTTTGCCTTCTTTCTTGCCAGGGTAAGGAGTTCAGACTTCATTTTGTGGGCAGCAGCAAGGCACTTTTTTTTTTTTAATATAGTGATAATATATTCAAATTGGTATTTTAGGAATATGCTGGCAGCATTGTGTAGGAGGGGTTGACTGAGAAGAATTGGGAGACAGGGATAATGAATTATTAGTAAAATGAACTGGTTTTAGTGATAAAATGATTGATACTTCAGGACATGGAAAGGAAAAGACTTTGAAAGAGAGTGTATGATAGAGCATCTTCTTTTTTTTTTAGAGATTTTGCCTCAGGGCATTTGTGTTCATTGTGGGGGCAGACAGGGACACAGAGACACAGAGAGACAGTAGGGGAAAATGAGAAATCGCTCCCTAGGGGAGGATTGCCCCGTCGCAATCCCTTCTCCATTCTCTTCCCAGGCTCTTAGGCATGCAAACACATGTACCAGTGTGATTTTCAGGCCACCAGGTCTGGGACTCCAACCGTGGTCAGCCATAATGGGAGTATAGTGACATAACCACTACACCATTTGCTGGTCCCAACTTACATACATATTTACTTATTTATTTTTGAGTTATTTTGCTATAGGCTGTGTGTACTTACCGGAGAGACAGAGACAGAAAGCAAGAAATCACCCCCTGGAGGGAATTGCCACACCACAGTCCCTTCTCCATTCTCCTCTTTTGTGCACACATGCACACATGTCTGGTGTGAGTTTCAAGCTGCTGGCCCCGAGCATCTTGATTAGTGATTATGTAGTGAGAGAAGAGGATTCATAGATAACTTTGAATTAACATTATCACCAATAAATTATAGGCAGGCCTTCAGGTGAACTGAGTTTGAAATGCAAGCAAGTACTTCACATTAAAATTTTTTATTAGATAAAACTCAAAATTAATGGGTCTGTGGGTAAGGTTTAAAAATATTTTTCTTGTGGGGAGCAGTAGATGGCAGAGCAGCCACATAGCTACTGTTGGTTCAAGTCCTGGACCTGGTGGCTGGAAACTCAGGCCAGGCATGTGTGCGTGTGCCCAGGATCCTGGGAGGAGAATGGAGGAGAAAGGATTTTCACTTTCCCTCTCTCTGTCTCTATCTCTGTCTCTGTCTATTTCTCACTAGGAGCGCAAGGGCCCTAAGGCAAAAACCTCTACTAAAAAAAAAAAAAAAGAAAGAAGAAAAAATAATACTCCACTACACACACACACACACACACACACACACACACCTTGCACCTCCTGGGCTGAGAGAGGCCATGGAGGCAGAGACTGAGGAAAGGGGAAGGATTACCAGTTTCTCAAGATCCATAAAGACTGAGCAGATAAGTTTTCCCAGTTCTTGAAAAGGAATATTCACCATCTTTCTTTTACAGCTGCTCTTGGGCCCAGCAGGGAAGACAGGGGTGATTCTTTTATGTTAATGATAGAATTATGTGCCCAAGAACTATGGATATTCTTAATATTTTATGCCATTAGCAGCAGTTAAAAAAAAAAAAAAAAAAACTCTTTTTTTTTTTTTTTTAGGAGAGGTTTTTTTTGCTATAGGGCACATGCACTCGCCAGACAGACAGAAAGAGACAGAGAGACAGAAAGCGAGAAATTACTCCCCAGTGGGGATGACCATGCCGCAATCCCTTCTCCTCCATTCTCCTCTCGGGATCTTGGACACGCACGCACACGCGCCTGTCGTGAGTTTAAGCCACTGGGTCCGGAACGCGAACCGCGATCGACTACATGGGAGTCCAGCGACATAGCCATTACGCTAACTGCTGGTCCCCAAAAAATCCCTCTTTTTACAGGGCCAGCAGGTGGCATGGTGGTTGAGGCACTGGATTCCCACATGACTGACTGTGATTTCGGTCTCATACCTGGTGGCTTGAAAATCACTCTGGGTGCAGGTGTGTATGTGCCCAAATTCCTGAGAGGAAAATGAAAGAGAAGTAATTGTGGCATGGCCATCTCCCTGGGAGTATAGTCATTTCTTTCTCTTTTGCTTTCTCTGGCACATGCCCTCTAGCAAACTAATAAAACTATTAGAAAAAATGAAAAATTCTGTGCAGAGAAATGTGAACACTATTTACTGAGTATTCTTCTTTCCACATAACCTAGAATGCCAGCTTTTTTTTTTTTTTTTTTAAAGGTTTTTACCATAGGGTATATGTGCTTGCCAGAGAGAGAGGGGATGGCCACACCACAATCCCTTCTCCATTCTCCTTCTGGGATTTTGGGCACGCATACACATGTGCCCAGCCTGAGTTTCAGGTCCTCGGGTCTGGGACTCAAACCATATTTGGCCATGTGGGAGTTCAGCACTTTAACCGCCACGCCACCTACTGACCTCAGAACGCTAACTTTTATCACATACTAAAATCACATGTGCTTGGCTAGGTTCTTAGATTCTCAGTTCTTTACATTTATCTCTATCAGTTCAATTCTGCTCAGGTGAAACACTTATCATTACTGTATCTTTAGAGTTCTTTCCTACTAGCTTCAGCCCCAGGGTGATCATTTTTCTATACCAAGGGCTTTGCATTTTCCAGAATGTTGTCTAAGTTGAATCGTACGCTGTGCTTTCTAACGTTATGTGTCTGGCGTTTTTTCATTTAACATACAGCCTTTGAGATTTATCAGTGTTTTTCCATTAATTAGTTCATTTCTGTTTATTTCTGAGTGGTACATTGTATGGGGATACCACAATTTCTCCATTCATCAGTTAATGGATATTTAGATTGTTTCTAGTTTTTGATGGTTTTGAATAGGCCTTCTATAAATGTCTACATACACATCTTGGAGCGCACATATTTTCATTTCTCCGGGTTTATACATAGAATTGGAATTAATTGGTTTGTATAGTAGGTATAATATGTTTCATGAGAGAAATTGCCTGATTGTTTCCAAAGTGACTAACTTTTTTCATTCCTACCAGCTCTTGATATTGTCAGTTTAAAAGATTTTGCCATTCTTGTGGGGGTATAATTGTATTTCATTGTAGTTTTAATTTGTATTTCCATGACTAGTGATGATTACCTTTTCACCCGTATCTTTCGGTGACATTCTTGTTTAAAGTGTCTTCTATTGGCTTGTTTTCTTATTATTGGGGTTTTAATTTTTTTGAGAAAGAGATTTTTGCTGTAGGGAGTGTGCACTCGCCAGAAAGAAATCACCTCCCAGGAGGGAAGGTCACACCACAATCCCGTCTCCATTCTCCTCTCAGGATTCTGGGCACACACGCACATGTGGGTCTGGGACTCAAACTGCAGTTGACTACATGGGAGTTCAGTGACGAACCATTACACCACCTGCTGGTCTCTTGTTTTCTTATTATTAAGTTGCGAAAGATCTTTATATAATGCAGGTACAATTCCTTTACCAGATAACATGTTTTACAGATGTTTTCTCCCCATTCCATTCTTTGTCTTTTCATTTTCTTAATGTTGTCTTCCACATTTCTTACAATAGAAGATTTTAGTTTCCACATCACAGCCGAAATTTAGAAAGTGATGAAGTCCACTTTATGTGTTTTTTTTTTTTTTTTTTATGGCTTTACTTAGAGTTTCTTAGCTAAAAAAGCGTTGTCGGGTTTTAACCCAAGGTCACAAAGATTTTCTCTTAATGTTTTCTTTAGACATTTTTATTATTTTTATTTATTATTTTAGCTTTTGCTGTAGAGCACATGTGCTCACTGGAGAGACAGAGAGGAGGGAGAAATCCATTCTCTTAGAATTTGGGCACACACTTGTTTTCAGAATGTTTTCCTTTTCCTTTTTTTTTTTTTTTTTTTTTTTTTTTAATTTTTGCTATAGGGTGTGTGCTTACCAGATAGAAACAGAGAGAGAGAGGGAAAGTGAGAAATCACCCCTCCACCCCCCCCAGGTGAGATGGCCATGCTGCAGTCCCTTTTCCTCTACTGCCTTCTCAGGATTTTGGGCACACTGCACATGCGCCGGAGTGGCTTTCAAGTTGCCAAGTCTGGGGCTTAAATCACAAAGATGGCCATGTGGGATCCAGTGCCTAAAACTCTACCTTGCCTGCTAGACCCCAGAGTGATTTTCAAGCTTCTGGGTCTAGGACTTGAACCATACAGTCAACCATGTAGGATCCAGCTGCCTTAACCACCACACCACCAGTTGGCTCTCTTTAGACATTTTGTATTTTTACATTTTGCATTTAGATCTACAATATATTTTGAAAATTATTGTATATAAGGTTTAGGTTAGAGTTTCTATGTTTTATCTCTTTTGATTAACTTGTCAGTTATTTTGTAAAGTTCTCCCATCCCCTATAATAGTGTAGAGAGTTTTTTAGATTTGTTGATTAGAATAGGAGGAAGTTATCATTTGAGAATTGTCTTTATTTTATTTATTTATTTATTTTGGGGAGAGGTTTTTGCTATAGGGCGCGTGCACTTGCCAGAAAGACAGACAGAGACAGAGAGACAGAAAGCGAGAAATCACCCCCCTGGGGGGATGATCACGCCGCAGTCCCTTCTCTTCCATTCTCCTCTTGGGATCCTGGGCATGCATGCACATGTGCCCGGCGTGAGTTTAAGCCACTGGGTCCGGGACTCAAACCGCTGTCGACTACATGGAAGTCCTGTGACATAGCCATTACGCCAACTGCTGGTCCCGAGAATTGTCTTTAAATGTAGTTATTGGAGAGGTTTTTTTTTTTTGTTGTTGTTGTTGTTTTTTTTTTGCTATAGGGTGCGTGCACTCGCCAGACAGAGAGAAACAGAGAGACAGAAAGTGAGAAATCACCCCCCCAGGGGGAATGGCCACACCGCAGTCCCTTCTCCTCCATTCTCTTCTGGGGATCTTGGGCATGCACGCACACACGCCCGGCGTGAGTTTTAAGCTACCGGGTCCGGGACTTGAACCGCAGTCAACTACATGGTAGTCCAGCGACATAGGCATTACGCTAACTGCTGGTCCCTTTAAATGTAGTTATTATATGTATATCTTTACCTATATTACACTTATATCTCCATAAAGGTTTGTTGGTATTTTTTTAAATTATGATTTATTTAATTTTATTTATTTAGTTGTTTATTTGAATTTGACCAGAGAGAGATACACACACAGAAAGAGAGAGAGAGGGAGGGAGGGAGGAAGTGAGGAAGCAAGAAGCCGCCAGGTCTGAGATTTGAACCATGGTTGGCCATGTGGGAGTCTAGTTAGTGCCTTAACCACCACACTACCTGCCAGCCTTGGTTTGTTGGTATTTAATGTAGTTTATAGTTTTCTTCTAGTGATTGAGAGTTTTCTCTAACATATTTTTGTGAAATTATTAGTAGGCTGTAAGAAAGGTCTTTATTTTTCTACATATACTTGAAAATTAAGTTTATTAATTTTACAGCATCAAAAGATTATTGTTTATGTTCAGAAACAGAGAATGAATTATAGTAAGGAACTTCGATATTTAGAAATTGATTTCTTTGTGGTACTTCAAGCTCATTTGCCTTTGAAATTTAACCTCTCTATAAGCAAAGAGTAACTGTTCAACCAGACAAACATTTTTAGTATATTGTGGAAAGTTGTAAACAAAAATTGCAAAATCAATAATATTATAAATATAAAGCAGAATACTTTAATATTTAGTGCAGTAAGTTAAACACCACAAGTGTAAAATGGTGGTGGGGGTAGGGCCAGGCAGGTGTTTAGAAAGGCAGTTGAGAAGGGGGAGGGGATGTTTTAGAGAAACTTTGAAGGACAGCATGATAGGATGTCAGTAAGAAGGAGTTGTAGGTAGAGAATTATTTGAAGAAACATTCATGGCACCTAGCATGAGAAGTAACATTCAAGCCAACTTGAGAGGAAAACTGTGCTATGCAGTGTCACAGACACTGTGGGAGAAAATAATTTCAAGGTATTTGGTTTTCTTTATTGTTCTGACATGTCTTGCTAATCACATTTGTAATAGTCCTTCACTCCTAGACTTACCAATTGTATTTATCTATTTATTCCATGACTGAGAGAGACAAAGTGAGACAGAAAGATAGAGATAGCACTTCCAACAAGGTCTTGATGCCATCATCCACCCCAGCCCTCCGCCAGCCCAGAATCATGGGCGTGTACATGCTCAGTGTACTCAGGAAGGTTTTCAGACGTGAAGCAGGAACCTTCCCATGTGAGATTGCTTCACAGAACGTTGCATTTTACTACTGTACCACCATCTGGTCTCTATTTCAGTGTATTTTCGAAGGCACAGTCTACTTTAACATTTTGTGAATTAGTGCATGCCTTGTATAAATATAAACAAAACTTCATTAACTACAATTATGTGTAATAAACTGCCCTAAAATTTGGTGACTTAAAATCAAAGCCGTTTTCCAGCAGGATTAGCCTGATGATTCTTCTGCTTCTCACAGAGTTAACTGGGGTTGCTGATGTCGTTGAGTTGGTGGCTGGTCTCTTGTGCTGTTATGATCAAGATGATTTTACTCATGTGCCTGTTGCCTTATTTTAGGGGTGGTTAGATAGCTGAGCTGAGCTCTTCTTTTTCTCCTGTTATCTCTTTTCATTGTCTCAGGGCCTTTCCATGTGGTCTCTTCATCAGGATAGTTGGATTTTTTATATGGCAGCTCAGACTCAGCAAATATTGATGCCTAGACACCTGGGTGAAAAACATGATCTAGTTTTGGAAGTCTGAATTGGTTCCTCATTGTGCATTGTGTTAGGGCGCTTAATGCATCATAGCTGTTTTGTAAAATTTCATTTAGAGCACATTCTAAATTGAGCTAAAATAGATACAGCATCTTTAGGAGCACTACCTGGTAATATTGGTTAAATACGTAACTTCAAAAAAATTATTACTTAAATTGATTGTGTAAAAAAATGGAATTAGGAGTGTGGTTCCCACAGTTATTTATGCCTATGTATATTGTCATTATTAACCAGAAAGAACTACATGATTTATTCTTTCTCTTACAGAGTAAAATATATGTTAAATAATATAATTGTATTCATGTGGACTTAGATGTCTAGAATGTTCCAGGTTGCATGTAAAAGAGTCATATTTGGGGGCCAGCAGTTGGCATAATGGCTATGTCACTGAACTCCCATGTTGTGGACCACAGTTTGAGTCTTGGACCCGGTGGCTTAAACTCACACCAGGCACGCGCGCGTGTGCGTGCGTGCCCAAGATCCTGAGAGGAGAATGGAGGAGAAGGGATTGTGGCATGGCCATCCCCCCCAGGGGGTGATTTCTCGCTTTCTGTCTCTCTCTCTCTCTGGCGAGCACACATGTCCTATAGCAAAAACCTCTCCTAAAGAAGAGAGTCATATTTGATATAACAGATATAGGAATCAGTGATTTAATTCTCTAACTTAGATGCCACATGTATTACGTCATTACTTCATGTCTTGGTTTTATAACATATGGAGAAGAAAAGTAATTTTACTCCTTTTTTAGAGATAGATCTTTTTTAATACATCAGTGAGGAAAACCTGACCTAAAATTTTTCACTGTGGCAGGAGAGGGAGCCCAGACTATCATTTTATGTCTGATTTAACTCTCATAAATATATGTGTATATATGTTCTTTATTTTCTTATTACTCTTCTTTGTGTGTTTTTGTGACAGTTACTCTATTTATTCCCTCTATGTGGTATTGGGTGCTTGGCTAATAAAATTCTATTTGAATTGAATAATGATAGCTATATTTGTTAAATGCCTATAATTAGATATTGGGCGTAGTGTTAGAAATGCTGCATATGTTACTTTCAGTTCTCATAATAAATTTAAAAGATAAGTACTATTATCTTTTTAAAAGTTTACTTATTTCTTTTCTTCCACGAGAGAGAGAAGCACCCTCAACATGATCCCACAATACAGTTCCTCCCACCTGCCAGCCTTCCCCACTTGCCAGGATCATGGGCCTGTGCACCTGGCATGGAGGTTGACCAGAGGGTTGAACCTGAAATCTTCCATATGAATCCAAGCTTTGCTTGGGCAGTGCATTCGTTACTGCTGCCCCACTAGCTGGCCTGCTGTTATTTATCTTTTAGAGATAGAAACAGTAACTTGTTTTGTGTCATTTTGTCACTTCACCCACAGAACCGGAATTTGAACTTAAATGTGTCTAACTATAAATAAAACAATAAAATAGAAATAAAGCTATACAATCAAGGAATATTAGAAAAGAAGGGAGTCTTCAGAAATTAGTTAGTACAAACCCCTGATTTTTCGAGAACAAGCCACAGAAGCTCCACAAATCTCCCTTAGTTTAGCAATGCACAAGTCCATCTGTTCTTAGTTGACTGGATCTGCACCACTCTTTCATATCTTATGGTTATTAATTAACATGAATCAGTTTTTACAGTTACATTTAAAGGGACCATTCACTCTTTTAGTAGTTTCCATCAATATGGTTAAGCAGACAACTCTAGAGGAGTCAGGTATTTTAAATACCAACTGCTTCAAGCCTGACACATCTCAACTATCTCATAACCAGGAAAGAAGGGTTTTCTCCTTTTTCTAGAACCAATTCTACTTTATGCTACTCTGTCCCTGGGTAACACTTAGTGCAGAAGAAAAAGTAGAAGTAGTGTTTATATGTGCAGGTTGTAAGTTAGGAACTAGATATTTTTAGCTAAATACTGTAAAACATTGTAGTCTATAGACTTTTCATTATGTTTGTTGGTTTTGATCACTGAAACTCTCCCTCCTGAAGCATGGTATAACAGTTTGTATTTTTTTTTTTTTTTTTTTTTTTTTTAATTTGAAGGTGAGTTCATTTTTTGGGTGTAGGGGGGAGGATGAGAAAGCATCCCTCCTCCTAGATGATGGCTTTGTTGCAATCCCTTTTTCATTTTTCCTTTTGGGATTTTGGGCATGTTTTTTCAAGGCACTGGTCTGGACTTGAACAGCCCACTTGGCCATTTGGGATCCTGCCACCTTAGCCACCATGCCACCAGCTGGTCTGGTATAACAGTTTTTTGTTTTGTATTGTTTTGAGAGAGATTTTTGCTGTAGGGCGCATGTGCTCAGCGGACAGAGGGAGACAGAAAGGGAGAAATCACCCCCCATCCCCCAGGGTGCATCGCCATGGCACAGTCCCTTTTCCTTCATTGTCTTGGAATTTTGGGCATGCATGCGCATGTGCTGGGTGTGTTTTAAGCCTCAGTGACTCAAACCACAGTTGATTCTGAGGGAGTCCAGCATTTAACTATTATACCATCTGCTGGTCCCAGATATGACAGTTTTTAACTAGAAACTAGGAGACCTGATTAGGAGTTGTCATAGTTTTGCCATTTATTCAGTCTTTGCCCTGAAAAATCATTTAAATTCTCGGGGTCTTAACTTTTTATTAAAAAAAATTTTTTTTATATTGGCCTTGACATTTTCCTCTCTAAAAATGAGGGGAGTTGGTGAGATTTCTAAGTTATTTCCTATGAAAGTTTTGTGGAGATATTTCTGGCAGCTGCCTCACTCCAGCATTTTGTCTTTTCCTGTCATACCCCCACTGTATCCTGTTTCTGTCTAGAGTCTTGTGAAAGCTTTTACTTATATTGATAACATTATGATTTCTCTATTTTGATTTTATCTGTTTACTTGTTGATTTCTCTGCTGCTTTTTTCCTTATGTGGAATGCTTATTTATTGCTTGCTGTGTGCTTGGTACTGGGGACAGGGAATGCAAAGAGGAAAGTAGTTTATATTTCTTAACTTTAGAAAATTTGCAGTCTACTTACAGTTGTTACTGTTGCTGGATCTTGTTTCTTTTTGTGATATTGCTTTTTTATTTGTATTTAGTGATTACTTACCCTTCAGATGTTTATCATTAGTAATTTGATTCTTTTTTCTTTATCCCTTTTCTTCTATTGCTCTCTGTGGAAACTATTCATATTGAACATAAGTTGTATGCAAAGCACAATTCTAGATCTACAAAAATGAGTAAGAGTTGATAATCGCAAAGGACTATACAAACCATAGAGTGGAAGCTACACAAAAGAATCAGAATTCAACTCATGAAAGAGAGGAGAATGATTACTTCTACTTGTAGGAATCAAGGATTGAAGTGAAAAAAGCTGAATTTCTCCTAGATCTTGTAGAATGTATAGGGTTTTGGCAGACAGAGTTGAAGTGACTGAAGGCATTCTAGTTAATGGTATTAGCAAAAATAGTGGAGTAATGCATTTGAGTATTGACACTCTGGAATCTTTTGGATATGCATGGGTGGCTGTAGTAGAAGAAAAGCCTAAAAGATGAGTCTTGACTGAAGATCTTGAATGGCTTACTGTGGGGATTTTCTTTTTCTCTTTTAGGCAGAAGGAAGCTGGGTTTGTTAATTTGTTTAAGCAGATGTGTGTGACATGATAAACCATACTTTAAGAAACATTTTTTGGTTGCTTTATGCATAGTGGATTGATAGAGAATAGAGAAACTATAGGGAGGGAGACACCTTTCAGAGGATAATGAGAATTTGCTGTGGTGGCAACTACGGAAAGGGAAAGGGGTACAGAAATATTTCAATGGAAAAATAGGCTGAACTGGTGAAGTGATTTAATGTCAGGAAAAACCTGAAGAAGGGAATATTAAAAATACTGAGAATTATTTGTATTTAGATAGTGTGCTTAACATGCATACGGAATTGGAAGGAGAACTTGAGCCATTTTTAATATTGGAAAGATAATTTTGTTGTGAAATAATATTCTGTGGGGATGATGGTGTGGAGTTTGGCAAAGAGGTTGGGTTGGGAGATTAATTTGCCTAGAATATTTAAAAGGTTAGTCTGTATTTCTAAAAAGTGTAAAGAAGAGTGAAGTATGTCTAAGACAGGCCCTAGGGGAATGTGCAGGTTGAGATGATCATGAGAATGAGGGCATAGTCAGATAGGATAGTGCAGTTGCACAGATTCTGAGAGAGAAAATTTGAGGAGGTCAGTAATGTTATGTGGCAGTGAGGTCCAAGAAAAAAGGTCTGAGAAGCCATGAGGTTTGGTAGCCTTGATCAGCTATGTTGGCAGCAAGTTTGATAAATCCCTTTCCTCTCCTGTTTTTGAAATCCTTTCTCTTTTATTTTTCTGTTACATTCTTACCGTTTTGGAATTCTGCTTTCCCTCCTTCTTCCCCTTTTAAATTCTGTACATTTCTCTTTTTCTTCTTCCTGCTTGTTTCCGTAATCTGTTTCCAGTCCGTAATCTGTTTCCAGTCTTATATCACCCTGGCTGGGTTTGGGAGGGGAGGGAGAAAAATATCAGTGTTATTGCTTAGGCCAGTTGATTTCATGGGCTGCATTATTATGGTGTGAATTATGACTCACATCCAGGGCAGACAAAACTGTGATAGTATGGAGTCTGAGGTTTGTGCTGCAAGAATGTGTTACGACTAAAAGCTTCTACATGAAAATTTTCCAGTATTTCTTACGATCATTTAGTGTGGATTTTTAAAAAATCTAATAAACCTTGGGACCAGCAGTTAGCATAATGGCTATGTCGCTGGACTCCCATGTAGTCGACCGCGGTTCACGTCCCGGACCCGGTGGCTTAAAACTTACGCCGGGCGCGTGTGTGTGTGCCCAAGATCCCGATAGGAGAACGGAGGAGAAGGGATTGCAGCGTGGCCATCCCCCCGGGGGGTGATTTCTCGCTTTCTGTCTCTCTGTCTCTCTCTGTCTGTCTAGCGAACGCATGCGCCCTATAGCAAAAACCTCTCCCAAAAAAAAGAAAATCTAATAAATCTTTATAATGAACTTTATACCAAAATCTGTGGCTTGATGATGAGTGAAAGTATGTTGTGTGATTTGGGCCCTTTTCTTAAAAGCTTCTTAATCTAGTAAATAATGTATGTGTGCAGGCATATTCAGAATACATAGATGATTGTGTCTTTTTTTCTCCTCCTCATAATGTAACCTTGAGAATGATGTATACAAAGTGAGGTAGGACAGCATTGAATAGATTTAATGAAGGGAGGTCTTTGGAAATGGTTGTGTGTATATGTTCATTATGTATTCAGTATTTTATTTTGAAGTGGTTTCTCTTGTGTCTTGTTCCTTCTAATGTACTGTCATAAATCTTTTTTAGCTTTTTTTGCTTGAACATAATTATTGATTCTCCTTTCAGGAAGGAGATTTAGGCTACCCAAGTAATATGTATGAGTTCTTTTCTGTTATACGCATTTCAAATAGCTTAGAAGTATCTGAAATAAATAGCAGAAGTTGCTTTTTTTCCCTTTCTCTAGGGATCAGCCACATTAAGGGTTTGTCTGCTCACCAGAGAGACAGAAAGCAAGAAATCACCCTCTGGGGCAGGGGGATGGCCACCTACAATCCCTTCTCCTCCAGTCTCTTGGATTTGGGGCACACATGCACACACGCCCAGCTTGAGTTTTAAGGCACTTGGTTCAGGACTCCAACCATGATCAGCTGTGTGGAAGTCCAGCGACATAACTGTTACATCACCTGGTGGTTCCTATAACTTAGTCTTTTAAGTCTCTCTGTCTCTCTCTGTCCAGAGTGTGTGTCCTCTGGCAATTAAAACAAGTCTACAGTTATTTTAATATATATGGTTAGAAGTCAGTATTATGGTTACCCTTAGGTATGCTGTATTTATGGATGCTGTATAGTGACTGGAAGGGAACACAGGGATTCTGGGTTATTTTTCACTACTATGTTTATTTTGTGAAAATTAAGCTGTACACTTAAATACATTTTTCTATATGTATGTTATACTTAAAGTTTTAAAAGATTGTTTTTGAACTAACACCTTTAATAAGATTAACATGGGTAATTTGAAAAAGAAATGTAGAGGCATTCTAGATTACTATTTTCTTCAGTTGTGACTATTTTAATTTAATTTTTATTTTTTGCTATAGGGCATGTGCGCTTGTGGAAGGAAAGGAGAGTGGGGGGGGGAGAGAGAGAGAGAGAGAAAGTGAAAAAAACCATCTTCTAGCAGGGGATGGCCATGCCACATCCCTTCTTTTGGGATTTGGAACACATACATGTGTGCCTGGATTATGTTTCAAGCTGCTGGATCTGGGACTTGTACTTCTAAGTTGACCAAGTGGGATCCAGCCTCCCTAACCACTCCACCACTGGTTGGCCCCAGTTGTGTCTTTAAATTATATATAAATAGTTCATTTTTTAAAAGTGACTACTTAGAAAATACTAGCCTACACATATGCCTAAGCTCCAGCTATTTGGAGTAATATTTTATAGCTTGGTGGCAGTCTATCATAGAACTTTAAGAACTTTAAACATCAGAAAGTAAGAATAGCAAACTAAGGAGTGTAAGAACAACTTTATCTAATCTAGAGTTTGTTCAAACAGCTAATCTAACATACTTCTGTATCTCTAGCCCTTTTCTTACACTTGGTACTGTATATTTATTGAGTCAAAGAGGGACCAGCAGTTAGCGTAATGACTATGTCGCTGGACTCCCACGTAGTCGACCACGGTTCACGTCCCGGATCCGGTGGCTTAAAACTCACACCGGGAGCGTGTGCATGTGTTCCCAAGATCCCGAGAGGAGAATGGAGGAGAAGGGATTGCGGTGTGGCCATCCCCCCTGGGGGGCGATTTCTCGCTTTCTGTCTCTCTGTCTCTCTCTGTCTTTCTGGCGAGCGCACGTGCCCTATAGCAAAAACCTCTCAAAAAAAAAAATTCTCTGTCTGGTTTGCTGTACATGTCAGTTGTACTCTCATCTGTTTGGAGTTTTCTCTCTTTAATAAAAGAAGCACTTTGGGGCTGGCAGGTGGTACCTGCAGTTTGAGTCCTGGACCTGGCAGCTTGCTGTCTCACTTTCCTTCTCTCTCTGGTAAAATTAAAAAGTGATAATAATAAATTAAAATTTTTTTTTAAAAAAAGAAGCACTTTGACCGGTGAAAATACTGCTTTCTTATAATTTGTACATTTTTTTTATTATTAATGAAGTTGAAAATTATGTTTATTTCACCGTATGGATTTAAGTTTTTGAGACTTTGTCTATTTAATAGACTAACCCAGGGCAAGTAGTTGGTGTCATGGTTACAACACGGACTCCCACATGACGGATCGTGGTTTGAGTCCTAGACCTGGTGGCTTGCTTTCTCATTTTTCCTCTCTCTGTCTCTCTCTGATGAATTTTAAAAAATAATACTAATAAGTAAAATTAAATAAATAATTCTTTTTTTTTTTTTTTTTTGGAGAGGTTTTTTGCTATAGGGCGCGTGCGCTCGCCAGACAGACAGAGAGAGACATAGAGACAGAAAGCGAGAAATCACCCCCCAGGGGGGATGGTCACGCCGCAATCCCTTCTCCTCCATTCTCCTCTCGGGATCTTGGGCACGCACGCACACGCGCCCGGCGTGAGTTGTAAGCCACCGGGTCCGAGACGCGAACCGCGGTCGACTACGTGGGAGTCCAGCGACATAGCCATTACGCTAACTGCTGGTTCCCAATAATTCTTAAAAGAAAATAGACTAAACCTGTGCCATTCAGTATGGTGGGTGTCTAATGTGGGTATTGAATACATAAATGAACTAGTTTGAATTGAGATGTGTTGTAAGTGTAAAATGTACCTTGGGTTTTGAAGTCTTACTTGGAAAAAAAGATTGTAAAGTACTTCATAATTTTGGGGGCCTGCAGGTTGTGTGGTGTTTGGGGACGTTGTACTCCCACATGGCCAATCACAGTTCAAGTCCCAGACCAGGCAGCTTGCTTTCTCACTTTCCCTTTTTCTCTCTCCCTGGTCAAATTAAATAATAACAATAATAATAATAAAGTTGAATAAAATAATTCTTTTAAAAATATTTTAAAATATCAGTTTCACATTGAGATGTTTTTGCTATCTTGAGTTAAATAAAATATATTAGAATGAATTTCACGTGTTTTACATTTTTAATGTGGCTACTAAAAAATGTACATTTACATATGTTGGTAGCATTATATTCCTGAGCAGCGGTGATCTACAGTAATCTAATCACTGGTGATTAGGGCCTGAATTAGGGTAGTATTTATAGAAAGGAAAGTAAGAAGAGATTTTTAAGAGATCGTACAGTATGCATATATAAATTATAATATTGTAGGTTTTTTTTTTTTTACAATTTTTGTCTTTCTATTGTTTATAATTACTAATAATATAATTAAAATTAATAATTTTTTGAGGGCAAGTACTATACCACTTCTTTTTACATTTTCTTTTATATCTTTCCTTTGCTTACTGGGTGCATAGGAAGTTGATTGAACAAACGAGACGTACAGGATATCAGATATTTTGTAAAGTCAAAATTTAAATTTTGGCTTGCAGATATATGATTCCTAGAATTACTATGTCCTTTATTTTAATATCATAGTATCACCAGCTAGTCACATGAGTCATACAGTTTTTCAAAGAGGCAAAAGTGAGGGAACTAATATGTGACCTTGCATACATCAGATTCTGTGTAGTCATTTTGTATCTTTTTTTCTCTTAATCCTTACAGTAACCCTGTGAGGAAGATACGGACTGCCATTTTATAGATTGGGAAACACACAGTTTTTTGTTTTGTTTTGTTTTTGTTTTTTAAGGTATTGCAAAAAGGGTAGTTTATTAAAGGAGAGGGAAGGAAAAACAGAGTTCCCAAGAAGGGAAGGGTCCTGAAAAATGGGTTGCTAAGGAAGAACTGTGGTGAGGGGTTTTTATTTGGGTCAGGAAGGGCTTTGTCTAGAAACGTTCTAGGTGGGGCTCATGCATGCATTCCCCTCCTGGTGGTGAGGGGCATATACTGGATGGGTCTAGGTATTCTCCTAATTTTGGAGTGGATACCAAGGTCAGGAGATTGTTTGTCTGGAAGCTTTGGGCCATGAGTTATTCAAGAGCAAGATTTACATGTTTAAGGTCAAAGGAATATGGTGACTGGAAGAAGAAGAATTGTCACACAGCTCTAGTCCTTCTGGGTCAGAGTGGGCTGCTCTGTCTGTCTACCTGTAAATGGGATCCAACTCCTCTCTCAATCCCCCCTCCCCTCCTAATTGCTCTTAGGGAAATGGGCCAAAGACCTTTCATTCTAGCTGCTTCCTGCTGAGTTCTAGGAGGAAATAAAGTTGTAATAGTTTTAAATATTTCTTTTATTTTGCCTTTCAGATAAAATCAAAGACAAAATTAAAGAGAGAGACAAAGAAAAAGATAGAGAAAAAAAGAAACATAAAGTAATGAATGAGATCAAGAAAGAGAATGGAGAAGTAAAGATTTTGCTAAAAAGTAAGTTTATATTCAGTGATTTTAGTTTTATATTATAGTCAGTATGCTCATTGGCTAAGTGTTCAAAGTAAGAAATGTTATTTGATGCTGGATTTTGCTGAGAAAACATTAATGGTAAGGAAGTAAAAACCAAAAATGACAATGGGGAGTTCTAATATGTATGGTAACATAGCTTTAGTACATTTATTTAGTGAGTCATTAGAAAGTTATAAACGTGGGACCAGCCGGTGGTATGGTAGGTAAAGCAGCTGGATCCCACCTGGTTAACTTCGTGGTTCAAGTCCAGACTTACTGGCTTGAAAAACACGCTGGGAGGCAGCAGGTGGTGGTGTAACTAAGGGCGCTGGACTCCCATATAGCCAACCATGGTTTGAGCCCCAGATCCAGTGACTTGAAAATCACACTGAGTGCATGTGTGCCCAAAATCCTGAGAGGAGAATAGAAGAGATGGAATTGTGGTGTGTCCATTCAAATTAGGGGATGCTTTCTCACTTTATTGCTCTCTCTCTTTGTCCATCTCTGTAGTGAGCATGAACCTTATAGCAAATTTAAATTTAAAAAAAAATGTTGTAAGAGTAAGTTTCATCAAGCTATTTATATCCCTTAAATTATTTTAAAGTCAGTTATTTAATTCTGTGTTTGCATTACTAGTCTATCCATAATTAGATGATTTAAAATTAAAGCCTAAAGAATTTTCAGCATGGGGACCAGCAGTTAGCCTAATGGCTATGTCACTGAACTCCCATGTAGCCTACCACGGTTTGATTCCCGGATCTGGTGGCTTAAACTCATGCAGGGCACATGTACACGCGTACCCAAGATCCCTAGAGGAGAATGGAGGAGAAGGGGTTGCGGCATGGCCATCCCCCTAGGGGGTGATTCTCGCTTTCTGTCTCTCTGTCTCTGTCTTTATGGCAAGCACACGCACCCTATAGTGAAAATCTCTCCAAAAAAAAAGAATTTTCAGCGTGATAAGGATAGTGAAGGCAGTCCCCAAAGATACCTGCCTCTCATCACCATATCATAGTTTAGGGTTATAGAGGAAATGTTTTACTCTGAGCTAAATTACCAGGGATACTATTTTACTTTGTTTCTTGCATGTTTACAAATATACTCATTTTGCTTTCTGTTTTTTTCTTTTGTTACAATTGTATATTCAACCATTGGTTATACATGGGAGTGGGGTGGAAAGAAGAATTTTGAGAATAGTTAGGTGATTGGATAATAAGTATAATACATATCCTGTCAATAAATCTGAACTTTTCAGAGAGAATTTATGGCAGAATAGAAGTAAAGACAGTCTTGGGACCAGCAGTTAGTGTAATGGCTATGTTGCTGGACTCCCACCTAGTTGACCGCGGTTCAAGTCCCGGACCCGGTGGCTTAAACTCACGCTGGCACGTGTGCGTGCATGCCCATGATCCCGAGAGGAGAATGGAGGAGAAGGGATTGCGGTGTGGCCACCCCCCCACCCCGGGGGGGGGTGATTTCTCGCTTTCTGTCTCTCTGTCTCTCTCTGTCTCTCTCTGTCTGGCAAGCACATGCGCCCTATAGCAAAAACCTCTCAAAAAAAAAAAAAAAAAAAAGAAGTAAAGACAGTCTTAAATTCACTCAGAAATAGCATTCAGTTGCAGACAGCTAGCAAATTAATTAGCCATGTTACCAGGTTGAAAATTACTGATCAGGACACATTGACCTTGATTAATTTTCATATTGAATTTATGTGAATTTATATTATTTAATAAGCCTTTATATCTCCAAAAGGGAGAAGAGGTCATAGCATTGCATGTACAACAAAATAATGGGTAACTTATTTAAGATAAGGAGGGTATTAGACTCTATTTTCATTTCATTTTTTTATCTTTTTTCCAGATGTTTGGTGGCATTTTATGTAAACTCTCTATTCTACAGGGCTTTATTTTCTGTGATATTCTAGTCTCCTTGAAGAAATGTGTGAGCTTAAGTTGGTGGCATCCTTTCTTGTTAATGCTTATGATCCTTTTGTTCTGTTTCCTATGCCAATGTGTTTTATCTGTACTGTCTAATTAGACTGTAAGCCTTGGAGGCAGGAATTGAATCTAACCCCATTAGTGCTATAGCACTGCCTCAGGAACTAGTGATTAATGCTTGAAATGTTTACCTAACTCTAGCCTATTGGCTTAATCAAATATTCATTTTCTACTGGTTTACTCAAATAGTTTTTTCTTACACATTTGAATGTACAATGATGTAAATTTCTGTCACTTGAAAGACAATCTATATTTTATAGGGACCAGCAGTTAGCGTAATGGCTGTGTTGCTGAACTGCCATGTAGTTGACTGCGGTTCAAGTCCCAGACCCGGTGGCTTAAACTCACATTGGGTGCATGTGCGTGCGTGCCCAAGATCCTGAGAGGAGAATGGAGGAGAAGGGATTGCAGCATGGCCATCCCTCCTGGGGGGTGATTTCTCGCTTTCTGTCTCTCTGTCTCTGTCTTTCCGGTGAGCACACGCACCCTATAGCAAAAACCTCTCCAAAAAAAAAAAAAAAGAACAATCTATATTTTAGAAATACTCAAAATTCCTATGTTCTTGGTTGAATACTAGATTTCCGATATATTTTTAATGTGAATTGTGTGATTTGAGAAGATTATATATATGCAAAAAAAATTTAAAATAGCCTAAGAAATGGAGATTTTGTAAAAGTATACAGTATTAACCTTGACTTTGAAGTATATGAGAAATTTAGGAGGTATTTTGAACTGAGCTGAACTGAAACTAGTGATGATAAAGGAAAAAGCATGAAATAGATTTAAAATTTAATTTGTGACTTTTTGTATGGAAGGTATTTAGGGGAAATGTATTGATATTTATTGTACAATGGAGGTAAGTAATAATTTACTGCCTTTAATTGTAGTGAAGATTAAATGAGGGAAAGTATGGGGTAAGTGCACAGATACTTAACTAGTGGATATCAATTTTGCTTGTAAACATGTATGAAAGATGAACTGTTGTGATTAAAAATTAGTATAGTCAAATCTATCTCCTCTCCTTAGTGTGTAGTCTATAGATAATTGAATGAATAAACATGACTCATTTGGAAAACTGTGTGTCCCATGGTAAACACTGTGTATTAGCCGTTGTTGTTATTAGCAAAAACAGTTTGTTCATGTGTGACAATTTCCCAAGTGAGCCTATTGTCTGGGAAAGGCATCCTTTTTTGTTGGTGTCCTGGAGCACCAGCAGAATAAACTTGACTGATGCAATATACTGTTATTTACCGCTATGTGCTCCTTTATCCTTTAAAGTCTCAACTTTTATTCTCTCCTTGTAATTTTCTTCTAATGATTCTAGTGCTGCAAGTGGCACACACAAGCATTGATTGATGGTGCATTTGAAATCTAAAATAGATGCTTACTCTATTCTACACTAATTTCATTTCCCCCAGATTTCTGTTAAAATTGAAGTTTAAATGACTATGACTATATATTACATAGTTACATACAGTCTACAAAGTTCTTTTTTTTTTGCTATAGGGCATGTGCACTCACCAGAAATAGAGACAGAGAGAGAGGGAAAATAAGAAAGCACTCACACACACACCCTAAGTGGATGCCACAGCACATCCTCTCCTCTTAGGATTTGGGGCATGCATGTAGTGCGCCCAGTGTGTCTCTCAGGTTGCTGGGTCTGGGGCTCGAACTGTGCAGTGGGGATCCAGCTGCTTTCACTTCCATGCCATTTGCTGGTCCTGTTTGTTCATGTTTTAGACAGGGTCTGGCTCTGTTGCCCAGGCCACCCTTGGGATTATGATCCTCCTGCCTCAGCCTTCTGAGTCAGTAGGGTTACAGGTACACACTACCATGCATGGCCTTTTTAATCGCCAGAGGGCATGTGTGCTTATCAGAGAATAACAGAGAGAAAGGGAGATGGAGAAAGAAACCCCCAATGAGATGTCACAAAACAGTCCCTTCTCCATTTCTCCACCCTGTGATTTGGGACATACATGCACAGCACTTGGTGTATTTATCAAGCCTCTGGGACCAGGATTTGAACCAAGGTTGGCCATGTGCAATCTAGCTCTCTTAACTAATAGGCTGGGCCCTGAGCCTTTTTTGTTGTTGTTTTATTAATAGCTTATAAGAGTTTACACGTTATGATTGTAGTATGCTTGAGAGCAAATTTTTATTATTATAGTGCATCAAAGAAGCTTGCTTATAAGCAGGTAGAATAGAGTTTAAAAGAAGTCAGTGTATGGGCCAGTGTATGGCCTGGTGGTTGAGGTGGTAGGATCTCATATGGCTGACCATGCTGTTTGAGTCTTGGACCTGGCTTGAGAAATATGCTGAGCATGGGTGTATGTGTACCCAGATCTTGAAGGAAGGAGAAAAGATTGCAGTGTGACCATGCCCGGGAGGAGGGAGGAGGGTTTCTCACTTTCCATCTCTCTCTCTCTCTCTCTGGCAAGCACACATACCTTATAGCAAATTGAAAAAAAAGTCAGCATCCTGACTTCAGGTTATTGGTAGTGGTCACAGGTAGGTAAATGATGGCAGGAAGAGACTGCATTGCATTGCCAAAATAGCAAGTTATTCCCTAAACACCAAAGGTTGAAAATAGCTGAGCTAATTATTACTTTTGTTTGTATGGTAACAGAGTATTATATATATTAGTTCTTATATCAAATATGAAATTAGGTCTAATTTTTCTGATTAAACTTTATTTTTCACTTTATTCACACAAAAAGTATACTAAGAATAATTGTGGGAATTAATGCCAATGAAATTTTTATTATTATTATTTTTTTTTAGTTTTTTTTTTTCTATAATTAGCCATTAACAACTCATGCTATCTTTTTTTTTTTTTTTTTTTTTCCTTGCTATTCATGTGTCTTCTTCTCATTTGATTCTCTTTCGAATTCTCTTTACTCTCATTCTGGCTGTCTTTTGTACATATGTGAATTTGTGGTGTCTGTGTGTGTGTCTGTAGTCCACAGTGTGCACGTATCTGGGGCTCTGGAGGAGGGGTTTTTCCCCATCAACCTTACAGTTTTTTTTTTTTTTCCCTTTTAAAAAAAATGTTTAGTTTGATGTGGGGCATATATGCTTGGCAGGGAAAGAGAGAGAGAGTGAGAAATGGCCTTCCAGGGGCCATGCCGCAATCCCTTCTCCTCCAATCTCCTCTTGGGACTTAGGCGCACACACACGTACACACACACACACACACATACACACACATGGTGCACAGCATGATTTTCAGGTTGCTGAGTCTGGACTTGAACTACACAGTTGGCTATGTGGGATCCACCTGCCTTACCCTCTATACTACCTATTCCAGCCTTATACTTTTAATTTTATACTTTCAAGGTCCAGATTTGGACAGCAATTCTGTTTTTTTTGTTGTTGTTGTTTGTTTGTTTGTTTTTTTTCCTATTGTAGGTACTTATTTAGGATCCATTATTGGGTCTGATTTGTTGGGCCATGTTTGAGGAATTTTAGATTTTGGGAAATACACTTTTTAAATACTTTTTGTTTGTTTGTTTGTTTGTTTGATTTCTTTTTCTTTTTTAAGAATTATTTTATTTATTATTATTAATTTAAACAGAGATAGAGAGAAAGGGAAAGTGAGAAAGCAAGCCGCCAGGTCTGGGGCTTAAATTGTGTCAGCCATGTCGTAGTTCAGTGACTTAACCACCATACTACGCTGGCCCCTAAATACTTTTTAATATCAAATTAGAAATTGGTCATCAAAATGGTCCTTTCTTTAAAGTATTATGAAATCTCCACATATACATCTACCACATTTCATATGGATAGACAAAAAATGTGTGAGAAATAATAGTGCCTTGGTTTTGTTTAATGTAAAGAATGTGTTTTTACTTGTGTCCTTTTGAGGATTCTCAAGACTACCCCTAGGTTCTGCATTTCACTCAGAGACCTCACAAGACTCAGCATATGGTTGTGCTCATGGCTGTGATTTTAGGAGGAGAATGGTGGAGAAGGGACTACAGTGTGGCCATACTCCCTGGGGGTGATTTCTCACTTTCCCTCTCTCTCTCTCTGTGGCCAACACACATGCCCTATGGCAAAAACCTTAAAAAAAAAAAAAAAAAAAAAAAGGCTACGATTTATTATAATGAAGAAATACAAAGTAAAATTAGCAAAAGGAAAAAGTACATTGAATCATACCTAGGAAAGGTTCCCCAGTGGAGTCACACAGGATGAACTTAATTCTTCCGTAGTGAATTGTGACAGCACAGATGAAATACTGCCTACCAGGAATAGAGGCTTATCATCAAGGCACCATTTATTATACTTAGCATGAACAAAAAGTCCAGACTTCCAGGAAGAAAACAACTGTCTGAATAAACCATATTTGCACAGTTCAGGCACAGTGAACCACTTTCATCAAGGAATGGTGGAACTTGCCCAAAGTATAAGTTCCTCTTGCCAGCCAACGGCCAACTTTGCAAGCATGCTTTTCTAAGGATAACAGTCTCAGGTATATTGTTTCTTCTGTATGCTGCTCACATTGGTATTTAATTACAGAGTAGTTTGCCATGGGAATTTAACTCCTTGGTGCTCAATGTAAAAATCTCTAAACTGATTTCTACTAGTTTGCACTTCTCACTTTCTGACTATTTTAATACTTTATTTTTATGATTTGGGAAATAGATATGTGCCTGTTTTATTTCAAAGTAATGTGTTCTAGTAAGTGGGTGTTTTTTATTTTCACTTTTAAAACGTGAGCTATAAATATGGTAGGATATTGAACATTTTCATTCCAATGACATTGGTTTATTTTGGTAGACCATTTGTACAGTTTTGAGTTGTAGGGTTTAGGAATGCTATTAAGCACACCTATGCTGTTCAAAATTTTTTCAGTAGTATTTTTTATTTCACTGCTATCTTTGTCCTTCATGTATTTTGATTTTGCTTGATACATATATTAACATCCTCATCGTTCATTTTGGCTAGTCTGCTGTTTCTTCATTGTTGTTGTTCTTACTAATTTTGTTCTTAAGATTTTAACCTGAATCTGAGGTTTTGATAGTTCATACCTAAGCAGCAATTATTAATTTAACATTTTCCAATGTATTTCATAACTACTTAGAGATAGGCTTTTTAAATTTTTTAAGAGAGGAAATTTTGTTATGGGGCATGTGCACTCCTCAGGGAGAGACAGAGAGACTGAAAGCTAGAAATCACCCCCCCCCCCCCAGGGGAATGGCCATACTGCAGTCCCTTCTCTTCCATTCTCCTCAGGAATTTGGGCACGCATGCACACACATGCCCAGCATGACTTTTAAGCCACCGTATCTAGGACTCAGACTATGGTCAATCATGTGGGAGTCCAGCAACATAACCATCATGCTATCTGCTGATCTCAGCAGATAGGCAGCAGGCAGTATATTGGTTAAGGCGCTGATCCCACATGATCAACTGCAGTTTCGGTCCTGGAACCGTTGGGTTGATAATCATGTTTGTGTGTGTGTGTGTGTGTGCGTGTGTGTGTGTGTGTGGCACACACACACGCACACACACATGCCTAAAATCCCAAGAGGAGAATGGAGAAGGGATTATGGCATGACCATTCCCCTTTGGGGATGATTTCTCACTTTTCCTCTGTATCTCTCTTCTCCAGTGAGTGCACATGCCCTATGACCAAAAAAAAAAAAAAAAAAAAAAAAAAATGGGGGCCAGCAGGTGGTATGGTGGTTAAGGGCACTGGACTCCTACATGGATGACTGTGGTTCAAGTCTCAGACCTGGTCACTTTCTTTCTCTCTCTCACTTTGTCCCTCCTGGTCAAATTAAAATAAACAAACAAAGTTAAATAAAAAAATAATTCTTTTAAAAAATTAACACTTTGTCTTTTATGACTTAGACTGATAACAATGAATAATGCTGATACATTTCTATTTTTGCTTATCATGATAATTGTAATTTAGTTTTCATTGCCTACTTAAGATTTATTAACTTTGAATTTTTAGAAGTGAGCGTTTGTTATTAACATTAAGCTTCTGTTTTATAGAATTGCTGTCAACTTGAGAATATTTTTGTTGTTTCTAGAGATAGGATTTAGTGATACTCAGATATGGAAAACTTGTCTGAAAAGGAGACAAGGGATAAACCTCTAAACCTCAGGCAGCCTGTTGGTAAGGCAGGTCTTCTCATTCATAGATTCATTAAGTGTTCATGGGTGGCAGTATAAGGGGCCCAGTTAGGCAAACAAAAGTGGAAAAGAAGTATTAATTTCACTTTGAATTTATATAAAAGTTTATTTCATTCATTTAGTGTCCTGAAGGACATGTGATATACATGTATCCTACAATTGAAACGAAAACCTTTTTTTATGAATTTGGAGTGAAGCAGTTTCTAACTAGAGACAGGAGGGAAAGCAACATGAAGGAAATGACCTAAGAGTTACCTTAAAAGATAAGGAGTTCAGTGTTGAGTGTTGAAGCAAGACAGTTGTATTCTACTGAAAGGAACTGTCTCGCCAGTAGTAACAAGATAAGGTAGGACTGATTATGTTTTATAAGAAATCATAAGTAGGGGCCAGCAAGTGGCATCTTGGTTATGACTCTGGGCTCCCACATGGCTGAATGCGGTTCGAGTTCCAGACCCAGCAGCTTAAAAATCACACCAGGTGTGTGTGTGTGTGAGTGCCCAAAATCCCAGGAAGAGAGTGGAGGAGAAGGAATTGCAATGTGGCCATCCCCACCAGGGAGTGATTTCTCACTTTTGCTCTCACTGTCTCTCTCCAGCACACATGCTTTATGGCAAAAATCTTTTCTTTTTTTTCTAATGTCAGTGGTGCATTTTGACCAGAGCATCATCATATACTTTAGAGCACTTTCTTTGGATTCCAGACTTGACAGGGTTATACTTTACAGGTAGATTTTAAGAGCTCTTGAAACAGGGCTGGCAGATGACGTGGTGGTTGAGATTGCTAGACTCCCACATAGCTGACCGTGATTCAAGTTTTGGACCTGGTAGCTCGCTTTCTCATTTTTCCCTCTCTCTTTCTCTCTCTCTCTCTCTTCAAATTAAATAATAATAATAAATAGAAACGTTAAATAATTCTTTTTAAAAAGTTCTCTTGAAACATTTAAGTGAAGGGACAAATATGATCAAAGCAGCATGAGAAAATCATAGAAAGATTAATATAACAAACATTCACAATGAGATTTAGTCATGTGGCTATTAGCTCAAAATTTAAGACATTGGTACTAGGGAAGATTGTCACAGGTGGGCTTGATAATTCTGCCGAATCCTGGCAAGATCAGGAAAAATGATTTGAGAAAGTATCACTGGATTGGTATTCTGAGAAGCAAATTTGAGTACACCGAAAGTAGAACCAGAATTTAAGCAGTAAGAATGTTAAGGTGAATAAGGCAAGACAGTAAACAGATCGTTCTTTATGAGAAGTTTGGTGGTTGAAAGAAAAGGAGAAAACAATAAGCAAGGGTTTTTGGAATTGAGAGGAAGAACTTATTTTTTTAAATAGGCAGGATGTCACAGTCAGTGGAAATAAAAAGAAAAGAAATATGTGAAGATGGAAAAATTTAGGTGAATAAGCAGGTTGGGAGAATTTCATGCTTAAAGTGAAATAATAGGTGGAAAAAATGAATGCCTTCTTAAAAAAATGAATGCCTTCTTTTCGTAACTGTTAGCTTAATAAAGCTTTTTCATATTATCTTGGGAAACAGTACTTTTCTGGGGAAAACAATACTTTTTGTGAATATGTTTACTTTTTTCTATTTTATTACACAGAAATGAATATGCTGTGATAATGTAAAGTGTTTATATGTACACTTAACTCTGAATTAATCTTTTATTTTTTGGATTTCTAAATTTCTGAACCCAATATCTAATCCCTTTTGTTCACAGAAACACTGTAATATTACAAGCTTGCAATGTCCTAAGTCTTTTTTCTTTTGCTTTTTATTCATCTCTTTATCAGTATGTGGAAATGACTTGATCTTAGCACATGAGAGATGATTCTAATTTTGTCATCTCTTTTATGATACTTCTGTAGGTTCTTCACTGGCAACTTTGTAAACTGTGGTGGAAATAAAGTAGCCCATTTTAGATGAAGAGCAGTTTATTAAGGTGGAAATATGGGTATAAAAACAACCAAATTGATATATATGCTTTACTAAATATTTTTCTTTCCTTATGATTTACAAATTTCCTTGACACCTACATAAAGTTTTTAATACTGAGATAAAATTGACAATACACATTAATGGGAAATATATGGAGGGCATTGTAAATAATGACCTTGGTTTAACTTTCCATTTCTGAATTCCTTGTTTTAAAATTTAAAGAATATATTTTCCAATACATTCATTCATACATCTCATCACTTCAGCAAACTGAATTGAGCATCTACTCCATGTCAGAGTAGTAGTACACACTGTAAGTTTAACTTTACCCTAAAACTTCCTCTTGGTGTGTGTGTGTGTGTATGTATGTTTGTAGAGAGAGTAAATGAGAAATACTGACCAAATTTTGCTTATCAATACTATATAAAGTGAGTTTCAAATATAAAACTAATTCTGAGTAAGTTTTTAGAAGTTTGGAAGTGAACTTTTTATTTATTACGAAACAGTTCCTTAAGCTTGTTTTTTTTTTTTTTTATGTAATTAAAATACAGAGTTTCAAAAAAAATTTTTCCCAACAGGTGGGAAGGAGAAACCAAAAACAAATGTAGAAGACTTACAAATTAAAAAGGTAAAGAAGAAAAAGAAAAAGAAACACAAAGAGAATGAAAAACGAAAACGTCCAAAAATGTACAGCAAATCTATTCAGACCATCTGCTCAGGATTGTTATCTGATGTTGAAGATCAAGAAGCCAAAGGCATCCTAAATGATAACCTAAAGGATTACATTGGAAAGACTTTGGATACCAAGAACTGTGATTCTAAAATTCCAGAGAACAGTGAGTTTCCATTTGTCTCATTAAAGGAACCACGAGTTCAGAATAACCTCAAGAGGTTGGACACTTTGAAATTCAAACAGCTCATTCATATTGAGCACCAGCCTAATGGAGGTGCATCTGTTATCCATGCCTACAGTAATGAACTCTCCCACCTGTCTCCTATGGAGATGGAGAGGTTTGCAGAAGAATTTGTGGGTCTAGTGTTCAGTGAAAATGAAAACTCTGCAGCTTTCTATGTAATGGGTATTGTTCATGGGGCAGCTACTTACTTACCTGACTTTCTAGACTACTTTTCATTTAATTTTCCCAATTCACCAGTGAAAATGGAGATATTAGGAAAGAAAGACATAGAGACCACGACTATGTCCAATTTTCATGCTCAGGTAAGGTTTTTAGATTTATTTAAAAGAAAAAACTTTTAATGATTTTTGTAGACACATTTTTGTTCTTTGTTTCTAATTTTGCTGTAGATTTGAAATAAAAAGGTAAGAATATAGTGAAACCATTTGGGGGTACTAAAAATAAATTAGTTGATGTTAGCATCAGCGTTTAAAGGTCATTTTCTGTCAGTCTGTTTTTTTTCTTAAAGATAATTAATGAAATAATTAAGATCCTATTGTCTTTCTTTGGAAGGATTTATCTTGGACCAATGAAATGAACTTAGCCAGGTATTTTACAATCCTTAAAAGAATTTTCTTTCCTAAAAGTCACCTAAAATTGTCTTCTTGCTTTGTAATGCCTTAAAAGTACTAACTATTGGGCCCATCATGTAGTAGGTGGTGAATAAATGTTGCCCATTGAATATATAAGGGTATAAAGAAATCATAGTTATTGTGTAATTAGTTATGTGAGAAAATTGGCAGTCAGTGCCTAAAATGAGGCTATTACCATTTTCTACACTTCTCTACAGTATAGAATACAAATTATTCTAGAAAGCAGAGACAGAATTGAGTCTACTCGTTATTGAAGCTGAATGTGGGCCCACAGAAAAGACTGGTGCTGAGCTGGTTTTGTGGCCTAGAGGTATGTGGACCCCCACATGGCTGACCACGCAGTTTGAATCCCAGTCTCAGAGGCTTGAAAAACTTACCAGCTCGCATGCTCGCTCGCGCGCTCTCTCTCTCTCTCTCTCTGTGTGTGTGTGTGTGTGTGTGTGTGTGTGTGTGACCCTGACAGGATAGAGAAATGGAAGAGAACGGATTACAATGTGACTGTTTCCCATTGGGAGGACTGTCTCTCCCTCTCTCTATCTCTAGTGAGCACACAATGCCCTCTGGCAAAATTTAAAAAATAAAAGGCTAGTGTTATTGTCATCCTTAGATTAGGGACTACTTAGGCTAGGAGATTGGCCAAATCTTAACATTTGTTGGTGCTATAGATTTTTCTAAGAACAACAATAATTGACAACATTCTGTTTTGGGAAAAACAAAGAAGCCTCAAAGGAATCTTTGTGATTGTCTGTCTCAACATTTTCAACTTAGAGATAAGCAAACTCATACAGAGGGATAACTTAACTGTTTTAAGTTCATCAGCAGTGCCAGGAGTGGAACAAAATCTTAATCTTTATCTAGTGATCTTTTCCTTATTCATAGTATATTCCTGTTTTTGTTAGGTGTTCTAGTTACAGTCTTCACCTTAAATGAGGATGTTTAATCACATCTAGATGTACCAAATACCCTGCCTCCAACAGTGTTTGCCATTGATTGTGTGTCTGCTAAATGTAGGTTTTGTGCTAGGCCTCTTGACTTCTAGTCTTGGTTATTTCCATAGTACTAGAACTTTTTTGTTGTCATACTGCACATGCAGTAATCTTTTAAATGTACTAATACGTCAATGCATTGTATGCTTTTCAAGTAAGGTTAGAAAAAAAAAATTTTTTTTAAAGAGGTTTATGCTATAAGGGCATGTGTGCTTGCCAGAAAGACATAGAGAGACAGAGAGACAGAAAGTGAGAAATCACCCCCCCCCCCAGGGGGGATGGCCACACCACGATCCCTTCTCCTCCATTCTCCTCTCAGGATCTTGGGCACACACACACACGCACCTGGTGTGAGTTCAAGCCACCAGGTCCGGGACTCGAAACATGGTCAACTACGTGAGAGTCCATCAACATAGCCATTATGCCAACTGCTGCTCCCTAGAAAATATTTTTTAAAAGAATTATTTAATTTTATTTATTCATTCATTTATTTTAATTTTACCAGAGAGAGAGAGAAAGTGAGAAAGCAGGTCCGGGACTCGAACTGTGGTTGGCCATGTGGGAGTGTCCAGCACCTTAACCACCACGCCACCTGCTGGACCCGGTTAGAAATTACTAATTTTATATTGAATGGTAAGAATTTTCATCTTTATTTAAGAATTTATTTTTTCCATTTGCGAAGTAAATACAGTACCCCCAACAGGGTCTTGATCCTACAATCCACTCACAACCAACTCCAGATCGTAGTAGTGCGCATACCTGGCATATTCAGTGAGGTCTCTGATATGAACTCAAAACCTTCCATGTGGGTTGCCCTCATAGAGCATTGCATTTTACCACTGTGCCATCTGACCCAAAGTTTTCAACTTAACTGTAACTATATACAATATGAAACCAAACTTTTGTTATTAAATGAGATGTTAGGCTTACTAATTGTGCTAGTGTGTGCCTGGCGTTAGATTTTGGATCTCAAGTCCTTGATAATCTATGCACCCTAGTTGGTATTACTTCTTCAGGCTTCTTGGAATATATTTTGCACAGAGGAAACTCTAGGTAGATGCAGCCTTTTTGTTACCAGCTGTGGCTCTGACCCCATATCTGCGAGATCTGTTACCCTGATGACTTAAACATGGCAGCTGCAAGAACTGTTGCTCCTTTAGCTTTAGACTTAAAGCAAACTATATGGGTAAGGTCCATACTCTTTTCTCATATTCTCATAGATCCTCCAGATCTTATTCCTGTGCTGTGAGGAAGACTAATGAAAAGCTGCCTTGAAAAACTCATTGATACTTCCCCCACACTGGAATCTTTTTTTTTTGGAGAGGTTTTCGCTATAGGGCGCGTGCACTCGCCAGACAGACAGAGACAGACAGAGAGACAGAAAGCGAGAAATCACCCCCCGGGGGGGATGGTCACGCGGCAATCCCTTCTCCATTCTCCTCTTGGGATCTTGGGTGTGCACATGCACATGCGCCCAGCGTGAGTTTTAAGCCACCGGGTTCGGGACGCGAACCGCGGTCCACTACGTGGGAGTCCAGCAACATAGCCATTACGCTAACTGCTGGTCCCCCTCCCCACACTGGAATCTTATTACTTGGCTTTTTTTTTTATTTAATTTTTAAATTTATTTTATGTACTGAATAACTGTACATCACTACAGCTTGTAAAATGAATTTTTCCAGCATGAATACACTGTATGCCAGTCCAGTTAAAGATATTATCATATGCGTTCTCATCAACAGACGATTCTGCATTTCTATGTCCCTTAAATGCTTTGTCTGTCTACTTCTCTCCCTGATTTCCTTCCTCTCACTCTCCTCCACCTTCCACCCTCTTCCACATTATCTCCAGTATCCACAACTGTTCTCCATGCTTCTATATCCTCCAGTCTTTCAGTTTCTGCTGTAGAGTGTGGGCATTTGGTATTAAGTAGAGACATACAGTCTCTTTCTTTCATAGTCTGACTTGCTTCATTCAGCAATAAATATTCCATATGTGATCCACTTTCTATCAAATGCCAGGATCTTTTTTTTTTTTTTTTTTTTTTTTTTTTTTTATATGACTGAGTAGTATTCCATAGTGTGTATGTGCCACACTTTTTTCAATCCATCCATCTGTTTGTAGGCATTTGGGTTGGTGGCTATTTTTTTAAATAATTATTTTTAAAATTTTATTATTATTTTAAAATTTGCCATAGGGTATGTGAGCTTACCACAGAAAGACAGACAGAGAGAGAGGAAAAAAAAAAAAGCAAGCAACTAGGTACTGCTGTGGCCATGTGGGAGTCTGGCGCCTTAACCACCATGCCACCTGCTAGCTCCCTTACTTTTTAAGAGCTTACAAGATTAAGTAAATTGTTGTCTGCAGACTAGGAGGTAGGCTTTAAGCTTGTTCCTATGTGCTGGTTTTATGAAACTGAATGGGATACAAAGAACACTAGAATTGAGTGTACTCATTCCAGTTTACTTCTATTTCTAATCCCTTGAATCTGCTCATTAAAAGCTCTACTCTTGGGGACCAGCAGGTGGCATGGTGGTTAAAGTGCTGGACACTCCCACATGGCTGACCATGGTTTGAGTCCCGGACTGGTGGCTTGCTTTCTCACTTTCTCTCTCTCTCTCTCTCTGTGTCTCTCTCTGGTCAAATTAAAATAAACGAATGAATAATTAAAAAAAAGAAAAACAATTGTTAAAGAAATAAAGCTCTTTACCTAACTTGTAGCATCCCTCAATGGAAGTATAATATATAAACAAAAAACTGGATACAAAGTAAATGTATATAACTTGGTGAATCATCACAAAGCGAATATATCCATGATTTAAAAATGTTCCTCCGGGGGACCAGCAGTTAGCGTAATGGCTATGTCGCTGGACTCCCACGTAGTCGACCGCGGTTCGCATCCCGGACCCGGTGGCTTAAAACTCACACCGGGTGCGTGTGCGTGCGTGCCCAAGATCCCCAGAGGAGAAGGGATTGCGGCGTGGCCATCACCCCGGGGGGTGATTTCTTGCTTTCTGTCTCTCTGTCTGTCTGGCAAACGCACGTGCCCTATAGCAAAAAAACCTCTCCAAAAAAAATGTTCCTCCGAACATATCTGTCATTTAGCAATGCATGAATATATTCCTAAAACTGAAATTCAGGATCAGAAGGTATGTGAATATTCATCTTTGCCAGATATGGCCAGTTTTCCAAAGTTACTGTACCAATTTACATTCCCACAAGCAGTGTTCTATATCCTTGGTTATGCTTAGTAATATCTTTTTCAGTTTAGCCATTCTGATGCCTATTGTGGTATCTGTGTGTATACCTGTTTGTTTATTGACACAGGGTATGTACACTCACCAGAGAGAGAAAGCACCCTTCAGTGGGGCATGGTCATGCTGCAATCCCTTTTCCTCCACTTCTTCCTGTCATTAGGATTTTAGTCATATGCACACCTATGTCCAGTATGTTTTGCAAGCCACTGGGCTGGAATTTGAACCACAGTAGGTCATGTGGGATCTGGTTGCCAATGTACACCACTTTAACCACTGTGTTACATGACTGGGACTCTTTTTAAAATTATTATTAAGTTTGTTTATTTCTCTCATGAGACACATACACAATACATGGACCCCTGGCAGGATCTTACTGTACCGTAGTCTTCTCCTTCAGACTTATGGCCAGAAGGTTCACCCAGCATGTGCAGGTCAACCCAGGGTCTGAACCCTAGACCTCTCCATATGGTTGTCGTATCATACAGTAGTGCCCTACTGCCTATGCCATTACAGCTAAGCCCAGGGTGTTTTGCTGACTAAAAGTTCTTAAGTTTAATGTAGTCTAATTTATAGATCTTTCCCCATACTCTTATTGTTGGTGCTTTTTATGTCTTGCTTTGGAACTCTTTACCTACTACCAGATCATTAATATAGTCTCTGAAGTTTTCCTCTAGAAACTTCCATGGTTTTATCTTTTACATTTAAGTTTACAGTTCATCTGGAGTTGATATTTGTATATTATATGAGGTAATGTTCATATTTTTTCATATAGGTATCTAGAGGACCCAGCATAATTTATCCAAACTGTACCTGTTCTTTATATCATTGCACTGTTACCTTAATCATAAATCAGTTTATGGTGTATGTGCAGGTCTATTTCTGAGCTGTCTGATTCCATTGCTCCATTTGTCTTAATTGCTATAGCTTTATAATAAATTTTGATATCTAGAATAAGTTTACCAGTTTTGTTGTTTTTCAGTATTTCCTTGGCTCTTTATATTTCTATATAAACTTTAGAATCAGCTTTTCAAGTTCCACAGAAAAATTTGCTGGGATATTGCTATCTGTTTGGTGTTTGGGTAAGACTAATGTCTTCAAAATATTGACTCTTCCATGTGATCATGGTGTTCACCTTCATTTGTCTTCTTATTTTCCATAAAAAATATATCCCAGTTTTTAGCCTAGAAGTCATGTTTATCTTTTGCTAGATTTACTCCTAGATACTCAGGGACTTTATTTTTTTAAATAACCCTTTTTGAGAACTTAGAAGCTCTCACCACTTTCTGGAATATCATCTTGAGAAATTGAATATGAATTTTTTTAATCCTATTTTTCCTCTAACATCTCTATCCCCTTATTATTATGCATGTCTAGTTATTTGGCATGCCAAAATTCAGTAGTTAGGCTAGTAAAACTTAGAAAAGACTACTTTTCCTTTTATGCATACTTATTAGTAGAATCATATGATGAAACTTTAAATTTTCATGGCATAAAAAGAATTAACCTACATGCTGCCATATGAATTTGCCTTCAGAAAAACTAAATGAGATGGTAATACTAAGTAAGCTGGTATGAGTCAGTATTCTAGGTGAAGGAAGGGATAACAAAGTGTAATGTAGTTTCACTTGATATCAACCATAACAAAGACAAATTATGGATAAAACAGCCAAATTAATGCTCTAGTGGTTGATTATGAATAAAGCTTGCTTTTTTTTTAGAATTATTTATTAAGTTTATTTATTGTTATTATTTTCCTTATAGGGCACATGAACTCACTAGAGACAGACAGAATGTGAGAAACTGGAACCACAGTCAGCCATGTGGAAGTCTAGCGCTTCAACCACCATGCTACCTGCTGTCCCAAAGCATGCTTATTTAGTCTTGATGACTTCTCATTGACTATGAAGTTTAGTAGGCTAGGTTGATAGAACGTGCTTTAGTTTTTGGTTAATAATGCTTTCTACAGAGTAGCAGAAAGCAGAAATGGACAGAAGAGTTTCATAGTTTAAAATTTTGTAGTCTAATAACTATTCTTTAATTATTTTTTATACCTTTTATATTCTGAAAAATCTTTGATCAGTTAAAACCAGTTCATAAAACAGTATTCAAAAGATCCAGGGGCCTGGTTGGTAGCTGGTAGCATGGTTGTTGAGGTGGTGGAATCCGCATGGCCAACCCTCCAGTTCAAGTCCCTGACCAGCAGCTTAAAAAACATACTGAGCGGGACCAGCAGGTGCTGTAATGGTGATGTCACTAGACTCCCATGTAGTTGACTGTGGTTTGAGTCCCAGATCTGACGGCATAAAACTCAAACCAGCCGCGTGTGCCTGTGTGCCCAGAATTCCGAGAGGAGCATGGAGGAGAAGGGATTGTAGCATGGCCATCCCCGCTTGGGGAGGGAGGTCTGATTTCTTGCTTTCTGTCTCTCTGTGTCTCTCTGGGGAGTACACCTACCATATAGCAAAAATCTCTCTTTCAAAACAAAACAAAACAAAACACTGGGCTTATGTGTATCTGTGCCCAAAACCCTGACAGGAGGGAGAAATGTGAGAGAAGGGATTGCAGCATGACCAGCCCCCATGGGAGGGAGCGCTTTCTCACTTTCTCTTTCTTTCTTTGTCTGTCTCTGGTGAGCACATGTACCCTCTGGCAAATTAAAAGATTGGGAAATACGTTAGAAGAGGAAATAAAGTGGAATAGATAGAGAAGAAGGCTGTGACTTTGACCTCTCTTCTTATTTAATATTAGTTGGAAAATACATCTAGCA
This sequence comes from Tupaia tana, assembly GCA_026018925.1. NCBI lineage: Eukaryota > Metazoa > Chordata > Mammalia > Scandentia > Tupaiidae > Tupaia > Tupaia tana. The sequence continues at coordinate 51,664,194 of JAKSZU010000003.1, forward strand.
GCATTAGAGAAATTAATGATAATGGTAATGGGTATCTATAAAATTTATTACCACTAATTTTTAATGGATAGAGTATATATAATAGTGCTTAAATATGTACTTTGTGTTTTCTTGTACTCTAATATTTTTTTTAAGAATTATTTTTTTAACTTTATTTATTTACTTACTTATTTTTTATTTGAACAGAGAGGGATAGAATGTGAGAGAGAGGCTGGGGAGGAAGTGAGTAAGCAAGCTGCCAGGTCTGGGACTCGAACTGTAGAAGGCCATGTGGGAGTTCAGCACCCTTAGCCACCATGCCACCTGCTGGTCTCATGCTCTAATATCCCTTTTTTTTTTTTTTTTTAGGAGTTATGTTTGCTATAGAATACATGCACTCATGGGAGAGAGAGAGAGACAGAAAGCAAGAAATCACCCCCAGGGGGATGGCTACAGCACAATTCCTTCTCCTCTCAGGATTTTGGGCATCCACATACACACGCCCAGTCTGAGTTTAAGCCACCGAGTCTGGGAAGAGAGCTGCGGGCAACTATGTGGGAGTTCAGTGAGGTAACCATTATGTCATCCTCTGGTCCCTTATACTCTTATATTATAGCCTATGGGAGACCAGCAGTTAGCATAATGTCTATGTTGCTGAACTACCATGTAGTCGACTGCGGTTCAAGTCCCAGACCCGGTGGCTTAAACTCATGCCGGGCGCGCGTGTGTGCATGCCCAAGATCCCAAGAGAATGGAGGAGAAGGGATCGTGGCGTGGCCATCACCAGGATGGGGGGGTGTGTGTGATTTCTCACTTTCTATCTCTCTGTCTCTCTGGTGAGCGCACATGCCCTATAGCAAAAACCTTTCCAAAAAAATAACTAAATAAATTACAGCCTATGTAACAGTGAAGCTTGAAATTTGGCAAATAACCCATTAATTTGATTTTTCAAGATAGGTCTTCGTATGACCTAGAGAGAATTACTACCACCAGAGGGCTGCTGTGTATGATTGTAGGTGTTGTGTACTGTAGTCATTCACAGTGATGTATGTAGGTGGCATTCGCTGTGTTGTACAACTTGATGACCCTGACCACCAATGGCATACAGAACTTAAACCAAGCCCAGGTGGAGTTTTATATCCTTATTTGTCTAGTTTTCTTTTTCTTTTTTCCTAATAAAAAAATTTTTTTTTCACAAGTTTTGCTGTAGGTCACATGCACTAACCAGAGAGACAGAGAGAGAGAAAGAAAGAATGAGAAAGCCCTACCCTCACGGGGAATGGCTACACTGTAATCCCTTCTCTACCATTGTCCTCTTGGGATTTTGGGCATGTGTGCACATATGCCTGGCATGTTTCTCAAGCCTCCAGATCCAGGATCCAAACTATGGAGTTGGTCATGTGGGGTTCAGTGCCTTAACAGCTAGCTGGCCCGGTGGTTTTTTAAATTTAAATCACAGGACCAGCAGATGGTGTAATGGTTATATCATTGGACTCCCACGTAGTCAACCATGGTTCAAATCCTGGACATGGTGGCTTAAACTCAGGCTGGGTACATGTGCATGCATGCCTAAAATCCAGAGAGGAGAGTGTAGGAATAGGGACTGTGGCATGGCCATCCCCCTGGGGGGTGATTTCTTAGTTTCTGTCTCTCTGTCTTTTTGGGGAGCGCATGTGCCCTTTAGCAAAAACTATTAAAAATTTTTTTTTAATTTGGCCAACCTAAATAATTATCCCTAAATTCTGTAGAAACTAAAAGACTTAGCCATTTCTGTGATCTGAGTAGTGGTAGTATATTTCTACAATGTTATACTGTAGTTTTCACAGATCATATTTTTCACCTGTTTAGCTTCAGCATAGGATACATGTTTTCAGATTTTTAAAATGTATATACATGTAATATATATGTATGTTGTGTATATATGTGTGTGTATATTTTGTTTACTTCTGTAATTCTGTTTTTCAACTTCATCTGTATCCCTACATGTTGCCTGAAAGTTTTAGAGACCATGTAGAATTATATATTATTGTAATAGGACATGGTATTTCTCTAATGTTGTGCCCCTGAGTACAGTGGTATAATACCACTCGAACTGTATGATAAAAGTCTGTTTGAGACCCAGTGCACGGTAGCATGTGGTAGGAGGTGCTGCTCCTTAGTAGGCCAAGGCCTTATGGGAGGCTTGTACATGATTCCCAACCTACCCTAAAAGTCTAGCAGGGTGGTGTGTACCTGCTTCTAGTCCCAGGTACCTAGGAGACTGCAATAGAAAGATTGCAGCATAGTAAGACTTTGAAGAAAACAAGTCTTTTGAGAATGGAAACATACACATGGACTTTTTCCAAAGTTTGTTATATCTATATATCTATATCAGTTAGTTTATGTTGCATAAAATAAATAAGTTTTTGTTGCAGTAAATAAATAAGTTTTATATGTTAGTGATTTTTTAAAAAAATATTACTGTTTTCTCAACAGTTCTTTGGGTTGGCCAGATAGTTCTTTTAGTCTCTGCCAGCTCGGATGGGGGCTATATGGCTTTGTTTTCTAATTTCATTTAATTAATTAATTAATTAATTTATTTATTTATTTTACAAGATCTTGATGTTCAGTTTTTTTTCTTTCTTTCTTTCTTTCTTTTTTTTTTTTTGGAGAAGTTTTTACTACAGGGCGTGTGCACTCACAGAGAGACTGAAAGTGAGAAATCACCCCCCGGGGGGATGGCCACGCCACAATCCAGTCTCCTCTTGGGATCTTGGGCACACACACACACGCACTCAGTGTGAGTATAAGCCACTGGGTCCGGGACTTGAACCCCGGTCGACTACATGGGAGTTCAGTGACATAGCCATTATACTAACTGCTGATCCTGATGTCCAGTTTCTAGCTTCAGTCATCCCCAGATTATGGGCATGAGCATGCCTCGTGCAACTCAGGGAGGTCCTCACATGTGAACTGGGCCCTGTGCTATGTGGATTGGGCCTGCAGAGCATTGCATTTCTCTCTTCTTTTTAAATTTGGCAGAAGGTGCTTGCACTTGCTGGAGAAAGACATAGACAGTAAAAATAAACAAAAAAAAAACGGGACCAGTGGATGGTGTAATAGTTAAGTCGCTGGACTCCCACTTACTTGACTGCGGTTCCAGTCCTGGACCCGGTGGCTTAAAACTCACACTGGGTATGTGTGTGTTCACGTGTCCTAAATCCCAAGAGGAGGATGGAAGAGAAGGGATTTTGACGTGGTCATCCCCCTGGGGGGTGATTTCTTGCTTTCTGTCTGTCTCTGGTGAGCACACACATCCTATAGCAAAAGTCTCTTAAAAAAAAAACAAAAACAAAAACAAAGAAACAACCCCCAGGGGAATGATGGCATCCTCACAGGTCCTGGTGCATACAGTTCCCGCTACTCAGACCTAAAGTCCATTTGCTAGAACCTGGGGTGTACTTTTAAAACCAGAGTCATATCTCCCATTTATACTTTAGCACTTGCCCCTCTTTTTGCACAGCCGAATATCTGCAGTAAACAGTCTATGTTGGGCATTTCTGCAGAACAATAAAGTCAAAGTCAGGGCCACATGTACAGGGACTTGAACCAGTTGGCCATGTGGGTGCTAGCTCTCCACACATAACTCTTTATCTACTATATTATGGGACTGGCCCCTCCTCAGCCTTTATTTTATTTAAATATTCATTGAAACGTTGTTGTGTTCTTATGTCTTAGATGATAGGAACACAAAAAGGGAAGAAAAACAGTTTTTTTTTTTTCCATTAGCCAGAGTGTGTGCATGGGTGTGTACTAGAGAGAGAAAGCAAGCATCCCCCAATGGGATATGATTATGTTGTAATCCTTTTTCCTCCATGTCTTCATTCCATCTGGATTTTGGGGTTGTATACACATCCATTTGGTGTGTTTCTCAAGGTGCTGGGGCTGGGATTTGAACTGTGGTCAGCTATGTGGGATTTGGCTCCCTTAACCACTGGCCCTATTATTATTATTTTTTTAAATTATTTATCTCTTGAGAGAGAAAAACAGGCACCTTTTTTAGAGTCTTGTCACACTGCAGTCCCTTGTTCTTCAGCCTTTCATCCAGCTTGGGTCATGGGCAGTGTGTGTGTGTGTGTGTGTGTGTGTGTGTGTACGTGTGTGTACACCCAGTGTGTTTCAAGTTAACCCAAGATCTGAACTGAAGTTTTCATGTGGCTCCAACATTGAAGAGTGGTATACCCCACTGCCTGAACTACCATGACACAGCCTAAAACTTATTTTATCCCAGTTCTAAGTTGTTTCTCAAGTAACTTATGTTAGTGTTAGCCGATAACCTGATCTGGTAGACTGACTTCTCTGCCCAGTGAGGGGAGAAAACATATTTGAAGTCAAGCTGGAATCACTTTACTGTATTAGGCCACTAAAGACAATCTGGATATTGCATCTTTGAAACATTGCCTGCCTTTATACTAAATTTCCATTTTGACCAATTGTGCCTGCCACATCCTCCTCAAATACTTACGAACTGATCTATATAAAACGTTATCATGGGGATCAGCCAGCAGTATGGTGATTAAGGCAGCTGGAGCCCACATGGCGAACTGTGGCTTGAGTCTCATACCCAGCGGCTTGAAAAATGCTGTGTGAATGTGTATGCACGTGTGTCCGAAATGCTGAGAGAAATGGAGGAGAAGAGATTGTGATGTGACTGTCTTCCATGGTGGAAGCTTTCTCGCTTTCCCTCTCTCTCTGTCTTTCTCAGTGAGAACATATGTCCCTCTAGCAAATTAAAAAAAAAAAAAAAAAAAAAAAAAAATCACAGAGGCACCAGGTTATCTAATTGAGAAAATATCTTTATTTCCCTTGCTATATTGATCTTTCCTAAATTTTATTCATTCCTCTCTTCCATGAGTGAGAGCTAAATAGACGGAGACAACATCCCCAACAGGGTCTTGTCACCACAATCCGCATCATGGGCACCCGCATACTTCGTGCATTCAGGGAGCTCTCCAGATGCTAGCCTTGACCCGTCATGTGGGTCAGCCCTGTAGAGTGCAGTGTTAGACTGCCATGCTACCATTTGAACCTGTTGTGCTCATCTTAAAATGGGTGATAATACATTAATTCTTACCTGGGTCAGCATATGGATATTTTTTTAATAAAATTTTGATTAAATATCATTACCTATTTTGATTTGAACATATAAGGCAGATGTGGTGGGAAATGGCACCCCCTTGTGGCACAGTCATTTAAGTCACGTAGATTGCCTCTAAGAATGCGATGAGCTGGCCTCATGTTTTAAAAATAAGGAACTCTTATTTCTCTGTGTCCAAAAAAATTTTAAAACCAGCATAATTGAACTATTAGCATCTTCTGCTTGTATGCTTCAATTGTTAAAATTTAATTCCATTTGTTATTATTTTTTTATTTGACCAGAGAAAGAGAGAGAAAGGGAAAGTGAGAAAGGAATAAGGAATAATAGGAATAATGAATCAAGTTTTAGTTTAATGTAATTTATTTTCATTTGTTAATCAGAGCTTCTGAGGGTGTTTTTGTTTTTGTTTTGGAGAGGTTTTTGCTATAGGGCGCATGAACTCTCCAGAAAGAGACAGAAAGGGAGAAATCACCCCCCAGGGGGGTGGCCACGCCACAATCCCTTCTCCTCCATTCTCCTCTTGGGATCTTGGGCACGCACGCACACGTGCCTGGCATGAGTTTAAGCAACTGGGTCCGGGACTCAGCCACAGTCAACTACGTGGGAGTCCAGCAACATAACCATTACACCAACTGCTGGTCCCAAGAGGAAAAACACTTTCCAGGACTCAAACTGCAGTTGTTGCCATGTGGGGTCTAGCCACCTTAACCTTCATGCCACCTGCCAGTTCCTGAGTTTTTATGACTGACACTAGCAATGGGTATATGAAGTCTTCTACTTCCTTCCTGCCTTTTTCCTTGCCTTCATGATATATACAGAGAACATAGAGAAGGAAAAATGAAAATGCACCAATGATGGTCATTAACTGTGGATGGTAAGATTTACATGAAAAACGTTTCATCTCTTTAAAAAGGGAATTCTTTTTTAATATAAGTATTGTGTCTGTTATTGTATTCTTTTTGAGAGATCTATACCTAAATCAAGAGGTATGTATAGTCTTTGTAATTGAGTTTCTTCTCTTTTCCTTCCTTCCCTTTTCCTTCCCTTTTTCTTCCCTCCCTTCTCTTTCCTTCCTTCCCTCTGTCCCTCCTTTTCTTCCTTCCTTCTTTCTTTTAATAAACTTTTCTTTATTTCTTGAGAGAAACAGGGAGCGAGACACACACACACACACACACACACACACTCTCAGAAGCATCCCCAACAAAGACTTCATGCTACAATCTACCCTCAGCCTCAACCAGCCAGGATTATAGGCATGTGCGTGCCTGAAGTATACAGGGAGACCTTGGAATGTGAGCCCAGACCTTCCCATGTGCTTCAGGATCACAAAGCTTCGATTACTGCTCTGCCACCAAGGCTGACCACATTTCATTCCTTCCTTCTTCCCTTCCCTTTCCCTTTCCCTTTGTCACTTTCTCCACACCCCCCCCCCCCCCCCGGTCAAATTAAAATAAATAAAGTTAAATAAAATAATTATTTTTAAAAATAAAACTGTGAGACATAGGCTACTTTATTTTGGTTATTTGAATGCCACAGATTTACTAGCATTATTGCAGGTAGCTGTATTTAATTACAGTTTTCTTCAGCAATCTCAGGTAAAATATTCCAGTTAAGGAAAACACAAATAATTTGAATTATTTGTGAAGATTATTTAGTTGATAGATAGGAAAGGTAGGTAGATTTGGGATTTAGGAATTCTGATGATCACTTTATAGTAGTTTTTCTTCAGTTAATAATAGAAAAATAAGGGTCAACAGGTGGCAAAGTACTTACGGCGCTGGACTACCATGTGGTCGACTGTGGTTTGAGTTCCGGACCTGGCAGCTTGGTACTCACACTAGGTGTGCGTGCATGTGTACCCAGAATTTTGAGAGGAGAATGGAAAAGGAGAGATTGTGGTATGGTCATCATTCCTGGGGGGTGATTTCTCACTTTCTGTCTCTCTGTCTCTCCGGTGAGTGCATGCACCCTATAGCAAAATAATAATAATAATAATAATAATAATAGAAATATAAACTGTGTTTTAATTAATATGGTAAGCTCTAGAAAGATGATCATCTTTGGTGTTTTTTTTTTCTCTTTTTTTAAAGAGGTTTTTGCCAATAGAGTACATGCCCTCACCAAAGAGAGAGAAAGAGACAGTGAAAGGGAAGGTGAGAAATCACATACACATACACATCTCAGGGTTATGAGCATGCCACAGTCCCTCCTCCTCCATTTTCCTCCTGGGATCTTGGGGAAACGTGCATGTGCCCAGCGTGATTTTCAAGCCACCGGGTCTGGGACTTGAACTGCAGTCGGCCATGTTGGGAGTACAGTGACATGACCACTGCACCATCTGCTGGCCCCATTTGGGGCTTTTTAGACATATAAATCACTGGTATAGTTAAGTGTAACTTTTTTAGAGTCTACATTTTTTGTTGTTGGAGAGGTTTTTGCGATAGGGCGCGTGTGCTCGCCAGAAAGAGAGAGACAGAGAGACAAGAAGCAAGAAATCACCCCTTAAGGAGATGGCCACACTGCAATCCCTTCTCCTCTTGGGATCTTGGGCATGCACGCACATGCACTCGATGTCAGTTTAAGCCACTGGGTCCAGGACTCAAACTGCAGTCGACTACATGGGAGTCCGGTGACACAGCCATTGTGCCAACTGCTTGGTCCCTAGAGTCTACTTCTGAAAACTCAGACAAAAAGATAGGAGCTATCACTTTAGAAAAGTGCAGTTGTACCAACTTGTGAACATGGTTTCACTGTCATTATGAATTCTTATATTACTAGATGTTTTAGTTTTGTTAAGAATTACGGTGTTTATATGAACTGTTTTCAAAGCAGTGTGTAGAAATAGGTAGAAAAGGTCAAATAGATTTATTATAGCATTTTAAATGCCATATTTGTTAAATTAGTTAAAGCATTTGTTTTGCTTATCTCATGTAATGTTCTAACATTCTGAGACAGTACAACTTACTGATGCACAATAATAGCACACATTATATTATATATTATTATAAATGTAACCTTTAATTAAATCCATATTTTTCAGGTAAAAAGAACATATTCTCATGGTACTTACAGAGCTGGCCCAATGCGACAGATAAGCTTGGTAGGAGCAGTTGATGAAGAAGTGGGAGATTACTTCCCTGAGTTCCTTGACATGTTGGAAGATTCACCATTTCTAAAAGTAAGAGAAAACAATATGAGAAATATAAATTGTAGGTGTAGTGTAAGTGGTACAATTGAACAGCTATTTCAGAATGATAAAAATTGTGGTTTTTTTTTTTTTTAATTGGAGGGAATGAAGGGAAGAAGTGGTGTGTGTGTGATGTCTCAGGTCCTAAAATAATGACGAAGCTAAGCCATAGACTAGAAAGTTCTGTTTACTAGTTACTGCCACTTTAGGAAATCTGGGTTTTATCTATTTGTCAGCTCTTTATAAACTGAGTGCCAAAGACTTTAATAGAGGAAGGATGTCTACAAATTTAAAATGTTAAGGACAAATGAATGGTCGTTTGGCATTGTAGATACTGATGTGGGAAGTTGAACATCTGTATTTCAGCCTTGGCTAAACCTAGCTGGGTTGGGCAAGCCTTTTGAGCTTGAGCTTTGGTGTCTTTGTCCATAAAATAAAGTTTTTTAGACTGTGAGCATAAGGCTCCCTCTTTAAACTCTCTAAAAAATTTTTTGGCAAGATTCACCCCCATTTTTTTTCTTTCTTTCTTTCTTTTTTAAATAGCCTCTGCATTCCAGAAAATGTTTATTGTGGACTGGTGGGTGGGGCTATCCTACTGAGAGAAACTTAGGTTAATTATTTAATCAGCAGTTCAAAGGTCAGTTTGACTCTACCTGAAATTAAGGTTTCAAATGAACACAAAGTGACAAGATCCCTTTACTTACACTCAATCTGTGAACAGCTTTCTTTTTTTCAATTCTGCTTGCTAGGTTTTTTTATTTTTTTGAAGTTTATTTCCTTTCATGTTAGAGACAGGTAGATAAGAATAATGACCCTGATAGGGTCTTGTCACCAACCTACCTCCCCAGTCTTGCAGCCAGCCAGGATCATGAGCATTCCTACCATATTCAGTTTGGCCTGAGATGGAGGATCTACACCCCAGGCCTTCCCCTATGGTTCTAGAGTTGTGCAGCGGCGCCCTACCAGCTATGGTACTGCAGCTGGGCCTTGTTTCTCAATTTTCTACTTCATATGTTTTTATGACCTTTTCTTTCTTAAATCTTTTTCAACCTGTTCCATTCCCCTTTCTGTTTTCCTTTTTTAAAAAATTTCTTTTAATATTACATTAATCATATGTATCTTTACAGCATATTACATTTCTTTTTCCATGCATATCAGTCAAGATAAAGACATTACTGACCATATCATCATCATCAAATAGCTTTTCATCATTTTTTCCAGATTATTATTTATTCTCATTATTTTTTTAAATTTAGCTTTATTTAATTAATTTATTTATTTGACCAGAGAGAGAGAGAGAGAGAAAGTGAGAAAGCAAGCTGCCAAGTCCGGGACTTGAACCGTGGTCAGCCATGTGGGAGTCCAGCACCCTTAACCACCATGCCACCCTCTTTTTTCCTTTTTAACCTCTTGTCCCTTTTTATTTCTCTCAACTGGTCACATAATGGAATTTAGTTATAATTGAATGGTATTTTTAAAAATTACTGAATATTATTTACATAGTTGCTTCAAATTTAATTTTCAAAGCAACTGAGTTAAATGCATTTTTTAAGGTATTTAATTTGACAATCTTCCCTTTTCACAAAAGGGAATATGGAATGAATGTTATTTTGTTTTGTTTTGTTTTGTTTGAATACCATTATTACCTTTTTGCAGGACATTGGCCCTCTGTCATATCTTCTTTCCTTTTCTTCTTCTTTTCCCCTTCCTTCCTTTCATCCTCTCTCTCTTCTGTTCTTTTCTTTTAAAATCTTTTAATCTCTGGTTTTGACTAGCAATATCTTCAAGGAACTATTGCACAGAAGTAAAGTTTGGTTTTGGCTTGGTTTTCTTTTTTGTTTCCTTTTTATAATGAAAGAGGTATCCATTTTATAAACTCTGATTATTAATTTTTAGAGATTCTTATGGGGAGCAGTTGCTTATTTTACCAAATTATTAACATCATATGATCCATATGTTTAATAGAAAGAAGACTGACATCTTAAATTCAGTGAATCATGCCTTTGGCAAGGTTGAGAGAAGGAATAATTCCAGCATAATTATCCTCTAGGTGTGTTTAAAATAGAATTTTTTAAAAGTAAAAGGTATGACCGTGTAGAGTATATATTCAATACAGGTATATATTTCAAATGCTAAAGTATTAAGGATATATGTGAACCTGTGCTTGTCAAGGGAATGATATTATTTAATGTGTACTTGATACATTTTGAAGATAATTGATTTCTGTGTAATTCTTTGTTTAAAGTGTACACTGCCATGGGGAACACTATCTAGTCTAAAATTAGAGAGTCGGAAAGATAGTGATGATGGTCCCATCATGTGGGTACGTCCAGGAGAACAAATGATCCCTGTGGCTGATATGCCAAAGTCACCTTTCAAAAGGAAAAGGTATGTTGTATATACATTTTTATTACCGGGGATAGATGTTTGCATGTTGGTGTGTGATGCATGTGTATTGGTGTGTGTCTTGCTCTGTGATGCATGTGGTAGTTAAAAACTGTAGGATGGAGGAAGGGAAACTTTAGAGTGTAATTTTTTTTTGGAGAGGTTTTTGCTATAGGGCATGTGCACTCCCCAGACAGAGAGACAGAAAGTGAGAAATCACCCCCAGGGGGGATGGCCATTCCGCAATCTCTTCTCCATTTTCTTCTCAGGATCTTGGGCAAGCACCTGGCGTGAATCTTAAGCCACCAGGTCCGGGACTTGACATAGCCATTATGCTAACTGCTGGTCCCTAGCAAATTAAAAGGTAAAAGGGCCAGCAGGTGGCATGGTGGTTAAGGCGCTGGACTCCCACGTGGCTGACTACGGATTGAATACCAGACCTTGTGGCTTGCTTTCTCACTTTCCCTCTGTCTCTCTCTTGTGAGCACATGTGCCCTATAGCAAACTAAAAAAAAAAATAATAATAAATTAATCAAATAATGTTTAAAAGAGTGTAAATTTAAAAATAGGTATACATGCTGATATAAATAGAAAATGTTATCTATATGGACTGGCTTCATAGCCCAGTGGTTAAGGTAGTTAGATCCTGTATGGCTAACCATGTGGTTCAAAGCCTAGACCTTGCAGCCTGCGAACCACGGGTGCATTTGCAGGCTTATCCCAAATAGTGAAAGGAGGGAGAAATGGAGAAGGTTTTATGGTGTGACCATCCCCCCTTGGGGGTGCTATCTTCTCTCTCTCTCTCTCTCTCTCTCTTTCTAGTGAGTGTACATGCCCTCCAGCAGGAGGGAAAAATTGTGTGTGTGTGTGTGTGTGTGTGTGCACACATGTTATAAATAAGACATGAAAAATATAGGCAAATGACATTAAATTGTAATTAGGAATGGAAAAATGTCATCTGCACAGATACCATGAGCTGTTTGGGAACTGAATAAGAAATATTCACTACATTTATTAAGAAATCAAAATATCTTATGGAGGATATACAATAAGATAAAAATAAATAAAAAGGCCTACTGTCTGGATTGGATAAAAATGATAGTCTTAAAAAATGTTTTGCATTCCTATGGGACTCATACTTCTGGCACTAGAGAAAATGATTTTAAAGTTCAGAAGGAAAAAAATTGAAAGAGAAATGAGGGCAGCTTAAGTCTAGACGAGACTTTCTTAAGACAAAATAAATACAGTGGCAATACTGTTTTGGATAGAAGAGACATCAACATTGATAGACAGGAGTAAAACATGTTACATGTGACAGACTAAAGTTGGTGTACAAAGAGCATTCTCTGGACTGGCTGCTGTCTGGTGAGGAAGGCCACTGGATCCCACAGGGTTGTCTGTGTGGTTTAAGGGTCTTGGGTCTAGCAGCTTGAGGGACATGTCAGGCACCTGTGTGTGCATGCCTAAAGCCCTAAAGGAGGTTGAGATGGAGAAGGAATTGTGGCATGACCATTTCCTATAGGAGGTGCTTTCTCCTCTCCCCTCTCTCTGCCTGTGTCTTTCTCTGGTGAGCACATGCACACTAGGAAAAAAAAAAAGAGAGAGGAAAAACAAAAAAGAAAGGGAAAAAAGCATTCTTATATTGCTAAGAAAATAGAAACAACCCAGTAGAAAAATAGACCTCAGGCAGTTTTCAGAGACATTATTACTCATTATTTTGGCAAAAATTGTAAATAGAGCAGTAACATCACAGGGTGGTAGGTATGTCAAGAGACAGTCTTTTATATCGTTGACAGAAGCGTGAGCTTGCTCTAATCATTTCATGAAAGTAATTTGACAATTGCTCATAAAGTTTAACATGCAACTCTGATTTAGCATTCCTACTTTTAGAAATTTATCACAAAAAATAGATGTATTAAGATAAATATGTTAATGTTACTTACGGGGGCCAGCAAGTGGCATGGTGGTTATGTTGCTGGATTTCCACTTGGCCGATTGCATTTCAAGTCTTAGACCTGGTGGGTGGCTTTCTCACTTTCCCTTCCTCCCTTTCTCTGACTCACTAAGGTGAAATTAGAACAAAAATAAATAATAACAAATAAAGTTTAAAAATTACTGGTTTCTTTGTGGTGAGAAAAAAAATAATTAAAATAGTCTGAGTGCCCATCTTCAGGGGAATGGTTGAATATATTTTGTACACTCTTATTAAAGAATATGGTGGATTAGTTAACATAGGTTTTTTTTTTTTTTTTTTTGAGAGGTTTTTGCTATAGGGCGCGTGTACTCACCAGACAGAGAGAGAGAGACAGAGAGATAGAAAGCGAGAAATCACCCCCCAGGGGGGATGGCCACGCCGCAATCCCTTCTCCTCCATTGTCCTCTCGGGATCTTGGGCACGCACGCACACGCACCCGACGTGAGTTTAAGCCACTGGGTCCGGGACTCGAACCGTGGTCGACTACATGGGAGTCCAGCAACATAGCCATTACGCTAACTGCTGGTCCCAGTTAACATAGTTTTGTTGTTGTTTTTTAAAGAATTATTTTATTTAACTTTATTTATTTTAATTTGACCAGAGTGAGAGAGGTGACAGAGGTGGGGTGGGGATGAGAAAGCAAGTCGCCAGGTCCAGGACTTGAACTGTGGTCAGTGTTGTGGGAGTCAAGCACCCTTAACCACAACCCCACCTGCCAGCCCCTATAGTTGAGTTTTTAATGTCTTCTGATCTGGATGGCCATCTGTGACACTTAAAAAAGAGCAAAATGTTGAGTAATGTTTGTAGCATGAGTATTTCTATGAAAAGAAATTAAAAAGTCAAATATATATTATGTGAGTACAGAAGAGAAAAACCTGGAAAAATGTACTGGGTTAACATTAGTGAGAGAGAAGGGTATAATGCTGGGGGGTATTATAGCATTTTTTAAAAATTCCTAAACATGGTTTTATTGTTTACTATCATCATTAATCAAAAAATAAAACAGGGAGAAAAGTCATGGAGCAAACTGTAGGTTTACATAGCAGGAGAGTCTGTAGAACTTGTTTCTAGTTTGTCTGGAGCCTAAACCCAGTGCCTGGTGCTTAATAAATAAGTATGGGATAAATCAAGTTTTTAAGTTAATTTATAAGTCGGTAGTAAATGGCAAAGTTGGCATGCTCTTGTGTGTTTTGGTGTGTTCTTGTTCATTTTAAAATAGCACTTGATTTGAGAGCAAAAATTATTAATAATTATACAAAATATATTCAGCCATTCCCTTATTAATTATCTTTTATCTAAATTATGTGATTATTAAGTATTGAATGGCAATTAAGCCTTAATATATAACTAATTTCTTTGTTTTCTATAAAGAACTACCAATGAAATAAAAAACCTTCAGTACCTACCTCGAACCAGTGAGCCCCGTGAGATGCTCTTTGAAGATAGGACAAGAGCCCATGCAGATCATATAGGACAAGGTTTTGAACGACAGACTACAGCTGCTGTTGGAGTGCTGAAGGCTGTGCACTGTGGAGAGTGGTATATATAACTGCTTTTTAGTGAAAGGCTTTCTTCTAAAACATTTTCTTGGAAAGTTTCTTAGTAATTTCTCCTTACTCGGGAAGAAAGTTCTCCCTCCTTGTATATATTCAAATGTATAATTGCACTAAAAAATAATTTTAATTGCTAGAATCTAGTTTTCATCAGTCAGGTTGATTAACTTTCATTTCCTAAGTGGATAGAGATGAAAAAAATTACAATAAAGGAAAACTAAGATTCACTTTGTGTTTATTATATGCCCATTTACAAATAGTATCTTATTTGTCTCAGCTGCTTTTTAGCCCATATTTATCATACAAAGAAACCGAGACTCAGGACTGTTAGATAACTTTTTTTATTGCTATGTAGTTAATAAATGATAGGGCTAAGATTTGTCCGATCTGATTCCATACACCTGTGTTTTCTCTTTCTACTGTTCTAACTTGCTGCTCCTTTCCTGAGGTTTGGTATCTATTTATTAAATATTTGCCCTTCTTTATGTGTTTTTCCATCTTTGCTTACAAATTTCACTTTATTTTCGTAGATTAAAAAGGGAATCATTCTCTTTGATATACTTAAGATGTCATCTCATACATTAAGGAACTTCTCATTTATTAAATTGATAAAGCACATATAGCAAAGCTTTATTTTTTTAAATAATTTTTAAATTTACTTAGCTTTGTTATTATTTATTATTATTTTTTATTTGACTAGAGAAAGGGGAAGTGAGAAAACAAACTGCCAGGTCCAGGACTCAAACCGTGGTCGCCCATGTGGGTGTGCAGCGCCTTAACCACTGTGCCACCTGCTGGCCCGCAAAGCTGTATTTTTACTGTAAGATGAATTTGCTCAGACTTTTACTTTTTAAAAAGAATTATTTATTCAATTCTGTTTGTTATTATTTTAATTATTTTAATTTGACCAGTCAGAGATGAGAGAGAGAGAGAAAGGGGGAAAGCAAGAAAGCAAGTTGCCAGGTTCAGGACTTGAACTGGGGTCGGCCATGTGGGAATGTAACGCCTTTAACCTTCATGCCACCTCAAGACTTTCGCTTTTTAAATCTAGTGTTTGGGTATAACATATGATTTGAAATATGCTATTTTGCTTACTAAAGTAATTTAATTTGATACTAAATAAGCAAGAATTTTTTTTTTCCTTTTTTTGTAGAGATTTTTGCCTTAGGGTGCGTGTGCTAGCTAGAGAGACACAGAGGCAGTGAGAGAGAGGAGAAATCACCCCTTACAGGCCGCAATCCCTTCTCCTTCATTCTCCTCCCAGGATCTTGGACGTGCTTGCGCATGCACCCAGCACAAGTTTCAAGTCACCAGATCCAGGACTCAGACCACGGTTGGCCATGTGGGTGGAAGTTTAGCGATGTAACTGCTACACCATCTGCTAGCTCCAAGAAACAATTTTCTAAGTAAAAAGAAACCATTTTTAATTCTGAAAATTCATTTAATTCTGAAAATAAAATGTCAGGATTATATAGTTTTCTAAAATTTTATAAAAAATATTATCTGTGCTTTCTACATAAGGAAATACTATTTTCAAGAGCTACTGATAAAGGATTAAGCCTTTAAGAAGGGAAACTCTGGGAGCAGTAGATGGCATAGTGGTTAAGGAGCCAAACTCCTAAGTGGCCTACTGTGGTTGTTTCTGCCCAGCAGCTTGAAACTCAGGCCAGGTGTATGTGTGTCGATGCCCAAAATCTCCAGAGGAAAATGGAAGAGATTGTTCTGAAGCCATCCTTCTGGGGAGTGATTTCTCACTCTCCCTTTCATTCTCTCTCTTTGGCAAGAACGCACACCCTAAGATAATTGCGACCAGCAGATGGCATGATGGTTATGTCGCTGGATTTTCACATGACTGAACATGGTTTGAGTCCCAGACCCGGGGGCTTGAATCTTATGCCAAGCACGTGTGCGTGTGTGCCCAAAATTCCCAGAGGACAACGAAATAGAAGGGACTGTGATGTGGACATCCCTTCTGGGAGATTTCTCACTTCTCTCTCTGTCTCTGGCAAGCATACACGTCCTATATTAAAATAGCTCTTAAGGAAAAAAAAAAGATACTAATAATCCCAATAACACCAACAGATTATTTTATTAGTGCTTTGCTAGTGAATTTATCTCAATTTGGTAAGAATTAATTTAAGAGTTATGCATCAGTGTGGTTTTCCCAAATTTATTTCTAATTTTTATGTAGTATTTATAACTTTAGCACTTAATTCAAACAAAAGACTTAAGGGATCAGCAGATGGTATAGTGGTTATGTTCCGAGATCCTGGGAGAAGAATGGAAAAGGGATTGCGGCATGGCATTTCCCCCAGTGGATGATTTCTCACTTTCTGTCTCTCTGTCTGTCTCTTATCTCTTTGGTGAGCACACGCACCCTATAGCAAAACTCTCTCTCAAAAAAAAAGTGAAACAAGAGACTTAGTATTTTCTCACTTATGTCATTTTCTGATTAAAGCATTTTAGTTCTTCAAAATCTTGTGAGAAATAACCATAATAAAATGAAGTTGGTTTTAGTCTGAATTTGGGTTCAAACTAGAATTGTCTAGACCTCTTTGTTTTTAAATATGTAAAGTGGCTCTCCAATCAAACTTTAACTTTATTTGTAAGATAGTACTTTGGTTCTGCCATAAACTGCTTTTATTTTGAATTTAATAAGGACTTAACAGAACAAAACATTAATGGTGGTTCATCATTATCTCATTTTTTTAGGCCTGATCAACCCCGAATAACCAAAGACGTAATATGTTTCCATGCTGAAGATTTCTTAGAAGTAGTTCAACGAATGCAGTTAGATTTACATGAACCTCCACTATCCCAGGTATATTTTAAACAGTTACTCTGTTTCTTTTAGTTTTTATTGTGGTGAAAACTTATTGGTATTCCTTGTTTCTTTTTCAGTGTGTTCAATGGGTTGATGATGCAAAACTTAATCAACTGAGGAGAGAAGGCATTCGCTATGCCAGGATTCAGCTGTATGATAATGACATTTACTTTATTCCAAGGAATGTTGTTCATCAGTTCAAGACAGTTTCAGCTGTATGCAGTTTAGCATGGCATGTTCGGCTCAAATTATATCACTCAGAAGAGGACGCTTCTCAGAATACAGCTACTCATGAGGCAGGCAGATCACCGGATTCCACATCATCAGCTCTTGGACCTCATACTGAAAAAATGATTTGTGCTGTAAGCAAGGACTCCTTGGATTCTGTTTTTTCAGACAAACTTCATTCTAAATATGAATTACAGCAGATTAAACATGAACCTATCACCTCTGTAAGAATCAAGGAAGAACCTGTGAACGTTAATGTTCCTGAAAAGACTAGAGCACCGAATAATATGGATGGCAAGAATATTAAAGCAAAATTGGATCGTGTTCAATTTACAGAATTTAAGATTGACATGGATTCTAAATTTGAAAATAGCAAAACAGATTTAAAGGAAGAATTGTGCCCTGGAAGTCTCCTAAATGTAGTTGATACAAGGCAACATGGTTCAGCACATTCAAATCAAGATAGAAAAGATGATGACATTTTGTGCTAAATTTGTACATACCACTTAAAATTCTTTTTTTAAAAAAATTTCATAATGTAATAAAGATTCATGAATTCTAAAAGCAAGCCAAGGACTTGCTCCCAAGTCTGTTACAAAATATAGTTTATGTAGCTTTGTAACATTCCTCAGTGCCTGTCCATAACTGTGAAGTATTGAGCACTTAGGGCCAGATGCACTGTAAACATTGCAGGTTTAAACATAAAGGAGTCTTTAAAAAATCATTTGAGTTAGAGATATATGTTTTAGAATAGAGCTGACATTAACATATATATTTTTTTGTAATATGAGCCAGAATTCTTTGAAAATTTAAGGCTTCTCCATAGAGCTTATTTATACCATTTTTTTCTCATTTTAAATGTGTCAGCACTGTAGTGTAAATAGCTTTTAAAAAAATCTTTTTAGTGTGATTTATACTGAAATGGTGAGCCACTTAATAAAGGTTCATAATAATATGTTTTCTGTTGGGTGTGTAAAGACAAACTGACAACTCAGTTAAATCATTTGTTTCTCTGCTGGTATATCCGTGATAATGGAGTAAAAATGTATGTTTTCAAATCTAGTAAATATTTAAATTCACCACACTGCAAAACATTTAAAAAAAAATCAAGATTCACTTATGAAAGTGCATATATATATGTGTGTGTGAGCATATATATATGTTTGTATGTATGGGAATGTATATATGTACATCATATTTTGCATAATTTTTTAAGTTGCTAAATAAGATGGATATGTGAAAATTCTTAGCCCTACTCCCTAGAATATTGTCTTAAAGTATTTATATTCAATATTAAGAGAGCAGTTTAGTTAATATGAACCGTTAAGTAAGTTGGGAGAAATAAGGTATGTTAATGATAGCTAACCCTTCTAACCAATGAAGTTATATTGCCAGATTATAAATTCCTAACATAAGTTTTCTTTGTTGTGTATGCAATGGTAAGTTTAGAATTATTTCTTTCCCCACTAATAAGCACCTGCACTATACTTAATAGTAGCTGGGTTAAAAAAAAATAGTTACAAGAGTTTAATTGTGAGCAATTAAAACCTTTCATATTTTTCTTTCAGACTGGGAGAAAAATATGGCAAAATCAAAATTGTAGAATAAGGGCAATGACAATGACTCAACTGCCATATACAGACATGTAACTAACAAAATACTATGTGGTACCTCATCTTTCTCAGGATCCCTTCCCTAGCAAGGCAAACAACTTAAAGTATTTCCTTTCCAAAAGAAAATTTGTAAGTATATTGAGGGAAGAAACAGGATTGCCAGTGCCTAACTAAAGATGAGTAAATGTCTTTAATGATGGACTTCAGCACTATTTCACACTGCTTCCAATACTGTAATTAAAAATCAACAAGTCTTTGATGTATGCATTGATGTAAAGAATGCCACGTATTGCAAATCTATTTTACTGTTTTTGTTATTATTTCTGGTTCCATACTTTGGATGATTACCTTCATTGAGGTTCAGGCTGCCTTTTGGGCTACTGTTATTTCCCTTTCATTGTTTTCTGTTTCAGCCTCATTTTTGGTACCCATAAAAACTCCTGTTAGGTTAAGAAGAAGCCATTTAGAACCACATTTCACCAGGACAAACAAAATGAGCTACAGTGATGTCACTTCTGATTTCCCAATTTAAATACCATAGGAAATCTTTATGGTTTTTAGGAAATTAGTATGTTTACAACATAGGAAGTTTCATGGGATAGGGAAGATCATGATAATGTAAATAGGGATTTGTTTAAATGTCTCTATCTTATACTGTTCCTTATCTATTTAATCTTCTGTTTTAAGCTAAATTTATGCATTTGTACATACCTTTGTGGGAGACAAAAGTACTTAACAAATCAGTTTTGAGAAATAGGAAAGGATGTGGTTAAAGTGCTTTTTTTTATTTTTTAAATTAAAGGGTGTTTAACAAGTTATGTTTTATCTTCAGTTTCCCAGTAGCATATACCTAGATCATTGAAGTTATACTATAGGAAAATGTTTTAGGGTATTCCCTCCAAAATATATGAGCCTTAAACTTTTAACTTTAAGGAAGGCATATTTAAAACAACCATAGTGGTTTCTTTGAGATAGTTTCATGTATAACCTATAATCATGCTTACCCAGAATTTGAAAATTTGTTTGTAAAATACATACATCTCTGTAGAGGTGAAATATAAATCAGTGAGCCTAAGATTTCAAGATACAGCCTTGTTATTGCCTTGAATACTTATATTCTTTGTCTTACGGGTTATTATTTTAAAATCCTCTTCAGATGCAGTCTGAGAATTTGTTGACTACCTTTGTCACACTCATTTTTCTATTTTAATACTGCATTATATTAATGGTTTCTCAGTAAGTACATTCCAGTTCTTTATCTGAACCAAGTTTTTTGCTTTTATTTCCAATTTCTTGGACCAGAATAAAGCACTTAAGATATAATTTCTATATGGTCATCACATACTATATAGAATACATAATTGTTATGTAAATTGGTAGTTGATATACAGACCTTTACTTAAAAATTTAAGGTACCTCAGTGGTGTCTGCTACAGTGCTTTTTTTTTTTCTTCTAATTTTGTTTATACACTTTTAGCTATCTAAGTAATATATATTTCATACTCAGGTTAGCTAGTTAGCTAGCAAAATAATTAAGCATTTGTGGTATTTAGTTGCAAACTTTGCTAAAGCCATATTCATTATCTTCCTTGTCACCAATGCTATTGACCTTAAATAAAAATTAGGTTTATCTAGCACAACACTGTGTGTGTGTGTGTGTGTGTGTGTGTGCATGTGTGTGTTTCTGTATGTATAAGCTTCTCGGAAATGCTTCCATGTATATTCATTTGTAATACATTCTATAACTTTTTTGGGGAAGGGAACTGTGGAGGGTAGGAAATATTTTATTTCTTAGGTTTAGTCTTTAAGGTATTTCATTAGTGTTGCTGAGTGTGAAACAGTGTTTTCCCCAATACTTACGACAGGTAAGAACGTTTTTTGTAAATAGTAAATTAGAAATGTTTTGGGAAGTTTGCATTCAGTTACCCCCCCACCCCTGGACAAGTTCATTGTCCTGTAAAGCAAATATCTCGAATTTCATTTTACATTTAGCAGAGGTGCAAGATTTGTTTTCTGAGTTTCAGAGGTATTTTCCTTGTCTTCCACCTTTCAATAAATACTAAAATTGATAACCCTAATCTTTTTATCTTTGTTTTGTAATTATTTTCTTAAACTTGATATTTTAATCTTGTCATCTTTGAGTTCTTGTTTTTCTGCCTTCAACAGAAACCATAAATCTTGAAAGTGACTGCTCTTAAAAATGATCAAAAGTTGACTTATGCCAACAGAGAAAACTATTAAAGATTACCTTAAACAGGATTGCTAAACTAGTTAGGTATGGGTGCTGGGAATGGCATGGTAAATAACCTCCTTCCCTTCCCCCTAGGCATTTGTATCTCAGGAGAAAAAACAAAAATACCATTCTTTACAAGATATTTTCAGGCTGTCAAAAATTGACATGCTGGGTTTTAGGTCTTCAGGTTGTAAAATAGCTCTTACTCTTTCTCCCATCTGATGTAACTTCTTTGGTGTGTAAACTAAATTTTACTGGCTTTAGAATGCATGGTCTTCTGTGGAAGATGTATGTTTGGCACTGACAATATACTTCAGATTAGATCATTAAGAAGACAGCTCAGGAGAGCTGTAAATCCTTTCACCTTCTGTCCTGGCTTTTCTGTTCTGTTCATTCTATAACCTACTGCATACTACAGTGGAAATGATTGCTTTTTCGAATGTCTAACAGAGTCTAAAAGCAGATGTCTTTACCTTTCAAGTCAACAGATGGCTATCTCTATGGGGAGAGCAGGGAGAGGAGGGGAAAACACCTTGCATTTCATGTTGGCTTCTCATTCAGTTCCTCCTAGACTTCAGACCCAATCAGGGAATGTAAATGAGCTAACAAAATATGGGCAAGTAGAATTTTGTTAATAAGAAATTAAAAGTTACTACTTACATATTTCAGTACTATGCTCTGTCTACCAGGAACTTCACTGTTGATATATATATGAAAACTGGATCCTTCCATATTTTTCAAGATTTAAAGTTTATGCATCTGTTTTTAAAATACTAAATTCGAGCTTTTCTGTAAAGTTCACTAAAATGCTCAAAGGCAAATCAGTATATTCACACTTTGTGTAATACAGTGTTGGAAAATTTATTTGGTCTGATGGTTTGACCATCACTCCCCTTTCTTTCTCCATTCCTTGAAATTTATTTTTTAATTGAACCATATTTTTCCATGAAAAAAATATCAAATATATCATCTTTCAACTTTTTTCTTTAGTCTGGTTTTTAATACTCTTGTTCCATCACCCGAAATTCTCCCCCCCCCCCCCCCAAGAGGATTTTGCTTTAGGGCGCGTGCCATAAAGCAAGAAATCACACACATGGGGGGGGGGGATGACCACACCGCAATCCTTGGGCACACAAGCACACATGCCCAGTGTGAGTTTAAGCCACTGGGTCCAGGACTTGAACCACAGTCAACTACATGGGAGTCCAAAGATAGAGCCATTACACCAACTGCTGGTCCCATCTCCCTAAATTCTTAAAAATCTCTGCCTGCCTTCCCTTCCTCATCTTCTACTCATTACTCATCTCACTACAATTTCATTTTAATTCTCACATTTAATCACTGAGTTGAAAGGGTTTTCTCAAAGGTCACCTTTGTTGCCAAATCCATTAGACATGTTCTTATCTGTTTAACTCTTGTTATCAATCATTTACTCCTTAAAACTTGTATGACCTGTTCTTTTTTGGTTTTGGTCTGTTTAGAAGACTTCTTTTCCCTATTTACCACAATTTAAGGCAATCTTTATGCTCTTTCATTTAGACTTCTATACTCAGTTCCTGAGCTATCTTTATAACTTCAATCAGCTTCATTTTTCACTTAAATTCTAAAAATCAATATGGTCAAATTGAAATTCTTCTCTGCCTTGTGATCAATCATTCATTCATTCTTTCTTGGTTATTGGCACTACTCTCTTTTTGCATAGTCATAATGCTTTTATGTTTTCTTTTGTATACAGTTTATCATAAGATTTTTAGTTGATTCCAGAAATGTTTATAATTCATCTACTCATGTCACATTGTAGTCATAGATGTTCATCTCACATGAACTCTTAAAATAATTGAAAATGTTCTGTACAGCCTATAGTCCTCTGCTCTTCTCACCTCATTCCAGTCCATTCTTTTTTTTTTTTTTTTTTGGAGAGGTTTTTGCTATAGGGCGCGTGCGCTCGCCAGACAGAGAGAGAAAGAGAGATAGAAAGTGAGAAATCACCCCCCAGGGGGGATGGCCACGCCGCAATCCCTTCTCCTCCATTCTCCTCTCGGGATCTTGGGCACGCACGCACACGCGCCCAGCGTGAGTTTAAGCCACCGGGTCCGGGACTCGAACCGCGGTCGACTACGTGGGAGTCCAGCAACATAGCCATTACGCTAACTGCTGGTCCCATTCCAGTCCATTCTTTATGTTACCACCAGATTAGCCTTTCTAAGACAGATAAGATCATTACTCTTTGGGACCAGCCAGGTGATATTGAGGTTAAGATGGCTGGATCCCAAATGGCTGATTGTGGTTCGAGTCCCAGACCTGGAAGCTTGGAAAACATGTCAGGGGGACTGACAGGTGGTGAGATAGTTAAAGGTGCTGGATTCCCACATGGCTGACCACAGTTCAAGTCCCAGACCTGGCAGCTTGCTTTCTCACTTTGTCTTTCCCTCTGTCTCTCTCTGGTCAAATTAAAAAATAATAGCAAATGGAATTAAATAAATATTCAGAAAACAACAACAATAAAACTCACATCAGGTATGTGTGTAGATATGTGCCCCAAATCCTGAGAGGAAAATGGAAGAGAAGGGATTGTGGTGTAGTCATTCCCTTAGGGGGTCCTTTCTTCCCCCACACCCCACCCTACCTGTGTCTCCGGCAAGTGTGCGTACCTTATTAAAAAATAATAAATTGTTCCTCTTCTGTTTAGATATATTCCATGGCTCTTTTCCCAAAGAATAAAGGCTTCACAGAGCACTGATTGGCCTTCATGGTATGGCACTTCTTAAAAGCTTCATGTACCACAATATCTTCAAATTTTTGACTTGACTAGATGGTAGTACTTGTAATTCCTAACATCAGCTTTTAAAATTCTTTGCCTCTGCTAGGGAATACAACATACTGAAATCTTAACTCTCTTTTCAAAACTCAAACGACATCTCTTGTGTTGCCTTTACTGATCTCTCTCTAGTTGCTGGTTTAAAACTAATTCTGTTTCTTGGGCTCCTTTGCTCACACTATTTAACATACAAATTAGTTAATGACATGTTGGACCCTAGGTAAACCTTGAACTAGAAGCTAAGAATTTCCCTTATCACTTTGTATCCCCTACACCTAGTAGTATACTTAGTGTTTAATAAATATTTGAAGGAATTAAAATTGTACCTTAGGGATAGAGAAAGCAAGTTATATAGGTTTTTGTAATTAAAAAGTCTGTCTCTGGGGCTGGCAGGTGAAATGGTGGTTAAGGGCACTGGACTCCCATATAGCCAACCACTGTTTGAGTCCCAGACTTGGTGGCTTGTTTTCTCACTTTCTCTCTTTCTCATCCCCCACCCCAGTCAAATTAAAAAAAAAAAAAAAAAAAAATCAGTAAATAAAGTTAGATAAAATAATAAAAATAAATGTCTGTGGGTTTTTATTTTTTTTTTTTGAGAGTTTTTTTGCTACAGGGTGCGTGCGCTCACCAGAGACATAGAGACAGAAAGTGAGAAATCACCCCTTAGTGGGGATGGCCACGCCGCAATCCCTTTTCCTCCATTCTCCTCTCGGGATCTTGGGCACGCACGCACACGCGTCTGGCACGAGTTTTAAGCCACCAGGTCCAAGACACGAACCGTGGTTGACTACATGGGAGTCCAGCGACATAGCCATTACACTAACTGCTGGTCCCAATAAATGTCTGTCTTTGACTTTATAATGTAATTCTAGAATAGCAACAGAAGGAAAATAGAGAAAATTAGGTCAGTGGTTGCTATAAAGAACAAGTTTTTATTTTGTATTGTGGTTTTATGGCTAAACTTTAAGGAGGTAGCATTTGATACCCAGGCCAATTGGGCAGTTTGGAGAGAGTAAGTATTATATAAATAAGCAAGTGTGTAAAACTTAAGCAACATTTTTCCTTTATAGATTTTCCTGAAATACACAGAAACTTATTATACATTAAAGATAAATCTTAACTATGCCTAAAATGACTAATGGCAAATATCGCATAAGTGGTACCTTAATTAAATAGCCTGAGGCAGAATTTGTCTTAATTGGTAAGCCAGTCTGATTTCTGTTTAAGCCTATATGATTCTCTCTACTTACTTTGCAAGTATTCAAAAATTGAAAATACTGAGACAAAGCAGTAAACACTAGTTTTTTAAGTCCATGTCCATTCCATTGTAGGAGTGGGACATAAAGGTCCACAGTTTCACAGATAATCCATTTAAGCTTGTAAAGCCACTTTACTGGGATGATATAGGCTGAGACAGTTGTAGCAGTATAGCTGTGCTTCATTAAAAGAGAGTAACACAGAGCCAGCAGGTGGCATGGTGTTTAAGGGCTCTGGACTCCCATATGGCTGACTATGGTTCGAGTCCTGGACCTGGCGGCTTGCTTTCTCACTTTCCCTTTCTTTCTCACCTGTGGTCTGCCCTTCTTTGGTCAAATTAAAATAAATAAGCTTAAATAAAATTTTTTTAAAGGTAGTAATACATTTATACAACTGAGAAAATTACTTAGACTATATTTCTCATGTATAAATGGGAGAATACTTTTTCTGTTAATTGGTGAAGATTAAATGACAGCATGCCAAATGCTTACTTAGCACATTGCTTGGCTTAGAAACACTCCATAGATATTAGCTTCTGCTCTTAGAATAAGAATAGTTAATAAAAGAGCTGTGTTCCTTAGGTTATCCCAATCATTTCACACCTTCCTCACTGTCTTCTAATTTTTATTACAGGATAGGCATTTAGGAAGAGAAAAATTTCATGAGGGGATCAAGGCAAATTCAAAGCCATGTTTGTCATAGATTGCCTATTTCCTATATAAGTGAGTTACGGATTTGTAGTTGTATCATAGAGATGATGATGGTGGTAATAAATTCTCTTGTGCACAGTGTGATTGGCTGAGTTGAAAACCGGGCAAACAAAATAAAACAAAGCATAAAGTTGATCCTTCTCATAGAGGCTTTTAACCAAGAGGTCTTTTTACTTAGCATTTGAAAACTAGAATCTTCTTTTTTGTATTCCATTCTATAGTTGACCTATTTGTGGATATAGTATTTGGAGTTAAACTGCATTTATCATTGACCATGAGCTAATTCATTTCATTTATTAGGGCTTTAGTTTCTTCATCATTATAATGAGGTGCGTTTTTCTTTCCAGTAGTTCTATCATTGTGTAACTGTGGTGTATATTAAATATTTATATCATGAAAAACACCAATGATACTTTGAACTTAGAGTGATGTTTACTGTACAGATGAGGTTAAGAAACATTAAAGCAAACTCCTTTGGTAGTTTGTGGCTTAACAAAAGGACTCTGATCATCTTCCTCTTAAGGAAAAATAACTGCTTCTCATGATGACTCAGATGAATAGTGCCATGCCCATGATTCTACAGTTTCCACTTCATATTCGTCTATCATTTCTTTTCACTAGTCAACATCAGGTCCTGTTAACTTGCTACACCATGGAAAAGCAATGCAGAAACTAGATGACCAAATTCGTAAGATTAAGAACTTTTAAAGTGACTTTAAGCTGTAATCCATGAATAGATCTCTATTTCTTTAGTTTTTGAACAAGTGTTTTTCATGGTTCTTGAATCTCCATTGATGGATGTGTGTTCATGTTTTCATAAGGCTGACCAAGGTTACCATATGTGGTCCCCGTGTTCACGAAAATGTTATTGAATAAGTTGTGGCTTTTAAACATCTCTTTTTTCTTTTATTGCCATAGGGCATATGCACTCACCCTAGAGAGACAGGTGGAGAAAGAAAATGTGAGAAATCATTCCCCCTGGGATGGGATGGCCACACTGCAATTACCTTTCTTCCATTTTCCTCTAGGGATTCTGGGAATGCATATATATGTTCCCAGTGTGATTTTCAAGACACTAGGTCCAGGATTTGAACTATAGTCAGCCATGTGGAAGTTCAGCGCCTTAACCACCATGTCACCTGCTGGCCTCATGTCTTTTATTTCTTAATGTTTTAGTGTATTCTAACTACTGAGGCACAAACCAAAACCTTATTGTGCTGCTTTAAGTATTTATTTATTGTGGTAGTATACCAAATTAAGAGAAAGAGTTCTATTTTCTGAGACACTTCATATGCTATTAAAATTGACTGGTTCTCATGTAAATAGGTTGGTTATTGTGTTGCCTTTTATATGTCCCCCCCCCCCCCCCCGCCCCAGTTTTTGCCATGGGGCAGGTGTGCCCCCGGGGGGGGGGGGGCAGATAGCTGCTCAGCAATCCCTTCTGCAGTCTTCTCAGGATTTGGGGTACACAGGTACTTGCACCAGTATGATTCTCAAGCTACAGAGTTGGAACTCAGACCACGGAGTAGGCCATGTGGGATTTGGCTGCCTTAACTTCCATGCCATCTGCTGGCTCTTACCTGTAATTCCTATTGAATCTCTCTCCTTTCTTGTTAAAACTATTTGGGCAAGGAAAGGACCTGTTTATTCTTAGCAATCTCATTCAGAATTTCTGCTTTTGCTTGCTTTAAGACCTAGGTCAGGAATCTGCAATCTTCCACCCACAGACTGTATCTATAGTTTACCATTATAGATATAGTTTTGGGTATGGCCTGTGAGGCAAGAATGGAGTTTATAGTTTTACACGAAAAATCATATTTTGTGATACACAAAAATTTCATGTGCATAAAGTTTTATTAGAACACTGCCACAGTCTGTCAAAGGCTGAGTTGAGTAGTTTAAACAGAAATCATATGGCCTTACCTTAAGACGATTACAGAAAAATTTTGCTGACTCCTGGCCTAGTTGATTGCTGTGTTCTTTCTTTCCCTTTCCCCTAGGAAAGAATATACTTAAATAATACTTGCATGAATAGTTTTTCCTCAAGTACAGAATCCCTCTGGCTGGTTTCTTTTACAGATGTGAGCTTTCTTCTGTGAATTTATCTAATGATAGATTCCAGAAACAAAATGGTTTGGAACGCTCATTGAATTAGGAATATCTGATTAAGCCTGGAGCATTCAGCTCTCAATATTAACTATCCCTCTTAATCCTATTTTTAGGTAATAATATATTACCAGTTATAAGACAAGAAAACAATGGCAAATGATCAAGTTTTATGCAACCTAACTCTTTGGTTTCAAATACCTAACCAAGTTAGATTGTATTATCTTGTGGTTTCGTGGCTGAAACATGTTTATCTCTACAAGGGAGAACTAGGCCAAAATGCTGTACAAAAGAAATCTCCTTAGCAGCCAGAAATAATTATTTGTTAGATATTTTTAAAACAGAATAAAATACCACTTTAGATTTCTCCCAAAGCTAAAAGTGAGGACTGTATGAGGCAAGAACAATCATCCTGCTTTAGGGTTATAAGAAACTTAAACTTCTTTGAGCTTCTAAGTATAGAAACCTCTGTTTCATTAGAACTGGTTAAGTGCCTTGGGGGGGGGGGGGGTAGTCATAATTTCTCAAACTAGAACATACTAAGAGTAAAATGGGCACTAACTCTTCGACCCCAGGACAATAAGGATAACATGGATCTGTCCTTACAGAACCAGGATGTAAGGTCCCTCTAACTTCAGGAAGAGGCAAGTTTCTGCTCATCATGCCACCTTCAATTCATTTGTCCCAAACAGAAGGTTTAGAGGTAAAGGTGAACTTATTAGCCTAGATAAAATCTGTCACACTCTCAGATTCTTTCTGAATGTAAACATAAAGTAGTACCCCTAACTATTTTAGCAACTAGGTTTATGGCTTCATAATTTAGAAGCACAAATGGTCATTTACTTTGATCATAATAGAGCCATCATATATGTAGATTAAAGGCTTTATATCTACTTAAACACTGACCACATAATTTAGAACAGATTCAAGAGTCAAGCAGAAAAATGAGGTCCAAAATAAGCTTTATTTACATGGGGATAATAAGGATATCAATGACTCAAATACTGAACAATCAACTTTTGAGTTGACTAGAAGTCCATGATTCACCAATCCCGTTTTAAGGAAGCAGTGTAAAACTACATTTGGTATTTTCTCTCAGTTCTCTGGTATTCTCGAAGCTTGCAAAGATTCAGAACACTAATGATATCTTGTTGAACAGAAACGAGATGATGTGCTTAGAAGTCAGTCTCTCACAAAAAAGACATTATATCCAAGTTCTGTTAAAGCCCCAGCCAGTAAGGCCCATAAAGGAATGAAGACATAGGACAGATTCATGGTAGTAAACTGTTCCAGTTTAGCACAGAGAGCGAGGCAGAAGGCTAATTTAAGTAACATTGCAGTGAGGTACCAGGCTTTTTTTTTAATATTATGTGATCCATGTCGAGGGTCAAAGCCAGACTTACACCGCCCAGCCATTTTCACAATCAGCATGACAAGAAGAATAGTATCAAATATCCAGACTGGGATAAATATGAGGAACCAGTTCCAAGGTGCCTTCTCATCCAGTTTCAACACCAACATGATCAAGAAGAGTAATGTGAAAAGCCAGGTGAGTAGTACTCTCTGAGCCAAGGACATTCTCATTTAAACAGTTTAAAGAGGCTGTTGCAGGGTCGAAAAAAGGGAAATATACCCTAAGAGAAGGAAAAAAAGTCAAGGTTGTTTTGATACCAGAAAAATCAGTTCCATTTCTACCAGATGAAACTGGCTCTTTCCCACGCACAATTAATTTTGAAGACATTCTATCATTCTTCTTCCGAAACCTTAACACTTGTAGCAATCATTGACAATATTTTATCTTTACTCTTATACCCCACAACAAACTCTAGTTAAAATTTATCACGTCTCCACTGGCCACAAGCTCTATTAACAATGTTTGAAAACAGTGTTTTTTTTGAGTGCTGTCACTCAAGTTTAATCATTCATGGCTTTATATCCTATACCTCAGGGATATTCTCAACTTCCCAGTACACTTGCAAATCTATACTTCTTTCTTTCAATTTCGAAGTGTAGTATGAAAAAGCATTAAAAATAGAGAAAAACGTGGTTTGAGCCAAGAGAGCAGTTTTATAAGGAAGGAACGGTAACAGAAATTACAAGGACATCAGGTAGAATTAAGATGAAGAGGTGATTGGCTTAAATAATACAGATGGTATTGGTAAGGCTCAACTTGAGTATAACTTAATCCATGAATCTTATAATTTTAAATTACCTGTTATCTTCTCAGTAAAATTCTTATAAACATCTATTTTCTTGGCCTAAGATTTTTTTTTTCCTTTTAACAATAAATACTATTGTACTTCACTATATTTTTGGTTGTGGTATACATCATGATTGTTTTTTACTATTTGCTATTAAAACCACTTAATAAACTTTTGATCATGTTGTGATTAGATTTACATGCTAAATTATTCTATAAATGGATCTACTTCTTTTATTACTATTCTGTCTCACTGATCTATGTATTTCTACTTTATACTAATATTACTGCTCTAGGATATATGTCCTAATATTCTGAAAGGCCTAATACTTACTGTTTTCCAGAATATTTTGTTTGCTTTTTCCTCTTTTCAATGGTAAAATCACCCAGCTAATTCTTAAAAAAATTCTTTTGATTGGGAATGCATTAATTTGTAACTTAGCTTTTGATACCAAAAAATCACTTTCACTTCCTACCAGACAAAACTTGCTCTTTCCTCCTCACAATTAATTTTGAAGACATTCTACCATTCTTCTTATGAAACCCCAAAAACTTGTTGCAATCATTAAATATAAACACTCATTATATTAAATCTTTTTTCTTTTTTTTTTTTTTGAGAGGTTTTTGCTATAGGGTGCGTGTGCTCACCAGACAGACAGAGACAGAGAGACAGAAAGCGAGAAATCACCCCCCAGGGGGTAGGGCCACACTGCAATCCCTTCTCCTCCGTTCTCCTCTCGGAATCACACGCGTGTGCGCGTGCCCGGCGTGAGTTTCAAACCACCGGGTCCAGGATGTGAACCACGGTCGACTACATGGGAGTCCAGCGACATAGCCATTATGCTAACTGCTGGTTCCTCATTATATTAAATCTTTACATATATTTACAGTATGTTTCTTCACTTATTCTAGTTCTTTATGCTAACCTCATGACCATTTGGAAAATGGATATGTAGGATGGGATATCAGAAGCCA
Source organism: Tupaia tana (assembly GCA_026018925.1). NCBI lineage: Eukaryota > Metazoa > Chordata > Mammalia > Scandentia > Tupaiidae > Tupaia > Tupaia tana. The sequence goes on from JAKSZU010000003.1 coordinate 51,695,374, forward strand.
GACTGCATGCAGTTGGGTGAGAGAAATAAGGAAATGGAAACAGCTAGGAACATTTTACTCCTTTGAAACATTTGGGAGACAAGAAAATGAAACATAAGGCATATGAGACTGAAAGACTGTTAAGATTTTCAGGAAAGGGGAATCAAAGTATGATTATAACCTGAGGAAGATAAGCCACTGGAGAATGACAGATTGAAGATAAGAGATGATACTTAATGAATAAAGATCAGAAGGTGCTAGGATTGTAACAAGCAATCAATGGTAGGAGTACAGATGCAGGAAGATGTAAAGAAACAAGGTGAAGAAACTGGCTAGCTGAACCAAATATGGTAGACTATTATGCTCAATTCTATTTTAGAATAATTCTGATGTACTTTGCAACTTCTTAAATAGTGGGTGGCTATCATGGTGCAAGTAGTATAAACATGTTTTACTTCAACAGATATGAGCCTCCAAACTCACTTCTTTCCTTTATACCCATCTATTTGCACTTGTTTATTTAGTTGGCACATGCTTCATATTGTAGAACTTTTGCTCCCAGGAATGCATTTCTCTGTGCTGGTCACCTTTCTTGGCCAGAGGCTGCCACAGTAGGATGTAGGACTAAATCTGGAAGGAGGACTAGTTAATATGTGATTAATAATCATGGACGGATTTCGTTTTGTAAATTAAGTATGTTCACTCCAGATCTATCATCTATTAATATTTAGTCATATTTGTGAACTTTTTTCCTAAGTTTGCTTATAATTATATGCCTATTTAAACATAATTTTTCCAGCTATGATGAGATGAAACAAACTTCATTTTTTTCCTCATAAAGGACTGAGTAGCAGCTGATCATAGAGTGGCTGTGCTCCTTAGGACTGGAGGTGGAAGAGTGTCAAAAGCCTAATCATATTGTGGCTATAAGCTTTATAATGTGGAGTGCAACAAAGTTTTGTATGCACTTGCACTAAAATATCAAGGAGAAGCCACTGCTCATATTTAAATGACACAGAAGGGATCATGTTTGCTAACCCACAACCATGACATCCGACCACAATTTACATCTTTGATTAATTTTAGCAAACATACTTGTTTCCTATTGCTCTCTTTTTCCCAGGAAAGGGAGAAGTGTATATTCCAAAACAAATTTCTCAGCTAAAATATTTCCCCTTTAAGGTGGTTATTGCTAGTATCTGGAAGATAATTTTTGTTCATATGATTATTACAGGTCAAAAACCTTCGGGGGACCAGCAGTTAGCATAATGGCTATGTCGCTGGACTCCCACGTAGTAGACCGCTGGTTCACGTCCCGGACCCGGTGGCTTAAACTCACGCCGGCTGTGTGTGTGTGCGTGCGTGCCCAAGATCCCGAGAGGAGAATGGAGGAGAAGGGACTGCGGCGTGGCCAACCCCCCTGGGGGGTGATTTTTCGCTTTCTATCTCTCTGTCTCTCTGTCTGTCTGGCGAGCACACGCTATAGCAAAAACCTCTTCAAAAAAAAAAAAAAAAAAAAAACCTTCGGAATCGTTGGGAACCAGCAGTTAGCGTAATGGCTTTGTCGCTGGACTCCCACGTAGTAGACCGTGGTTCGCGTCCCGTACCCGGTGGCTTAAAACTCACGCCGGGCGCGTGTGCGTGCGTGCCCAAGATCCCGAGAGGAGAATGGAGGAGAAGGGATTGCGGGGCGTGACCATCTCCCCTGGGGGGTGATTTCTCGCTTTCTGTTTCTATGTCTCTCTCTCTGTCTGGCGAGCGCTCGCGCCCTAAAGCCTTCGGAATCGCCTCTGTATGGAAATCTAAAGGGCCCTGCCCATATCACCTGCTTCTGGTCATCAGCTGTGTGTGGACTCAGTTCTTCCAGTTTCCCACGCCACCCCACTCCTCTTCTCTCGCTAATGCCGGCGCTCTTTCAAGGGACTTGTCTCATTCCCTTGGACAGTTTTGCTTAACAAGCCCACAAATTCCTCTTCATAACGAGTCGCTTTCAAAAGGCCCATGCTGCAACAGCCTGAGCCAGCCTAGCTATCCTTCAAAGGCACAGCACACTGCTGACAGTGTAGCTGGTTTTCGGGCCTACCGGTCCCAGGAACTCCAGGGCGTTCCTTGCCCTTCCTCTGCAAACGTCGACGGCCGGCTCTCGATGCCCTATCCCTGCTCCCCCGCGCCTGGGCTATTTGTGCGCCCAACATTTTTTAACTTAACGCGGTTGCGGTGATTGCATGTTGCGCTCAGAGGCCTTGTGGAAGCGGGTTTTTGTACTTCGGGGCTGGAGTGCGATGGGTTGGGGTCGTCCGCAAAATCCACTGAAGATGGGAAGCCTGAGCCGGGATACGGTCGGGGCGGGGGAGCAGAGTCCCCGGACTCACCTGGCGACGCCGCTGGACGGATAGCGGAGAGAGACGCGAAGATCAGGAGATTCGCCAGGTTGGATCGTTGTCTTTTTCCACACTTTCTTCCCCATTAAAAACAGGACCCGTCACATAGTTTTAGAAAAAAGATTCGATTCTGCTTCTACACACGACCACAGTAGAGGTTCTCTTCGTCCTACCTCCGGGCCGCGCCTACATCCGGGGCTTGTTCTCAACGCCCCAGGGCCTTCCGTATAGGTAGAGAGGACGCCGTTCTGGGTTCAGAGGGCCCTCTCCGCGTGGTAATTGGACCATTTCGCCGCCCATGCGAACCAACCAGCCTCTCCTTACTCTCGGGTCCCACAAAAAGGCGGCAATAGAAGAAGCCATTGGTCCCGCCTCTCTACTGCCACGGGCTGGGAGGTAAGTCAGTGGGGTTCCCGTGGTCTCATTGGGCAGCGCAGATGCCGATCCAAGCCGCCGGCGCTCGTCCCCGCCCCCCCGGCCCTCCCCTCCGGCGCGCGGAGACTGCAGGCTCCAGCGCAAAATCCTGCGGGAGAGGGGGTGGGGCGGTACTCTGGAGGCAGCGCGCCCGCCGGCAGCCTCGCTAGAGCTCCTCCGGCTCCCGCGGTGGCGGCGGCGCTTGCCTGTGTGTCTCCCGCGCGCACCCCAGCCGCCTCCTGGCGGCGCGGCGCCTGCTGCTACGGTAAGAGCCGCATCTCCTCTGTGTTTGGGCGGGCCTTGTGGAGGTCTTCGGGTTCTGACAGAATCCCCGGGATGTATCGGGACGTGGGAGAAGAGCGGCTGGCGGGATGGAGGAGGGGGCTCCGGAGTCAAAGCGTCGCCGGTGGCCTCTCCGTCAGCCTTGGCGCCCGCGGGCCCGGGTCAGTGAAGGTCTCCTCCGATCGTTTGGCTGGTGGAGGAGGCTCAGCTCCCCACCTCCCAAGCCCGCGCGGTTCTCAAGCTAGGATGGAGATGGGCCGAAACCCGGCGCCGCCCGCCCTGGTGCGTCTGCGCCCGCCCCTCCGCTTCCTCCCCAGGCCCCCTCTTTCGCTTCCTTCCTTTGGCGCTGTGCTGGGGAGGGGTCGTCGGGTCCTGGGAAGGCGCGCAGGACATCGGGTAGCCGAGCCCCCGCCGGCGGCGAGAGGTCAGCCAGCCGCTGGAAGAGCGGGCTCGGTGGAGGCGGCGGCTCGACGCGCACTGGACGCAGGCTGAGAAGGAGGGTCCCTGCTCTGACCCGCTGAGTAGGCGACACTTTAGTTTTCTGACCCCATTGCAGACTGCAGGGCCGGTGCCAAAACTCTGTGCACGGGCCTGGACGGCTATTTCCCGTCTGGAAACAATACCATAGTCCAGCATGCTTCACCTTTTCTTATTTTTATCAGCCTCATGTTGACAGCCAGAGTTCTGGTATTGTTCCTTTTAGTCTTGGCTATCTGCAGCACCTCCTGGTATAACTTCAGGGATCATTGTGTCACTAATCTCATCCTTTCTATTTTTAGCTTGGCAGAAATAAGGAAGTGCTTTATATGAACATAACCAGAGAAGTACAGGATCTAAAACAGTTTATTAACTCAGGATGTACTGTTATATGCCAAGTAGTTTTGAAATTCATAGTGAGTAGTAAATATTTTGTAATGTGTAGTTAACTTTTCTTGTTAACGGCATAGCCTGCTTACTTTGTGATTTGTTTTGTATACTTTGATTTCATAGTTTTGAGTTAGCTTTCACCATACATTTTAAATTTTGTTTTTCCTAGGACTTATAGACTTAGTATTTGGTTTTGCTTTTATGTGAAATTTGCTGTCACTAAAAATGCTCTTTTTTTCACAATATTATTAATTTGGAAGGGGAGTAGTGAGGATTTGGAAACTCTGCAGTTTAGCCCAAAGAGCATAAAATAGCATAACATTTGAAATCCTAAATTGGTGTTGGAATACAGGCTGCTGACTTTAAAAGAAGAAAATGGCCATCTTGGAGTTGTAGTGGCTCAGCTTTCAGATTAAAGAGAAAAGAGGTCTGGAGATCTGGGAGAATGAGCCTTGTCTGAGACCAAAAACAAGGTGTTTTCAGGATAATATTCAATAGATTACTTCAGAAATAGCCTGCCTCCCGAACCAGCAGTTAGCATAATGGCTATGTCACTGGACTCCCATGTAGTTGACCGTGGTTCAAATCCTGGACCCAGCGGCTTAAATTCACACCGGGTGCGTGTGCTTGCATGCCCAAGATCCCAAGAGGAGAATGGAGGAGAAGGGATTGCGGCGTGGCCATCCCCTCTGGGGTGTGATTTCTCGCTTTCTATCTCTCTGTCTCTGTCTGTCTGGTGAGGGCACATGCCCTATAGCGAAGACCTCTCCAAAAAAAAAACAAAAAAGAAAAGAAATAGCCTGCCTCCCACACATGTTAATTGTCTGCATGCAACGAATAGTATCGATATTAGGTATTAGTGAGGGTGATGAGAGCTTATGTTCTAATTTTCACCACTTTCTGATAGATTGTGAACATGAGGTTAGTAAATCTAGTGTACAATAGAAACACTCTTGCACAGTTGAACTTCCAAGGATAAATTTTTTTTGAGCCCAAAGTGGCACTGGATAATTAGCCCTACAAATACAAAAGGTGGCCTGAGCAGTTTTTAAACCATGAATATTTTGGTTAGTCCATTTAATAAAAAATTACAAGGAATTTGTCATTAATGCAAAAGGGTTGACTGAGTCAAAGACAGTTTAGGGTGACATGTGGAAAAAATAAGGACCAACAAATAGTTAAATACTTATGCATTATCTCATGTAATCTGTATATAATCTATAGTAGATAATTCCCCATTTTATAGATGAGTTAACTAAGACTTAGGCTAATACATTTGTTTGAGATTTATCTGCTGATATGTCAGTGGATATGGGAGTCACATCCAAGAAACCTGATTCCAAAGCCTAGGAGTGGAGACAGATACACCAACAGTCCCTGGCTTGCAACGAACAATTCAACCTAGGACTTTTTGACTTTACGATGGTACATCCAAGAAACCTGATTCCAAAGCCTACGTTCTAAGCCCACATGCTTTACTTGCACAGTGAAATGGGCTTCTTGGTAGAAGACAACTACCAAGTTATTTTTCACTAATCAGTGGAAAATAATGCTGCAAAACCATTTTCTTAATCCATATTGTAGAGTAACACATTAAGATCATTGTATAATAGGCACTTTTGAGTGTTGCTGAGAATATAGGAAAGGAGTTACTGCCCGTTTTAAGGAGCACCTGTTTAGTGGAAGAAATAAATATTTGAATAATCAATATAGTATAATACAGTATATATACCATAAGAATAATGTAGTCTGGGGAACCAGCAGTTAGCGTGATGGCTATGTCGCTGGACTCCCACGTAGTCGACCGCGGTTCGCGTCCCGGACCCGGTGGCTTAAAACTCACGCTGTGCGTGCATGCCCAAGATCCCGAGAGGAGAATGGAGGAGAAGGGATTGTGACGTGACCATCCCCCCTGGGGGGGGGTGATGTCTCGCTTTCTGTCTCTATGTTTCTGTCTGTCTGGCTAGCGCACGCGCCCTATAGCGAAAACCTCTCCAAAAAAAAAGAAAAAGAAAAAAAAAAGAATGATGTAGTCTGTGGTTTGGTGGAAAAAGGAATTCAGTTAAGGTATGGAGACTAGAGTTCGAATTCCTGTTGGGTTTTATGATTTTGAACATGATATGAAAACTCAGAATCAGTTTCCTTATCTATTTAGTGGGAAGACAATACTTTTAAAAGAGATGTTAAGCATTAGAATATGTAAAGTGCTAGCACATGATAAGCACTGAATAAAGAAGAAAGAAATTATTTTAAGAAAGAAGTCTTTGGGAGGTTCATGGGAGAGCTACCACTGGCACCTTTAAGGTTTAACTTGTTTTTGTAAATGAGAATGGAGGGTAGAATAAGAAGGGGCAGAACCTCGGAATAGGAATATAGATTGTTGAGAGAATGATAAGTAATTGTGACTTTGGACAAATAGTATTTGAGAAAGTGAATTTTAAATGGTAATTGTGGGGACCAGCAGGTGGGGTAGCGATGATCTCATTGGACTCCTGCGTAACTGACCACGGTTCAAGTCTTAGACTTGGTGCTTCAAAATGATGCTGGACATGTGCGCATACCTGCCCAAGATGCTGGGAAGAGAATAGAGGAGAAGGGGTTATGGAATGACCATATTCCCTGGGCAATTTCTCACTCTCTCCCTGTCTCTCTCTCCCCCCCCCAACTTCCTCAAGCACATATGCGTTAATACAAAAACCTCTTAAAAAATGGTAATTGTATATAAATGTGACTGAACAAAATGAGTACTACCCAATTTGTTTATTCGTTTTCAAATTTTGCCCGAGGGCATACATGCTTGCCAGAGAGATAACACAGAGAGAACAGAGAAGGTGAGAAGGCACTCCTATGGGCAGTGGTCATGCCACAGTCCCTTCCATCTCTAATTTTGGGATTTTGGGCATGCACACACACGGGCCTGGTGTATTTTTTAAACCTCCAGGTCTGGGACTTAACCTTGCATTCAGCCATGTGCAATACAGCTACCTTTAACCACCATGCCACCAGCTGGCACTGTTTTTTGAAGTCTACTCATTTGTTTCTTGAGAGAAGAGAGTAAAAGAAAAACATATTGACAGAGACAGACATTTATGACAGTATCTTGTCATGCTAAGATCCTTTCCCAAGCTTCTCACCTACCCAGAATCCTGCCAGGCAACTCAGATCATTGTGGGATCTGAACGTGGACCTTTCCTTATGGCTCCAGCATCACCCAGCCATCTACACTACTGCGGTTAGGCCAACTACCCTATTTCAGTGGTTGGTAATTACAAACATAGGTATTAAAATGTATAGGAAAACCTTTACAGTTTTTTCATTGCTATATTTTTATTTTATATTTTCTTTCTTGTACTTATTTTTTCAATATCAATTAAAATTCCATTTCCAGAGAACTATAGATGGTGTAATGATTACATCTCTGGACTCTCACATAGTCAGTTGCGGTTCTTGACCCCACCCGGTGGCTTAAAACTCACATGGGCGCCTGTTTATGTGTACCCATGATCACTCCAGGAGAATGGTGGAGAAGAGATTACAGTGTGACCACCTCTCCTGGGGCGTGATTTCTTGCTTTCTGTCTCTCTCTCTCCAGCAAGTACATGTGGCCTATAGCAGAAATCTCTCTTTTAAAAAAAGAAAAGTCAAACTCCATTTTCAAATGTTCTACCTAAGCAGCTATTTATTTAATTATTTCATTGAGGTATTTCATTTTAAACTAAAAGAAAACTAACAAACACTACTAGAGACATTTGCACTTAATTTGCGGAAAGTGGTTTGGGACTGTTTATAAAAAGAATTTTAAAGTACCTGTTACCTCTGTTCCTTAATCCCTTTACCTAATCTGTTGTCTTAAAGCCAATAAACTCCCCTTTGAACATATGTTGAATGTCTTTTTCCTAACCTAAACTTGAGATGTAATACTGGGACAGAATTGGTTATTTATTTATTTATTTATTTATTTTAATTTTCTATGGGTGTGTGTGTGCTGGCTGGAAAGATACAGAGAAAGAGAGAGGGGGAATGTGAGAGAGCACCCCCTCCCACCTGGGAAGATAACTGCCACAATTCTTTCTCCTTTTGGAATTTTGGGCATTGAGCCCATTTTCAAGCTGCCTGGTCCAGGACTGAAACCACACAGCCATGTGGGATTTAGCTGCCCCAGTCACTACTACACCTAGCTGGCCCTAGGACAAAATGTTTTAAATTGGGAAAAAGTCCCATGCTTGTGCCTTCCTTTTAGGTTAGCACAGAGCTGTAAGTATTCACATTGAATTTTTAAATGTGGAATATCACTTGATGACTAGAGACAGATGACTTAAGCTGAGACTCTTAAATGGCACTCAGTTAGGAATGCTGCATTTTTAGTTTAGCTTGTTAGTTAGTCTCAAACAAATTGCTAAAATGGCACAAAATACAAAGGTGAGTTTTCAAATGAGAACAACTGACTGTTTCCTAGAGCAGGTGGTTTTATTTATTTATTTTTATTTTTATTTATTTATTTTGGAGAGGTTTTTGCTATAGAGCACAGGCGCTCCCCAAAAGACAGAGACAGAAAGTGAGAAATCACCCCTCAGGAGCGATGGCCACGCTGTAATCCCTTCTCCTCCATTCTCCTCTTGGGATCTTGGGCATGCAAGCACATGTGCCCAGCATGCGTTTAAGCCACCAGGTCTGGAACTCGAACTGTTGTCAGCTACATGGGAGTCCAGCGACTAGCCGTTACGCCAACTGCTGGTCCCGAACAGGTGGTTTTAGAGCACTAGGAAAGAAAGTATGTTGTACTTCATTCCAAGTTGTGAACAGGAACTGGGGCAGGAAATGACTGTGGCTGAACCACTGCCTGATAATAATCATAGCATGATTATATTTGACATTTAATGAGAGGAAGTAAAGGGGGAAAAGTGCATAGTGTGCAGCTTTCTAGTTTCAGGACAACAGGAGAGAAGGACTGTTAAAAGTGTATATACAGAAATTTTGAAGACATAGTGTTGTGGCATGAATAAAAGTACCTTAGTAAAACATTTAAGGACCAGCAAATGGTGTAATACTTACGTTGCTGGACTCCCATGTAGTCAACCACAGTTTGGGTCCTGGACTCAACTACTTAAAAAACTCCCGCCGGGCATGTGCATGTGCACGCCCAAAATCCGGAGAGGAGAATGGAGGAGAAGAGATTGTGGTGTGGCCATCCCCTCTGGGGTGATTTCTCACTTTCTATTACTCCGTCTCTGTCTGTCTGTCTGGGGAGCGCACATGCCCTATAGCAAAAATCTCTCCAAAAACACTCAACATAAAGTATGATACAGATAGCAGAAAGTTTGTGAAAGTTAATGTGGCCAAAGTTTAGGTGCTCTGTAGACCTAGGTTCAAGTTTCAGTTCTGCCATCTACCTGTTGGAGGACTTGAAACTAATTTTTTGTAAGTTTCATGTGTTCATAAACTAAAGGTATCTACTTTGTAAGATTTTTAAGAGTTTATTGAGATAATGCATTTAAAGCACTTAACGCAGTGCTTGGCCTACTAGACTTTCTCATAAAATTGTTGCAGTTGTTTGACTTAAGTTGAACAATTTTTTGTTTTGTTTTGTTTTTTAAAGAATTAATTTTTTTTATTGTTATTTATTTATTTATTTATTTATTTATTTAGAAGTTGACAATAGGATGACAGAGGGAAAGTGAGAAAGCAAGCCGCCAGGTCTGGGACTTGAACTGTGGTCAGCCATGTCGTAGTCCAGCCGCCTTAACCACCATGCCACCTGCTGGCCCCGTTTTGTTTTGTTTTTAAATACAATTCTCAAATAGAGCAAAGAAGACCAGAAAAAATAACAAACAACCCTAAAAGGAGGCAACAGAATGTTAAGTAGTTAACAGGTGGAGTTGAATAATGAATGTATCATCACATCCACATAAAAAAGAAGAGAAACTATAAGCAAATAGGTTCATATTCTTATATTTTTTCTAAAGAAAGTAGGTCACTTAGGATCAGCAGGTTGTGTAGTGGTTAAGGCACTGGATTCCCACATGGTTATCTGCCGTTCCAGTCTTGAACCTGGCGGCTTGAAACTCACGTTGGGTGCATGTGCATTTGTGCTGAAATCCCAAGAGGAGAATGAAGGGATTGCCACCTCCCCTGGGAATGATTTCTCCTGGGGGATGATTTCTCTCTTTCTGTCTATCTCTCCTTTGACCACATGTGCTCAATAGCAAAAATCTCTCTCTCATTAAAAAAAGAAAAGTAGGTCACACTTATGTAAACTAGATAAATAAATAGGGTTTTGTTATTCTAAATGACAGTTAAAAATCACTGAGATAGGGCTAACTGCAGTGATAACTTAGTGCTCTGCAATGCTGGATGCACTTGGGAAGGACCTGGGTCTGTATCCTGGGTTCTTCCTCTGCATGCCAGGCAAATGTGTATGTGCCTGCAACCTGAGCATACTGAAGCTGGGGGTGGATTGCTGCATGAGAATCCTGTTGGGAATGCCTATCTCTCTTTTTACTCTTTCTCTCTTGGAATAAATAAATAAACTTAAAAATAATTACTTAAGAACTATCTGTGAGATGCAGCAGTAGTGTGCTGCACAAGAGAAGTTGGATCTCACATAGCAATCTTTCATATCCTCAGTTCAGTTAGCCTGAAACATGCTGGGCAGGTATGCCAGTGCCCACAATAAAATCGGAAGACTGGAATAAGGGAGAATCATGGTGAGACCAGACCCTATAAAAAGTTCTCTCTCACTTTCACATGCTACATATTGTCTTCTGTCATGAATAGAGGAAAAATAAATTTTAAAAGAACCACTGAAATGTGGTCTCTGCTATGAATTACAGGGGAACAGGTTTGTTTTTCTCAATCTCTACCTTCTTTCTCAAATACCTCCCTTCTTATTCCTAAAACTTTAACAGGGAAAAGCCATTAATTACAGTTATAGCTAGAGAATCCCTTTTTTTAGAATTATTTAATTGTATTTATTATTATTGCTATTATTTTAATTTGACCAGAGAGAGACAGAAATAGAAGAAGAGAAAGAGAAAGTAAGGAAGGAAGCTGCTAGGTCCAGGACTCGAACCAAGGTTGGTGACATGGGAATCTAGTGTCTTAACCATCATGCTACCTGTTGGGCCCCTTAGACAGCTTTAACTTCAAATAAAACCAGGAGATAAGGCAGGATAATTTGACTCTTTAATTCTAGAGGGTATGTGTGCTTGCCAAAGAGAAAGAGAGGGAGAAAGAAATTTCCATATATCTTATTCCCTACTGTTTATCTATTCATTGTTGAATGTATCATTTGTTAGAAATATGCCTTCTTATTGCCAAATCTGTTTTTCTTTTTCAGTCGCTGTCCCAAAAATTGATTCTTTTAGTGTTTCACCTGCAAATCGTGAAGTATCCATAGTCTTTTCCTCCTATCTTTCATGTCTAATCAATTTCTCTCATTTTTCTACTAATTATCTGTCTTTTAATTTACCCTTCGCTAATTAGTTCTTCACACAACTGCTTTCCAGAATGATTTTGCTGAGAACTACCACAATCATATCAAAACTATATCCTTAGTGCCTATACATGACATTTAATAAATATTTGGGAGGGACCAGCAGTTAGCGTAATGGCTATGTCACTGGACTCCCATGTAATCGACCGAGGTTTGCGTCCCGGACCCGGTGGCTTAAAACTCATGCCGGGTATGTGTGTGTGTGTGTGCCCAAGATCCCGAGAGGAGAATGGAGGAGAAGGGATTGCGTTGTGGCCATCCCCCCTGGGGGGTGATTTCTCGCTTTCTGTATCTCTGTCTCTGTCTGGCGATTGCACGTGCCCTGTAGCAAAAACATCTCAAATAAATAAATAAATATTTGGTCCCTCCATATATCTTAATCTTTAGACAGTATAAAAGGACTTGAATATCTACGCTTGGAGTCTTCTTTGTTGGAAGGATTTTAACTACAAATTCATTGTTTTTAGTAGGTAAAGAGCCATTTAGTTTCTTTTTGAGTGAGCATTTCTTTTTTCTTTCAAAGAATTTGTTCCCTTAATATAAGTTGTTAAATTCATTGGCATAAAGTTGTTCATACAATTCCCTTATTACCTGTCTGTAAGACCTAGAGTGAGTCCCTTATCTCATGTCTCTCTGACAATTTGTGTTTTCTCTTTTTTTTTTCTTGTTCAGTCTGACTAGAAGTTTATCTGTTTTTATGTTTCCTTGCAAAGAATGAGCTTTTTTTTCTGTTCATTTTCTGTTCTCAATTTCATTGATTTCTATTTATTATTTCCTTTTCTACTATGTACTTTGCATTTTATTTGCTCGATTTGCTAAAATGTTTGGGATCTTAGCTCATAAATGTGAAACCTTACTTTTCCTTTAAAATAAGTGTTTAATACTATAAAATTCACTTCTCAATAGTGTTTTGATGTCATGTTTTTCATTTTCATTTAAGTCTAAAATTCTTGCTAATTTTCTTTGAGATTTTTGACTCCATTGGTTATATAGAACTATATAGATTAATTCCCATATATTGAGTCATCAGGAAAGTCATGACATATTTTTGATAGTAAAGCATAGAAAAATATATCATGATTTTCCTAACAACCTAGTATTTGGAGATTTTTTTTTTTTTTTTTAAATTCTCTAGGGTATGTGTGCTTGCCAAAGAGAGAAAGCATCCTACACCCCACACCCCATGAGACATGGTCACACTAAAATCATTTCTCCATTTCTTCATCCTATTGAGATTTTAGGCATGATACACATGGCTGGCATATTTTTCATGCTGACAGGACTGGAATTTGAACACATTCAGCATTCAGCCATGTGGTGTCTAACTCCCTTAATCATCAGGCCATGGGTCAGCCCTATTTAGGAATGTTTTTTAAAAATATGTTTTAGTCAGGACCAGCAGGTGGCATGGTGGTTAAGGTGCTGGACACTCCCACATGCTGACTATGGTTCGAGTCATGGACCTGGTGGCTTGCTTTCTCACTTTCCCACTCTCTGTATCTTGGTCTGGTTAAATTAAAGTAAAGGAATGAATAAATGAAATTAAATAAATAATTATTTTTTAAAATTTGTTTTAGTCATTGATTTCTAACTTAATTTCAGTCTGATCAAAGAATATACATTGTATGATTTAAATCATTTTAAATTTATTGAGACTTGTTTTGTATTGGTTCCTCGGAAAAGTCATGATGCATTTTTGCACAGAAAAATAGTCATGACTTTTCTGAAGACCCAATAGCTCAGAATATGGTCTGTTTTGGTAAGTGATTCAAGTGCCCTTGAAAAGAATGGTGGGTGGAATGTTTTATAAAGGTCAATCAAGTTGGCTTGGTCTTCTATATCATTGCTGATTTTCTCTCCTTATTCCATCAGTTTTGAGAGAAGGTTGTTAAAATTTCTAATTGTGGACTTGCTTTCTTCTTCCAATTCTCTCAGCTTTTGTTTCTATTTATTACTAGATACATGCATATTTAGGGTGGTTATGATCTCTTGATAAATTGAATATCATTATATTGCCCTCTTTATCTCTGATAATGTGCTTTGATCTGAAATTACTTTGTAGAGCCATTTTAGCTTTCTTTTGATTCATACCAACATGGTATATCTTTCCATCCTTTTACTTTTTTTTTTTTTTTTTAGAGAAGTGTTTGTATTTAAAATAGGTTTCTGGTTGACACCATGTAGTTGTTGGGTCTTGCTTTTTTGTTTTTGTTTGTGTTGTAGAACCCGTGTGCTCACTAGAAAAAGACAGAGAGAGAGGGAAAGTGAGAAATCACCCCCTAGGGGAAATGGCCACTCAACAATCCTGTCTCCTCTCTTGTCATCTCATGATTTTGGGTATACACATACACATGCTCAGCTTGATTCTTAAGCTGCCAGGTCTGGGACTTGAACCTTGAAAGAAATTGACCATATGAAATTCAGCTGTCTTAAATTCCATGCCATCAGCTGGTCCAGGTCTTCCTTTTTTATTTAGTTTCTTAATCTCTGCCATTTACATATTTAAATAAAATAATTATCTACTTTATTCTATTTTATTTATTATTATTTTTTAATTTCTCCAGAGAGAGAGAGAAAAGGAAACTGGGAAAGCAAGTCACCAGTTCTGGAACTTGAACCATGGTCAACCATCCAGCACTCTTAACCACCATACCATCTACTGACCCCTACATTTAATGTGAATATTGATTTTCTTGGATATAATACATTATTTTGTCCCATCTTTTCTTTTTGCCTTCTTTTGGATTTGAGTATTTTTATGACTCCACTTTATATCCTTTTTCATCTTATTATCTATAGCTTTTTTGTTGTCTGTAGTGGCTAATATACATCTTTAACTTTCATAATCTACCTTTGATTAAAAAAAACTTTTATATTATATAAGAACTTCATAGCATTCCTGTTTCCTCTCTCTCAAACTTGGTGCTATTATCACACATTTCAATTCTATATGTGTTATGAATCCCACAATATATTGATTTTATTTATTTATTTATTTATTTAGCTCTGCAGTTAATTCTCTTAACAGGATTTAAAGATAATTTTAGGAAAAAAAATACTTCAATTTATTTACATGGTTATCATTTTCAGGACTTTTTATTTCTTTCTTTTTTTTTTTCTTTTTTCTTTTTTGGAGAGGTTTTTGCTATAGGGCGCGTGCGCTCGCCAGACAGACAGAGAGAGACAGAGAGATAGAAAGCAAGAAATCACCCCCCGGGGGGGATGGCCACGCCGCAGTCCCTTCTCCTCCATTCTCCTTTCGGGATCTTGGGCACGCACGCACACGCGCCCAGCGTGAGTTTAAGCCACCGGGTCCGGGACGCGAATCGCGGTCAACTACGTGGGAGTCCAGCGACATAGCCATTACGCTAACTAGCTGGTCCTGCCCGACTCTTTATTTCTTTAGGTAAATGCAGATTTCCACCTGGTATTATTTTCTTTCTACCTAGAGGATTTTCCTGAACATTTTTTGTTTGTTTGTTTCCTTTTAAACAGGGTCTTGGGGCTGGTCCCATAGTCTACCTGTCTACCACTGTTTGAATCTAGCCCTAGTAGCTTGAAAAACACCCAGGGCATGAGTTTTAGACAAAGTCTTGCCATTGCATTCTTCCTGCATCTCAGCTAAGACTCCAGGTATGCACCTCTGTTTTGGACCCCCCTCTACCCCGCCATATTTGAAGGGCTACTTTTTCTATTATAATAAAAGCTATATAACTTAAAATTTGCCATCTTAATTTTTTTTTTTTTTAATTGCCAGAGGATGTGTGTGTGCTTGCCAGAGAAAGAGAAAGAGAGGTTAAGAGGCACTCCCTAGTAGAGTGTGGTCTTCTGTTCCATTTCTCCATCCTATGTGGACTTTGAGCATGCTTACATATGCCCTGGGTGTTTTTCAAGCTGCCAGGGCTGGGATTCAAGTCATGGTCAGCCATGTTGGATATAGCTTCCTTATTTAGTAGGCTACAGAGCCAGCCTCATTTTTATGTGTATAGTTCAATAGTGATAAATTCATGAGAGAATTTCAGTAACTTCACGGAAAATTCAAATTTGAGAAAGTTATGCATGAATTTAAAAATTGTTTTTCACTAAAAATATCTATACTTCTATTTTTCCACAAATTTTTTGAAGTCCTCTGTATTTACGTTATTTTGAAACAGATCTCCAGAATATTTTCATCTTGCAAATATGAAAATTCTGTAGTCATTGAACAGTCTCTTCCCCAGCCCCCTATCCCTCGGTAACCATCTTCCAACTTTCTGTCTCTGACTTTGTCTGTTCTAGGTACCTTGAATAAATGGAAACATACAGTGTTTGTCTTTTTGTAACTGTCTTATTTCCCTTAGCATAATGTCCTCAAGGTTCATCGATATTGTAACATGTCACAGGACCTCCTTCATTTTAAAAGGTTGCATAATATTATGTTGTATATTTATACTACATTTTATTCATTTATCTGCTGATAGATATTTGGGTTGCTTCCTCCTTTTTGCTGTTGTGAAATCATGGTGTGTGACCACTATAAACATGATGTATAACTATCTCTTTGAGATGCTGCTTTTAATTATTTTACATATAAACCCAGGAATTTGATTGCTAGATCACATGATTGTCCTCTTCTTAATATTTTGGGAACCTCCATAACCTCCATGCTCTTTTTCTGTATGAATCATTTTACTGTTCCACCAAAAGTCATGAGTTTCCAGTTTCTCTGCATTCTCTCTCTCTCACACACACACATACACACATTCATACACTACAGTTTTTTTATGAGCATGCACACTCACCAGAGAAAGAAAGAAAAGTGAGAAATTATCCCCCTTGGGGATGGCCATGCCACAATCTCTTCTCTGTTCTTCTCTCAGTTCCAGGACTCACACTGGGAAGTTGGCCATGTGGGATCTGCCGTAACCATTTGCCACCCTCTGGTCCAGTTCTGTTTTTCTACAAACTTTTTAAAGTTCCTTCAAGTGTATGTGTGGGTATGTGTAATACATCTTTATGTTCAGAAGATAATATTTAACCAATCATTTAAAAAATGTTGTGGCTGCTTAAAAAAAAGGGACCAGCAGATGGCATAATGATTATGTCACTGGACTCCCACATGGCTGACCATGGTTTGAGTCTGGACCCAGAGTCTTGAAACTCACACCAGGCACAGTGCATGTGTGCCCAAAATCCCAAGAGGAGAATGGAGGAGAAGGGATTGCAGCATGGCCATCTTCCCAGGTGTGTGTGCGTGTGTGTGTGTGATTTCTCTTTCCGTCTCTTTGGCAAGCTCAAGCACCCTATGGCAGAAATTGCTCTACAAAATAAATAAATAAATAACTCTTAAGGTGTATGACTGAGTGATCATGCCCTTATTAAAAGAAGTTACAGCCTCACTACGTTTTTAATTTTTCAAATATGTAACTGTGTTGATCAACTATATTCTAGGAATTACTTAAATCATCTCTGATGAGGAAGATTACCTGGATGGGAAGGGGTCTGAAAATTATATGAAGGATAATTGGAGGAGCTTAGAATATTCATTCTGAAAAAAGATTAATGATAGAGCATATACTTAAGATATTAAATAGTCGGGGACCTGCAGGTGGCGCGGTGATTAAGGTGCTAGACAGTCCCACATGGTTGACCACTGAATCTTGTGGCTTGCTTTCTCACTTCCTTTCTCTATTTCTCTCTCTCTGTCTCTCTGGTTAAATTAAAATAAATGAATGAATAAATAAAATTAAATAAATAATTATTTTAAAAATATATTAAGTAGTTTGAAGGCAGAAGAAGTGCTGTATTTATATTTACTTGGAGTATATAACTCATACAGATGAATGGAATTTAAGAGAGATGAAATAATCTTTGTGTAAGGAAGATTTTGAGGCAAGCTCTCTTGTAATGGAGTAATCTGACTTGAAAAACCTCAAACTATCATTTCTAGTCAGTACCAGTTTGCTTGTTTTATAGTTAATTTGTGCTATAAGAAGTTTGAACTACTTGAAAGATGTCTAAGTATGCTATGCTATATTTAGTGGCTTAGTAAATAATATGTCTCATGAAATGCATCCTGAGGAAAGGATTCTGTTTTAAATATGAGCAATAATGCATACATAATCTCTTCTTGGATATTTATAATGCCTGGTAACATAATAAAGATTCTGAGAGGTCCTCAAGTGAGACAACTTGTTGGACTTTTTCAATTCTAGTAGATGTAAGGACAGGTTGGACTGCAGATGTTAGGCACATATACAGTAGTCATCCACATATACAATCATACCCCAGTATTCATAGAAAATTATCAATAGTTTCAGGACCGGAATCCACAGATGCTCAGGTACCTTATCTTAAACGGCATAGTATTTGCATATAACTACATACATCCTCCTGAATACTTTAAATCATTACTATATTACTTATAATGCTTAATACAATGTAAGTGCTATGTGAATACATTATACTGTATTGTTTAGGAAATAGTAATAAGGAAAAAAAGTCTGCATGTTTAGTGCAGATGCAGCCATCTTAGGCCTAATTACATAGTATACATCAGTAGCAACCCAATTTTTTTTTAAGTTTATTTATTTTTTCC
This sequence comes from Tupaia tana, assembly GCA_026018925.1. Lineage (NCBI taxonomy): Eukaryota > Metazoa > Chordata > Mammalia > Scandentia > Tupaiidae > Tupaia > Tupaia tana. The sequence goes on from JAKSZU010000003.1 coordinate 51,713,366, forward strand.
ATGAGAGAATAAGAAAGAGAAGCACACCCCAACAGAGTCTTCATGCCTAATCCACCCACAGCCTCAGCCAGCTTGGATCATGGACCTGCATGTATGTACTCAGTGTATAGAGAGTGGCCTTGGACTGTGAACTCAGGACCTTCTCATGCTAGTCCACTTGTGTTACCACTGCTCCACCATCTGGCTCCCAAAGCATTTTAGATCTGCAGTTGGTAGTCACAGAGAGCCAACAGTATGATATTTAGACCAAGATACTTGATGTGATCACCAAGGGACAAAATGAGAGAGAGATATCCAAAGACTGAGCTCAAGGAGAAAGTGAAAGCCAGTTAAGAAACAGATAAAGAGTGGCAAGAGAGGAACGAATGGAAGAGATTGGGTTTTCTTGCAGGTAAGCGAATAAAGTGTCCCAGGAGGAGAGGACATAATCAGCTGTGTCATATACTGCTGGTAGTTTGAATACGATGAGCGCCTGAGACCTAGCCATTGGATTTAGCAACTGGAAATCATTGGTGTCCGTAAGTAGAGCTTGCAATGAAGTGCTTCCAGTAAAAGCTTGATTGGATTGAAGAGAGGAGGTAGAAAAGTGCGAAGAGACAGTCAAGTTTTGCACTGTGAAGGGAAGAAGAGAAATTGAATAGTTGTATTTGTTGGGCATCTTCTGTGTGTCTTATATTGCTGCAGAGATTTCGACAACAATGAAATGAGCCTATTAGCTCATGATTCTGGCTTAAATAAAAGTTGCAGTATGTTTTTAAAGTAACCTTTCTCTATGGTATTGATTTGAATCAACTACAAATTAAAATACTGATTTCTTGATTTATAGAAATTTCCTGGAGCCGGTTCTGTGTCTTGGTGATTTAGGCAGCTGGGTCCCACATCAACTGGCAGACCACGAGATTCAAGTCCCAGACCTGGTGGCTTGAGAAACAAGCCAGCTGTTTGTGTATACATATGCTCAAAATTCAATGGAGAAATCGAGAAGGAATGGCAGCATGATCATTCCTCATGGTGGATGCTTTCTCCTCTTCCTCTCTGTGTCTCCATGTCTCTCTCTGGTGAGAACACCCACCCTCTATTAAGAAAAAAGAAAAGAAAATTTCTTCAGATTAGAAGAATATTATAGGTGTAGAGATTTTCAAATAGTGTAGTGTCCCCCAGTTCCCAGACAGTTTAGGCAGGTTGGCTTAGTGTTACTAGTAATGTGGAGCAAAGCCCCCAGCTTTATTTTTCTTAACTCTGAATTGATGATCTGGATATATTAATAGTAGTGTTGGGGACCAGCAGGTTGCATAGTGGTTAAGGCTTTGGACTTCTGCATGGTCGATTGCAGTCAAGTCCCGGACCTGGTGACTTGAAACTCATGCCAGGCACACGTGTGTGTGTGTGTGTGTGCGTGCGCGCACATGCGCTTGTGTCCAAAATCCTGAGAGGAAAATGGAAGAGAAGGGATTGCTGCATGACTGTACCTCCTGGGAGAGTGATTTCTCACTTTCTGTCTCTCTGTCTCTCCGGCAAGCGCACGCATCCTATAGCAAAAATCTATTTTAAAAAAGTGTTACATAAAAATGATAAAATTTGGTGCCCAGTCATATGTTTCTTTGGCCACCAAGCAGTATTCTTGTATGCTTAAAGCTATAAATTCTAATTTTAAATTTGCCACTGTAACTGTGGGAGAGGACAACCCAGGGAACACAATTTGGTCCTCATCATACTTCATCATTAACTTTTCATCTGCGTTACAACTACTTATAAGCCCATTCTGTAATTCCAATTGTAGTAGATTCTTATTCACATTAATTGTGTTATTGTATAGGCACTGTGGGCACTGAATTATTCACTGTTGAAGTATTGCCTTTAGAGGAAATACAGGGTTAAATTTCTGTGAGTCACTGGTCACAACATTTTTGTCAACATATCAGTACATAACTACACATATTTCTGTTTAAAGATACCTTATTTAATATTTATGGTTGATGTATTAACCTTGACTCATGACTGACAACACTGTAACTCATGTCTGAATGAAACTTACCTAATACACTTATTTTTTTCCATAAGACATTATAGCATTCTTGTACTTAGGAACACTAGACAGCACTTTAGCACTACTCTTGGGGACCATTTTAAAACAAATTTCAACAAAAACAAAAAGTGTGGTACTAAACAGACCACAGAAAGGATACTTGTTTATGGTATCAGAGTTTTGTGTTGTTTTGTTTTGTTTTGTTTTGGTTTGGTTTGGTTTTTTTTTTTTTTTTTTGAGAGGTTTTTGCATAGAGTGCATGAGTTCACCAGAAAGACAGAGAAAGACAGACAGAAAGCAAGAAATCGGCCCCCTCCCTCCCCGGGGTGATGGCCTTGCTACAATCGCTTCTCCTCCATTCTCCTCTGGGGTCTTGGGCATGCACGCACACACACCTGGCGTGAGTTTAAGCCACCAGGTCCAGGACTCAAACCATGGTTGACTACATGGAAGTCCAGCAACGTAATCATTACGCCAACTGCTGGTCCCAGAGCCTTTTTTTTTTTTTTTAAGGAATTATTTATTTTGGAGCTGGTGGGTGGTGTGGTGGTTAAAGGCATTGGATTCCCACATGGCCAACTGCAGTTCAAATCCTGAACCTGGTGGCTTGCTTTCTTGCTTTCCCTTTCTCTCTCTCTCTCTGTCCCTTTCTAGCCAAGTTAAAAAAAATAGTAACAACAAATGGAAATAAATGAATAATTCTTTTAAGAAAAAGAATTCTTTATTTTATTTGTTATTATTTTTTTAATTTGACCAGAGAGGTAGAGAAAGGGAAAGTGAGAAAGCAAACTGCTAGGCCTGGAACTTGAATCATGGTTGGCCATGTGGGAGTCCAGTGCCTTAGCAACCACCCCTCCTGCTGGCCCTGGTGTCAGAGCAGTCTTTAAAGAAGATAATATCACTTTGTTTAGCCTTAGGTGGGCACCTATAAATTGAACGACTCAAATATTTCAATGTTCTGTGCATGTCTGCAGATGATTGTAAAAGTGCCATAAGTACTGATTTTGGGCTTACAAATACATTTATAAGCAGGGAAATTTGTAAATATGAAATCAATGAAGGTGGCCATATAATATGTTAAATGAATATTTTGGGACATATTTACATAATAATATCATACTTGTAAATAATAATCCCAGTTTACTAAAGCTATAACTATTTGAAAATTGAAATTTAAAACTTATCTCACTTTATTTTTTAATCTAATTTTATTCATTGTCATTATTTTATTTTTAATTTTTTTCAAGTTGACCAGAGAGAGAAAAAGAGAGAGAAGGAAAGTGAGAAAACAAGCTGCCAAGTCTGGGACTCAAACTGTGGTCAGCCATGTGGGAGTCCAGCCACCTTAACTACCATGCCACCTACTGGACCCTCACTTTAAAATTTTTATGAAAGTTATACAGATACATGTTTTTAGAGGTATTTATTTATGCAAAAATTTTGGAAAAATAGCAGCCCTAGAGCCCTTTCTCTGTACTTTCCCTTTCCCAGGGGCTAATACGTTCAATATTTTAATGTATATTTTATTTACCTCCATTTGTAGAGATACATGTGTGACTTAGAGTTACGTATGACTACGAGACCATAAGGCAAGCATGAAAATGTATGGTGTATTTGTGAACCCAAGTGACTAAATATAGGATATACATATGCATGGAAGGTTAGGAAGAGTATATACAGAGACCATACATACAAAGACTTATGCTGAAGAAAGTAGAGATTATGGATACTACTGACTGCAGAGGCAATAAATCCATGGTTAGATGTAAAAAGGATCTTGTCTACACTGTTGATTAGAGTTTTCTTTCTTTTGTTCTTTTTATGATGTTATAGGGCATGCGTATGTGCATGAGAGAGAGCTGGAGAGGGGAAAGAGAAAAGGCATCTCCCCACAAGGCCTCGTTATGTAGTCTTTTTTCTCCAGTTGTCCATCCCATCAGGATATTGGATATGTGCACGTTCAGCATTAATCACTAGAGTTTTTTTTTTTCTTTCTTTCTTTAATTTTTGCCGTAGGGCATATGCCATCGCCACTGAGAGACAGACAGAAGGAAAGTGAGAAATCACTCCCCAGGGAGTATGGCCACACTACAATTCCTTCTCCTTCATTCTCCTCGTGGGATTTTGGGCACATGTGCACATTTGTCCAGCATGATTTTTAAACTGCCTGGTCCAGGACTCAAACCATGGTCAGCCATGTGGGAGTGCTATGCCTTAACTAGCTATACCATTTGCTGGCCCAGTTACTAGAGATTTTTAAGTGATGAAGTCAGTGTTTCAAAAAGATAAATGTGAAAGGTAAGAAACAATAAGAGACTGTTAGTGTAGTTTTGATATTAGATGATAGCAGCTCGTACCAGATAGAGGGAAGAGGGAGTGATCATATGAGAGATGTGTGGAGATATTAATAGGCTTTACTGATTTATTTCTTCACATTTATTGAGTGGTTTCTATGTGCCAGTAGAGAACTGGTATCAGAAGGTCAGGAAGGGGAGGAAATCAAGAAAGATTCTAGGGTTTCTTGCTTGGAAAATAGAGTAGGTAATAACAGAGGAGTAGATTTGAGAAAGGAAAATACATTCTAGTTTTTTTCTTGGAGGTAGTTTGAAAGATCAGACCACAGTAACACTACAGATTCAATAGAAGAGAGTTTGGGACCAGCAGTTAGCATAATGGCTATGTCGCTGAACTCCCATGTAGTCGACCGCGGTTTGAGTCCCGGACCCAGTGGCTTAAACTCACGCCAGGCACATGTGCGTGCGTGCCCAAGATCCCGAGAGGAAAATTGAGAAGAAGGGATTGCGGTGTGGCCATCCCCCCTGAGGGGCGATGTCTCACTTTCTATCTCTCTGTCTCTGTCTTTCTGGCAAGTGCACTCACCCTATAGCTAAAACCTCTCCAAAAAAAGAAAAGAATTTAAGAGAGTTTAATTACATGAGACTGAACTTGTGAAATAGAATTTTATGACTTTAGATTAAAACATTACTGATTTTCCTTTTTGCTTTGTTTTCCAGATTTAAGGATTTTTGTTTTCTCTTGAACTGTTGATATTCATTTACCTAGTATTTGAACTGAACCCCAACTTTTTTCTTGGCTTTAAGCCTTAAGTAAATTTCTTTTAACATTTTTTTATTTTAATCTATTATGACTAAACTTTTTTCTTGAGATTAAAAATACATGAAAAAAAGGAAAGAAAATTGCCGGGGACCAGCCTCGGCGGGGGTGGGTTGACTCGATGGAGGCGGCGAAGGAAAGGAAGACTGAGGTCTCGGTGCCTTTTCATGCACGTCCTCTCAGCCGGACACTTCCCAGAGATTGCTCTCTGAGGAGTGACAACTGCTAGGAATCATCGTGCCTTTTTATTGAAAATGTGATACATGCAAGTGAACGGGAGAGGGGCTACGTGTTCTAATTATCAATTCATAAAGTTTTAACAATAGAGATCAAAGGTTCTATTCAGGGTTTGATAAAGGGCAGGACTATTAATCATCGATACAATTCAACAATTATTTGATTGATGTAAGCAAGCTTTTGGGAACTTCTGTTCTGGGATTGTAGTTTCGGAGAATAGCTCCAGCAGGCAGAGTTAATCATCAGCCAGTACTTGGCGGCAGCAATCTTGCAGTTACTGGTTGTGATTCTAAAAAGGAAAATCTCAAGTACAGATATTAGTTCTTATAAATCTCAATAAAGAATGATATTTATATAATTTTATAGAGATCTAAAGTTTATTTAAAGGAATCCTACTATATTTACCTATCCTGAAAGGGTGAAATTAGTGTTCACTTGATGAGGGCGGGGACACAGCCTTTTCAACTGGTGGTGAAGTGACTAATGAGTTAATGAAAAACTTTGTGGCACACCTAGGCATTATATTGTGCTTGTGTTGCCACCATCACGTACCTTGTCAGAACATAAGCTACAGTGAGGCGGGAGTGTCCTGGGTCAGTTTCTGCGTAAGAGGTGATTCTTAAGTTTAAATGTGTTTTGAAAGGAAGCCCTTTCAAAGATCGAGAAGAACTTTAGCACACCCTTTATTGTGTCCAATGAAACGCTGTAATAACAGTAAGTGATTAGAGTAAAGGGAGCGGTCAGGGGATTTTGGGGAAATCTTACTACAAAGATGTATGAGAAAACTATATTAATTCTTTTATAGTAATATATTGGGGAGTCAGAGGGGGGTCACTTCCCAGCAAGGCTACTACAGTCCCAGAGCGGATAGCAAACGGCCTTGCCAATATGCTAATTGATCCAAGCTTGTTCCAGGGTAGGGGGGCGTACAGTAGTGGCCTTGCCAGCATACTGAACCAACCGGAAGCAATGCTCAAAGATCAAAGGGCTCAGACGGGTCCTGGAGCCCCACTGGGTTGGACTCCTCCAGAAAATATTCGCATATAATCTTTTAAGAGAAAAAAGTTTTTTATCACAGATTATCATACTATCACAGCTCATTATATTAGTTATTATTCATCGAAAACTTGGGAGCAGCAAGGTCAAAAGAGACTAGATAAACTTGGGATAATTCTAATGTGTGTAGAAAATGTTTAACATGATTAATAAACAATACTTAAAAATTAAAAAAAGAACATGTGAACCCAAAATATCATAACCAATAGTATTAGTTAGATTTGATTTGGCTGCTAATAACAGTGGCTAAAACCATTGGGTTGTTGGAAAAGTCATGACATTTTTTATTTCTATGCAAAATTCATCATGACCTCTGACAACCCAATATAAGGATTTATGACATTGGGTACAAAAAATATGGAAGTAGTCAGTAGAAAACTGACTATGGTGGTTTCACCCGTCAGCTGAGGCACTCTCCCCTCTATGAATACATCTCTCTGAATTCTAGTCTCAAGGTCGCTGCCCCTGAAGGATCATGAAATAGAAAGGGGAGGGGGGACAGATGCATGCCATCCAAGTTGTTAATCAAATACACAGGAAGCAAGCAAGTTCTTAAACAGGTAGGATCTCAGGAAATGTGCTCTTAAGCCTTTCTTTAAAAATGCTCCTTTGCTGCCCCAATAGCCTAGTGGTTAAAGGAGCTGAATCCCATATTACCAACCGCAGCTAGAATCCTGGGGACCAGCAGATGGCATAACGGTTATGTTGGTGGACTCCTACATAGTCGAGCCCTTGACCCAGTGGCTTAAAACTCACTCTGGGCACGTGTGCATGTGTGCCCAAAATGCTGAGACAGAAATGGAAGGAGAAGGTATTGTGGTATGGCTATCAACCCTGGATGGTAATTTCTCGCTTTCTGGGGAGTACATGCACCCCATAGCAAAAAATCTCTAAAAAAAAAAAAAAAAAAAGCGGGGGCGGGGGAGAATCCTGGCCCCAGTGCCTTGAAAAAACATGCTGAGAATGTTTACATGTGCATGCCCTAAATCTGACAGGTTGGAGAAATGGAAAAGAGATTATGGTATGACCACGTCCCATTGTGGGGTGCTTTCTGACTCCCTCTCTTTATCTTTCTTTGTCTTTTTGGGGAGCACATAGACCCTCTACCAATTTTCTTAAAAAATATTGATTTGGGCCAGCAGGTGGCATAGTGGTTAAGGTACTGGACTCCCACATGGCTGACCACAAGTTCAAGTCCTGGACCTAGCAACTTGACACTCAAACCAGGTGCATGTGTGTGTGTGCCCAAAATCCTGAGAGGAAAATGGATAAAGGGGAAATCACTTCTAGGGGAGTGATTTCTCACCTCTATCGTTCCATCTCTCTCTGTATCTCATTTTATGATTAAATCAAGTCAACCTCAAACAGAGTAAAATTTAACAGTAATAACTTGAAGTATGGTGAAACTGTCGTGAAAGACTCCATAGTGAGCATTCGATCCATTTCAATATAGATGGAAACTGAACAACTTTGAGAATGGTAATTGGGGGGATAAAATCTAAACATTAATAATAGTTGAAGGTTTATATAAGTAATAGGTCTCTGAGCAAATATAAACATGTTAATTATGTTTAATAGCAGAAAGTTATGTTTAATAGCAGAAAGTTATTCTTTACAGTATTAAACTGAAACACTTAGGAAAAAACCGACATCATTGTAGATTTATTACAGAATAATTTTTGTCTTTATTTTTCTTAGGATCTTTTGAGAGATAAATAACTTTCATTGTAAAATCCTTGAAGTTCTTTCTTTTCTGCAAAGTTAATAAAAAAAAAAATTGTTTTACTTAAAAACAAAAACAAAAAAATGCTTGGGACCAGCAGTTAGTGTAATGGCTGTGTCACTGGACTCCCACATAGTTGACCATGGTTCATGTCCTGGACCCGGTGGCTTAAAACTCACCCCGGGCGCCTGTGCATGCGTGCCCAAGGTTTTGAGAGGAGAATGGAGGAGAAGGGATTGCAGCGTGGCCATACCCCCTGGGGGGTGATTTCTCGCTTTCTGTCTCTCTCTCTCTCTCTCTCTCTCTCTCTCTCTCTCTCGGTCTGGTGAGCGCACACACCCTATAGCAAAAACCTCTAAAAAAATGCTCATTTTAATAAATTCAAGGTATTCTGAAAAGAGTATAAAACATGATTGCTTTTATTACCTTTTCATTTCTAATTTCCCCCTAATCCTTACCCCTTCACAAGTTTGCACAGGTATGTCTATCTATGGATACTCTCTGCTAAGTCAAGCAATAGATTTATCTGTTTATCTATTTATTCTGCAAAATGAGATCATATTCTATATTGTTCTGTACTTTATTTTTTTAATTATTATATGTATCTTTATTTATTTAATTTGACAAGAGAGGGACAGAGTGAGAGAGCGAGAGAGAGAGGGAAAGTGAGAAAGCAAGCCGCCAGGTCTGGGACTCGAACTGCAGTTGGCCATGAGGGAGTCCAGCACCCTTGCCTACTATACCACTTGCCGGCCTGGCACTTTATTTTTGTAATCTCCACATACATCCTTCCATTTAGGTTATTTCCTCTTCTCTCCCCTTTTTCAAAAATTTCTGCAACAAGTAACTTTCATATGTGTACCAAGAGGCAGATGTGAATATTTCTCTAAAGTTTAAAGTTGAAGGACGCTTATTAACATTTAAAATTTTGATAATTCATGTAAAATTCTGAAAAGTTTACTGTACTAGTAAATAAATACAGTGCTTGGCACAAAATAAATACCAGCTTATAAATACTAACCACTATTATTATTGTTACTATAAGTAAATAAAAGTACAAATTTATCTCAGACCTACAAAAATAACCTTAAAATTTTTCCAATTTTTTTTTTTTTTTTTTTGGAGGTTTTTGCTATAGGGTGCATGCACTCGCCAGACAGACAGAGAGAGAGAGACAGAAAGCGAGAAATCACCCCCCAGGGGGCATAGCCACTCTGCAATCCCTTCTCCTCCATTCTCCTCTCGGGAACTAGGACTTCTTCAAGTGTTTTGGGTAATAATTTGTTTTCACTCAGATATTTTTGTCCATCGGTTGCTTGCCTTTTAACATTGTTTATGAAATTTTTTATAGAAATGCTATGTTTTATGTCGTCAAATTTGGATTTTATTACATTTGTCCTCTTTTTATTGACTGCCATTTCATATTCTGATTGTCTGCCTTACATCTCTTCAACTGTAGTGAAATTATAACATGTGCTTTGTTAAATCCAGTGATTTTTTAGCTGTCTTCATAATACTCACCTTTTATTCTGTTCTTGGCTTCTCTTATTCTACCCTTTGAATAGTAGTGAGCTTAAGGCTGGATCCTTTTCTCTAATTACACTCTTCTTAGGTGATATAATTATTCCCATGGTTTTATTGAAGTGATCTGTGAAATGCACAGAATTTAATTAAGTATACAAATAAATACGTTTTGAAAAGTGCATATATCCAGGTAACCTACCTCTGATTTTAAATATTGTCTATATGTTTATGGCTTCCAAGCTCATAACTCCACCCCCCTCCATCTCTACCCGAGCTTCAGACTTACATCTTTGACGTCTTTATGTCTTGTAGGTATGGATAGCTTAACCAGGTCAATACTAAATTTTTGCATTTATAATCATAAAAGTCAAAGGTTTTCTTTTTTTCTTTTGGTCTTCTCCATCTCAGAAAATGGCTCAAGCCAAAAATCTATATTCTCCCTAATCCCTCCCCCAATTTGTCCTTTGTAGTGTATTCCTAGATCTTGTTGATTTTCCCTAAAAATGTAAGTCAGAACTACCCATTTGTTTCTTTCTCTCCTGCTTGTTCCCAGTATATTGTCGTCATCTGTATGAGACTATTATACTTTGTTAACTATCTTCACTGCTTCCACTCTGAGCCCTTCAGTCTGGTCCATTCTCTCTCTCTTTTTTTTTTTTTTTAAAAGAGGGCATATGCATGCTCCAGAGAGAGACAGAAAGCAAGGGGAAAAGTGTGAAATCAACCCCCAGGAGGAATGGTCATGCCTTAATCCCTTCTCCTCCATTCTCTTGGAATTTGGGGCACATGCACACACACGTGTGTGTGTACACCCATCCTGTTTTTCAAGCCTCCTGTTTGGAACTCAAACTGTGCATCAGCAATGTGGGATCTAGCTGCCTTAACCACCACTCCACCAGCTGGCCCAGTCTGATCCATTCTCTGCACAGCAGTCTGAAAGATCTTTTGTACATTCATCACTGCTTTGTTGGGATAATTTCAATTACTTATTTTATTTGTAATAAAATTGCTTACTATCGCAGCTCAGATGACCCCATGGCCCTCTCTCAGACTTCATCTTGAACTACTGTCACCTGTGTCTCAAGGTCTTTATGATTGCTATTGTTGCTGCCTCAGTTTTAGTATATTTAGCTGACTCTTCTCATCTTTTAGATCTCAGTTGACATGTCACTTCAAAGGGGACTTCTTTTGGCCAGTTTTGCCAAAAGTATTCCATCCTATCCCAATTATATCTCCCTGTTTTTTCCTTCTGTGGCACTTTCTTAACACAATATTATCTTGTTTATTGCTTATTTTCTATCTTCTCTCTATGCAGTGTATGTTTCATCAGGCAGGGACCTTGTTTCTTGTTCACTGTTGTATACTAATAAATGTTCTTAGTGTTTCAGTAACAGTGTAATACTAATAAATGTTCAATAGATAAGTTTTTGTATTAAATAATTAGATACTGATTGAAACATCTTTAATATTCAAATTTTATTCAGTAGCATTTTTGATAATGAGGTATAGCAATTTTGAATCTCTAAGTTAAATTATTTTGAAGGCCTATTAACTCTATAAGACCTTGGAATATCACTTAGTGCATTACTGCTTTGATATGGAATTATTACTTAGTTAATGTTTCTATTGGAGGCCAGTAATAATATATTCTTATTTAAGTTGAGCCTAATTGGTTGATGATAAAACTTTGTGAGTAGGGACTGGCAGGTGGTGTGGTGCTTAAGGTATTGGATTCCCACATGGCCAACTATGATTCAAGTTTCAGACCTGGCAGCTTGCTTTCTTACTTTCTCAGGACCAGCAGATGGCATAACAGTTACATCTGTGGATTCCCATAGTCGACCGCAGTTTGAGTCTTGGATCTGGTGGCTTGAAACTCTGGCCAGGTGTATGTGTGTGTATGCCCAAAATCCCTAGAGGAGAATGGAGGAGAAGAGGATTGTGGCCATCTCCCGGGGGGGGGGGGGGGGGGGCATTTCTCACTTTCTGTGTCTCTGATGAATGCACATGCCCTAATAGCAAAAGTCTCTCAAAAAAAAAAAAAAAAAAAACACTTGATAGATGATGGAGTTAAGCCATTGCAATGGATCATATCTTATAATTGATTTTTCCAAGTAGCACAATAATAAAGTAAAATCAAAAAACCAGCCCAATAGGGACCAGCAGTTAGCGTAATGGCTATGTCGCTGGACTCCCACGTAGTCGACCGCGGTTCGAGTCCCGGACCCGGCGGCTTAAACTCACGCTGGGCGCATGTGCGTGCCTGCCCAAGATCCCAAGAGGAGAATGGAGGAGAAGGGATTCCGGCATGGCCATCCCCCCTGGGGGGTGATTTCTCGCTTTCTATCTCTCTGTCTCTCTCTGTCTGTCTGGCGAGCGCACGCGCCCTATAGCAAAAACCTCTCCAAAAAAAAAAAAGAAAAAAGAAAAAAAAAAACCCAATAAATACAGTGTATCTAGGTATTTAAAAGACCTTTCAAGTATTCAAAAAAAAGTACCCTAAAGAACGCTCAAGGAATAGTAAATGTTTTGTGGGTACCTGCTGAAGGAACCTTGAAATTTAAAAAGTTGTGGGGCTGGCCGATGGTGTGGTGGTTGAGGTACTGGACTCTCACATGTTAAACTGTGATTCAAGTCCTGTACCTGGCAGCTTGCTTTCCCACTTTCCCTTTCTCTCTGTCTCTCTCTGGTCAAAATTGAAGAATAATGATAATAAATAAAAATTAAAAAAAAAAATAAATCTTTTACAAAAACAGGACATTTAAAAAGTTGCTTTAAAGACATAACAGGTGGGTCAATCATACATTTCAGGAAGTGCTACAGAGGACTTTGTGGGTAGTATTAAGATTGTAATTCTAGGTATTCTCTTAGATTTCATAGTAGCAGAAAACATTTTTGTTGATAGAGGTGTAGAGAGATGTTACTTGCCTGTAATTTTTTACTCTTAGATTATGTAGTATTCTCTGGCCAGAAGTATATGGAGTATATACTGGTTTCATTGAGAAAGGTAAAAATCATAAATGTTCCTTTTATGAATTGGTATAATAGAAAATGTATAGCTCTGTTTTTTAGATAGACTTTATTTTGCCTTTCATTTTTCTGTGATAAGATTGAAACAAGTTTGAATACATAATATGTAGTATTTATTCTTCACAATACTTGTATTAGGTATTATCTTCATATCAGCTGAAGAATTAAAAACTTTGAAAGAAATTCTGACATTTATAGGTCCCATGATTACAAAGTAGGAATCCTGAAACTAATAGAAGGTTTAGTTCTTCTCATACCGTTTTCTATACCAGAGTTTCACTTTTTTCCTAGCTTCAGTGTCAGTCTGAACAATTTGACTTGAACCTTAACAGTTACTATCCTTTTTAGGGCATAGCATCTTTGTTTCCAGTTTCAGGTCTAAAAATTGTTTTAGCTGTGAAAGATACAAGTGAGTTATATTTAACTTTAGCATTTAGGAATGGAGTATTTAACTTTAGCATTTAGGAATGGAGTTAGACTAGACCGTGGAAGTCTTAGGTCTACAGATACTTAAGTATTGATTGATATGTTGGTAAATAAACTAGCCATTTCTATTATACTTCATAGTATCTTTGTATCTTTCAAAGTTAGGAAAGAGTAGGTTTGTATGTTTATTTGCATTTTAGGTAGTGCAGGAATTGAACAGGTAGACCTTTTAATTCTAGCTCTTATATTTATTCATCTCTGAAGATACTTCAACTGGCAACTTTTTTGTTTGTTTGTTTTTGTTTTTTGTTTTGAGAGAGATTTTTTTTTTTTTTTTTTTTTTTTTTGTAATGGGACACTTGTGCTCACCGGAGAGACAGAGACAGAGAGCAAGAAATTACCCCCCAGTGGGGATGGCCGTGCCACAATCCCTTCTTCTCCAGTCTCCTGGAATTTTGGGCATGTACACGTGTGTCCAACATGAATTTTGAGTGGCCGAGTCCAGGACTACACGGGAGTCCAGTGACATAAGCATTACACCATCTGCTGGTCCTGATTGGCCACTTTTTAACTTGGTTTGTACCGAGTTTGTACCCATATGCGTTTAATCTAGACAAAAGCTATAGGAAATTTAAAGATACTAGACTGCTCTTAAAGAAGGTATTGGTAGTGGGTATGGCACATACAAATAAGTCAACCAAAGTCTGTACAGAACAGACTATATTAAGTATAATGGAAACACAACAGGATGAGAAATCTTTTTTTCTTTTTTAATTGCTAGTGAGGGTATTCATCTTGCTAGGGAGAAATAGAGGCAGAGAGAGAGAAAGAGAATACTCACTCCCCCAGTGAGACATGTTCATGCTACATTCCGTTCTCCACCTGTCCATCCTGTCAGGATTTGAGGCACACACAAACACACACACACTGTGTTTTTCAAAGTATTAATTTTAGCACAGAGGTGGAAAGTATAGTAAGTGTGGCATGACTGAAAAACAGGATATGAGAAGACAGTGAATGTTAATGTTTAGTAGGTTAGGGTCCAATTGTAGAGATTGTAGAGGTTCTAAATAGAACATAATTCTAAAGAGGTTATGGATTTTATTCTGTAAGCAGTAAAGAGTAACAAAAGGTTGTTGGAAATGGGTAATCGTAATATAAAGGCTTGAGAAGATATATACAAACTACATTTTAAAATTAAAATAATTTTTGTCTACAGTTTCTATTATGTTAAAAATTAACACTGACTTGGGACCAGCAGGTGGCTTGGTAGTGAAGGTGCTAGACCTCACACATGGCTGACCATAGTTCGAGTCCTGGACCTGGTGGCTTGCTTTCTCACTTTTCCTTTCTCTCTTTCTCTGACTTTCTTTAGTCAAATTAAATAAATAACAATAATAAATATATAAAGTTGAATGAATAATTCTAAAAAAATTAACACTGACTTAACTAATATTAATGGTTTAAATGTGTTAGTAAAGGAATTTAGAAGAATGCCTATATGTTATTGGAATTATTACTTGAATTTCCTTTATTGAGCTGTGGAATGTTTGTGAAGATGACCCTGGTGAGAAACAGGCCCAAAGAATGCAGTTACTTATTCAAGGTACTTATTCTTAGTATGAGGAATTTGGATCTCAAACCCAGTCTTCCTGGTGCGTAGTCATTATATGTTTTCCTACTCTACTTCCTTTACCACATATTTCAGTGTGCTGAATACTTAGTGAGAGACAAAGGAATAAGGATGATCTTTGTTTATCTTCCCCAAGAGTATTTGTATATGATCAAGTATCCGATGAGGCAGTATGTTTTGCATTTTCATTTAACTGATATATACATTAGTGTAGATCAGTGCTGGAAGCAAAACCTCAAGATTTTGGTTCAGATGAGCACTTACAAGGAAATTGCATCTTGGAGGAAGTAGAATTTGAACTGATTTAGAAGAATGAGTGAAGAAAAGGGTGAAATGGGGATAAATAAAAGCACAAACACAGTATCAGAGGTACGTATAAATTATTTTCTGAGCCTGTTGACAGTAATGCTGGAACAGAAAAATTTGTTTCAGAACAATAAGTAGAGTACATTGTAATATTATATAGTGTTTGATAAACTAGTTTTTTTGGTAACATCTTGAGTGGTTAAAAATCTGGCAGTTTCTTTGATTAAATCTGCCCCAAAAATATTCATTTAATTTGACAGTGAGATTCTATAAAAGCAGACTTAATTAACATTATCCCTTTTGTAGTTATTTTTTTCTCTCCATCGTGGTCTTTGACATCATAACTGTATTTTGTGTAGAAATTAATATAGTAAAGAATAATAACAAGCTCAACTGTGGTGGAACTCACTTGAGATGCTGGTTGTTTGGAACCTGAACCACATGGTAGTCTTGGGCTGGCCCAGCCAAACCTAAACCCAGCTGGAAATGCTTGCGCTTACAGACCTAGCTAACTGGGAGACCAGGGCGGAAGGATTCAAACTTAGCAAGACCCTATCAAAAATGTCTCTTGGGCTAGCTTGTGGTCTGGTGTTTACAAGAGCTGAATCCTACGTGGCCTCCGATTTTACTCAAGTATCAGATCTGGCAGTTTGAAAAACATGTTTGGATGAGTGTGTGCATGTGCAGAGTCCCAAAAGGAGCAATGGAGAAGGGATTACACTGTAAGCATTCCCCATGTGAAATGCTTTCTCACCCCCTCCCCTTCCCACACCCCGTCTCTGGTGAGCGCATATACCTTCTGGCAAATTTAAAAGCAACAACAAAAAACACCCCTCTATAGAAACCTTCCTCTTTTTTTTATTTTAATGTTTTTTGCTATAGTGTTCATGCACACTCATCAGAGAGAGAGAGGGAAAGTGAAAAAATTACCCCTAGAGGAGATTGCCATGCCTCAGTCCCTTCTCTCCACTTTGGGCACACATGTACATGGGTCTGGCATGATTTTAAAGCTGCCAGGTTTGGAACTTGAACCATAGTTGGCTATATGGGAGTCTAGCCCCTTATCCACAATGCCACCTGCTTGCCCCTCTAAATATTTTTTTTTAGAGAATAATTTTGAATGGACCAGCAGGTGGTATGGAGGTTAAGGCGCTGGATCCCACATGACTCCCTGTGTGGTTTGAGTCCCCAACCTAGCTGCTTGGAAATCATGCCAGGTACGTGTGCTTACATGCCTAAAATCCTAAGAGGAAACTGAAAGAGAAGGGTTTGGGAGGTGGTCATCCCCTTTGGGGGTGATTTCTTATTTTCCTTCTCTCTGTGTCTCTGGCAAGCACACATACCCTATAGCCAAACCTAAAAAGAAACAGGATAATTTTGTATATTTCAATAAGGTATGATTAAATCAGTGTCAAGGAGTAAAACTCAGTAATTGTAGCAAAATTTAAATGTTATCCATAGTTGGTAGGTAACATTTGTTTTAGAATTGAATTTTTTTTTTTTAATCGTAATACCCATCCTTAAAGCAGATCAGTCGATTAAAAAGATTAAGATCATCTGTTCAGGGTCCAGCAGGTTTTATGGTAGTTAAAGTGCTTGATCCCATAGGGCCAACTATGCAATTTGAGTCCCTGACCCTGTAATCTTAAAAACACCAGGTGTGAGTGTGTGCATGTGCATGTGCCCAAAATCCTGAGAGGAGAATGGAAGAGAATGGATTGCAGGGTGGCCATCCCTCTTAGCAGGTGATTCTTCACCTTCCTTCTCTCTCTGTGTCTCTCTGGCCAACACTATTTCCCCTATAATAAATTAATAATTTAACATTAAAACAGTTTATCATGAATTATGACAATAGGGACATAAACCTTTATTCCTAGACTGTTATAGATTTAAAGAAATTGGAAAGGATTTTGAAAGAATCATTATTCATGAACTCATTTGTTGGTTTATTCATTCTTTTTTTTTCCCCTAAGGTTTTTGCCATAGCACATTTACTCGCCAGAGACAGGGAGAGGAAAGTAAGAAATCACTTCTCAGGGAGGATGGCCATGCCACAATTCCCTCGTCATTCTCCTGGGATTTTGGGCACACATGCACATGTACCTAGTGTAATTTTCAAGCTGCCAAGTCCAAGACTTGAACTGTGATTAGCCACGTGGGAGTCCACTGCCTTAACCACTATGCCACCTGCTGACCCTAGTTTATTAATTCTTGTTTGTACTCATGTGAAATTTGGATGGCTTTTCAGTGTGCTTTGTCAGATGTCTGATTCAGAAATCTATCTCACCAGTAAAACCTGTTTTAAAAATAGGTATGAGCCACCCGGTGTCAGTGGAAGGTTGTTGACACAATGGAAAAAAACATTAAATGAGTTTGCAGAATGAACCTTACATTATTGAAGAATGGTGCTTTCTTAAAGAGAGAATTCATGGAATTTTTATTTCTGTTGATTCAAATAAATGAAAGTATTAGAGCACTTTATCTACTTAATGTACTATAAGATTTTTCAAATTTATTTCTAAATGTAATTTGGTAAACCAAAGTATCTAAAAAATTGTCTTTCAGATCATTTTATGTGAGGCAATGTTTTCTTCACTTTCATTGAAGCTTTTCTTTTAAATTCTTTTTATTTGTGCCCATTTAAATATTGTGTTGTTGGAAATATTTTCCTATGTTTTAATATGCAAAAATGCATCATGACTTTTCAGATGACCCAATATTTTGAAAATATATTAAATGTTGCATACATTTAATAGAGTGGATGATGGTTAAAAATTCTTTCACACTTTTGGAGGGTTAGAGAGGATCTTTATCTTGGTACATAATCTGAAATTTTTGTCATTGAAGATTGGGTGAAGTGAAAGGTATAAAGTGAAAAATCAGTATTTTTCATACCTTTGTACTTTTGTAATTTGCATGAAAGAAGGGGTTATAACTAATAGTTTGGAAAGTATACACAATTGTCTGGACAAGCAATATGATGATGATGTAATGTTGTAATGAATAGTAGATTATTAGCAGAATACAGAAGGTAAAACCTCTAGGACAAAATTAAGGTTAAAGTTAATGAATCACCTTTAGAGGCCTCTAGGATAGAAAAAACAACATGGGAGATTTTAAGTCAGTAAGGGAAAGCTCCAAAAAAAAAAAAAATCCTAGTGAGAGAAATGAAAGTAGTCAACCTCACTGAGAAACTGCAATGTGGGTGAATTTTGCAATCTCTAAATAATCCATGTGTCGGTTGAAAATTCACATAGCAATCCTATGATTATCAGGTAGCTATTTTTATCTTTAATGTCAACAAAAACTGCTTATATTCCTTCTCTGACCTGTTCGCCATGTTTATAAGAAGAAATATAAATATTTCCTCATTCCCGAATTGGAGAATTTTCTTATATAAAAGTTAATAATAAAATAATTGTAGCTGAATATTTATTATATATTCTGGACTATAGTAGGCATTTTATGTATATTGTCTTTTTATTGATTACAAAAATCCTCTAAGGGATAGGTAAGTACAGTTATTCCTATTTAATAAATGAAAGAAACAGGTTTAGAGAGATTAAGTGACTTCTTCCATATTACATCGATAAGGGAGCCAGCTTTGAATTCAGATCTTTGGACTCTGATCTTCCTCTTTCCCTTAGGTCAGGTTGTCAGGAATTTCAGAATAGTTCGTTAAATTTGATCAGTTAAAAAATAGAATCATTAATATCTTAGGAAGGGTAACAAAATAATTTGGTATAGCACTATCAAAAGTAGTTATTAAGTTAATTTTGTTTTAAATTTTAGAGACTGATCATCTGAATATTTGAACTTACTACTAATCCTTTTCCTTATATTCAATCCCAATGTATTTAAGAAGCATACATGCTCCCAAGAATTGCATAGAAAACCTCTGATACTTTGTTTACTGGAGCAGCCTATAGAGGGAGCATTTCACAGTTGCAGATCTTCATGGGCTGATCTAGCACATCCCTCAAATCCTGTGTGGCCTTGGATAATCCTGTTTTGTTCTAGGTCCAGCTGCTTTTCAACCTGTTTTAGGCTCATCCTTAACACCATACCAGAGGTTCCTTCCATGCTTGCGTCATGACTAGAAAAGCATTCTAGTGTTAACTAGAATCAGTCTGGAATTCTCTCAAGGGTCAAGGATCCATTAACTTTAACACATAGTACTGTTTTGGACAAACACAAGAATAATCTGTGATAAATTTTTAAATGTCAGTAAACTGTGATATCTGGGAAGTGTTTAATATTAATTATTTCTGTGTAATTAACTCTAAATTGGCTTTTATTTAATATATATTTTAGGCTTTTCTGGTTACTTGATTTTAGTTCAATTTTGTGTTTACTGAATATCAGGGAAAATTAAATATGAATATAAATTTTGACATCTATGTCAAATAGTCCTTTACAATGGTTGTTGACACTAGTCCCTAGATAGAACCAACAGCAAAACTGACCTGTTACTGTGTGAATGAATTGCTTTCTATTTAATGTTTACTTATAAATGAAAATGTTCCAGTATAACCTGGAAAATTCTGAAATTTATTTGGAAGGTTTATTTAAAAAAAAAAAAAAAAAAAGTCTAGTCTGTTTTGTTAGGAAATTTGTGTTATATTCATGTTAAAAAGAACCTTTTATTATGGCAACTGATTTTTGTTTACTTAAAAGAACCTGTTGCTAAAATAGTAATGAGGAAGGGTGTAATATAAGTATAGTCATACACCCCTTGCTCTGCAAGTAACCAGAGTGCTTTGTGTGCATGTTGTTCAGTCTCCTTTTGGAAGGTGGAAGTAAAGGCTCTTGTGTGTTTTTCTCCTTTGCACAGACTAAAATGACGAATGTGTGATTGCAGTGGAATAAATGGCTTCCAAAGTCACAGACGCTATAGTCTGGTATCAAAAGAAGGTATGTTGATAGTCAAAACCTTTAACTTTTTAAATTGTTTTAATTCCAAAATGCATCTTTATTTTGTATTGTAGATTTATGTAAGGTATGCCTAAAATGACAAAACAGATTTTAGGATTTGGAGTGGAAGGATAAGATTATTTTTGTTTTGTTTTGTTTTTCCTAGTGCTGGTTCTACTTCTAAATAAAATAGAGAAATGATGTTTTAAAATTTTTTTTCTACCTTTTTTACTCTAGTGAAAAAAAATAGCTAAATTAATTATTGTCAGTTATAGTATAAACCAAATCTTGAGGATTATGGATATACTGAGTATTTTATAGAAGCATTAAAATTTTTCTTGCTTTGATTTCTTTTAAAAGAAAGCTAGGTTTACAAAGCTGTTCAGTTTTATAACTTTTATGTTAAGAGAAATTATACATTATATTTTCATGTTTTGTTTTAAGTTACAATTCAGTGACTGAATGTTTTCAATAAAATGAATCTTTAGGGACTGCATTTTCCAAAATAAAATAGCAAAATGTTTAATGTTTTAGGATTGTCAAAACTGCTTAACTATGTCATCCTGTATGTTTCAAAATGTGATGTTTTCCTTTATGAAGTCCAAAAGAATATATGCCTTTTTTGAAATACAGTAGATGATTTACTCCTAATGAGCATTGTTTACATTCTTTAAAATGTATGTTGTTTTACATAACATTTTAGATTTTTAGTGTATGTAGTGAATTATATTTGTTTTTATATTTTAAAGCATTTTTGATATCTTATTCCTCAGGTTTATATTATCGTTATGTACTTAAAACTTTTTCTCTATAGGAGAGAATCAGATTCTCTTAATTTAGTTGAATTGAAAACAAGTGGTAACTACACAAATTTAAGAATATGTTCTTCTTTTGGATTTTTTTTTCTGGGTAAAACATGTAACAGGTATATAATAGCACATTTTCATATGAGGTACTTAATCTTTTATGCCTCTATAATACTGTCACCTTTACTTTTAAACATCTAATCACTTAAAAAAAAACTGCTTAGCTAAAGAGCTAAATAAAATTCTGAACTAAAAAATTAAAATTAAAAAAAATTTTCTACATATATCCTTGAAACTTTGTTTCTTTCGTAATTTCTACTTATAGAAATAATGTTTATTAAATATTGTCTGCATCTCACTTGAATGTTAAGCATCTCAAACTTCACTGAAAATCATTTATACAGTGTACGCGGTTGACACACCTTGGGATAAAAGCGTTTGTAATATTATGCACACTTTTAGTTACCGTAGTAACATCGCTCTTAACAGAGGGTCATTCACCTAGGAAATTGTGATATATGCAGCCAAAATATCCTCCAGAGCAACATAATAAATGTCACAAAATATACCAGCAAATGTAAATACTTAAATTTTTAGAGAGTTACTCCCTAAAATGAATTTAATTTGCTTTTTCTTTTAAAGTTATTTTTTTAAATAAATATATGTAAATACTTTGAAATTAAATTGTTTCAAGTCTTACTGTTAAAAAAAAAAAAACAACACCAGCCCACAGTACTATCCTTTCCTATTTTTACTTAACCTTTGTGTTCTGCTACCCAAAGGCAGTCATTTTCAATTCTTCATATCTTAGTAGTTCTCAATCCAAAGATCTACCATTCCTTATCACTAGTAGGGAGTTGAGAAGAGGGATTGCGAGTGTGGTGTGTCAAGTTTTGATTTTCATAATTACTTTTGAGGAAATACTGACATTTATGGGTAGGAGCTAGAGATACTAAATGTCACGTGGTGCTCTAAATTAAGGTTTGCACGTTTTTTCTTTGTAGGGCCAACCTTTAGTAGTAAATATTTTAGGCTTTGAGAGCCGTTGGTCTCTGCTGCAGCTACTCAGTTCTGCTATTATAGCTCAAAAGCAGCCTTTCATAGTCCATTAAATAAGTGAGTCAGACAGTGTTCCTGTGAGACAACATAAAAACAGGCAACAGACTAGATTTGGCCCACAGGCCTTACTTTGCTGACCTCTACTCTAAGGCAGCCCCGTCTATCAAAGACTGCTCTGATCAGAATGCAGAAGTGCCCTGTTGAGTAACATGGTATTTTTGGTGATACTTTATATTTTTAAACATGACTACCTTATCTTTTCTTGGTCATTTCTTTGTAGATGTTACTTGTTAATTTCTGACTGTATGATGAGGATTTAGCTTTTTTCTTTTCTTTTTTTCTTTTTTTGGAGAGGTTTTTGCTATAGGGCGCGTGCGCTCGCCAGACAGACAGAGAAAGACAGAGAGATAGAAAGCAGGAAATCACCCCCCAGGGGGGATGGCCACGCCGCAATCCCTTCTCCTCCATTCTCCTCTCGGGATCTTGGGCACGCACGCACACGCGCCCGGCGTGAGTTTAAGCCGCCGGGTCCGGGACTCGAACCACGGTCGACTACATGGGAGTCCAGCGACATAGCCATTACGCTAACTGCTGGTCCCAGAGGATTTAGCTTTTTTATAACTGCTCTCTAAGCATTCTTCCCTTCTTCGCAGTGGCTTAACAATTTGATTAAATCAATACTCAATGCTTATGTTACTATGCTTATATGTATATTGTTTAGAGCTGTGCCATGTGTTGTAAGATGGTGATATTTCTAATCTGTGTAACCTTTACTTTCCATTTGGTTGGTTTTAAAAAATTCTTCTCTAAAGTTTCTGATAGAGTTCTTCTCCGAAGTCCTTGACAGAACTGTAAAACTTACTTTGCAGCAGTCAGTCACACTCGTGTTTTCTATCAGCCTTTTTTGTTCTTTCTTGGAAATTACTCTCCCTAGAGCTCTCTGTCGTTTTGCTTCATACTGGACAGATTGTTCTCAAGTCATGCATCACAGTTATCATCCAAGTATTTCCCATAGTCAGTACCTGAGAGATCACCTCGTTTCTCTTAGGTGTCATACATGCTTGTTTTCTCTTAATGTATGTCAATAAAAAGATCAGTTTAGAAGTGTTTATGCTTCAGTGAAATGAAGCCAATTACTGAAGCTGTATTTGCTGATTATTTGACCATGAGCTAATAACTTTATTTCTTTGAGCCTCAATTACAACTTCTCCTTTTGTTTTAGTCCTGTGAGAAGAGCAGATCTATAGATGAGAGACAGCTTGCCAATCCAAGATTATTCCTGACCTTTTCCCCTGTTTGAAAAGCCTCTATGTTGTTAAGGAATTCATTTTCCTCCACAGGCCTTAATAGCTAGAGAATGTGTATCTAAAGCCTGGGAGGGAGTGAATCCCAACTAATCTGAGCTAATCATGGTGTTTCTCTTGTCGGTTATTGGCTTAGAATGGGTCAGGTATTCATGTTCTGGGTAATGAGATATGAAGTCTTCTGGGAAGTGTCCCATCTCTAAAAGAAACGACGATAACAAAACCAATAGTAATAATAATAAGAAGAAAACGTATACAGTGTTTATTAGTGCCAGACATTTTTAAGTGGTTTGCCTGTATTAACTAACTTAATATAAGTAAATAAAATGAAATCTTAGGTTGTTGGAAAAGTCATGACATATTTTTTCTGTTTTTCTGTGAAAAATGCGGCATGACTTTTCCAACCACCCAATAAAAGACCCTTTTCTTGTCTTTAGGCATTGGTGACTGAGACTGAAACGTTTGTAGTAACTTTGTTTCTATGAGAGGAGCTTGGCAGCATACTGATGATGGCAGAATTAAAAGATGGAAAAGATTTGAATATTTCAGGAATTTTTTCTTTTTCTTTTTCTTTTTTTTTTTTGGAGAGGTTTTCGCTATAGGGCGCGTGCGCTCGCCAGATAGACAGAGAGAGCCATAGAGACAGAAAGCGAGAAATCACCCCCCAGGGGGGATGGTCACGCCGCAATCCCTTCTCCTCCATTCTCCTCTCGGGATCTTGGGCACACACGCACATGCGCCCAGTGTGAGTTTTAAGCCACCGGGTCTGGGACGTGAACCGCGGTCGACTACGTGGGAGTCCAGCAACATAGCCATTATGCTAACTGCTGGTTCCCGATATTTCAGGAATTTTTGAACCACAGAATTAATCAACTTTGAAAATGTTCTACTTTGGGACTTGTTATAGTTCAAGATAATAGATGCCCTCATTTTTTTTAGCCATTTAAAGTTGGGTGGTTTTTTTTTTTTTTTTTTTGAGAGGTTTTGCTGTAGGGCACGTGTGCTCGCCAGAGAGACAGAAAGCGGAGAAATAACCCCCCAGGAGGGATGGCCATGCTGCAATACCTTCTCCTCCATTCTCCTCTCGGGATCTTGAGCACGCACGCACACGCGCCCAGCGTGAGTTTAAGTCACCAGGTCCAGGACTTGAACTGCAGTCGACTATCAGGGAGTTCAGCGACATAGCCATTATGCTAACTGCTGGTCCCTAAAGTTTGGATTTTAGTTCCCTACAGCTGAAAACATGCTAGATGGTAACACTGAAATGCTTTATGATGGGATGTGGTTTTCCATGTAGTTTTCTCTTGCCTCTGAATGGTTATGGTGGTAGATAGAAAATTCTACCAAACAAGAATTACTGAACCATAGACAGTTGGGTTTATTTTCTCCTTTAAGGTTTTCTTTTTCCTTAAACCACATTTTCATAGATACTCTTAAAAACCACCATACTTTGTAATACGGTGTAGATGCCAGAGCACTGTTAAGAGTCAAGACCTGTATTTGATTTTATAACATTTACCAACTTGTAATATTGGACATCTTTCTTAATGTCTTTGAGGCTGTTTTTTCTTTTGTAAACTGAGAATAATAACGCTCCCCCTGTGAGCCTCAGACAAATTGTGAGGCAGTTAGTCAACTCAGAGTATGATTTCTTTCAAAGTTTTTTGAAGTCATTATGAGTTGTTCAGTAAATATGAAATATCACTCTTAAAAATAATATTAATACTATCTTATGGCTTGGAATATAATAGTGTCTTCTAGTACTCAACAGTTCCTCTAGTGACTGTGTCTGTGCTACACATACTGCTCCTTTTATCTAGCCGGACAAGGGGTATGTGGCTAAGGCAATAGTGCCTCGTTCCTTTGGCCAAGTGATCAGTCCAGACATGTCCAGTGACCCAAGCTGTCTTACAGACTTTTTTAGATATTAGAGCTGGAGGAAAAGCCTGTTTTGCTTCTTTCATGGAGGAGTTAGAACCATGAAAGTCTGGAGCAACCTCCAGGTGTGTATTACAATATGTAGGAAGTTGTGGAAGCAAGAGAGAATGAGATAAGCACCAGAGAAAATGAGTAATGGGAAAAAAAGAAGCAATCACAGGATTGCATAGTGCTCTGGTCCCTGGTTTTTCCCTGATAATAAGTTCACCCCAGCTTTTGAATAGTTCAACAATATCAGCTTATATATTTTCCCTTTGGTGAAACTAGTTTGAATCGGACTTTTACTTGCATAAGAAAGAATGCTGACTAAGTCATGGAGGCAGGTGTGTGTGTATACACATACATACATAATTAATTTTCTTAGAAGTACAGCAGGTATTTGAGTAAATACCAGAGCATATAAATCAGCTTGATAATTTTTTAGAGACTGAACCCTTTTGTGAAACAGGAATGAGATTGAAAACTTTTCAGTCTCCCTTTCTGTCACAGCCTTCTGAAGGTGACCACTGTGAGGCACTGCATCTTTTTTTTTTTTTTTTTTTTTTTTTAAAGAGAGAGATTTTTGTTGTAGGGTATGTGTGCTTCCCGGAGAGAAAGAGAGAGGCAGACAGAAAGCGAGACACCCCCCCCTCCCCACTGTGGGGTTACCCATACCACAATCCCTTCTTCATTTTCCTCTCAGGTTCTTGGGTACATATGCACACATGCCCGGCATGAGTTGTAAGCTGTCGGGTCTAGGACTTGAACTGTGGTGGGAGTCCAGCAACGTAACCATTATGCCTTCTGCTGGTCCCGAAGCACTGTATCTTAATGGGGAACAAGAACATAGGTTTGAGTTTTAGAAAGTAAGAGGTTTGAATTCTTGTTCTTGAAAGTCTGAATTCGGATAAGTTGCCTGACTTCCCTGAATTTCGCTTACTTCACGTATATAGAGATGAAGATATCATCTTTTGTTTATTTTAGAATTAATTGATGACATACACAAAAGTGGTAGCATGTTGCTCCACACTCGGTAAGCCTTCAATAAACCGAAGTTGTTAATATTGTTGTTGTTATTCTCCATATTATTAAAACTTAACAGAATTTTTCCCCCAGACTTATCAGAGTGGTTTATTTCATTGATTCTAAAGATTCTCATTGAGTTAGAACCATTCTTATCAGAAAATGAAAAATCTAAAATGTCAAACTGCTAATATCCAGTATTAGAGCAGCAGGTATTCAGTTGATGTTTGATGTCTAACACTCAAGCAGCATAGTCATGATTAAGTGGCAGTTATAAACCTCAGTTTTGCTTGTTTCAGTCACTGATCATGTTTTCCACCTTTTCCTTTTGAATGTTACTTACTTGCCAAGAATAAGACGCTGGCCGTTCACTTAAGATTTTTTCCCCCTGCTGTTATGAAGTCTTAATAGCCACACTGTCTCCAGTTTGGGTACATCTAACCTAAAAAATTTGGTTTTAGTTTAAAGGAAAAAGAAAAATACTATGCAGTAGTCAAGAGTTTTACTTTTTTATTTAGTTTCTGTTAAACTTTTGCTTTATAGTATTAAAACTAAGATCTGGTGACATTTAGGCTACTGTTCTGCCTATACTAAAGTTCCTTTGAAAAACAGACTGAAGGGACTTACATAATTAATTTGTTTAGTTTGAGAGGATTTTTTAGACAACTTCTGATGTGAACATCTTTGGAAAGGTATATACCTTTTTTAAGAAAGATATGGTTGGGCCAACAGGTAGCATGGTGGTTAAAACACTGAACTCCCACATAGCCAGCCACAGTTTGAATACAGGACCCTGCGACTTGAAACTCATGCCATGTGCGTGTGTGTGCATGCCCAAAATCCCAAGAGGAGAATGGAAGAGAAGGGATTGTGGTGTGGCCATATCTCCAGGGGACGATTTCTCACTTTATCTGTTTGTCTGGCAAGCACATGCACCCTAAACAAATATCTCTCTCAAAAAAAAAAAAAAAAAAAAAAAAAAAATTGGAACCAGCAGATGCCATAGTGATTATATTGCTGTACTTTTACGTAGTTGACCATGGTTTGAGTCCTGAACCTGGCAGCTTGAAACTCACACTGAGCATGTATGTGTATGTGCCCAAAATCCTGAGAGAACGGAGGAGAAGGAATTGTGGCATGGCCATTCCCCTCCTCCCCCCCAGGGAGTGATTTCTTACTTTGTGTTTTTCTGTTTCTGTCTCTGTCTCTCGCTCTTGCTCTCCAGCAAGTGCACGTACCCTATAGCAAAAATCTCTCTTAAAAAAATAATAATTAAAAAAAGATATGATTAGTATTTTGTGTGTATGTTTGTGTGTTGATGTAACAACAACAGTGACGATGATGTTATAGTAAGTACCACCGCAAGTACCACCGCAAGTACTTTTTTCAAAGTACTTCTATATAAATTCTTATGGTTTAATCTGTTGTGATAATGGGATAAATTAATTCAATGGTTATATCAAGATAATATATAGAAAGTTGTATTGGTTTCCTAGGGTTTTCTTTTTTTTTTTTTTAAATTAATTTATCTTAAATTCATTCACTGAGCATCATCATAGCATACAAAATGTGATTTCCCATCCAGAATTCACTGCATAGTGGCTTAATCATACATGTTATCATTGACAAATAATTTTCCATTTCTTGTTTCATATATATGCGTGTATATATACATATATATATATATATATACATATATATATATGTATGTATATGTATATATATTTTCCCCCTATTCCTCACCCCCTGCCGTTTCCCACCCTCCTCCCACACTGTCTCTGGTGTCTACAGTTGCTTTTCATTCCTTCTCCCCCCCATGTTTTATTGATTCACAAAGTATCTTAATTAATCTAACTATTTTCAATAGCAAGTTCAGTTGATATATACATATCTGTGAACACATGTCTGACTTTAGGCATGAAGCTCTGAGTAGAATGAATAAAACATAAAGTAGCACCTAGCTGATGCTATATAGTTTACTACAGTCACTAAATAGGTTTTTTTTTTTTTAACAGATTTTGTTCATTTCAAGAAAAGCAGTTTTGGGAACCAGCAGTTAGCGTAATGGCTATGTCGCTGAACTCCCACATAGTCGACCGCGGTTCGCGTCCCGGACCTGGTGGCTTAAAACTCACGCCGGGCGCGTGTGCGTGCCTGCCCAAGATCCCGAGAGGAGAATGGAGGAGAAGGGGTTGCAGCATGACCATCCCCCCTGGGGGGTGATTTTTTGCTTTCTGTCTCTATGTCTCTGTCTGTCTGTCTGGCGAGCGCACGCGCCCTATAGCGAAAACCTCTCCAAAAAAAAAAAAAAAAACAGTTTTAGCTTTAATAAATCAAAATTTAAAAGATGCTAAGAGAGCTTTGCTTAAAACTTAAAGCCAGGAAACAGGTTAGGATTCTGTTCAAATAGTAGGTGCATGAACCTATTGGTAGCTCAAGACAGGACAAAAATCCTTAAATTTGGAAAACAAAGCATAAAAGAAAATCAATATGTTTTAGTCAAAAGTCATAAGATTCCATTTCACCAGTTCAGTCTCATGTACTTAATCTATCCTCTGTATGATCTGGTCTTCCTGTTTAAATTCTGAAAAATAACATTCAATTCCAGACTTGTCCCTACTGTTAAATTGGCCATTTTCATGGTTGTTTTTGAACTCTTATTTCTGTGTGTCTGTATTTAGTTTTCCTGGTATAGCACTCCGTTCAAACTTTTTGGAGGGACCAGCAGTTGGTATAATGGCTATATCTCTAGACTCCCATGTAGTTGACCGGGTTCTAGTCCTGGACTAGGTGGCTTAAAACTCATGCCGGGCACATGTGCATGCGTGCCCAAGATCCAGAGAGGAGCATAGAGGTAGAAAGGATTGAAGTGTGGCCATCCTCCCTGGGGAGGAGGTGGTGGTTTCTTGCTTTCTGTCTCTGTCTCTGTCTTTCTAGTGAGTGCACGTGCCCTATAGCAAAAACCTCTCCCCCCAAAAAAAAAAAACTTTTTGGAGAGCTGGTCTGGTATTGGTAAATTCTTTCAGGTTTTGTTTATCTGAGAATGTCCTTGTCTTTTCTTCCCATATGAAGGATAATCTTGTTGGGTATAGTATTCTTGGTTGAAATTATTTTTCCCTTAGCATTTTGAATATATTTTCCATTCTTTCCTTGCTCGCATTGTTTTCGATGAAAGGTCTGTTGTTAGCCTGATGGGATATCCTTTGTAGGTAATTTGATGTTTCTCTTTCACCAATCTCAGTATCTTGTCTTTGTCTGTGGTTTTGGTCAATCTGGCTATAATGTGCCTTGAAGAAGATCTTCTTGGGTTGATTTTATTTGGGGTCCTTTGTATTTCTTGAGACTGGATCTTTGAATGCCTCTCTAGGTTTGGGAAGTTTTCTTGCAGGATTTCATGGAGTATATTATCAATGCCCTTATTAGCCTCTTCACCTTCTGGAATGCCAGTTATCTGGATGTTTGAAGTTTGATGGTATCTAGTATTTCCCGTATTTTATTCTAATTTTTTGGTCTATTTTCTCAGTCTTTGTGGTGGAAGTTTCTAGGCAAGTGATTCTGTCTTCTACATCTGAGATTTGACCCTCTATATGATCTAGTCTACTTTTAATACTTTCAAGGGAGGTTTTGATTTCCTATATGACAACCTTCATCTCTAACAGCTCCATTTGATTCTTTTTCATGATATGTATTTCCTCTTTCAGAACGTGCAATAACTTCCTCACCTCTTAGAAATTGCTGGCTCTTTTCTCCTGTGTTGGCTCTTTTTTCCTGTGTCTTCTGGAGTTCATTATCTCTCTTCTTTTCTGTCTCTGTTAGCTTTGTCACTATGAATATTACGAATTCTTCATCTGACATTTCCATGAGTTCCATTGTACTGTCTGTGGGTGAAGAGGAGTTACTCTTTTCCCTTGGAGGAGAGGTATTTTCTTGCTTTCTCATATTTCTTGTGCCCCTGAAGTGATTTCTCGTCATCAGATGGATTGTGCATTTCTGCCTAATTCTAGTTCAATATGAGCTTTCAGGGACGTGCTAGAGGAGGTGATCAGCATTCTCTTCTGTTTCATTTTTCACTTTGTGCAGCAGATTCATTGGGAATTGAGGAATATTCTGACCCTAACAGTAATCAGATGGATACTGTTCACTTAGACCTGCCTAGACACTCAGTTCATGGAGACTGAGCTGACAAGGGGTGAAGTTAAAAGGAAAAGAAAATAGAAGAGGAAAGAAGAAAAAAAAACATATATATATATATATATATATATATATATATATATGTATATAATTTATATTATGACAAAATAATTTTATATTATTATATTATTTTTTAAAAGCAAAATTGAAAACCACACGGCATGTATGCACGACGCATGAAAGCAATACTGCATGGTTGAAGTTTGGTAGCCATCTCAAAATGAGCCTTGGTTTGTGCCTCTCCTACAAGGGCGTGGGAAAGGCATGAATTAGCAAGTTAAAGGAGGGGGAGGGGCTCTAGAGCCCAGAGAATACTTTACCTGTACTGTTCCCTGGCGATAATATCCTTCTGGGTTGCTATACAGTAATGTTTACAGACCCCAAAGGGATCTATCTTTTGCAGTACTCCTCAGTATAAAGGTAGTAAGCTTGCAAAAACAGTATCAGTAGGAAATTATCTGTTTTTAAGGCTTTTGAGATACTTTTTTACCATGTCTAAGTACAGTGAATACATAAATATATAAATGCTTAGTATTTATTTTATATTTCTTCTCTTTAAAAGTTGAGTATTTAATCATAGAAGGTCTGTTTTTTGTTTTCACAAATACTTTTTTACATCAAAGTGGAATTTCTATATAGTACATGACTTCTTTGAAATGCTGTAGTCTTTTGCTTATGAATGGGTTTTTATGTGAGTTTTATTTTTTAATAACTGGAATAGGTATCCAAGGAAACACTCATTTGCTTACAGCTGTTGCCAGATACAGTGACTAAAAATTGAAGTAGTTGTTTACACAGGTAGGAAGAGATCCAAGAAAGTATTATTTGAATAGAGTTGAAGTTCTTTAATTAGTAATATTTTTGTTCCCTGTGGATGATTGGAAAAAATATTTTATGACCTACTGGAAAACCAGCTTCTAACCTTTTTCATTCTCTGATGAATAGATTTAAAATAGATATATTAGTCAGGGATATAATGTTTACCAGTTATATTCCAAATATCTTGTAGTGGGTTTATTTTTAACCTTGGTAACAGACATAATGGCAAAATAAATTGCTAGATTACCATTGGGAGACTAAAATTAGGCAAATGTACCAGCTTTGAAAGGTCCGAGAATGACTAGAAACACTCTTGCTAACCTATTGTATATTTATAGTTCTATGAAGAATGATAATTATAAATGATAATTCTATTACTCTGTTGTTTAACAGAGTAATCTAGAAACTAAATTTCTCTTTGCCAAATAGCCTATAGAATTTGTTCAAATAGGGACCAGCAGTTAGTGTAATGCTGTATCACTGGACTCCCACGTAGTCGACCGTGGTTTGAGTCCCGGACCTGGTGGCTTAAACTCACTCCGGGTGCATGTGCGTGCATGCCCAAGATCCCGAGAGGAGAATGGAGGGGAAGGGATTGCAGCGTAGCCATCCCCCTGTGAGGGGGGTGGGGGGGTGATTTCTCGCTTTCTGTCTGTCTCTCTGTCTCTGTCTTTCTGGTGAGCGCACGCGCCTTATAGCAAATAAATAAATAAATAACCTCTCCAAAAAAAAAAAGAATTTTTCTAATGTTGAAATATTGGTAACAGAATACACACACACACGCATGTATTTTGGGCGGAGGGCATATGCACTTGCCAGAGAGTGAGCGAGACAGAAAGAGAACATACCCCCCAATGAGATGTGGTCATGTTGCAATATTTTTCTTCCATTTCTCCATCCCATGAAGTTCTGAGGCATGGGCACACACTTGTCCAAGGTTTATCAAGCCACAGTGACCAGGATTTGAACTGTAGTTGGCCATGTGTGATCTGACTCCCTCTGAGCACTGCTTAATTACTGTGTTATGGGGCTGGTCTAGAATATATTTTTAATTACTACTTTTCTATCCACTGTGACACTTTGTTATGTAGTTTATTTTTACTTACTGGTTGAAAATTAGGAAAATTACTAGGTGGAACTTTGTTACGTTGACTTCATGTAAGGAATATTTAGTACCTTTATATTTGCCAATGCAGTTTGATTTTTAAGACTTCTGACTTTTATTATAAAGATTTTATATGTACAAAAAATAATGTTCTGGTAGAATTTTCGGCCATCTTTATTTAAATAACATTTATATTGGCCTACTATGTATCAGTCACTAAGTTTTCATCTTCAGGAAAGTATCATGGAGCAACCAAAATGTGAACATTTAACATACTTTATGGTAAGTGCTGCAATAGAATTCTTTAAAGTGCTATAGGGTTGCGCATAAAGTTCCCTCTTAATTTGTTCCTTTGATTACCTTTCTGTATTGCTTTTATTTCCTAAATATTTCTTACTTCTGTTGCGAACTCTTTCTTCATTGTTTCCTCATTCTTATTCCAGTTAAATATTTTCTCTTTGTACCCATCAGAGTGATTAATCTTTTTTTTAAGAATTATTTTAACTTTATTTATTTATACACGTTTTAATTTTAATTTGACCAGAGAGAGAAAGAGAGAGAAAGAAAGTGAGAAAGCAAGCCACCAGGTCCAGGACTTGAACCGTAGTCACCCATGTGGGAATCCAGCGCCTTTAATCACCACGCCATCTGCCGGCCCCTGGAGTGATTCATCTTAAATGAAAAATTTGACCTTGTTGTCATTTATCTACCTAACACTCTTCAAAGGCTTTCTCTCACATGTGATCTAAACTCCCAAGTTTCCTCACAAGGCCTTTAAAGATTTTTCTGATCTAATTCCAATTAGCTTTATAACTTCTTTGCTTATCCTTTCTAGCCTTCAACTTTTCTTTTCTTTTTTTTTCATAACCTTTTCTCGACCATCCCTCCAACAAATGCAACTATCTGAAGTCTAGCTGTGCTCTTTTTTCAACCTAGCATTGAGACGGCCCACTTCTGTTAATGTGCATACCACTCTCCTGCACCTTTTTTTTTTTTTTTTTTTTTTTGTGGAGAGGTTTTTGCTATAGGGCGCGTGCGCTCGCCAGACAGACAGAGAGAGACAAGAGAGACAGAAAGTGAGAAATCACCCCCCGGGGGGGATGGTCACGCCGCAATCCCTTCTCCTCCATTCTCCTCTCGGGATCTTGGGCACACACGCACACGCGCCCGGCGTGAGTTTTAAGCCACCGGGTTCGGGACGCGAACCGCGGTTGACTACGTCGGAGTCCAGTGACATAGCCATTATGCTAACTGCTGGTTCCCGTCCTGCACCTTTTTTTAAAGCTGACTTAAGTCATTTCATAATACTCAAAGCCAGTATCTTCCCCTCAAAAAATTTCCTGGGGACTAGATTAGGTGTCTCCTGCTAGTACTCCTATAGGAAAGTTCTGTGTATTCTATTCATGGCAATACAATTAGAGTGGTGCTTCCAAAAGTCATTACTGTTGATTTTTTGGCTTGGTTTTTAACTTCATTATGAATTCTGACACTAAGGACACTTGATTTGTTTCTGTCTGTTGGAGTTATTGTCCTTAATGATGCTCAGATTATTTTGTTTTGCTAATAGGAGCTTATTGGGGGCCAGCTGTGGCATAATGGTTAAGGCAGCCAGATCCCACATGGGCGACTGCACAGTTCAAGAACTTGACCCGTGACTTAAAAAACATGCCAGGTGCATGTGTGTGCATGCCCCAGAACCTAAGAGAATGGAGGAGAAGGGATTACAACATAGCCATCCCCCCGGGAATGCTTTCTTTCTCTGTTTCTGTGAGTGTGTGTGTGTGTGTGTGTGTGTGTCTGTCTGTCTGTATCTCTCTTGTAGGCTCACATACCCTATAGCAAATTTTTAAAAAGAGAGCTTATTGAAATTGGTTTCTGAGTCTCTGACATGGCCTGAGTAATTGGGTCATCAGGAAAGTCATGGTGTATTTTTGCAAAGAAAAACACAGAAAAATACATCGTGACTTTCTCAATGACTTAATATTTGACTGTATTCTTTGAGGAAGCAAATTTGAAATGGGAACAATCCTTTCTGCATAGGGACAGAAACAGAGAAAGTTGCAGAGAGATAGGAATCCCTTTCACTATCCTAAATGTCAGTATCCTGAGCTATTCATGGTATGGATATAAATTAAGTTTATTCTGTTCCATTTAACAGCAGTTCCTTGGGAATCTCTTTTATAGTATCAGTTACTCTTCTACTTTTGTGTTATAATGGCATTTTATTTATTCTATTAATAGCAGTTACTGTAGCCTGACTTCCAATTAATTAATCTCCCCTGCTAATCCATCCTCTATCACCATTATTTTAGGGCCTTACATTATACTTGATAAATGTTTGCTGCTTTGATAACAGTGCTGTCAGGAGGCAATATTTATGTTAAACTTTTAGTTTACACAGTTATCATTCTTAGATTGGGCACCTTTAATGTCCTATGCACCAAGCTAAGCACTTACTTCAAGTAACTTGATAATTTATTGAGCAGCCAAATAGTCTCTGCTAACTGAATATTTTTTACATTAAATATTAAACATAATACTTACCCTATAGTAACATTTCCAAAAATGTTCTGCATGAAGTTAATAAGCAGTAAAATAAAGAAATTTTGTGATCAAATCAGTTTAAGAAATAGTGAGGAAAAGGTAAACAAGTGTTATGGTTACAAGATTTGACAGTGCAAATAAATGCATGTATCTAAGAGGCAGATAAATAATTAATTAATTTTCAATTTATTTGACTTAATTTTTCCCCTGACTATCCCTGGAAAATACTTAGGAAAATGCTGGCCTGTAGATAACAAATTATATTGAAAGAGTGTGGTTCAATGGAAGGAGTTTGGAGTTGCAAGTCTGCACTTGACTTTATGCCTCTAAACATAGGCTGTAAGACCTTCTAATGTCTCTTAAAGCTTCAGTTGTCTCATCAGTAAAAGAGGTTAATACCCGTCTGTCCAGCCTAAGATTGCAAATCCTTTGCAGTATACCTGACAAAGATTGGTATATTAGCACAGTCTTATCTAGATAAATGGTTCATTACAAATTTGACAAATACTGTAAATGAATTTAATTTCTTCTTCTGCACAGTTTTCTCTAATTCTACAGAATGATGATTAAAGATCTGACTTTTGTAGACCTATCTGTAGTCATTCTAAGTAGCATTTCTGTTGTCATCTAGATTCTTGAATTTATATCACACTTTTTCTTGACCAATTATGGTAATAGTCTAGATTCCTTAGATTTTAATTCTGTGACTGAGAAATCATTTTAACTTTTCCTCTGTTTTAATTTTTCCCTTATATAAGTAGCTGGAAGAAAGCCAAACAAGTTTTAAAAAATTCAAATCTGGGGACCAGCAGTTGGCGTAATGGCTGTGTCGCTGGACTCCCACATAGTCGACCGCGGTTCGCGTCCCGACCCGGTGGCTTAAACTCACGCCGGGCGCATGTGCGTGCGTGCCCAAGATCCCAAGAGGAGAATGGAGGAGAAGGGATTGCAGCGTGGCCATCCCCCCTGGGGGGGTGATTTCTCGCTTCATGTCTCTCTGTCTCTCTCTGTCTGGCGAGCGCACACGCCCTATAGCAAAAACCTCTCAAAAAAAAAAAAATTCAAATCTGTCTCATGGTCTTTTTTTTTTTTTTATTTTAAGTGAATGAGCAGCAATAATATGTTAGGTATTTTTTTAAATACAAAGATATTTAAAGAACCAAGATATGTTCATGTTCTCGGCATTTAAATTGCTTTAAAATACAATACAGCTTTACATGCTATTTATAGTAAACTCTTAAGAAATATATAAATAAGGATGCTACTATAGTCTTGATTCATACTGTGTACACATAATTTAGTCAGGGTTGTGCTTTGAAATGATAAACCAGACTATATCCTATGATGGTGAATATTAAAAGAATGCAAATAGGCATATGTGTTCTTTCCTTGTCTCATGCTGCATGTGTAGGAAAAGGAAGCACTGGGTAATTCATTGAGGTGACATAATAGCTCACTTACATTGAGCTCTTGCAAGTCCGTGACTGTTGTTAGCTCAGTATGTATTAGCACATTTAATCTTGTAATCGCCTGGTGAATACTAATAGTATTAATTATTTTGCATATTTTTAGATGAAGTAAGCTAGGCTTCATGAAGAGTTTTGTTTATCTTTGCTTTTTTAAACAGGCTTTGTTGGCCTCCTTGCTGGCAGTAGTAGGGTCAGAAATACCTGACAGTGATTAAAGTTTAAGTGCCACCCTTCCTAGACACCTCTAAGTTATCAGAGCCAAAGCAAGAGAACAAGGGTGAGAATATGAATGAAATTATTGGTGGGTAAGGGCTCAGCTGTGGAGCCAATCTGTCTGGATTTAAATGCGTGTGTTGTGCTCTTTACTGTTTAATCTTATATAACCTATATTTTTGTTACCGTAAAACAGGGATAGCAGTAATACCTACTTCACAATATTGTAAGGTTTAAATGAGCTAATACATGAAAAGTGTATCAGACACTTGGTAAATAATAAGTGCTAACTATTTATTGGTATTACTGTTTTATCATTAATAACACTAACTGGCTCAACTCTCAAGGCAGTAGAAACCAGAGACCCTAGCATTCTTGAGTAACCAGGGTTGAGCCTTTTATCCAGATATTGGCCTAGTCATCCCAGCTGTGGTGGTCAAGCAGTTATTTTAAAGATAGCATGACCTTTTGACATCTCAGTGGCTAAAAAGTACTATTTTGTTTTGTTTAAATTAATATTATCCAATACCAACACTTTTTTTTAACTTTCAAGTTATTTCTAATTTTTGTAAATATTATTTCTCAGACAAAATTCCAAATAGAGACATTATTATTATATGATTTTCTAATTGGAAGGATTGGGGGGAGAAATTGCTTTTAAAAAGTGGAAATTCCTTCTAACATCTACTACAATGAGAAAATTGAGAGGTTAAAATAATTTGACTGAAGTCATAGAGTTATTAAGTAGTGAGATTGGGGTTTAAAATCAGGAATTTAGGGACCAGCAGATGGCATAGTGGTTACGTTGCTGGATTCCCACGTAGCTGATCATGGTTTGAGTCCCAGACCCAGTGTCTTAAAAACTCATGCCCAAAGTCCTAAGAGGAAATCGGAGGAGAAGGGATCGAGGTATGACCATCCCCCCTGGGAGGATGATTTCTTTCTGTCTCTCCAGCAAGCATGCACACACCCTACAGCAAGCATCTCTCAGGAAAAAAAAAAAATCAGGAATTTAGTTCTGTATCCTTATTACTACTTAGTTCCTCTGCTTTTAAGTAAAATAAATACTTTTTTAATGAATGTGAATTTTCTCATTTAATTTTTTTGTAAAAATGGTATTATCTTAAGTTCGCCATGGAATAGGGGTTCCATTTAAAAGAAAAAAAAGGAACACCTTCCATTTCTATGTATTCTAGGGTTCTTTTCCTAAAAGCATATTGGCTTAGAGTAAAGCGAATACTGTGATTATCCACAAACTATAGTCTAATATTGTTAGTTTTGTTTTTGTTTCTGTTTTGTCAGAGGGCACATGCACTTACTGGATGGAGAGAGACTGAGAAGGATAGAGAAAGTAAGAAATCATTCCCCATGGGAAGTGGTCATGCTATGTTCTCAACTCCATCTCTCCTTTGGGGATTTTGGGCATGCACACACATGCACCTGATGTGTTTTTGTTTGTTTGTTTGGGTTTTTTTGTTTTTTTTTTTTTGAGAGAGAGATTTTTGCTACAGGGCGTGTGTGCTCACGAGACAGACGGACAGACAGAGAGACAGAAAGCCAGAAATCACTCCCCAGTGGGGATGGCCACGCTGCAATCCCTTCTTCTCCATTCTCCTCTCGGGATCCTGGGCACGAGCGCACTCGCCCCTGGCGTGAGTTTCAAGCCACCGGGTCCGGGACGCAAACCGTGGTCAACTAAATGGGAGTCCAGCGACATAGCCATTACGCTAACTGCTGGTCCCAGCAGTCTCTTTCTCGCTCAGAATAAATAGATGGATGAACTTCTGAAAAATTAGAAATTGGCTCAGATTTTCATTGTATTTGAAGTATTATATAATGGAATCAAGAACACTTTCATTTCAGTCTTAAGCCAAAAATTCAGGAGAGTTCATTTTCATGAAGTCCAGATTTTCTCCAATTGTGCATGATACTATCTTATGTAATGCTAGATATGACTGAGGTTAAAAATAGAACTTAGGTGCTTACTGAGTACTAAGTACTAAATTAAATGCTTTATAATCCAATTTTCAAAACACTCCCAAGGAAACAGGTTCAGAGGTTTTTTGCACTTAAAGTGTACCTGCTCCTGCGTAAATGTGAGAACTTTGACCTGCCCAGGTCTTCTGTCTTTAAAGCCCTACCCCTTTAAAAATATCTTATCAGGACCAGCAGTTGGCATAATGGCTACATTGCTGGACTCCCATGTAGTCAACCGTGGTTTGAGTCCCCGGACCCGGTGGCTTAAACTCAGGCTTTGAGAGTGTGTGTGTGTGCATGCGTGCCCAACATCCTGAGAGGAGAATGGAGAAGTGATTGCGGCGTGGCCATCCCTCACGGGGGGGGGGGGGTGGGGGGGGGGGGGGGGTGGGGGGTGTGATTTCTCACTTTCTGTCTGTCTTCTCTCTCTCTCTCTCTCTCTCTCTCTGTCTTTCTGGCAAGCGCATGCCCTCTATAGGAAAAACCTCTTTAAAAAAATCTTATTACCATTTACTGTCTTAACATTAATATTTCAAATCTGGGTCTGCTCCATGGTACAACGGTAATATGTCGTTCAAAAGAAGCCAGATCCCACATGATAGCTACAATTCACATTTGCTCCCTGTTCTTCCTGAAACACTCTGAGCGTGTGCCCAAGATCCAGTGAGCTAGATGACTGCAGGAAGGGGACCGTAGTGTGACCAGATCCTGTAAAAGTTGCTTATCTCTTTCTTGCCTCCTCGGTCTCTCACATACTCTCTCTTACTTTCATCTATTTGTGCATGCACTATTTTGAGTAAAGGGAAAATGTACAAATATTTCAAATTATTTGGAAGTCATTTCTATAAATATGCAAGTTAATTGTAGGTCAATATTAAAATGAACTAATTAGTTTTGGTTGAAGTGTATGTACTGAAAAAGTAGAAAATTGCCAGAAGCAGTCTTCTGGAGAAGAAAGCTTACTAGGAGTCAAAACTTAATGGAATGTTTTTTATTCCAATTCCCATAGAATCCAAGGACTTCTGAATATGTGTAGTTTTTCTTGCAGTATCTCATTTAAAGAAATAATTTTTTAAAATAGCTTTTTTAAAATAACAGCTTTATTTTATGCGCCACAAGACTCACATGTTTTAAGTGTAAAATTCACTCATTTTTAGTAAATTTATACAGGTGTGCAACTATAACCACAATCTAATTTCACAACATTTTTCTTACTCCCAAAAGAAACTTTACACTCTTTTGTAATCACTCTTCATTCCTACCCCCACCACCAGGTATCCACTAACCTTTTATCTTCCTAGATTTGTCTCTTCTGTATGTTCCATGTAAATGGGTCTTTTGTTTTGACTTATTAGCATATCTTTGAGTTTCATCATTTATTAACCCTGGATAAAGTGTTTTGACCCTCTCTTTGATTGATAAAGTAAGGTATAGTGGAATTATTTTCTTTAATTAATAAAGATAATAGTGATCTTTTCTTTCTTAACTAGAAGAGTCTTTAGTATTCATGATCCAAGATTATGTTAAATAGAAAGGCAGAAGTTAACTTAGCTTTGCTAAGATAACTTTTGGGAAAGATTATTAATCAGGCAGTATTTTCATTATGTAAATCCACTCAGAATATACTGTCATGTACCAGCAAGTTGGAAAGGAAACAGACTTCATAAATTATGTAGACTAGTATTGGTTTGCATTTACAGCAGTGCGCTCATTAAAGTTGGGCCAGGAAAAAACACCACTGTGCTTCTACTTTTCATTACATGTATAAACTGTGCCAACAGCAGATAGCCAGGACCTCTTTTGGGCTCCTCAGCAGCAGAATTTCTAGAAATTGCTCTTTTGCTCTGTGTCAGTGTTAATTTTATTCCTATTACCCATCCATTCTCTGTATTTCTCCTGTTTATCTGACCTTTGAAATGGAGTGAGAATCTGATTGACTCAGCTCAGGCAGATGTATGTCTTTGGGTCATTGTGAGGGAAGCAGATCATAGTGTGATGGAATGGAGAAGGGATTGCAGCATGGCCATCCCCCACAGGGGGTGATTATACAGTATCAAAAAACAGACATGATCAGGAACCAGCAGTTAGCGTAATGGCTATGTCGCTGGACTCCCACGTAGTCGACCGCGGTGCTGGTGGCTTAGAACTCACGCTGGGTGCGTGTGCATGCGTGCCCAAGATCCCGAGAGGAGAATGGAGGAGAAGGGATTGCGGCGTGACCATTTCCCCCTGGGGGGTGATTTCTCGCTTTCTGTCTCTCTGTCTCTCTGTCTGTCTGGCAAGCGCACACGCCCTATAGCAAAAAAAAAAACCTCTCCAAAAAAAAAAAAAAAAACAGACATGGTGCTGGGGGAGCCTTCCAAGAGTATAGTGAGAGTTCTGTCCTTTATTCTTAGTGATTGATGTACTTACATGAAGTGAGAGCTAGGTAGTGAATCAACCAAAACATGCATCTAATCTTTAAAGATTTAGCTCCTTGGGTTGGCAGCTGGCCCTGGCCCTGGTCCTGGCAGGTGGTTAAAGGCACTGGATTTCCACATGGGTGACCACGGTTTGAGTCCTGAACCTGGCAGCTTGCTTTCTCACGTTCCCTTTCTCCCTCTCTCTCTCTCTCTCTCTCTCTCTGTTTCTCTGGTCAAGTTAAAAAATAATAATAGCAAATAGAATTAAATGAATATTCAAAAAAATTTAGCTCTTTAAACCTTTAAATATTAAAGATGGTGGCTTGGTATTTGAGGGCTCTTGCTGAACTCTTAAAATTGCACTTCTAGTAAGTGCCACTAGCTCTGAAGGTGAATATTTTTAATCTCTTTTCAGGACTGAAAGGGAACAGCAGGGAAGAATGAAATGAGAAAGTCCATGGCTACATCTTTTCTCATGGCCAACCTTTGCTTGTTGCTATTGCGGTCTAAAGAGCTGGTGATAGCCTTGTCTCCATGGCTTTTTCCAGAACTTGGAGTTCTCCCAGTTCCACCACGAAGCTGTTTGTGAGGTGCCCTTCCTTCCATTCCCTCCCTTTCCTGTGTGAACCAGTTGAATTCTTTCCATCACCATCTAATGCAACTCAAGTCACCCTTCTGCCACAAGAATCCTCTATGGAATGTTACTTTCTTGCCCAGTTGATACAATTTTGCATTTTGGTTCTTTAACTCCTTTTTTTGCTGATGTTCTAGGTTATATTTATGTTTCTATATATCCTTTTATAATACTAGAATATCTGACAGCTTTATTATTAAAATATAACCTATAATCTGAAAGTTTGTTTTAGATATCTTATAGGGAAAGCCTCATTTATTTTTCTATGAGACTTTATTTTTTTTTAAAGGAGAGATTTTTGATATAGGGTGCATGCTCTCCCCAGAAAGACAGAGACAGACAGACAGAAAGCGAGACATCACACCCCAGGGAGGATGGCCACACCAGTCCTTTCTCCAGTCTCTTCTTGGGATTTCAGGCACACACGCACATGTGACCAGCATGAGTTTTAAGCTACTGTGTCCAGGGCTCTAACCATGGTTGACTACATGGAAGTCCAGTGATGTAAACATTATGCCATCTGCTGGTCCCCCAATCTCTTATTTCTTTTTTAGCTTTATAGAGATTTTCGAGTAAACAAGTGAACCTTTTCGAGCTTTTGAGACAGCAGTGTCCACATGTATAACCTCTCTCCTATTTCTGCTACCATCTTATCCTGGATGTGGATACTCTCTCTATTCTTTTTATTGAACAACCTCTTCATCTTTCTTGGGCTCCAACAGTCCAAACCAGGATATTTTTCAAGTAGATGCCCTCATTACCCTGCTTGAACTTTGACACCTTGTGCTTGATTACCCCCATAAATGTTCAACCATCTCACCTTGCCCACAGCAAGGCTCTGCTTATCCCACAAGTTTTCCTTCCACATCCTGCTTAGATTGATACCCAATGCCTGAACACCGTCATGTGGCTCTCTCTACCATAGCTGTGTGTCCATCTTTGTGTTGTGTGTGTGCATGTGTATGTGTGTGTATTTAATTCTATTCCTGATCCTGTGCCGTTGGACTGTGGTACAAGAAAAACTAGAGAAATAACCCAGC
Source organism: Tupaia tana (assembly GCA_026018925.1). Classification (NCBI taxonomy): domain Eukaryota; kingdom Metazoa; phylum Chordata; class Mammalia; order Scandentia; family Tupaiidae; genus Tupaia; species Tupaia tana. The sequence goes on from JAKSZU010000003.1 coordinate 51,755,858, forward strand.
TGACTGCTTCTAATACCTGTTCATTTGTATCTGCTCTTCTTGGTACCCCTGCTCATCTTTATAGTTACCATATATGTTGTTTTTCCCTTTGGTTGTTTCATACCTTTGTGGTTGCCCCAAACTTCCCAGCTTCTAAATCTTATCTAATGAGATTTTCTGCTATTTAGATGAGTTCAAGATTATTTGTTAGCGTATTTAATTACCTCAACCAGTTCAGAATATTCAGTATTTTTTTCTTTTTCATTCATGACGAAGTACATGCTCACACGTGTATGTGTGTGAGAGAGAAAAAAGCACCTCCTACAGGATCCACCTATACTGCGATTTGTTTCCTCTGCTCTTCCACCCTGTTGGATCGTGGGTACCCATGTTCATGCCCAGCATGTTTCAGGTGGACCAGGGTTGGGGATTCAAACCATGGTCACCATGTGAATCCAACTTCTCTTGTAAGAAGTGCACCACCGCTGTCTCATAGAGTCGACCATTTCGGTGTTTTTAGTCTCCTTACTTTACCTTCCTTTTTTGAAACACTTTTCTTTTTTTAGCTTCTATTAAAGTATATTGTTCCAGTTTTCTTCCTGCTTATCTAAGTTTTCTAAGTCTCCTTGCCTGACTTTAATTCTTCTGCCCTCTATTTGAATATTTATTCTTTTTAATATTTTCTTCTTGATCTCCTTAAGCTATTTGCTTTCCTTAGGTAATCAGATTGATCCCATAACATCCAAACACCTAGTTTATGCTCCAAGTTTCAGATTTTGTACCGCCCAAACTCAATTCAATTTTACCCATGATTCCTGGCTGTTTCTTAGGTCAAACAGCCATTTCAAACCTGTGTTTTTTTCATGTCATAGTTGTTGGTATCAGCGCAGCCATGGGTACTTAAGCTAGAAATTATCATCTTTGCTCCTTTCCCATGCCCCTATATCCAGAAAGTTTCCTATTACATATTTCCCTCACAAATATTACTTGTTTCAGACTATCTTTATACGTAGTAGTGCCTACTTGATTCTACTTGGTATTACGACTTTTTGAATGTTAATTTTTGGTATTTTAATTTGGATTTTTTTTATATTTGAAACTTGTGAGGGCCAGAATCTACCATAGTCCTCTTTACTGAATTAAAGAATACTCTTCAAGACTTTTTTCTAGACCTGAGCCAGTGTTTTACTATATTATTATTTGGCTTTCCCTAGGCAAAAGGAATTTGGCCATAATTCATGATTTGATTATATATATGTGTGGTCTATAATACCGTATTCCTAGGGTTAATGCAGAGAGGGATGTGGTTTTTTGGGTTTTTTTTGGGGGGAGGGGTTTTGCAAGAGTTTTTTTTTTTTTTTTTTTTTTTTTTTTTTGCTATAAAGTGCGTGTGCTTGATGGAGAGACAGAGAATCAGAAAGCAAGAAATCACCCCCCAGGGGGATGGCCACACCGCAGTCTCTTCTCCATTCTCCTCTCAAGATTTTGGGCACGCACACACACACACACACGCACTCTGGTGTGAGTTTTAAGCCACCGTGTCTGAGATTCAAACTACGGTTAACACATGGGAATCCAGTGACCCAACCATTACACTATCCACTGGTCCCCAGGGATGTGGGGGTTTTTTTTGTTTGTTTGTTTCATTTTGAAGAATTATTTTATTTAAATTTATTTATTTTTATTATTATTTTCCAGTTTGATCAGAGACAGGCAGAGAGAGAGAAAGAGAGAGAAAACAGACACTAGGTCTAGGACTTGAACTGTAGTCCTTGAACTGCAGTCAGCCATGTGGGAGTCCAGCATCTTTAACCACTACACTACCTGCCAGCCCCAGGGATGTGAGTTTTTTTTTTTAAGAATTATTTTATTTAACTTTTTATTATCATTATTATTTTCCAGTTTGATCAGAGAGAGACAGAGAGAGAAAGAGGAAGTGAGAAAGCAAGCCACCAGCTCCGAGACTTGAACCGTGGTTGGCCATGTGGGAGTCCAGCGCCTTTAACCACTATGCCACTTGCTGGCCCCGCCAGGGATGTGGTTTTAATAGTGGGAATATAGTAAGTCATTGTTCTTTTAATTACTTACAATGAATGCAGTCTTTGATAAGTAGCTAGATTTTAGTCTGCTAATGATAATGTTTTTAAACTTGGTGTTTGAGTCCAAATGTTAAAAATTAGCTATATATGTTTTTAAAATGATTGAATTCTAGAAATAGGTTTTCTTTTTTAAAAATTCACATTCTCTCCCCCAAAAAGGATTTCATTTTTTTTTTTAAGTTTCAGTTTTTTTATTTGCCTTCCACTCAAGTGTTTTTATAGAATAAAAACACTTTTAGTTGATACAGTTTTGATAATGATTGCTAGCAGAAGAAATAAATGACAGTTGAAGCAAAGAGATTACAAAGACAATTCTTTACTCTAATTAGACATGTCTATTGCATGATTTAGATTTCTTTTTCCAGTTAGGTTATCTTAAATTTGAATACTTATCCATTTAAGATATCTTCCAGGTAAAACTAGAATAAGGTAATATCTTTAATGATTAGGTTAAAAATCTTCTGTGGTTTGGCTTCTCGTACTATTTTAGAATTGCGGGAAAAAAATTGTTCAGAAGCGTTGTATTTGGTAATTATGCATTTGAAAGAGTTAAGCTCTTGGCATTTTTTCAGACCATATCTCTTTTTGTCTGACATCAACATCATTCATAGTTTATATTTTGTAATGTAATGACTCAGCTTCCTCGTTTGGTTTATATAATTAAAGTCACCTGAGTGTCTGACTTATATAAAGTGTGACTTCTTTAGGAGGGGGTGTGTGTCATATAATGGGCAATTAGAAGCATTGAAACAGTGTATTAATCAAACTAAGGCATTGTAAATTTTTAAAAATGAAATAGGGTAGCATACAAATGGAGTAGTAATTAGAATTACTATTCAACATAGTAGATTTTTACAAATTATTTATTTAATTCCATTTGTTGTTATTATTTTTAATTTGACCAGACAGAGAGAGAGAGAGAAAGTGAGAAAGCAAGCCTTCAGGTCTTGGACTAGAACTTTGGTTGGTCATATCGGAATCCAGCACCTTTATCCTCCACGCCACTTGCTGGCCCCGCTTTTCAGAATTTAAGTGAGATTCAGAAAAATGAAACTATGTATGATGTGGTGGGAAAAATTAGAACACTAACTTAGTGTTGTGGTATAAATGTTACTAGTTAAGAAAACTAATACTTAAAATATATTTGCAAATCTGGGCTTCATTTCTCTTTGCTTGTCTTTATTGTGAAGTTTTAATCTTTTAACTAAGCACTTAAGCTAATTATATTATTGCTAGCTACCTTTTTGAAGCTAGACACCTTTTCTTTAGCCTTGTGATACCTGAGCCACTCCTGGTCTAAATGTGATTACCTAGGGGATAATTAGATTGCCTCAGAGTACCTTTTCAAATTGTTTTTCAAAGATACTTTTCTAAAATTCCTAAGTCACCATCTAATCTAGATTTTGACATTTGTACTTCTAATACCATCATATTAAGTATAATTTTTTTCTTAGGAGCCAGTCTATAGACAAAAGTATTCTTTTTCTCTACCAGTCTCTATCAGTCCTCCCCTTCCTCATCTCTTTTCTTTCCAGTCTTCCCTGCCTCCATTTTCCCCCTCTGTTCTCCCTTGTTTACTTCCTCAGTTTTGTTTGTCTCAGTGTATGTAGAAAAATACAAAATTAGAATTATGGTAAGAGAGGGTAGATGATTTCCTATAAAGTTCAGTGATATGACTGTGAAACAATTTCTTAGATAACTAGTTGGAGTTTAGTGTCCAACAGGCCAGGGTTAGAATCTGGTTTATAAAAATTAGTATATATCCATTGTGGAAAAAAATGTTGTAGTATCAACAAATATAAAACAGAAAGGAAAAATGCTATTTTTTCCCTGAAACTTCTTAGACATAATCACTATCAGTGGTTTTCATATATCCTTATACATATCTACTTTGTATATTTACATATTAGCTACATTAATTTCAAGTTTATGTTTATTTTCCTCTTATATAGCAGTCTTCACTAGGGTCACAAAGCATCTAACTATTCATTTAGCTCTATTTCAAATTCTGTTTCTTTTCTTTTTCTTTTTCTTTTATTTTATTTATTTATTTATTCATTTATTAAAGCCTTTGCTATTTACTGTAGGGAGAGTACCTTCAAGGGGTGGGGGTGGGGGCACATCTGGATCCTACATGGGTAACGGAGTGGTTGAGTCCTGGACCTAGCAGCTTGAGAATCATACAGGGCATGTGTGGTGCATTCCAAACTCCGAAGAGGAGAATAGAGGAAAAGGGATTGAAGCATGTCCATCTCTCCTGGGGAGTGATTTCTCACTTTCAGTCTCTTTCCTGAGAAGATATGCAACCTACAGCAAATAATAATAATTGGCTGTCTATACAACTACCCATACCTTATTACCTTTGTGTTTCTGAGTAACTACCAACAACGCATTATTTGAGTATATGACCTTTTGTTCCCATATAAAGTTAAAAAGGTGCTTTTTAAATGCCCCAATTCTAGGAGCCATTGAGGAGAGAGGGGGAGAACTGTTACAAAGTACCTAAAATTTGAAAGTAGCCAAAATACTCCATAGTAGTTTCTTGTTTTGTTTTTTTCTCTTCAAAGATATGATCTGATTGAAACTCCTGGTCTATTAAACCAAGGTTGCTACTATGCTTTTGAGAATCTTTTGTATGGCATTTTAAAATAGTGTAACTTCTCTCTTCCTGACCTTTTACAGAGAACTGTAATTGAGCCTGGCCTTGTGATTTTACTTTATACAGAAGAAATACAAAAAAGAAACAGTTATCATGTGACTTAGTCAAGTCTGCCAGTATTTGTGTGTCATAGGTAAAACAGAAACTGGAAAATGTGTCAAGTTGCTAGTTTTCGATTTTGGCAGCTCAGCTCTGAAAATTATTCTTGACAACTCATGACCCTAACTCTTGAAAATGTAATTCTTTTTCCTAATCTAAGTATCAGTTCTTTTCTTGCTTAATGATGACTGACAACAGAATTACTTTTCTTTCAGGGAAAGAACGTGACCTCAATTATAGGTGTTCTGCCAGATTTCAGCTTGGAATAAAATAAGACTTTAGGCCAAAATGGCTCTTTAGAATTCCTTCTCTGTGTCTTCTAGGATCCTACCTCCACTCTGATTTTATGATGCCCCTGATAAGCTACACATGTATCCCAGAAAACAAACAATTTTCAGAGATTTCACACTGCTCTCGTATGTAATGGTAATTTGTTACCTTAAAAGGACAAATTAGTCCCAACCCAAAATGTCTTCGACCTTTTTTATGAAAAAGAGGCCTTCAAAATTCAACAGATACCTCGGGCATTTTCTTTTTCTGAGATCAATTCTTGGATATCGACCCCTTATCTTGAGCAGAGCTCTGTGTCTGAGTACTTGGCAGGGCGGGGAGAGAGGCCCAAAGGGTCAAACTAGTTCTGGCTATACAACTAGCCCATACATTAACAGTCTTCATTAAGTCAGAAAGCATCTAAATACTCACTTAGGTCTGACTGGTCTGGTGAGAGGGGACATGCCCTAGTGGGGAATTCTTTGGTATCAGAGGAAAATTTCTACTTGAAAGGAGGCAAGAAAATGGGGGAGGGCGGCTGCTTGATTTTACTGTAGCTGACTGAGTCACCCTGAGATAACTGAACAACCCAGGTGGAGTGAAAGACTACCTGGCTGCTGTCTCTGGACTGGCTTAATCACACCATCCTAAGTCCCTACCTTCCACCCCCATACCCTTCAGAGCCATGCAACTCCTACATTTGGCCCCTTTTCTTCCTTTAGAAAGTGTTAATAAACCTTTCTGTTCACTTACTCTCTGCATCTGTGATTACGTTCACAGTTGACAACACAGAACATCCGAACATACATCACTGAACAGAACTGAACATTTCCTTCTGAAACGCTTGCTTTGAGGTTAATAGCACCCTCAGTTTTCTGTTAAGAAAGGAGTCTATTTGCTTAAGTAAGAGGTCAGTTTTGGTAGTATTTTCAAAACAAAAGAAGTCTACTGCAGAGGAGAGTTGTTGTTTCCAGTTACAGAGACATTTCATTGCTTGTCTTTGAAAATGACACTTACCTAGTTAAAAAAAAATTAAAACACCTCAAGGGGTTTTATTGCAATGAAAATTGTCCTCCTTCTCATCTACCACATCTTTGAATAAATTTGCCTCCAGTGAAACAACTCACTTTATCCTGTAGATTTTTATAGGATTACTAGACAGATTATGTGGACAGAAGTCTGACTGCTTTTTCTATTTTTCCAAGGTCCTTTCCAGAGGGCCTAGGGAGGATCACGCCCACAGATGTTGAGACCATTTTGGCCCTTTAGTGACAGGATTCTTCCCATATCCTGCCCTTGGCATAGTATTGCAGTATCTTTGTGATGTATATTAAGCCTCCTTATCATCACTGTTAAAAGCACATTCCTTTCTGATCTTAGGGACCTTCCTTTTCCAAGCACCACCCTGAAAGCTGTAAGGCCTACCTATCACCTGCAACCCCTCCTCCACATGCCCCACCTTTTTGGGCCGGACCAATGGAAAAACTTTTCACTACATTCCAAACTCTGTCTTTTGCTCTCAAAATAAAATAAAAGGAACCCCTGTACCTGATCACCCCGAAAGGCGTGCTTTGCCTCCTCTCTGGGCCTAGTTTACTCATTCTGCTTGGAAATAAACCACATTAATTATTAATTAGTTTAGAGTTGGTTGTTTTCCATTGACACTATCTATTCACCCCACCCTCTCTCCACTCTTTAAGGTTTACCCTCTCATTCTGAATTACTCCGATAGGAATTATTCTTGTGGTATCTATATTCCTATACTTAGACTTTCTGACTTTAAGGAAGATTATTGTTAAAATTCAGAATTTAATAAGATAGAGGCAACTTAGTCACCAGAAGTTGATTGTTTCTGACCTAGGGCTTCTTAGCCCTGTTTTTTTTTACAGAGACTTTGGTAGTTTTAGTTACATGTGAGTGAGTTGTTCATTCTAGGTAGCTTGCTCTAGATGTTTTATACGAGTTTAATTTTCAAGGTATATCATAACACTATTTTAAAAATAACGGAGCTTTGGGACCAGCAGTTAGTGTAATGGCTATGTCGCTGGACTCCCACGTAGTTGACCACGGTTTGTGTCCCGGACCCGGTGGTTTAAAACTCATGCCAGGCGCGTGTGTGTGCGTGCCCAAGATCCCGAGAGGAGAATGGAGGAGAAGGGATTGCAGCGTGGCCATCCCCCATGGGGGGTTATTTCTCGCTTTCTGTCTCTCTCTCTCTGTCTGGTGAGCTCACGCGCCCTATAGCAAAAACCTCTAAAAAAAAAATAACGGAGCTTTGTGGTGAACCAGACAACAGGATTTACAGAACTAGAGGAGTGGATATGAATCAGCACTCAAGAGAGGATAATAGAAATGACGAACTTTTGGGACCAGCAGGTGGCGTGATGGCTAAGGTGCTGGACACTCTCACTTGGCCGACCACAGTTCAAGTCCCAGACCTGGTGGCTTGCCTTCCCATTTTCTCTCTTTCTCTGTCTCTGGTTAAATTAAAATAAATGAATGAATAAATAAAATTAAATAAAAACTTCTTTTTTAAAAAAAGAAACGACAGACTTTTATGGAGTCATTTAGTAAGTTCTATTATTTTACCTCCTTTGTCTACCTTGAAAACGTTCTGGTACTTATAATTACTGATTCTTTGAAATGAGATTTTTTTAAAAAAGCATGTCTAGTTGAAAGGTCTTTTGGGTAAAATGTGAGTTGGAAAATGCTCCTGTGAATTTCTTTGTAATGTCTTTGCCTATTTCTGGTCATTATCTATAGTCTCTTAAGTATAATTATCTCAAATGTTCCTAACTTTGTAGCATTCTAGTTTTCAATTAGTATAAATAATGAAAATCCTCAGTCATAACTGTATGCAGTTGATTCATTACAGTGTCCTGAAAGGAATAGGTATAGGAAATTAAGTAGAAACTAGAGACCATAGGAGGTAATAGCAAAGAACATGTGGATAGGAACAGTAAAGAAGTTTATTGGGGCTAGCCTGTGACATGGTAGTTAAGGTGGCTAGATGCCACATGGCCAACTGTGAGTCCAAGTCTTGGACCCCATTGCTTCAATGACACATCCAGTGCATCTGCAAGTGTGCCCAAAATCCCGAAAGGAGGGTGAGATGGAGAGGAAGGGATCCCCATGGGGGTTTCTTTCTCACCTACACCCCCCAAACAGCATGCACATGCCAAATTATAAATAAATAAATATAGAATTCCCTAGGGCAGTATAAATTATTAAATCATAAATTTAATAATTTATAATTATTAAATTATAAATAAATAAATATAGGATTCCCTAGGGATGGCTACAGTCCCTTCTCCTGTTGGGATTTTGGGCACTTACACACACACACACACACACACACACACACACACACCACATGTTTTGTTTTTTTTTTTTAAGCCACTGGGTCCAGGGCTCAAACCACGGTCAACTTCTAGGGAGTCCAGCAGTGTAACCATTATGTCATCTGCCGGTCCCAAGTTTACATTTCTAATAAGTTCCAAGTGATACTAATAGTGCTGGTTCTATAACCATACTTTTATAACCACCACACTACTGTGTTGATGCCAGAAGTCTCAGACAGAGCTAAATCTAACCTGTGTTAAATGAATGCTGTGTTGCTTGTATTGTATTTTTCTATGAAAAAATGCATCATGACTTTCCTGATGACCCAATAATTAGAGGATAGTTGTACCTATTTGATGGGTATTATACCAGCAATAATCATTTAATATAGTACTGTTGTCTTTTTTTTTTTTTTTTTTTTTTGTAGATTGGAGCATATGATCAACAAATATGGGAAAAATCTGTTGAACAAAGGGAAATCAAGGTAACAAGTTTATATCATTTTATTTATCCTGAAACATGGTTCTATGAATTATTAATTACATTTTATTTTATATTGTTCCATATACTTTTAAGGTATAAATCAATATTTATTCAATCTAAACTCTGAAATAAAGAGGTAAACTCTTTTATGATGGCAGTCATGTGTCTTTTCTGCATCCTTCTGTTCTTTTACATTTAATTTCTAATGATTATTTTCTGTCAGCTTTTTTCCCCTTTCACTTGTCACCTTATACTTCTAGTTTGCTTTTCCTCCCTTTTGATGCTGTCATTGCTCTGTACAGTTTATTAAAGTGGTAAGTTTTTCAGGATTTTTCTCGCCTGAGTGATCCTGTGCAAATGCTGCTCTGCTTAATTGAGATCTGCTTTTTGGTGCTACTAACAGAATGACTTGGACATAAAAAGAGTTGCTGAAAAGTTGGTCATATTTAAAAAGAAATTTATATTTTTCATTTGCATAGATACTAATCAGTGTGTTCGTGCACGAGCTAAATTTAATCTGGGCCCATAGACTGTTATTTTAGTTCCTTCAGTTTTCTGTTTTGTATAGAAAGATTTATATTATATTGAAAACCATTATCTAGTTATTTAAAAATCTGTCCAAGAAATTTATCAGTGTTTATTAAAGAGCAAGATTCTTGCTATTTGTTAATTTTAGTCTTTATGCTCTTTTTTGTGAAGGATTAATACACTTAACAAAGTTGTGGTATGTGTTAAATATAGAATTAAGGCATTAGGACAGAAAGATAAAATAGGTTATAGTTTTGTGGGTGAGATACACAATTACAGGTGAGATAAATCCAACTAAGAGAGGCATATGTAGGGGACAGCAGGTGGCATATTGGTTAAGGCACTGGACTCCAATCAACTGCCAGATTGGAGTCCCAAACCTGGTGGCTTGCTTTCTTACACCACCACCACTGCCTCCACCCTAGCTCCCCCCACCCCCCGCCGACTCTGGTTGTGTGCACTATAGCAAATTAAAAAATAATAATAATAGTAAAATTAAATAAATATATTTTTTAAAAAGAGAAAGAAGCATGTATAAGCCTTTGTAAGGAAGCACAGAGGGAGACAGCTCTATGGAGGTAAAGAAAGACTTCACTGAGGGAGTGTCTCATGAGCTGAGTTAGTTAGACATGAAGGAGGAGAATAGGAATAACATTTCACACAGACATTCCATGTCTATTTTTCATTATAAATAGACATAATGGAAGAAAGAACTTGACAGAGTTAAGAATCCTCAAGGAGTTTGATTTAGTAATAGGTTGGATAGAGGAAAAAGATTAAGTGGTTAGATGTAAAACTAGAAAGGGAAGTGGAAGTCAGATTATGGAAGGGCTTAAATGCCTTATCCAAGAGGTTGGATATAATCTGAAAAATAGCTGAGAAAATACTGAAGGATTTTTAGCAGAAAATTAAATATATTTTAATAAAATTTTTTTTTTTTGGAGAGATTTTCGCTATAGGGCACATGCGCTCGCCAGACAGACAGAGAGAGACAGAAAGCGAGAAATCACCCCCCAGGGGGGATGTTCACGCCGCAATCCCTTCTCCTCCGTTCTCATCTTGGGCATGCACGCACACGCACCTGGCGTGAGTTTTAAGCCACTGGGTCCGGGACGTGAACTGTGATCGACTACGTGGGAGTCCAGCGACATGGCCATTACGCTAACTGCTGGTTCCCTATTTTAATAAATTTGAGCAGGCAGCGCTGTGTTAGGGCATAGTGGGAGAAGAGTAGATCCAACATTCTATTTTAGAAATACTCAAGTGGTACTTGGAGGAGAGATTTGAGAGTCTTAGTATATAGAGAACATATATGTATAGGGATACACACACTTCTATATATGTTATACACATTATAAAGATACAGCCATAGAAGTGAATAGAATTCCACTGAATCATGACAGAGAAGGGCTGGGAATGAACATTGGGGTCCATCAGTATTTAATGGGTAGGCAAAAAAAGAGAAGCCACATAAAGAAGGAAAGAGAGTAGGAGATTCATGAGAAAATAGTCTGGAGAAGAGTATCAATAAAAGTTAGTATAGTCAAGCAAATAAAATATATCATGGAGGTCTAGTAAGATTCATTAAGACCTTTTATTCTTGGGACCAGCACATGGTGTAATGGTTGCATCGCTGAACTCCCATATTGTCAACCATGATTCGAATTCACAGACCCAGTGGTTTAAAACTCAATGCCAGGCACGTGTGTGTGCATGCCCAAAATCCCAAAAGAAGAATGGAGAAGAGATTGCAGCATGGCCATCCTCCCTGGAGGGTGATTTCTCTCTCTCTCTGTCATCTCTGTTTCTCTGAAGTTTACAAGTGTACTCTGTAGTTTAAAAAAAAAAGTCTATCTTTAAAAAAAAAAAACCTTTATTCTCTGACAATTAAAAAGCTTTAGCCCTTTGGAAAGGGCACATTAAGTACTTTGAGAAGGTTGTGTTTTCAGTCAGCTCTGGATGTTTTTTAAATTTAAAAACCTCAGAAAACTACATAAATAATCTTTTAGTTTTCAGAAGTCATTTATCACAAATTACTACATTACATATGTAATTTCCTCCTTTTAAAAATAATTACTTTAATAAGTAAATACAGCTTAGGATAAGGAAGAATTATATTAGGTGTTACTTAGTACTGGTCAGGATGATCTTAGGAAAGGTTCAGACCTATCACTTCTTTCTGTGAACTATTTCTTCCTTTGAAGATAATACTTCGTAATAGTAATTGAAGAATTAAAAATAGTATTAAGTCTTCTGTTATTTTGGATTATAAGAGTCTGTTGACAGAGCTTCAAAGTACATTCCTTACTGGCTAGACATTCTGGTGACTCTGGTGTAGGTAAATTATTTATAGTATAAAATGATTTTGTATTTACCTCAAGGAAGGTAAAGAGGTAACTGTTATATTAATGTCAATAGTTTATATCTTAGGGAACCAGCAGTTAGCGTAATGGCTATGTCACTGGACTCCCACATAGTCGACCGCGGTTCACGTCCCGGACCTGGTGGCTTAAAACTCACTCCGGGCGCGTGTGCGTACGTGCCCAAGATCCCGAGAGGAGAATGGAGGAGAAGGGATTGTGGCGTGATCATCCCCCCTGGGGGGTGATTTCTCACTTTCTGTCTCTATGTCTCTCTCTGTCTGTCTGGCGAGCACACGCACCCTATAGCGAAAACCTTTCAAAAAAAAAATAGTTTATATTTTATAAAAGCCAAAATATTCTGTTTAAAGGACACTGTACCAAATGTATTGAGTTCATTCTATGTAGTCCATTCTCTCATTAGTTGGCAAAGGAGTGAGCAACTAGTAAAGAAGTCAAAGATGTGTAAATATGTATGTTGGAAATGCTTATTTTTGAATTAAAAATCCATAGTTGTTGCTAAATTGTAAAATCTTTCATACATTGCTAAACATTTTAGAAATCATAACTAAAACCTTTGCTTAATTTTCTTATCACTTTGACCAAAATTTGAAAGTAAATTCAGAATTTTTTCCAGCCTTAGTACCCATAAGGCTTTTATGAGGGGACTTCAAAAAGTCTGCAGAAAAATGAAATTAAAATACAAGTTTATTTTGGTACAAAAAAAAAAAAAACCTTGAAATCTATATGTAGTTTTCATAATATACATTTTCCATGAGCTTTTTGAAGATGTCTTGTAATGCTTCAGCAAAAAGCTTATAAAGTCATAGGAAAAAGAGGGTTGGGGAACTCAACAGAATTTCCAGAAAAGGAAACTGATGTTTCTATCCTTTGATGGAGTCTAAGTACTACAGTAGTTCCACACGCAGGACATCTGATCTGGACCAGTGAACAGAAATACTTTCTAAACACTTCATTTTCTGCCTCAGTGTTATATTTTTTTAAATGCAGTTTTGTTTTTTTAAGTCATCACACAGTAGAAATGTACCATAAGGGTTTAAATGTAGAACAAAAACAGCATTTTGATTCTTGGGGATTAATTGCATTTATATTGCTTGATTATACTTTCTAGTTTATGCCTAAATCAGTAGTTTTAAAATTTCATCCTTTTTAATTTTTAATGTTATTTTTCATTTGCGTTTACTCAGCTTTTTGAAGGTCTATGATAGTTATAACTGAAAGCTATCCTACCCGTGTGAAAGTAAATTTACCCAAAACCAATGTAAAATTTTCCAACTTAAAATACCTACTTAATTAAAATCAGATTTTGTAAAAAAAAAAGGACATCTTGGTGCTAAGATCTTTCATTTGTGTAAAATCATTACTATTTGATTTATCCGTGACATTTTTCTATTTTTAAAACTTTAAATATTCTAATAGTTTACTGTGAACAGGAAATTTTATTGAAACTGGCAATTACGGTGTGGCTCTACAATATAGCTCAAAATAAATATGCTTTAATAGAATATAATATAGGAAATGACCCAAATAAACAAGGTCAAGTAGAATGAGCATGTTGAAAAACAACATAGTTTCGTAAATCAAGACAATTTACTGTTTTTCTTAGAAGGACTTTAGTTGAAACAATCTTGATAAAACATTTTATATGTAGCAGTAATCTTCAGATTAGTCAGCATTGACAATATTTTTTTTTTCTTCAAATTGTTGGAGAAAGAATTATTGGAGACAGAAAACAGTTACAATAAGTTACCGTTTCAAATTTTTTACACTAATGAAAGTGAAATTGTGGGATGACTTTGCGAAGATATTCAGGTTCTTAGTGTTTTGGACAGTGAATTGAACAACACATGTCAATAGTCAAAGACAAGGTAATTTACTAAGTGAAAATTTAAGTACCCTCCCGAGAGGTAAGAGCAGGCCCAAGCAGTGAGAGAGGGAGAATGGCTCAAAGACCCCCTGATTTACATTCTGTGAGGTTTATAATTTTTTAATATGGGTAGTGTCTGTTGACCATTGGCTGGGCCCCACTGATTGTTTTCATCTCATTGACTCTATCCAATGTGGTTGGACCCACTGATTGACTGTATCGAATGTGGATTAATCAGCTAGACACCCCCCACTGGAAATCTTCTGTCTACATGACCCTGGGTAGGGAATTTTCTGCCCTGATCAGTTTTTCTACCTAGCCACATAGGCAGATATTCCAGCCCCTTTACCCACTTCCATTTTCTAGCTTTCTACTGCCTCACAATTCTATTGTTCTAAAATTCATACCAAATCAAAATAGTGCTTTACTAATGAATTTTTGTTTAAAACATTTATTATTAGAATTGGCTTTCCAATTTGTAAAATCTTGGGAATGAATTATAATTCATTGGCTGCTCCATTGTAACCTTAAGATGGAAAATGAAATATAGATTACAGTTGAATCTCATTATTCATGATTGTTACTTTCTGTAAAGTCACCATGAACACTGAATTAGCAAATATTGAACTCTTGCTTCTAGGGGAAGTACTGATTGCTGTGAGTCTGTGGTCACAACACTTTCATCAGTCAATCAATACCTAAACTCATTTATGTGTATTTCCATTTAAAGGTACCTTAGGACCAACAGCGTTATATCTTATGTCTGCCCAGAGGTTTTCTTACACACATTTTCTCCATAAAGCCTTCTTGCACTTAACACTAGACAGTACTTAAGCACTGTGCATGGGGCCATCTTGAGTGACAGACTTACAGACAGAAAGCACAAAATGTAAGAAATGAAACACTGAATAGACTGAAAGCAACCTTTGTTTACAGTAAGGAGAATGAAGCAAGAAGATAGATGTCATCTTTTTTGCGACTCAGCTGGGAATGTACATATGGATGACTTTTTTTATTTTTTTTTTTTTTTTGCCACTGTGCATGTCTGCAAATGAGAACAAACGCACTGCGTATTGATTGAGGATACAAATGAATCTTAGTAGGAGAAATTACGGATCTGAGAGTATATGGATTGACGGCATATAATATCTTCAACCCTGATCCATTCTTTGTCCTTCATTTTTATTTTTGTATTTTTGACTGGTTTGCAACTTCAGATGGACACACTATTAGAAGGGTTCAAAGATTAGTTGCATCTCAGTTTCGTGGTACATGTTTGTTTGGCTTAGATGTTTCAGTTAGATCTGACCTCAATTGCTGTCCTCTTTTTTTTTTTTTTTTTTTTGTGAGAGATTTTTGCTAAAGGGTGCATGCGCTCGACAGACAGACAGACAGACAGACAGAAAGTGAGAAATCACCCCCCTGGGGGGATGGCCACGCCGCAATCCCTTCTCCTCCATTCTCCTCTCAGGATCTTGGGCACACATGCACATGCGTCCGACGTGAGTTTAAGCCACCAGGTCCAGGACTCGAACCGCGGTCGACTCCGTGGGAGTCCAGCGACATAGCCATTACGCTAACTGCTGGTCCCATGTCCTCTTTTGTTTTAAATACAAATAGTACTTAAGCAGGTTTTTTACTTTAGAGAATTGCTGTTACTTGGATTAGGACCAACAACATGATTTACTGTGCAAATTACTTGATTAATTGAACGAATAGTAAACAAATCATCTGACACACCTGTGTCATCTCTCAGGCCTTGGCTCATGAAGAGTTGAGCCAAGCTCTATTAATTCTTAACATTCTAATCTTAAGTAATAAAGTAATTTACTTTTCCATAGTTTTTTCCCACTAATTTTGAACTCCACCTCCACTCTATACTGATGGTGGAAACTAAATCTTAGTTAATGTTCAAGTTTAAATTAATTCAGTTCACCTTAACTGCCTCCTCCTCCCCCACTTTCAAGTCCTAGCATCTAAGATCTGAGGTGATGAGGTGGCATTATAATCTGGTCAGTGGTTGGCATGTTAACATTGTGGCAGCCCTGAGATGCGCATCATCCTATCTGGGTCTAAGCTGATACCACCCCTTATTTGCTGGCCTCTGCCGAGAAATCTGCATCCGTGTATGGTCCTCAGCTCTGTGATCTGCTGCTTTCTGCAATAACACCCTCAGCATCATACTTTAAGAGCCTTTTGGGACCACAGTGCCCTTAGCCAGCCTCAGCACTCTTAATGCCAATATGAGCCCAAATGCAGTCTCCTGAACTGCCTCAGGCTGTATACCCAAATTTGCTTGGTAGCCATAGTCTTTGTATTAGAATTTTATTCTTAGTAAAAAAAATTGGCCTCGCATGTTTCACACATTTCTAAAATATATCCTTTTGGAAAGTAATATAATTTATTACACTCCTATAATTATGTTCCATTTGTAATAAATGTAAAATGTATCCTATTTTTCTTCAATATACTACTTAAAGATTTTATTTTAAATTGAAATCTGTAGAAGTCAATTTTATTTATTTATTTATTTTTGCTATTCTGGATTTAAATACAGGTACAGACAAGAACACCTGTATTCATACACACAAATTGAATTTCAATACTACTTTTAATATATTCTAGGGGCTAAGAAATAAACCAAAGAAAACTGCACATGTGAAACCAGACCTCATAGATGTTGATCTTGTAAGAGGTGAGTCTTGGATAAATAAATGCTTAATACAAATAGATATTGACCTTGAAGGAACAGAAGTCAAAATTGTGGAGAGTTCACCACAAAATAAGTAAGCCTCCTCAGGTTAATAAAGAGGGACCAAGATGAGTCTTACTCAAGGGCTTAAGTAACCCAAGGATTAATGCAAGGTCTCAGGATAAAGCCCCCAATGTAAGCTTTTTTTCCCCATAACGCACTTGCACTTGTTGGAGAGAGACAGAGAGAGAGAAAGTGAGAAATCACCGCCTGTGGTGATGGCCATGCCACAGTCTCTTCTCCATTCTTCTCTCTGGAGTTTGGGCACACACACCCAAGTGCCTGGCATAATTTTCAAGCTGCTGGGTCCAGGACTCAAACAGCCATCAGCCATGAGGGAATCCAGCACTTTTAACCACCATGCCGCCTGCTGTCCCCAAAACCCCAGAAATAAGCTTTTACAACACAGGAAACCAACAAACCCCCAACTGACAAGCATTCACCTGTATCTGATAGCCCTGAATTCCTAAGAAACATGGACCGTGGTCCCTCCCATCCAACCCCTACCTACAAAGTTTCCATTATCTCCCCTTATGTAGATTAAGACTTTAAAAAGGAGATCCTCCCTGCCACTCCCACAACCTGCTCAGGTCTCACCCTGGGCACTGTCTCCAGAACTCTAATAAACCTAAGTTCTTACATTTCTGTCTTTGGTAAATTCTTTTACCACTCTCTCACTGACCCTCAGATGCCCCACTGCACCACTGTAAGAACAGATTAGATATACATAGGGATAAGGAGATTCAAAAAAGTAATGGGAAATGCCTACTGTGACAAATTATGTGCGGATTTCAAAAATATTTTCCATCAAAATAACTCATATTTTAATTCTATTTTTCCACAACCTTTTTTTTTTTTTTGAGAGGTTTTCCACTATAGGGCGCGTGCGCTCGCCAGAAAGACAGAGAGATAGAAAGAGAGAAATCACCCCCCGGGGGTGGGGGGTGGCCACTCAGCAATCCCTTCTCCTCCATTCTCCTCTCGGGATCTTGGGCACGCACACACACGCATCCAGCATGAGTTTAAGCCACTGGATCCGGGACTGGAACTGCAGTCGACTATATCGGAGTCCAGCGACTAGCCATTACGCTAACTGCTGGTCCCTCCACAAACTTTTTGAAGTGCTCTTATATTTATACAAATAAAAAAAGATTGAGCCTAACTGAAGGGAGGAATAGTATGAAAAGGAATGGAAGATAAATAACATTGACTAGTTTCTTCACACTAAAGATGATATAAGTAAAAAGAATAGCAGTTTTTGTTTGCCTATAGAACTTGATTATCAAGATTAAAGTGACAATTTGTAAGTGAAACTGACGTTTGAATATTGACTTATATTTATGAAATATGTGGAAAAAATCCTACTATTTCAATTAATAGTTTTCAAAGTACCTGAATTTGTGACAGCATGAAGGATGTTTTTAAGTATTTGGATGGTTCTTACTATAGCATAGTACAGAATAAAATTATATATGTGTTCTCTTTCATACATTAAAATTTTTTCTGAGAAAATTTATAATAGTACTCTTCACTTTATTTTAACCTTTTTTAGGGTCCGCATTTGCTAAGGCAAAGCCTGAAAGCCCTTGGACTTCTCTGACTAGAAAAGGAATTGTTCGAGTTGTATTTTTTCCCTTTTTCTTCCGTTGGTGGTTACAAGTAACATCAAAGGTCATCTTTTTCTGGCTCCTTGTTCTTTATCTTCTTCAAGGTATGATTGAATGATGAAAATGCATTTTGCTTTTAACTTTCAGAATGTTATATTTGTAGAGTTACTATAAGGCTGTATCTGAATATATCCTAACTACTAAGTGAAATATGAGTATGTTAATAAGACACAACACTAATTTGATATGAAAAAGTTTGAGAAAGCAAAGCAGTTATTTTTCAATATAATTTTTTTTTCTTCTTGGAGAGGTTTTTGCTATAGGACGCGTGCGATCGCCAGACAGACAGAGAGAGACAGAAAGCGAGAAATCACCCCTCAGGGGGAATGGTCACGCTGCAATCCCTTCTCCTCCATTCTCCTCTTGGGATCTTGGGCACACACACACACGCACCCGGCGTGAGTTTTAAGCCACCGGGTTCGGGATGCGAACCGCGGTCGACTACGTGGGAGTCCAGCGACATAGCCATTATGCTAACTGCTGGTTCCTAATTTTTCAATATAATTTTATGAACATTTTAATATATAGCTGTCTAAAGAAAAAGAGAAACTGAGGATTTTTAAAAATTAGAAAGAAAAACCTCTTTAAAATGCACGCCATACACATACATACATACCGACTTTTTATTTTTTTATTTTGGGCACTCACACAGATGCGCCCAAATTGTTTTCAAGCCACTGGGTCCAGTACTCAAACCACAGAGTTGGCTGTGTGGGATCCAGCACCTTAACCACCATGCCGCTTACTGGCCCATATACCCTTTTTTTTTTTTTTTTTTTTTTTTTTTTAAAGATTTATTTTTTTTTATTTATTCATTCATTCCTTCATTTTAATTTGACCACACAGAGAGGGAGAGAGGAAAGTGAGAAAGGAAGCCCCCAGATCCAGGACTTGAACCGTGGTCGGCCATGTGGGAGTGTCCAGCATCTTAACCACCACGCCATATACCAGTCTTTTTATTATACACTTTTTACAAGTTTTTCCTGCCAAAGGCTTGGTTCATTTTTTTTAAATAATTATTTATTTTATTTTTTATTTATTCATTCATTTATTTTTTAATTTGATCAGAGAGAGACAGAGGGTGAGAGTGAGAGAGAGGAAGTGAGAAAACAAGCCACCAGATTCAGGACTTGAACCCCAGTTGGCCATGTGGGAGTGTCCAGAACCCTAACCACCACGCCACCTGCTGGTCCCCAGCTTGGTTCATTTTTTTCTGTACCTTTTACTACTGTGATATGAGCTGTCCTTAATTCTGTATTGAAATTCTATATACCATGCCATCATTGAAGTGCTTTCTTAGATCCTCATATAAATGTCTCAACAATTCAGTGAATTATAGGTCGGATTGTTATGCATAGCTTACAGACCTGGAACCTGAAAGACCTGAGCTGTCCAGACCCACACGGTCACTAAGTGTGGGAAAGCCCGGGTTCAACTCAGCATTCTTATTTCAGAGACACACACTTAACGACCCTGTTGCCTATTCAGTTCCTACTTGTTTCATAGTGGTGTCAGGTGTCTTTCAGATACCGCTTTCTTTGAGAGTCTTTTCTTAACTCCCAATTTAGCTACATGTCTTTCCTATTTAGGTCTTCAGGAAAGTCAGGACGTATTTGGCTATGCAAAAATGCGTCAACACTTTGCTAACCACCCAATATATTTTACTATATATTTATCATAGGTATTATGTAGCTTGGGCTATCATAATAAAATACCACAGATTAGGTGGTTTAAACAACAGAAATTTATTTTCTCACCATTCTGGGAGCTGGAAGTTCAAGATCAAGTTAACATCAGGTTTGGTGTCTGGTGAGGACTCTCTTTCTGACTTGTAAATGGCCACCTAGTCACTATGTCCTCACATAGCCATTCTCTGGTGTACAAGTGGAGAGAGAAAGTAAGTTCTGGTATCTGCTCATTTTCTTACAAGGACAACAGTCCTGTCAAGTTAAGACCCCACCTTTATGAATCATTTTATTACCTTTTTATAGGCCCTATCTCCAAATGTATTTACATTGAGGATTAGATCTTCATGTACCAAAAGAATTTGCGGCAAGGAGGAAGCACAATTCAGTCCATAACAAGTATTTTAGTTGTTTATTTGTTCCTCTTTTCCTCTAAACCAGTGAGAGACAGGGAACAGAGACTGTCTTGTGTTTTCATCCCTAGATCCTAACACTTGTCACTAAATCTTAAAGACTGACAAACTCAGACATTGAATTTAGATATTTTATATTGCTGATGATTGCTTGTTGAGTTCTGCTTGGCTAATATGCAAAGTTCTGCCTTGGAACTACTTGTGCCTGACAAATAACATTCTATCTTAGTTGATCTCTTACAGTACTGTCTAGTTCACAGGAACATTAAATCATCAAAATATCAGTATTATGTAGGGGGAGTGAATGTTTTCTCCTTAAATATTTTAAACCTTCACTTGAGAGAGGAACAAAAAGGAGAAGGTGTTATCAGACTTATGAAGAAGGAACCACTGCCTCAGGAACTGAAACCACGGAAGAGACATGACCATTATTTTTAGAGAGAGACATAGCCAGAAAAAAGAATAGAAAAGCGAGAGAGGAAAAACAAGTGACTGCTTTTTCTAATGCTTCCTGTTGTCAGAATTTCACAGTATTTAACTACTTCCTGTTAAGTTATAGAAAATACAATTTGTATGCTCCCAGTGCTAGCATTACAGAAAATCGTGATTATAGGGTCAAAGGAGCTCATGTAAATAACCAGCTAAAAGGATACGTAAAATCTCAAGTTTTTAATAATGTCCTCTTTAGGCATGGTTGGATCTAGAGTCTCAGATTATGTCTCCACTTTTCTGTTGTTGACTATGCTTTTTCTGGTGGTCACATTCTTAAGTAGTCTTTTTCTGGATGGAGACTAAAATGGCCTCTGGTAGTTTTTTATATTTCCGTAGTCATTAGTGTTTGTAATATAGGTGAAAAGTCTTAATCATCTATGTTACTCCCTTTCCAAAAAGATTCTGATCGGCCTGGGTAACTTCAGTCACATGCATATCTTTTTATCAAAATTGATGGCCCAGGTTTAAGACTGTGGCAAGCCTAGATTACATTCCATTCCTAGATGGGAGAAATAAGACTATTTGATTGACAGATAAAGGAGCAAGATTCCAAGAGGTAAAAAGACTTAAGAGATGCTGAGCAAGCAAAAACAAGATTTCTCCTTTATGTGATAATGATTAGCATTGATGGGTATTTAGTAGTTTCCAGGGAAATTATGCCCAAATAAATTTGTGTTATTAATTCTAAGGAGAGAGACCTGTATTAGTAAGAATTTTTGCCCTTCCCACCTTCTGCTATCTGCTTGCTCCCATCCCTTACAGTCTCTGGTATCTACACTTACTCTCCCTACTATCATATCTTCAGATCTTTGAGTTTCTGCCATAGAGTACAGACATTCAGTATGGGAAGAAACACTTAATAGACACAAAAATGTAAAAGTTCTCTATTAAAAATGGTGTATAGGGACCAGCAGATGGACTCCTGGACTCCCACATAGCCGACCATGGGTTAAGTCCAAAATGTAGTGGCTTGAAACTAAACCTTGGGCACATGTATGTGTTTGCCCGTGATCCCGAGAGGAGAATGGAGTAGAAGGGATTGCAGCATGGCCATCCCCCCTAGGGATGATTTCTGGGCTTCTGTCTTTGTTTCTCCAGCAAGCACACACTCCCTGTAGCAAAAAATCTCTCTAAAGAAATGGTCTATATGGTAGTCTCTTTGATTTGATCGTCATGCACTGAGTGCTTACTTTACAGATCATGTTGTGAGGTATAGAGATTTGTAATGATTGAATGTAAATAAGAAATACTTTTTTTTTTTTTAATGGGGGAAATGAAACAGTAACCCCTTGTGGTAGCAAAAGGGTTTACATGAGATTAGGTTAAAGACCTGACACGTAACGTTCAGTATAGGTTAATTTGTTCTAATTAGGTGCCTTCAGATTAATAGCTTCTCAGTACCAATTAAGAGCATGAACTTTGGAGATAGATAATGTGTGTGTGTGTGTGTGTGTGTGTGTGTGTACGTGTGTTTTTAAAAAAATCTTATTAAACCACTTGTAAGGAGGGGCTGGCAGTTAGCATGGTGGTTAAGGTCTCTGGACTCCCACATGGCCAACCACGATTCGAGTCCCAGATCTGGCGACTTGCTTTTGCACTCTATCCCTCTCTGGTCAAATTTAAATAAATAAATTGATAAATAAAGTTAAATAAAATATTTTTTTAATTTCAAAATAATTTTTAAATTAAAAAAAACACTTGCAAACTTCGTAACCTTCAAGTTACTCAATTCCTTATGCCACAGTTTCTTCATATAGGTACAATGAGATAATAGTTCTTTTTTATAGTAGATTTTTAAGGTTGCTAAGATTAAATGAGATAATACATTGAAATGTAGTATCTGGCACATAAGTGCTTAGTAAAATATTAGTTGAATTTAAAAACAAAAACATAACCAGTGTCGTGAGAGGCCTATAGGCCAGAGACATGCCCTTTAATAAAATACACCCTTTAATAAAATGGAAGTTGATATTCTTTTTTTATTTTGGAGAGTTTTTCACTATAGGGCACATGCACGCGCCAGAAATACAGAAAGCGAGAAATCACACCCCCTACCCCAGGAGGGATGGCCACACTGCAATCCCTTCTCCTCCATTCTCCTCTCAGGATCTTGGGCACACACACACATGCACATGGCACGAGTTTAAGCCACCGGGTCCAGGACTTGAGCCATGGTCAACTACATGGGAGTCCAGCTACATAGTCATTACGCCAACTGCTGGTAGCAGGAGTTGATATTCTTCTCAAAAAAAAAAAATACCTACCAGAAAAAATAAGAGCTCTTTATAGGCTTATAGACTTATCATACACTTATAAGACCTACTTATTTATGAAAGGAAGAAATAAATGTTCCTGATGTTAGTGTGGTTCTTTTGATTGTCTGTGATCTTATCAGGAATGCCCTTAGATTCCTGCGCATCTAATTTTCATTGCAGTGTCGAGGTGTGTAGATTAGAGTGTATGTTGGATATTATTTATCTGTTCAAACATTTTATTACTAAATACCATGATTAGACTGTGGCAAACAGCAAAATAGTGTGGAAGAGCTTGTTTGGAGTAACATTTTAAAGTCATTTGTAAGAACAATTTAAAGTTTTGTTTTGTTTTGTTTTTTGAGAGGTTTTTGCTATAGGGCGCATGCGCTTGCCAGAGAGACAGAAAGCAAGAAATCACCCCCCAGGGGGGATGGGCACGCACGCACACGCGCCCGGCGTGAGTTTAAGCCAACGGGTCCAGGATGCGAACCGCAGTTGACTACATGGGAGTCCAGCAACATAGCCATTGCGCTAACTGCTGATCCCAGAACAATTTAAAGTTTTTAAAAAAGTGACTATCAGATGTATAATTAAACCTATTTTCTTTCCTTTTTTGTAGTCGCTGCAGTAGTATTATTCTGTTCCACCTCTAGCCCACATAGCATACCTCTGACAGAAGTGATTGAGCCAGTATGGCTGATGCTGCTCCTTGGAACTGTGCACTGTCAGATTGTTTCAACAAGAACACCCAAACCTTCTCTAAGTACAGGGGGTAAAAGAAGAAGGTACGTATCAAAGTAATCTTGTAAATTTCTATAATTTGAATTCAGGATTGTTAATGTTGTTTTTAAGTTTATTTATTTATTTATTTATTTTAATTTGACCAGGGAGAGACAGAGTGAGCGAGGAGAGAGAGTGAGAAAGCAAGCTGCCATATCTGGGACTCAAACTGTGGTCAGCCATGTGGGAGTCCAGCTTCCTTAACCACCACACTACCTGCCGGCCCCTAGTTCTGTGTTTTGAAACCACATGGATGCCTATGTTTTTTGCTTTTTTAACTTTTTTCTTTTCTTTTTCTTTCTTCTTCAGAGAGTTTTTTTGCTATAGGGCATATGCGCTTGCCAGAGAGATAGAAAGCGAGAAATCATCCCCAGGGGGGATGGCCACGCCACAATCCTTTCTCATCCATTCTTCTCTTGGGATCTTGGGCATGCACGCACATATGCCCGGCGTGAGTTTAAGCCACCGGGTCCGGGACTTGAACCGTGGTTGGCTACATGGGAGTCCAGTGACATAACCATTACGCTAACTGCTGGTCCCAACTATTTTTTATTTTCTTGAAACTCATTTCTACTCACCTAATGTCAATACAGGGAATATATGTTAGCTGGAGTTACTGGTAATTCTCACTACTTAGAAAATCTTGTATTTCCAGCATGCTTTGGCAAAATCAAGAGTCAAGAAAACTTTTGCCAAACTTTATTTATTAATTACTATTTGATGCTGTGTAGTATTGCCCTTTGATTAAGTAAAGATAGCAACTCTCACTAGCCTCTCAGCGTAATGGTGTTTTGTCATAAGGGTCTTTTAGAACAATTCCTATTGTTTTTGTTTTAAGTTTTTTGCTATAGGGCCTCTGCGCTTGCTGGAGACACAAAGAGACAGAAAGCAAGAAATCACCCCCACCAAGGGAGGGTGGCCACATTGCAATCCCTTCTCCTCCATTCTCCTCTCAGGATTTTGGGCATGCACATAGACGGTATGAATTTCAAGCCACTGGTTCTGGGACTCAAACCTCAGTCAGCCATATGGGACTCCAGCACCCCAGTCACTATGCCACTTGCTGGGCCCTCCTTTTTTGAATATAGTTGCTAAGTGATTATAACATTTATAGGTTGGGGGTGTTGACATTTAAACCTTTTTCATTTTGAAAAGATATGACTTAAATTAGATAAATACCATTGCTGATCAGGTAGATTATAATTCTCTCCAGTCTAAATTATCTTCTTTCTTCATCTACAGATAATTGGCATTCAGATGGGGAAGAAATGCTTTTGTAAATAAATGTAGGGACCAGTAGTTAGCGTAATGGCTATGTCGCTGGACTCCCATGTAGTTGACCGCAGTTCAAGTCCCGGACCCAGTGGCTTAAACTCACGCTGGGCATGTGTGCATGCGTGCCCAAGATCCCGAGAGGAGAATGGAGGAGAAGGGATTGCTGCGTGGCCAACCCCCCTGGGGGTGATTTCTCGCTTTCTGTCTCTCTCTGTCTTTCTGGCGAGCGCACGCACCCTATAGCAAAAACCTCTCCGAAAAAATAAATAAATAACTGTAAAGTAGGATCCTTAACAACCGTCTTTTCCATTGACCTGCCATTATGAACAAGGAACAATAGTATTTACATAAATTGATCTTGTATACACACGATGATGTTTGGATTAAATTTTATCTAGTAAATCTGCATTTTATTATATGTTAACATTTCAGTGTTTATATTTTTCTAAAATTCTGAACATGCCACCAAGAAAATAGTTGTTAAAATTGTAAAGCTACCTTCTATTCTTAATCTCTTTTGATAAAGGAAATTGAGAAAAGCAGCCCACTTGGAAGTTCATAGGGAAGGAGATGGTTCTAGTACCACTGATAACACACAGGAAGGAGCAGTTCAGAGCCACGGTACAAGCACCTCTTACAGTGTTGGCGCTGTCTTCAGAGATCTCTGGCATGCTGCTTTCTTTTTATCAGGGTTTGTATTGATTCAAGGCTTTATATGACATAGAGATGCACTATCCCTTTTCTGGTGCTTCTGATTCAAGTAATGAATATTAATGACTTCAAGTAATTCAGCCTCATGGATTT
Organism: Tupaia tana; assembly: GCA_026018925.1. Taxonomy (NCBI): domain Eukaryota; kingdom Metazoa; phylum Chordata; class Mammalia; order Scandentia; family Tupaiidae; genus Tupaia; species Tupaia tana. The sequence goes on from JAKSZU010000003.1 coordinate 51,781,688, forward strand.
TGTTTCAGTAAAGTATAATACTATAGATAATGGAAAAATAGAATGTTTACTTTGGGTTATATGTAAATATATCTTTCTGAGGATAAATATATACTACCAAAGATATTTAGTTAGCATTTTAAATTTCTGGGTTTTTGAAATATTTTTCATGTAATATCTTTTTTAAACTAGTTAAATTATTTTTATCAACATTATTAGTCAAAATTTACTCATTAATGTATCTTAGGAGTTGAATCACATTTTTTTCTTATATTCCTGCCTCTGTTATCCAAAATTATCTGAAATAAAACAGATAGGTATTATTTAAATGAATAAAATATATATGATAGTATGAAATTCTGCTTTTTACATTGGGCCTTTTGTATAGTTGTACCAACAATGAAGATTTACATTTACCTGTAGGGAAATGCAATTATAGCAAACTTCAAAAATAAATTTAATTATTTTTAATTTTTAATTCAGAATATTTAAGGGCTATGTTACTAGTTCAAATATAATAAATTTTTAAAAAGTTAACTGTGATCAAATACTGAGTGGAAGATGTTAAATCAAGAAAAGGGATACTGCAAATAACTGTTTTCTGTCACTTTGTTAACTCTTTCACTAAAATTATTTCATCAATTTGTGACTGTGCTCTTAAGATAAAGTTTATCATGCATTGACGAGTAAACAATTATATTGTGGGCATATTTTCATTAACTGTAATCTTTGGCAAAGTTTTCCAAAATGTTTAATAGTTTGCAGTAATATGGCATTGATTAAGTTGAAACTGACCATTCCAATCACCTCTTCTTCCTCCAGAGGTAATGTTTTGGTTTTGGTTTTGGTTTCTTAGCTTGAGTTAGAGTCTGTCTATATCTCTCTCCAGTCTTTTAAAAAATATATCTCCTTTGTAACAATAGGATGTGTCAATTTTAATCACTGCAAAGTCAGTTTCTTAAGCATTTATTAAGACTTTTAGAAAAGCAGTTATAATTAGCGTAGTAGAAATACCTTTCTTTTTGAGAATCAGTTGTTTCGGTTGTCTGCAACTGCTACTATACTATACACACACAAACACATGCATACATATATATATGAATGTCAGGAAAGTCATGACACATGCTTGCATAGAAAAATATGTCATGACTTTCCCTACAACCTAATAGTATTCAGAATCCTCCTAAAATCAATAGGTTGGTATATTTGCAAGTTTGCCATGTTTTTCTACTGAAATGGGATAGAGACTTTAATTTTTCTCTTGTTGGTGTATAGCATGACAATGACCATGCCTGACCACTCGTTGCTGTTATAGTAGCTAACTCCCTCTGGATTTATTCATTGTTGTTATAGCAGCTAACTCCCTTTGGATTTATTCCCTTTAAAAATGAAAGCTATACATTTGAATACTTGTAAACATGCACTCTTTTCGACTGTTTCATTACCAGCATATGAATGGGACTGTTTCAAATATTAGATGAAAAAAGATCTTAAGAGAAACATAAATTTTAGAAGTCCTAAGCTGAATTCTGAAATCTTTTTGATGTTATGTTCTTTTAGGCATTGATAAGACACGAAGGACTTAAACTGAAATAGTATCTGAGACATAAAACTATTTCTGGTGATAAGCAGAAAAGCAGGATATTTCTATAATGTATCTCAATGAACATGACTGATGGGAAAGTAAATGAACAGCCACACAGATGTCTAAGTTTTATGTGCAGTGTCTTGGTAGTTTTTTATATGTTAGAATGAAAAATAACTGTTTTGAAACCCTGGAGTTCTGTTTGTTTGTTTGTTTTAGTTTTGTCATAGGACACACATACACAAAGACATTACCACTCAGAGGGAGTGGCCGCACCACAATCCATTCTTCTTCATTCTCTTGGGTACACATGGCCAGCAAATTTTTCAAGCTGCCAGGTCAGGACGGGTTTGGCCATGTTGGATCTAGCCACTTTCACCACCATGCCACCAGCTAGCCCATTATTATTAAGTCAGAAAGACACTTTATTATCTCTAAGTACATATTGTTCTCAAGATAAAACTTCTATTTAACAAGACATAGTACTTCTCATTTGAAAAATTAGAAATTACTATTTCAAAAAAACTTTATGAACCTGAGAAAACAATAAAGTGTTAGGTTTTTTTTTAAAAAAAAAAAAACAACAATGATATATTCTAAGGATTTAGTGCATACTTTAATTTCACTAAATTGTCTTCATTCACATGGTTTCTGCTGAAAACATTGAATAGGAATAATTTTTTTTTTAATACAAGGGAACAATCATTTCAGAGTTTATGTATTTATTCTATGAATGAAAGACTGTACCCTCCCCACCCCCAACAGCCATCCTGGATCAAGGGTACACATGTAGCCCGCCTGCTCAGGGAAGTCTCTGTCTTGTAAAAGCAAACTTTCCCATGTGGGTCTACCTCACAGAGCATTGCATTGTAACCATTTTAATTGTTGTGCCATTGTTTGGCTCCTATGAAAAGGAAGAATTGTGTCTTGATTGTGTATCTCTTCTTTCTACTTCTCTGCTATCTTTTTTGCTTCTTGCTTGTTTTCTATCCTTGTAGAAGTGAAAGCAGGACTAGAAGTATCATACCTTGAACCTTCATATCTTGAACAAGTGTTATCTGCTACTGCTAAGTCTCCCCCTCACCCTAGCAACTCCCCAATGTCCCTTAATACTAAAAGGATGATCTTAAGTATTTTATCTATTTAGGAACTGAGGGGGGAGAATTTTATCTTATTTGGGAGGGACTTTGTTTGGACCTGTTCTCAGGAGGGGTTTTGTTTCCCTCCTGGTGAGGGTCACATGTCCTATAGGTTATTCAATACCTCCAAGTTGTCTCATAATTATGCGAGCCTACACAATAGTGTCTGATTTGATAACTTATTAGGTCAGAGGCTGTTAATTTGGGAAAATCCAGTAAACATTGAAGGCTCAGTTGCTCCTATCTTGGAATTTATTCCCTGGCCCAGGAAGTCTTATCTTCTTCAGGTGTCTGGGAAAAGAAAAACTCCTACATTATCTGTGTGTTTGGGCTATGACAGTTCGTCTCTGGTTTTTGTTTAGGCCTCATAGCAAGGAGTCATAAATTCTTTCAGAGCAAGTTCTACATGTCCAAAGATCAAAAGAATATATAGTGACTCTATGGGGAAAAAAAAGGGAAAAGAAAAGATAACATAACAGGCTGTGGGTTTAACTCCTATCATTTGGTTTGTGCTAAAATTTTATCAGCTCCACATTAGACCAAGGTTCTGACTGAGCTGTCTTCTGATTAAGTATGAATTGTTTTCCCATTATTTTTATTCTCATTTTGATAAATAGCATTTTAGAATCCAGGAGTGAGATCACAGTCAACTAATAAAATTGGTAATATTTGCTACAGTGTTTTCAATTTACAAAACACTTTCCAGTGACTTCATCTTAATTTATTCCTCCTAATACTGTACAATCATTTGACCGATTTCTCACTTTTCCTCTCACTGGTCTTCTGGGTTCTTTATGTATGTCCCTGTTCTACATGCCAGAACCCTCAATATGGAAGCATCTGTTGTGCACTCCCCATTGGGTCACACTGCCTGCCTCTGAGGAAACGGCAACTACTTTCTCTTCCTCTTCAAGAATGTGCCTCGGGACCAGCAGTTAGCGTAATGGCTATGTCGCTGGACTCCCACATGGTCGACCGTGGTTCGAGTCCCGGACCCAGTGGCTTAAACTCACGCCGGGCACGTGTGCGTGCGTGCCCAAGATCCCAAGAGGAGAATGGAGGAGAAGGGATTGCGGCATGGCCATCCCCCCGGGGGGGGTGATTTCTCACTTTGTATCTCTCTGTCTCTCTCTGTCCTTCTGGCGAGTGCACATGCCCTATAGCAAAAACCTCTCCAAAACAAAAATGAATGTGCCTCACTTACACACATGATAATACAGTGATTCTGCACCATTCTTCGTCCAGAGTGGTTATTCTGGGTAACTCAATTAGTTTGCACCCAGGGCCATCCCTACCTTTTATTCCACTCTCCACAGCCCTTTTACTCCATTAAGATGCCTGCCTTCCAGTATATCCTGAGTAAAGGTGGTTTTCTACAAGGGATCCTCCTTACTGGGCCATCACTATTGCCAAGGACATGTGCGTATCTAGCAAAATATTTCTATCATGGAATAAATAAAACTAGATGTTGCTTGACTTAAAAAGGGGGTAGATCTGAATAAACCCATTATAAGTTGAAAGTATAAGTAAAAATGCATTTAATACACCCATCTAATTTCATAATTTTGGGGGGAAATTTTTACTATAGGGCACGTGTGCTCGCTGGAAAGAAAGAGACAGAGAGACAGAAAGGAAGAATTCACTCCCCAGGGGAATGTCCACACTATAATCCCTTCTCCATTCTCCTCTCAGGATCTTAGGTACACACACAACTGCCAAGCGTGAGTTTCAAGCCTCTAGGTCCCGGACTCGAACTTCTTGCTATTGGCCATGTGGGAGTCCAGTGTATTAACCACTATGCTGCCTGCTGGCCCCAAAGTAGCTTCCCTTTTGTAATCATACTCTTAAGTAGAATTTAACAATACTGCTGCTCCCTTTCCTTATTATGTTCACTCCTGAAAACATGAGAACAGGAGAATCTCACCAGTTTGTCCATGTTTGAGTGAGTTCTTGGTCCTGCCTCAATTTACAGAGCAGTTGGTAAAACTGGTGTGCTGCCATGCTGGTGTGTTTTTTGTTTGTTTGCTTTGTTTTTGAGAGTTATTTTTGCTATAGGGTGTGGGCGCTCACCAGAGAGACAGAAAGCGAGAAATCATCCCCCGGGGGGATGACCACACCGCAATCCCTTCTCTTCCCTTCTCTTCTTGGGATCTTGAGCACACACACACATGTGCCCAACGTGAGTTTAAGCCACTGGGTCCAGGACTTGAACTGCAGTTTACTGCATGGGAGTCCAGTGACATAGCCGTTACGCCAACTGCTGGTCCCATACTGTTTTTTTTTAGAGTAGCCTGGAATTAAACCTGTGTGGCCTCAACATGCCAAGTAAGTGTCCAGCACATGGTATTGAGACAGGAGTTAGACCCAGGTCAATAGGGCAGGAACCCCAAGGAAGAGTCACTATCATGGGAAATGGACACACATGTATATTAAAATAGAACCAACTTATAAATTGGAGTCACTGTCGTCAAGCTTTTAATAAGAATCATTCACTGCTCTTAACTAGAAATCAAGTATTAGCTCTCACTGCTTGTTCACAGAGAACTGCTTAAAACCAGAGCTGCTTACAGCTTGCTGAAGGTAATGATAGCTGAACAAAAGATTAACAGATCTTGACCAATAATTTACTCTTCTATAAGGGGACCCCTGTCAATCACAGTCTATCAGGGAGTACAAGCAGACCCTCTGTGGAAACTCTTCCTCCCACCTAGCTCCTGGCTTTGGGATGAGATGCTAAGTCAACATCCTGATTCTCACTGGGCCAATAAACTAATCAGTTACCCAGTTATGGATACTCATACCTTCAAAGACCACACTAGGCATGTGTGATTAGATAATTAAACTCTTTTGGGGCCAGCGTATGGCAGAGTGGTTGTGTTGCTGGACTTGCAGATAGCCAGTCATGGTGCAAGTTCTGGACATGGTGGCTTGAAACTCATACTGGGCACTTGTGCCTGCATGCCCAGGATCCTGGGAGGAGAGTGGACCTGTGGGAGGAAAATTGTTTTGTGACCATACCCCCTGGGGCATGATTTCTCACTTTTCCTCTCACTGTTTCTCTCTTTCCCTCTCCTCTCATCCCTGTGAGCACATACGACCTAAGTCAAAAACCTTAAAAAAAAAAAAAAAAAAAAAGGTAATTAAATTCATCACCTGTGAGAGAGATGCACAAGTGCAGGAAAAAAACCCTGAAATTAATCAAATAACCCAGATATGACAGACCTTCCCCTGCTAAATATTTGTTACCACATCTCCAAATAAAAGTATTACCTAGCCCCAATGTCGAGTGCAGTTGTCCTTCTCTGGCAGCTGCCTAACTGCATGCCTGTTTGTCATGGGGGTGCATTTCCTTTCTATTAAAACTTCTCTTTTCCTATTTACCAGTGTTTGTGGTTTTTTCAATTCTAGTACTCAGGGCAGATCTCTAGAGATCTAGATCCAAAGAACCGAGGATTTTACACAACACAGCTCATGTGCTTATCAGAGAGAGAAAGGGAAAGTGAGAAAGCAAGCTTCCATGTCTGGGAGTCAACCATGGTTGGCCTGTGGGAGTCCAGCACCTTAACCACAAGGCCACTTGAGCAACACTAAGCTTATTAACGACCTGGCTTTTCTCAGTATGGTAGCCTGTCTTTTTGCAAGCTGCTTTTCCCATCTTACAGATGACTCATCTCACAGATACTGAGCAAGCATGAATTAAAAAAAGGAAACCCAAACAAAGCCCCTCAGACCCAGATAAAAACCTCTCACCTCAGTTTTTTGACAGTCTTATTTTCTTGGCCTATTCCCTGCCTGGGATCTGTGTTCTTTCTTCCCTCTCCTAATAAACCACTGTTTACTTACCTATGTCCATGTCTCTTAATTCTTCATGAGCTACAGACAAGAACCAGTGTCCCACTGCAAGTGCTAGACCTGATCACACTTGTACCCCTGCGTCCCTGTGTCAGTGTGTCAATATCAGGGCTGGGCTCATTTCACCTTTTGTTTTGCTTTGTTTTTGTTTGTTTGTGTTTTTTGTTTGTTTGTTTGTTTTGTTTTGTTTTTGCTCATAGGGCACGTGGGCTTTCCAGAGAGAGAGGGGGGATAGTGAGAAAGCACACCCTAGGAGGATGGCCACTCCACAACCCCTTCTCCATTTTCCTCTCAGGATTTTGGGCATGCATGCCCACGTGCCCAGTATGTTTAAGATAAGGGGACTGCCATATCTAAGCTGCTTAGTCAAGAACTTGAACTGCATTTATTCATATGGGTTCCAACTGCCTTAACCACCACACCACTGACTGACCCCCATTTCTCCTTTCAGCATTTTCTCCATATAAAATGCCCCAATCAGGTGACATATCAATTTGTACTTTTTTCAATATATAATTTTTTTGCTACAGCGCACTTGCACTCGCCAGAAAGAGAGAGAGACAGCAAGAAATCACCCCCCACCCCCGGGGGGGATGGCCACATCGCAATCCCTTCTCCTCCATTCTCCTCTCAGGATCTTGGGCACACACTCACATGCGCCTGGTGTGAATTTAAGCCACCGGGTCTAGGACTCAAACCGCAGTCGACTACATGGGAGTCCAGTGACATAGCCATTACGCTAACTGCTGATCCTTCAATATATAATTATACTTTGAAAAAAATTTGAACTTACAGAAAAGTTGCAAGAACACAAAGAACTTCCTTGTATCTTTCATCTGTAGACCTGATTAAAATTCTGCTCTACTGGATTAGTTTGTTCTTCATGATTACAGCCAAATGATGCTTTTTTTTTTTTTTTTTAATGCCACTTGTATGGGAGGAGGGGGAGAAAGAAGACAGATGATCAATTTGACCTAAATTTGGCCAGTAGAGCACCTCTGAACGGTTTGTCTTTTTGACATGTCCCCATGATTTTTTGAACACTTCCTTACTTATTGGCGTAAGAAAATACTTTACATACAGTTTGGGCTTCCTCTCTTCCGGGCCTGAAGTCATCCATTTCTTTAAGGAAAATAGAATATAGAAACCAAAATCTAGGTGTAAGATGTGCTTTTTGCTCTTGGAGTGTTGCTACTTTCCCCTAGGCCTTTTCAGTGTACAGAGTTATAAAGTGTGTGTGTGTAGTTGCACGCGTGTGCACATGCATGTGTGTTTAACCCTTTGCATTTATTATTTATTTCTGTAGCCTTCTAGATGTATTGTAAACCATGAATTTGCAAAGACAGCTCCAGTTCAAATATAATATCACAGAGTTCATTCTCTTTCCTTCTTTTCTGTGTTTATATCTTTCTCTATCAGTGAAAAATCTGATTCTTATTATCCTCAACCAGAGGATAGTCATTCAGTGAATTTCCTGTATGTAGCGTATCTTCTGACCCTAATTGGTTGCACCCTGACCTGATCCTGTCTTCAGATGGGCTGCCATTACTGACCATCATTGGGCTGCTCCTGCTAGTATTTTTGCAAGTGCTGTTGGTACCAGCCAGTGCTAGGTTGCCTCTCTTTGTGTCGAACTATTTTGTGGACTCTGAGGGTACTACTTAGATTTAGTATTTTCTTTTGCCATTGTTGCTTGGTTTGCACTTTATCTACATTTGGTTCATGATACCCATCAAATAGCTACTGTAGCTTAGATACTTCCTGTCCATGTATCCTTAAAGTGTTCTGTGTTTTTTGAGAAGATATTGGGGAGAGATGCAACCCAGAGAAAATGATAAGGAAGCAGAAATAAAGGAGGAAGAATGAGAAATAGCTGAAAGATACCATATAGTATGAATGTCCATATGTACTGATAGAGTATTCATATATAATGAGTACTTCTAGTAATTGTTCCCATGGTTGACATAGTTTTTACCATCTTCTGGCAAGAAAAGAATACATCCTATCTAGAAGAATGCTTGGAACAGCAGTTATGGCTGATTCAAAGACCTTTTCACTAGGCTCTTACCTGTTTTGTTCTATAGAGTTCACACCTGTTTCCCAAGTTGTTGGCACTATTTGTGCTTTGACCATCAGCTTCCAGGCCCACGTTTTCAGTTGCCTACTGATCTTTCTCAAAATGTTCCATCTTTTACCAAAAATAAATTTCTTGTGTATTCTGTCTGCTGAATGGTTCTACCAACTTTTTCATTCTTTTTTTTTTTTTTTTTTTTTTTTTAAGTTTTGTCTTAGGGTGTGTACATTCCCCAGAGAGAGAGAGGCAGTGAGAGGGAAAGGGAGAAATCACCCCTTAGAGAGGATGGCCTTGCCACAGTCACTTCCCCTCTCACGATCTTGGGCACACACACACATGCCCAGTGTGAGTCTCAAGCCACTGGGTCTGAGACTTGAACTACAGTTCACCGTGTGGAAGTCCAGCAACGTAACTGCTATGCCATCTGGCACCTCATTTATCTCTCTTTTCAGTCCAGCCTAATTTACATGAGCCTTCATCAATACTTTTCCAGCACATACTTCCTTTTATTTTATCTTTGAGGATTTGATATTTTTGGGATATCAAATAACTTAATTTTAATTTGGTCCTTTCTGAGATCTGCATGTTGTACAGTATTGGAGGGAGAGATAAATAAGTGATTCTTTCACAGAAGGTCACGAGTTTCCTCTGTGCCTTTTATTTCCCATTTTTGCCCATTCTTCTCTCTATTATGTAATCTATTTTATTTCATCCCTCTCTCCACCTCTCTTGAATGATCATTCTGTGGCTCATTGTTCCCTTGGTCTCTCCATGCCTTTGAAGATCATATTGAAAGGTAACAGCCAGGAAATTGGACTTCCAAGTCTCACGGCTCTGTAGAGATATGTTCCGAAGAAGTAAAAAGCATTCAGGCTCTGTAGAACATGTGGGAAATATGGTCTGTCTGTCCCCTTTAGGACCCTTGCAGGAGAAGGTCAAGAAGGAGAGGGACCTGTTTAGGTAAGACAAACCTCCTAAGCTTTGAGGAATGAGTTAAGAAGAAATTCTAACAGTTTCCCAAGAGTGGACAGTTGGAGGTATTTTGGAGAATATGATTAACCCTTAGTTGGAAGCATGGAATGCTTCCAACTGGCTACGTCATCTTAAATAAGTCAGACTTCTTCATACTTCTGATATCTTGTTTCAAAGTTAGCATTTAGAATAGGTGAGTTCTGCCCAGTTCTAAAACAGATTTCAGTAGAACTGAGAAACTAAATGTTAGAGATAATGTGAGGGGCAGGAGTTGGTCTTTTTGAGAGAGAGAAATTTTTGCTTTAGGGTGTGTGCGCTCGCCAGAGAGAGACAGAAAGTGAGAAATCAACCCCCAGAGAGGTTGGCCATGCCGCAGTCCCTTCTTCAGTCTCCTCTCATGATTTTGGACACACACACACACCCGCCTGGTGTGAGCTTTAAGCTGTCAGGTCCAGGATTCGAACTGCAGTTAACTATGAGAGTCCTGGAATGTAACCATTACACCATCTGCGGGCCCCCTTTGTTCATTTTTTAGAAACATTTTTTTGACCCATTTGGAGCTAGTACACTAATTTTATTTTTTGTTTCTTGCATAACTGATGCTCTGGGGAAAATTCAAGGGGCTTTATGTAATAATAAATATAATTGCTTGAAAAAATGTTTCATGATAGACTTCATCTACATTGAGCACATTTTAATTTTGTGTGGGACTTAACATTATTTTTATTTTTCTACAATTTCTTTTGGATAGCCTTTCTTTCACCCACTGTAGACTCTGAAGAGAATTTCTGAAGTATTTGCCTGTTGATTTATAAAGTCTTGTTTATTATTTCTCATGTTTTATTTTGTATATTGAGAAATATTTTAGAAATGAATATCCCCAGTTCTACCCTTTTAGGTTTTATAAGCTCCATGATTGCTAATTTTTTTTCCCTCAGAATATTTCGGTGGATGAAAGTGGTTACTTCTCTATTTTCTTTTTGCTCTTCATTTTACTGTCTTTTTAGAAACTTGCTTAAAGTTCTCCCTTTTTACATGTATTTTTATATTTCAAAAGAGCCTGTGTTTCTGTAGTACGTTAAAGTGAATTGAATATGACAATTAATTTATCAGAGATACTTATGTATGTATATTAATATTAAAATATTTGAATAAACTTGAGTATTATAACTAAAATAAACCACTAACTGGAACATAACCTGATAATTGCTAAGATGGTTTCTAAAACAAAACTTCAAAATATATTATTAACCATGATATAATAGGCAAAATTTTAATTCTAGGCTTTAATGAAAGACTGGATGAGTTTTACTAAGAATTGTTTGGCAAGTTAGGGCACGCCTCCTAGAATTGGTATTTGTAAAACTTAAAAATCTTAAAAGCTGAATTACTGCATTAATTTACATGTTGATTTTATCTGTTAGATATCATGTTTCTAAATTGTTTATTGTAAAATCATGTAGCTATTAAAATTCTGCAAAATTTCTGTCAGTAACAGAATAAACTGTTGGGTCGTCGGTAAAGTCATGACGCATTTTTGCATTGAAAAATGTCATGACTTTTCCGACAACCCAGTAAGTCCATACAGCATGCTTCTTTTCTTTTTTAGATCAAGCAAATCAAAGAATTCAATTGATAAATCAACTGAAACTGACAATGGCTATGTATCCCTTGATGGGAAAAAGACTGTTAAAAGCAGTGAAGATGGAATACAAAACCATGAACCTCATTGTGAAACTATTCAACCAGAAGAGACAGCATGGAATGCAGGGACACTAAGGAATGTTCCTAGTAAAGTAAGTGTGATATTTTAAATAGTTTGCCTATGTGAATTTACACTAACTAATATGAAGTAACTTAGACAGTAGTTGCCCTTGATCTAAATACTTTTATCAGAATTAATTTAATGAGCCTTTATTAATAATGAGTGTTAATTTATAACACTGATGACGCTGAAATTCAGATAAAATGTTCATAATTAAGCTTAAAAATTATTCTATTAACATATAATAGCCATACATATTTGTGGGGTACAATACGATTTTTCAGTACAAGAATACAATGTGTAATAAATGAGAGTACTTAGCTTATCTATCATCTCAACCATTTATTATAACTTGTGTTGGGAACATTTAAAATTCTCTCTTTTAACTGCTCTGAGATAACACAGCAGATTATTGCCATCATTAAGATATTATGATTGGGGCAGCAGGTGGTGTAGTGGTTAAGGTGTCAGACTCTCACATAGCTGACAATGGTTCGAGTCTTAGACCCTGCGTCTTGAAAAATCACACTAGGCCCATATACATACATGCCCAAAGTCCTAGGAGGAGAAGGGATTGCAGCATAGTCATCCCTTTTGCGGGGTGATTATTTCTCACTTTCCCTCTCTCTGTCTGTCTCTGGCGAGTGCACATGCCCTTTAGCAAAACCCTAAAAAAAAAAGTATAAACTTGATTACAATTATAATGTGGCACCTTCTGAACTGATTGATGATTGTAATTTTTCAATTGTTAACAGTACTTTATAATTTATAGTCAATGTTTGTTAAACCTTACTTTTTCTTTCCCTATTTTCATGTGTAAGAATTTGCATTAAGTCAAACATTGCCTAATAATAAAAAATAAATGCCTTATTATTCCCCTTGTTATAGTTTATATATTAAAAAAGCCAAACTAGGACACTGATTTTTTTTATTCATATTTTGTATAAGAAAATATCTTGCTTTTCCTACATTCATTATCTTTGGTATCAGAACATATGTTTTGTTTTAATCTGAAAACATTTTTTACTGAGGACATACTTGTTAAGAGTAATAAATATGTGTTCACTTTTTCAAAATAATGATTAAAGAGACTCTGGATTTATTCTAGCAAAGTAATTTATTTTAATAATAATTTATTATAAACATACTGTCTAGTACAATGTCTTCTTGTTCCTTGTTTTGCTGAATTTTCTGGCTAAAAATTTATTTGTTAATAGCTGTTATAGTATTAAAAATATGCTCAAATGAAAATATGTTACTTTGTGACGTGAGCATGAACATCCTGTGTTGAGGAAGATAAAGAAAAGAGAGCTCTCTAATTTTGAGTGAAATGTGTATTATTGGGACCAGCAGTTAGCGTAATGGCTATGTCGCTGGACTCCATGTAGTCAACCGCGGTTCGCGTCCCAGCGGTGGCTTAAAACTCACGCTGGATGTGTGTGCATGCGTGCCCAAGATCCAGAGAGGAGAATGGAGGAGAAGGGATTGTGGTGTGGCCATCTCCCCGGGGGGGGTGATTTCTCACTTTCTGTCTCTCTGTCTGTCTCTGTCTGTCTGGCGAGCGCATGCGCCCTATAGCAAAAACCTCTTAAAAAAAAAAGGAAAAAGAAATGTGTATTACTACTTGAACATACATACATTTTCAGTACCAGTAGCTGTAGAACAGCATGGGCCTGAAATGAAATATAGTCGCTTATACTGACTTTAGATTTTTCAAGCATTTAGGTGGTAATGTGAGCCTCACATCAAACTGTCATGACTCAACAAATGAGTTTTCAGTCATATAGTTTTCAAACACATTTTCAGGTGAGTATTATCTACTGAAGTTATATGAAGAACATGAAGATAATAATAAAACCTACATTCTGGAGTCTCTTTCAACTTCAGAATTTCTAAAATCTGGATGTTTCTTACAAATTGATATGTACATAATGTCTGTTTCCTACGGGCACACATTCAACCAGTAGTCAATCTCTTGCCCTGTAGGCCATTATTAAATCAGTGGTAGGTTTTAAAATTAGCGACTTTTTCAGTTAGAAGAGATAGTATAATTAATTTCTCTTATGTTTCTCAAATTACTTTAAATGGCCTCTGTTCTTCTTTATCTTATTTTACATTTTGTATTTTCGTAAGCTATCTCAAATCCTTTTATGAACAGGAATATTACAGGACAATATTTGGCAGATGGCTGTTGGATCACATTTTTTCTTTAGGTTTTTGCCATAGGGTGCTTTCGCTCACTAGAGAGAGACAGAGAGGGAAAGTGAGAAATTACTTCCCCCCCAGGGAAGATGGCTACATCACAAATCCTGCCTGCTCTTGGGATTTTGGGTATATGTGCCTGACATGATTTTCAACCCTCAGGTCCAGAACTTGAAGCACTCTGTTGGCTGTGTGGGATCCATCACCTTAACACCATGCTACCTGCTACCCTTGGAATTACTTTTAAAAGTAAATATATTTTAAAAGTATAATTACTGGAGCTGGCAGGTGACATGGTGGTTAAGGGCGCCTCGATACCCACATGGCTGACTATGATTTGAGTCCTGGACCTGGTGGCTTGCTTTCTCACTTTCTCTCTCTTTCACACTCTTTCCCTCTTGGTAAATTCAAATAAAGTTAAATAAAATAATTGTTTTTTTAAAAAGAGTATAATTACTAATTGAAGACATTTTTTCAGAAGAATAAGTAGTGCAAAGCAAGTACTTTGAGGTATTGGAAGGTTTTTTGTTTTTGTTTTTATTTTTTTCTAGAATATTTTTGCCTTAGGGTACATGTACTTGTTGAGGAGAAAGGCAGAGACAATGAGAGATAAAGTGAGAAATCACCAGTACCCACTCCGGGGGCGTGGGACGCTGCAATCCCTTTTCCTCCATTCTCCCCTCCGGGATCTTGGGCACACACACACACCCCTGGTGTGAGTTTCAAGCCACCAGGTCTGGGATTTGAACCATGGTTGCCCATGTGGGAGTCCAGCAACATAATAGCTACACCATCTGCTGGCCCCTGAAAGGTATTTTGAAGGGGTATGTGTACCTGTGTGTGTGTAACTTAATACTGTGCAATTTTAAATCTGAAAGATCAGTTATAACTTACACATATCTTCTTTGTGTGCTCCCAATTTAGGATACCCAAAGAACAGTAGCAAATGTCTCTGATGAAGTCTCCAGTGAGGAAGGTCCTGAAACAGGATACCTATTACGCCGTCATGTGGACAGGACCTCTGAAAGCATTCTTCGGAATAGAAAGTCACACCATTATAAGAAACATTACCCTAATGAGGTATACCTTTTTTTTTAAGGTTTTTGTTTTGTTTTTGTTTTTGGGGTTTTTTGTTTGTTTTTAAGATTTTTGCCATACAGTATGTGCACTGGCCAGAAGAGAAACAGTGAGAGGGAAAGAGAAATCCCCCCCTAGGGAGATTGTCTATGCTGCATTCCCTTCTCTTCCATTCTCCCCTTGGGATTTTGGACGTGCTCACACACTTGCCTGGAATGATTTTCAAACCACCAGGGCCAGGATTTGAACTGCAGTCACCATGTGGAAGTCCAACACCTTAATCACTACACCATCTGCTGGCCACATGAGGAACAAATATTTCCCAGTGGTGTGTGATCTGGACTTATAGAGTAGCAATTTAGATTTATATAGTACATACACATTGATAAATAGCCACACATTCAGATTCATTTTGTGCATTATTTCTGAAAACTCATTTACTCGGTTTATTGTTTACTTTTTTTTTTTTTTTAAGGGTTTTGCCATAGGGTATGTATGCTCACCAGAGAGAGATGGTAAGAGGGAGTGTGAGAAATCACACCTAGGGGAGATGGCCATGCTGCAATCACTTCTCCACTCTCTCAGAATTTTGGGCATGCATGCACACGTCAGAGACTCAAACTGCTTTCAGCCATATGGAAGTTCAGCACCTTCACCACCACGCCACCTGCTGGCCCCTTATTGTTTTCTTTTAAAGAAGATGATCATGGAGAGACAGTCTGCGACTGAGAACTCTTTCATTTTTTCCATAATTTGAAAAGGTTTTGTAGCCTCTGGGTTATAGTAGTTATTCTAAACTACTTCCTTCATGTTACTAGTTACTCGTACTTTGAAATTCAAATCTTCCCTCTTCAGTCCTCCAGCTTCTTAGCCTCCTGGGCACCCATGTTCACACCTGGCACATTTTTTAGACTGACCTTGGATCTGAATTATGGCTTCCAGCATTACTGGGTGCTAGCATTACTGCTGTGCCACAGGGGTTGGGCCCCATTTTTTCTTGTTGATTTTTGTTTTCTACATACTCTTTTTCAACTTTATCACCTGTATGGAACTTAAAACTTTAGTCAAGCATCCCTTAGTGTGATAGAGATATGTTCTGAGAAATGGTGTTGTTAGGCAATTCTCTCATAGTACAGAATGTACTTAGTAAACCTAGATGGTATAGCCTACTATTCACCTAGGCTATGTGGCCTAGCCTACTTCTTCTAGGCTACAAATCTCTACTGTACTGAATACTGTAGGCAGTTATAACACTTTATGATATTTATGTTTCTCAATATATCTAAACATAGAAAAGGGATTTTGAAAATATGGTATAAAAGATCAAAAATAGTACACCTGGGATAAGGATAGGGATAGTAACCAAGTATTAGGTACTGTACATTATTGTATATGTTGTATGTTTATATGATTGGCAGCATAGTATGTTTGTTTACACCAGCATTACTACAAATAGGAGTAATGGATTGCTTCATAACCGTACAATAGCTATGATGTCATTAGATGATAGAAATTTTTCAGCTCCATTGTAATGTTTTGGTTTTTTTTGTTTGTTTGTTTGTTTGTTTTTTTTTTGAGAGGTTTTTGCTATAGGGTGTGTGTGCTCGCCAGAAAGACAGAGAGAGACAGAAAGCGAGAAATCACCCCCTGGGGGGATGGCCACGCCACAATCCCTTCTCCTCCATTCTCCTCTTGGGGTCTTGGGCATGCACACACACGGACCTGGTGTGAGTCTAAGCCACCAGGTCCGGGACTCAAACCACATGGGAGTCCAGCAACATAGCCATTACGCCACCTGCTGGTCCTTCCGTTATAATCTTATGGGACCACCATCTTATATACAGTCTTTTGTTGACTGAAATGTCATTGTGCTGCATGACTGTGTATAAACAGAAAAGACGTTTCATCATCTGGCTTCAGAGCAAATGAATTACTCTTTATTTCACTTTTTGATAAATATTACCTTCTACTTTTTTTTTTTTTTTTTTGTTAACTATATTAGTATTTATTTTCCTTGACTTTTAGGTTAAACTTGTGAACAATCAAGTGTTATGCTATGCTGGAATATGAATGCCTCCAGAATGTTAAGATTATAAGAGTCACTTTGCAGACTTCTCTGTAGCTGTACCTCTAGTTAATCTTCCTGGTGACTATTGTGTTTCTTCTTTTATTGACTGCCATTAGACAGATACTGATGCCAGTGTGTCTGCTTATGGCCTGTTCACCCATATTGTTTGATGTACTATATTCAGTACATCAAACTTTGGAAATTCAGCCTCATTCTTCACATAGTTAGAAGTCAGTTAGTGCCAAAAAGAAGAAGAAGAAATCAGTTAGTGCTGAAGGGGAGCTTAAATGAGTGACTGAGCCCTCTCTTACAGAATAAGTTGTTTGGCTTTATGGATATTTTTCCCAATGCATGAACTTTGCTCCTGGTTTGCAACTGTATTTTGAACTATTGAGGGTCTTGAAGGGCAGAATATTATTCTACTAATCTTAACTTTTAATAAAATGTTGTTTATAATCTTCTAGATTTTAAGCTAAGTAAGGCTGCTAATTAATAGGCATTAGTTGTTTTAAATCTTGTGTTAATAATATAAAGATCATATTTAAATTAAATCTGGTTGTTGAATCCATCACTATAAGGTAAAAAACTTAGAATATATTTTAAAACCTGCATTCAGTCCCCCAAATTTTTGGTTTTCTTAAACCAACTTTAAAGGACATTTTTTAACAGTAAATCTAAACCTCCTTTGCATAAGTAAAATTGAGACAAATCTGTAATGCTATTTTGCGATTATTTTTATAGTATAAATTGTAGACGACCCCTGACTTATGATGGTTCCAATTTATGATTTTGTTTTACTTTACTGTGATGTGAAAGTGATGTGCATTCAGTAGAAACCACATTTCTAAGTTTTTATTTTTATGTCTTCCTGGGCTAGCCTTATGCTATGCAGTGAGATAATGTCTTACAGTGCTGGGCAGCAGTAATGAGTCAGCGCTCCTAGTCAGCCAGATGATGACAAGAGTAAACAATCAATAATGTACAGTGTACTCTGTTGCCAATGTTGTTTTGGATATTATGTTTAGTGTTTTCACATCTTATCATGTGTACAAAATACCCATTTTCCACTAAATGGTATTTTAGTTTACAGTGGGTTCGTAGGTATGTAGCCCAATCGTAAGTTGAGGATCATCTCTACTCTATCTTCAAATTGCTGATGATGTTTTTTTAAGAGCGAGGATCAAAAAAATCATTCTGGCCAATCCAAACTGAATGAGCCATTCTAGTACCATATAGATTGTGCCATTTGTCAGTTAAAAACAAAACAAACAAAAAAATACCTGCTAAAAATGCAACAGAACAGCAAAGCTTTTTGAGGAAATGACTGATTCCTAATTTTTTTAAGAATTATTTTATTTAACTTTATTCATTCATTTGAATTTGTCTAGAAAGGGACAGAGAGAGAAAGTGAGAAAGCAAGTCACCAGGTCTGGGACTCAAACCGCAGTCGGCCATGTGGGAGTCCAGTGCCCTTAACCACCATGCCACCTGCCAGCCCCCTGATTCTTAATTTCTATCCGTTGGAGAAATACACAAGATGACCTTGGCTTCTCTTGACATGATAAAGAGCAAGTAAGTCACTGAAGTCTTTTCAGAAGAACACATTAGCCAAAGATAAAACAGTTTGAACTTTTTGAACTTTGATGTCTCTTTATAAAAGTATTCCAAATAATAAGTACAAAGAAATGAAGGGAAAAAAAAATCCTTTGAAGAGGAGCATTTTATGCATCGTTTGGACTGGAGTGAGGCTTGATTGTAAGAGCCTATACATTTGTTGTAATCCTTTACAATGGTGATAACTATAGATATACTTTTTAGGAGCTCTGATTTTTCAGGAAGTATCATTCGATCTTCTGGCAGGATGGGGGTGATAGATAATACACTAGATATTTGGCACCAAGGGGGTGATGGGAGGGATGACATTTTGTCATTCAGTATGTAGACTTTCTCTTAATCCCCCTGGTTTTCCTTGCCTTTTTCTGCTATCTACTTTATCAGGTTGGCTTTGTCTAGCTTCCTATTGGGAAGATAGTGGTGGAATTGCTTGGTTATCTTGAGTGCAGGAGGTATCCTTAGGGAGCTTACAACTTCTTTTAAGCATGTTTCCAATTCCTGTTACTTTATGTATAAATTGGCTGCCACAAAACATCTATGTTGTAAATGTTTATTCCCTTCAAATAAAATATTGCCTCCTCTAAATTTGATTATATGTTCAGTTTTAGCAATCTGTCTAGAGATTTTAAATGAGCAGAGCAAACAAAATTAAATGTGGTTAGCTTGAACTAGAAAGAAACTTCAAAAAATGTGTGGAAAATAGAATTAAAGAACTAATTTATTAGTGCAAAAGAAATGAAATCCATTTATGCTTCTTTCATAATGTGTATTGTCCATGAACTTTTTTAATATCCCCCCTTGTATTTTCTTCACTTCTAAAATTTCCTACATTTAGACTCTTCAGTTCTGTGTAGTGAAATTCAAAGGGACTGTGTGGGTAAAAGTATTTAAATGTAAGTGATTCTTTGCAATAATCTTTAGGTTTTAGATATTTTGTTATCCCTGAAATTACCAGCTAGTTACAGTTAAAAAGTCATTGGTCCTTTAATTCTGTTAGTTATTTTGGGGTGGAATAGGAAATCTGCATCAGAAATTAGGGATAAATAATAGGCTGACTTTATCAAAACTTTTTGATTCGCAAATAATAAAAACATAGTACTTTCTGTGCCTTGCTATATAATGAAAAGGATTATAACAAAACTTTGTTTCAAGTATTCTAATTAGTGAGTCTGACATATTTTTGGAATTTTTAAAATAAAAGCAGACTAATTTGTTTTTGGTCAAGTGTTTTTTTCTGTATTTTCTTTTTTTATTTCTTTACCATTTTCCTGTTTATCTTTTTTCAAAAAAATTTTTACTTCTCCCTAAAGCCTTCCATAAACAGTCCTTCAACATACTATAGATTCATGGTATCCCATTCTAATATCTAATCTACTAATATAGATTAATTATAAATAATGTGCTTCATTAATTTAAGATATTTTGTTGCCTCTAGAAAGAATGACAAAAATAAAAAGTTTCTCGTGGATTTATAGTGTTATTTGAGTTATGATCTATTTGAAAATATTAAATACATGAACACTCAAGTTAGGCAACAGTAGTGTAGCTTCTAGAAAGCACTGCAAAATTTGTTACGTATGAAGAAATAAATATAAATAATAGTAACTGGCTTTAGGGATGAGTAATCACTGTAGGCAGGTGGCTTTAAACTAACATTCTTTGAGCCCCTGATTTGTATTAAAAGCTATCATGTCCACTCACTTTTTGGTATCACTAAAGGAGAGCAAGACTAATGGTTAAGAGATAAGAACGTCCTCCAGAGTTAGAGTGGTAAAGAACAAGCTATGTTTAGGGGTAGGGAGTAGCCAAGTATCACCGTGGGGGGGGGGGGGGGGGGTTGTGGTGTAAATTGGGAAACAAGGTCAAAAGTCGCACATATGAAGACAAGCATGCTAGGAAAAGGAATTTGAACTTTTTCCAGGATAGCAGTGAGAGTTGTGGAAAGATTTTGGCTAGAGGAGTGGAAGATCAGCTGTGCTTTTGGAAGGTCATTCTAGAAAGAGGAGGAAGGCCTTTCAGGTATGATCAATTAGGAGGTGAATATAGCAATTAAGGTATGAATAATAAAGAATGAACTCTAGTTACAACACTGGGGGGGGGAGGGATAAATATAGAACATTTTAAAGGTACAATTGACAAGTCTTAGTAACAGAGGACAGTTTAAAGGAAAACTAAACGTTTGAACATACTTGGGTACAAACATGACTATTACCCTTCTTTATCAGTAAAAGTTTCTGTAAATTAATATGTATCAAGATTTTACTCATTTGTGTATAAAACTAAGACTAAATTAATTGATTAGAAATTATTCAACCTTATGCCTTTTAATTTTTCACTTTTATACTATAATCTTAAGAACATGAGTTGGCAGTTATCTTCTTGGTTTGGACTTCTTGTAAACTTATTGGACTTCTGTTTAAGAAACAAAAGCAGTAAATAGATGAGATCTACTGTTGCTACAGAAAGACTGGAGTAAGAAAATAGCTTCATTAAAAATGTTAGTTAAGGAACCAGCAGGTGGCGTGGCAGTTAAGGTACTGGACTCCCAAATAGTTGAGGGTCAAATCCCAGACCTAGCGGCTTGAAAATCATACTGGACGTGTGTGCATGTGTGTCGAAAATCCCCATCAGATAATGGAGAAGAAGGTATTACAGTGTGGCCATCTCCCCTGCTGGGAGGAGGGGGTGATTTCTTTCTTTCTCTCTCTGGCAAGCACATGTGCCCTCAGGCAAAAAACCTTAAAAAAAAAAGTTAAAGTAGGTTAATACTCACTGTGTAGACATATGAACTTAGTTACTACTTACATGAATTCTCCACATCATATAAAGTTTAAGAGAAAATAGGCAAAATCTTTGCATGCAAAGTGACAACTGAAATACAAAATCAAATTTTGATGTGAGAGCATTTTGTTACTGCTTAAAAGCTAATTTTTAAAATGTTTTGCTATTTCTTTGTTGTCCTTTGACAGTATATTTGTTGTTTAGCAAAAAGTAGCTGTTTATGGTTCTCATAAAATCCTTTGAGTTGGAAAGGGTACATAAATTGTATTAATGTCAAAGAATATCTTGATTTCAGGATGCCCCTAAATCGGGTACTAGTTGCAGCTCTCGCTGTTCAAGTTCCAGACAAGATTCTGAGAGCACAAGGCCAGAATCTGAAACAGAAGATGTGTTATGGGAAGACTTGTTACATTGTGCAGAATGCCATTCATCTTGTACCAGTGAGACAGATATGGAAAATCCTCAGATTAATCCATGTATGAAAAAAGAATATAGAGACGACCCTTTTCATCAGGTTGGTTTTTGCAATGTTGGGTTATGTAGTGCTGTCAGTCAAACTCCTTTGCATGTATGCGCAAATTTTAGAGGTGAAAAAAAAGCTTATATTCAAGTAAAATAATATTCCTGCAATTTTTTTTTCTATGTGAGCTGTGATCTGACTTCATTAAGACAGAATTTCAGTATTTAAATTGTAGTTGTTTCTCACTTTGCAAAACTAAGTTCCCGAGAAGTGGTTGGTAAACAGAATTTTCCCAAGAAGTGGTTGGTAAATAGTTTTGTATGTCAAATTGTGTTTTACTTTTTTTTTTTTTTTTTTTGCCTGGAGGTATATGTGCTTGAAACAAAGAGAGAGATGGAGAGGGAAAATCCATCTCCTAGTGGGGTGGAGCCATACCACAATCCCTTCTCTGTCTCTCCATCCTGTCAAGATTTGGAGCATACACACCCAGTGTGTTTTTCAAGCCACCAGGACCTAGACTTGAACTGTGCAGTGAGTCATGTGGGATCTGGTTCTCCTAACCACCAGGCAATGGGCCAGCCCAAACCAAATTATATTTTAGATTCATTAGTCTTTTCTCACTCAACACACTTGAAATCAGACTTGAACACCTTGACCTAAACTCTACCTAAGATTATATTCACAGGTCTAATTCTCATGAGTTTCTGATTTGTATTTCCAAACAGCTATAGTAATGCTGTTAAATAGAAATATAATGAGAGTCAAATACATCATTTCAAAATTTCTGGTAGCCTCATTAAAAGCTTTTGAAAAGACGAAGTAAATATTACTGTGTTTTATTTAACCCATTGTATTCCAAATACTGTCACTTCAACATATAATTACTATGAGTAATATGAATATATTTTATTTTTTTATACTAAGTGTTCAAAATCCAGTGTGAAGAATTAACAGAGCATCCTATTTTGAACTGGTCACATTTCTAGCATTAAAGAGCCACATATGAGTAGGGTAATATATTAGACCACATGGTTTATAGGATATCTTTATTTTGAATGTCCCACTGGGAACTTACATTTAACCAAAGTCTCCATCTTCCCTTATAAATCTATTTTTCTTATGGCACTCAAAATCTTGGTGAATTGCATCTCCATCTGTTCTCTCTTCAGTTCAGAAACTTGGTAGTCATTTGAAATCCTTAGTCTTTTTCACCTCCTCTTTCTCACTCAACTCCTCATTAATTCATATCCATAAAATCAAAAGTAAACTTTTTAAAAAGTTTAAGTTTAAAAAGTTTTTAAACTTTTTAAAAAGTAAACTTTTAGAAAACTGGAGCTATAAGTACTTAATCTGATAAAAGGTAGCTATCAAACAACTTTCTGTTATTATAGAATACTATAGACAGGGTAGCTTAAACAACAAACATTTATTTCTCACATTTTATAACCTAGAAGTCCAAAATCAGAATGCCAGCAGAGTCTGTTCTTGGCTTGAAGGCCCTCTTCTGGTTTACAACAGTTCCTTTACCTTGTATCATCACATGTTGGAAAGGGTAAGCTCTGGTCTCTAAATCTCCTAATAAAGGCACTAATCCTCCTCATGAGGGTTTCCCACTTGTAACATAACCTCCCAAAGATCCCCACTTCAAATACCATTACCTTGGGGATTTAGACTTAAACATGAATTTCGGGGTGGGTATGTACAAATACAGCATTTCTCAAAACCCAACATAGATAACAATGAAATTTTAGGAGCATGTGTATTACTGCCATTACAAAGATGCCCATTATCACTGCTTTTTGTGTCAAAATCCCAACAGCAAATGTGTTTATATATGTCTTACTGTTTTGGTTGAACTTAAACCGAGTTAAAGTCCATACTAAAGAGCAACAGGAGAACTTTCCCAACTGAATATAAAAATTTACTTTAAATTTAATTGTTTAAGATAGCATGATATAGATACATAAACAAACAGACCAGTGGAACAGAATATAAAACCCAGAACTATTACATTTGTATGGGTCTCTAATATAAAACACAAGTGGTATTATAAATCAGTGGGGAAAGGATAACAAAATATATGGTTGTAAGTCAAATAATTATTCATTCATGAAAAATATATTCTAGATAATGCCTACATAGGAAAAAAAAAACTTTAAAAGAGTTTTGGAGAAAATAAAGGAGAAAAATCTGTTACTTTAGGTTAGAGAAGAATTTTTTTCTTTTTAAGCAAGATACCAACAGCACCACCAACAAAAATGATAGGATTGATACGTTTGAATATCCTTTTTTTTTTTTCCTTTGGAGAGATTTTTCGCTATAGGGCGCATGTGCTCACCAGACAGACAGAGAGAGACATTAGAGACAGAAAGCGAGAAATCACCCCCCAGGGGGGATGGTCACGCTGCATTCCCTTTCTCCTCCATTCTCCTCTCGGGATCTTGGGCACACACGCACACGCGCCCGGCGTGAGTTTTAAGCCACTGCGGTCGACTGCGTGGGAGTCCAGCAACATAGCCATTACGCTAACTGCTGGTTCCCAGAGAGACACTGAGATGGACTCGATGCCGCAATCCTCCAGCCTCCATAGGTTTTTGCCATAGGGCGGGCGCCACCACGCCCGGCTGAATATCCTAATGTTAAAACCTTGATAGCCAGAACTAGCAAGTGATATAGTGGTTAAGGCTCTGGACTCCCACTTGTCCAATTGTGGTTCCAGTCCCAGACATGGTGGCTTGAAAATCGTACCAGACACATGTGTATGTGTTCCCAAAATCTTTTGACAAGGGATTGTAGTGTAGCCATTACCCCTGGAGGATGATTTTCTCTCTCTCTCTCTCTCTCTCTCTCTCTCTCTCTCTCTCTCTCTCTCTTTCCCCTTCCTTCCCTCTTCCTCTCTCCTCTGCGTCTCCCTCTCCATCCCCTTCCCCCCCCCCCCCATCTCTGGCAAAGGCACACTCCCTATGGCACAAACCTAAACTATATATGTATGTGTATGTATATAGAGAGATACACATACACACACATATACATACGTACACAAATACACAAGCACACATACATACATTGGTTTTCTTTTCAGATATAGGAAAAGTATCAGAGGAAAGGAAGTTTTATTGTAGGGAATTAAGGAATTAAGAATGAGGTTTAAGAAGCATGGTAGTGAAAGTTGTGGAGAAAATGAAGTAGTAGTTACATGGAGAAATAGAATCAAAAGAGTGTTTTGCTCCCCATTCCCTGAGATGTGTGATATTTGAGCATATTTATATCCATAGAAGAAAACCAGTAGGGAAGTTCTGAAAAAAGGTACAGGAAAAAAAATTGTTGATAGGTGGAATAAGGTTTCTTAAGATTCTGGAGGAGATGCATAATTAGAAAGCTTAGACTTCAGCAGGAATACAAAGAGGAATACATCCTATGCTGGTTGGAGGAAGAGGATGAATTCACAAAACAAGATGATGAGAGAGTTATTGCCTTTTGGTCTCTATTCTATGACATGCAAGAATCATACTGACCATAAAAAGGGAAATGATACTGTAGGAGGCTTGTGAAGGGTTGCAGTTACATTTTGGGAAGTAGAGAGGGGAGTGAGAATTTGTGTTTACATATGTTCAAGCCAATGAACACATCAAAAGAATTGTGGGATGCATTGTGGGACCAGCAGGTGACATGGTGGTTAAGGCGCTGGACATTCCCACATGGCTGACCAAGGTTCGAGTCCTGGACCTGGTGGCTTGCTTTCTCACTTTCCTTCTCTTTCTCTCTGTGTCTCTCTCTAGTCAAATAAAAATAAAATGAATGAATGAATGAAAGTAAATAAATTTAAAAATAAGAAAGAATCACATTGCATATGACTGAGGGTCCAGCAGGATTCTGAAAACATGTATTTATAGCTAATATTCCACACATTTATGTGATAGACTCTGGAATATAGTTGTGATAATTGTTACAGTCACTAATTTTTAAGAAGCATGTACTATATGCCAGGCACTGCACAAAGTAATCTAGATGCATTATTTCATGCATTCTTTACAATATATGACAATATAGTTTATCTTCATTTTATAGGTGAGAAAATTGAGGCTGAATTGAGTAATATGTCCATAGACACACAGAGAAGGTACTTAGTAAGGCCTGTTCAAGGGATGAGAGTGGGTATGTTTGAAATGATGGATCTGTTGGGAGTCTAGACATACTATATTTGTGAAACCAAAAGGGAACTGATAAATTGAAGGTAGGTGTGTTAGAGGCAGCAAGGGTTTTAGAACTGAAAGTTGGAGAGAACTGGTGAGAAGTTATGGTTGAAGACTGAAGAAGTAAAAATGTATGTTGACGGGGTCTAGGGTGTGGTATGGGATAGTTGAAGATTTCTGGAACTGAAGAACTGAAAAAGCAGTGAATAGCCCATGAGAACAGAGCGTAAATGAATCATCTGTGTATTCATCTAAACCACTGAAACTAATAATTGGACTTGAAGTTGATGAAAATGCCTGTGAGCTATTTTTAAAGAGATAGTAGTAGCAGAGACCTTATGGTTTTTGCTCATTGTTGTGAAATACAGCACCTGGCACATAATAGGGATTTCATAAATAGTTGTTGAGTGAATATCTGAAACACAATGAATTTTTTTTCAGAGTATGCCAATTAGGCCCTACTTGAATGATTAAAAAATTGTTTCATGATGTCTGTACAGAATATATTGGTCCTAAGTTTATTATAGCATTCGGCCCCTTTTTTGGTAAGATTTATTTATATATATATATATATATATATATATATATATATATATGTATTCCACTGTGCATATCTAATTATAGTATTCTAGACTTGTGTTGGTTTTGCCTTTGGCCTAAAGATTTGGTTTACACACGGTACTTATTCTTAGGTGTGCAAAAATAAGCTCCCGTTTTTAGTTTTACTAGTAGCTGAGCAATAGAATTAGCTGCCATTAATGAAGAGCTACTAGTTTTTTTCTTGTCTGACCAAGTTCTATGTTAGGTTGGCAGGACCCTTTTCTGTTAGCCATAAAGACAGAAAAATCTCTCCTAATGAAGATAATTCAAGCATTTGAATTAACTCAGTGTGTTTTAATGAGGATATTCCCAAATTTATGGCTTGGTTTGGTTTTATTGTTTGTTTTATAGTCTTGGTAAATACTAACTGAATCTTTTCTACAGGAGAAAAATTTTTCTCTACTTGTGCCTGTGTTTGAAATAAATTATAAGGCCATAAAATTAATTTTTAGTAGGTAAAGCTTTAAATGGCTGCAGTCCTGCACTTGGATATATCACTAAAGTGGTTGTCAGGTGAATTTATTTGAAATAAAATATGCCACCATTTATGTGTTAAGGTTTTCAGGACGTTGTGAAAGAACAAGGAGCAAAGTAGTTGAGATTTTGGAGGAAGATAAAGAACAATCACTAAGAGTTCCAGATTTTAGCTTGAAAATGTATGAAGACCTTGTGTGATGAATTTATAAAGTGGAATTTTTGCTCTGATGTTTTCCCTCAGCCTTATTAAAAAGTTTTTCATGGGATCAGCCGGTGGTGTGATGGTTAAGGCACTGGACACTCCCCCGTGACTGATCACAGTTCGAGTCCTGGACCTGGTGTCTCGCGCTTTCTCTCTCTCTCTCTCTCTGTGTGTGTGTGTGTGTGTGTGTGTGTGTGTGTGGTCAAATTAAAAAAAAAAGAATAAATAAATAAAATAGTTCTTTTTTAAAAAAAATTTTTTCATGTGATGCTGTTCTCCATATACTATAGACAGTATGCTTCAGTAAGGTTTTTTCAGTATACATTACTTACACACACACACACACACACACACACACACACACAGGGTTTTCATAATTAACTCTTAAAATTACCAGTTTCTAATTGCTTTCTTCTCTCTTACCTTTTGGCTTTACAGAATAAGAGAATGGTATCAAATACTGATTTTTTTTTTCCCCCGAGGGAGCATGCACTCTGGGGAAAGAGGGAGAGAAGGGGAGAGAGGAACAAAGTGAGAAAGCATGCCCTATAGGGGATGGTCAAATTGCAGTCCCTTCTCCACTTCTTTTGGGATTTGGGGCATCTACATATACATTCCTCATGTTTGTCAAGCTGCCAGGTTGAACTCTATAGTGGGCTGTTTGGGATCTACCATGCCCTGAAATGCTGATTAACTGGGAAAGTAGCTGAGTGCAAATTAGTAGTCTTAGAAGGACAGTTCTTCAGTTTTTGATTTCCTGTTTGTTTCTAGATAGACCTTATTATTATTGATATATATGCCTTTCTTCATGTAATTGGGAAAATCTTCATGGTTACAAACTGAAAGTTAAAATATCTCCTTTCCTTATGTATTATTGAATTATTATTAAATATTAGTTGAACGAGTGCAATTTTACTCCTCCTGTAGGGGAGTTTAAGAAAGTCCGGACCCGTTGGCTTCAGACTCACACTGGGTGCATGCATACATGCCCAAGATTCCCAAAGGAGAAGGGATTGCAGCATGGTCATCCCCCCTGGGGATGAGAAAGGGTGATTTCTCACTTTCTATCTCACTGTCTCTGTCTCTCTCTGGTGAGCACACATACCCTATGGCAAAAACCTTTAAAAAAAAAAAAAAAGATTAAGTGGACTAGCAGGTGGCGTGGTGGTGAAGGTGCTGGACTCCCATATGTTCAGGTCCTAGACCGGATGGCTTGCTTTGTCAGTTTCCCTCCCTCTCTCTGTTTCTTTCTGATGAGTGAATGTGTCCTATAATAAGTCAAATAATAATAATAATAAAATTAGATAGATCTTTAAAGAAAGAAAACATTAAATTTACAGGAACATTTTTTACCATATTTTGATCACAGTTTTGTCTTCCAAACAATAAATATAACTAGAATAGGGTATTTTGTTCATTATTAGATGTTACACATTTTAATTATTAGAATGTCAAATAGCTATTGATTGTTTTTCTGAGGTTGCTAGGAATGCCAAAACTATCCTTTTATAAAACGTGAAAAATATATTAGTCCTTAATGAATTTTAGGTTAGAGGGGCCAGCAGGTGGCATGGTGGTTAGGGGCACTGGATTCCTACATGGCTAACCATGGTTCAAGTCCTGGACCTGATGGCTTGCTTTCTCACTTTCTTTCCCTCCCCCCATTCTGTCCCTCTCTGGTCAGGTTAAAATAAGTAAATAAACAAAGTTCCATAAAATAATTACTGAAAAAAATAAAGAATTTTAGGTTGGAGATACTGCAATATAAAAAGATGAGTTGATCCCAATTTGGGTCTAATCTTTTAGTGTTACTTCTCTCAAAGTCTGATATATAAGGGTTAGTGTTTCATTAATTTTGTTGCTCTCTTTAACCCAAGTACTCTATTTTGAAGTTTGATTCTTTTAATTAGAGGTTTTTGGGTGTTTTTGTTTGGTTTTTTTTTTTTTTGGTTTTTGGTTTTTGGCTTTTTGCTATGGGCGTGTATACTCACCAGAGAGAGGCAAAAAGCTAGAAATCACCAACCAGGGGTAATAGCCATGCCACAGTCCCTTCTCCTTCATTCTCCACTCGGGATTTTTTGGGCAACCATGCACACAGACCTAGCCTGAGTTCAAGCTGCTAGGTCTGAAACTCGAACTGTAGTCGACTATGTGGGAGTCCAATGATGTAACCATAGTCCATAATGTAACCATTATGCTGGTCCCATTTTTTCTTAATTCCCCAGAAGGCACATGTACTTGCTAGAGAGAGAAAGAGAGAAAGTGAGAAAACACCCCTCATGGAAGATAGCCACACCACAATCCCTTCTCCCTCCTTTTGGATTTTGGGTATGCATGCACAAACACCGAAGTGTGTTTCTCAAGCTGCTGGGTCCTGTACTTACATTTTGCAGTCAGCTACGTGGGATCCAGCCACCCAAACCACTATGCTACAAGCTAGCTCTGATTAGAGTTCTAAAACAAACAAAAGAATAAATAAACTTAAGCATCTGATCCTTCAAAATAGTTTTAAGGGGTCTTTTTAACCTTTATTTATT
Source organism: Tupaia tana (assembly GCA_026018925.1). Classification (NCBI taxonomy): domain Eukaryota; kingdom Metazoa; phylum Chordata; class Mammalia; order Scandentia; family Tupaiidae; genus Tupaia; species Tupaia tana. The sequence goes on from JAKSZU010000003.1 coordinate 51,811,265, forward strand.
CCATTGAGATACTTTATTCAACTTTGGAGAATATTTTTTTAGTTTTGTATGCTTCCGTTTTGCAATATTTGCTCTATTTGGGGGAAAGAAGTTAACATCAGCCCTTAGTGCTAGGTTAAAATATTAGAAAAGTAACTAAATCAGATATATTAAAGGTGTGTACAGAAGAGTCTTCCTCAGGATTAGGTTGTATCACTGTAGTTTTTCAAAGAAGTTAAAATGTCTATTATATTCTTTCACAGTGAATAATTGTAAACTGGACAGTGGTCAGTCTGAACAATCTTATATCTGTCTTTTAACATTAGTATGTTGATGGGGGAACCAGCAGTTAGTGTAATGGCTATGTCACTGGACTCCCATGTAGTCGACTGCGGTTCGAGTCCCGGACCCGGTGGCTTAAACTCACGCCAGGCGCGTGTGCGTGTGTGCCCAAGATCCCGAGAGGAGAATGGAGGAGAAGGGATTGCGGCGTGGCCATCCCCCCTGGGGGGTGATTTCTCGCTTTCTGTCTCTCTGTCTCTCTCTGTCTGTCTGGCGAGTGCACGCACCCTATAGCGGAAACCTCTTAAAAAAAAAAAATTAGTATGTTGACAACTCTTTTAGACTGGCAGCTAAATACTTTTGTTGACACATTTTAGTATGTTTTTAAACATTAGGTTGCCTAATATTTGTTGTAGAATGTAACTAATGTCTTATGCCATCTGTTTAATGTGTATGTTAATTTTAAGAGAATTTTAGTATCATTAAAGTTGTGTGTATTGATATAGCTATGCACAGATATATATATATTATCCATTTATAAAATATGTATATACATTTATTTTTAATGTAGTTAAGAATGTGTGTGTTTGTGTGTACAATGTGATGTATACGTATTTATGAAATGTGGTAAATAAATTCACCAATTTTTATTTATGTTTTGTAGAGTCATTTGCCCTGGCTCCACAGTTCCCACCCAGGATTGGAAAAAATCAGTGCTATAGTATGGGAAGGCAATGACTGTAAGAAAGCAGATATGTCTGTACTTGAAATCAGTGGAATGATAATGAACAGAGTGAGTGTTGAAGTTTTATTCTTTTGGTTCAAGAGTAAGATTTAATGATTATCAATACATAAAGTAATTACTGAAGTGTTAGATTAATAACCTACTCATCTTATTTCTTCACTCTGAGAAAGTATTTTTGTGTATTTGGCATTATCTGTGATTTAACCATGATTTATTAACAAACTACTCTGATCTTTTAGTATTTTCATTATGCTGACCAACAGATGATAAAAATCTAAAAATTTCCTATTTTTTTGTGGCTAAAATTCAGGGACTGCCAGATATATACAGGCATTGATGAAAACTTACTTTTCTGTATCTTTATGGCTCATTAATTTATTAGTACCTAAAATATGAAAAAATCAAACTAGCAAATTTGTTTTTATACTAACTGGGCCCAGAAATTCATGTTTGCATAGCTCAGTGTGAGCACTTAAAAGCAGTGACTGGGAAGTCACTGAAACTTAGGTATAGTTGGTATTCTACCAGAATTTTGGAAATATAGTCTCTCTAATCCTGAATATAACCCCATTTGTTTTCGAATTATCTATGCATTCTCTCAACTATCTGTGAACTGGCAGATCACTCAGAATAATCTCATTTACCTACTGTATAATATATTGAGTCATCAGAAAAGTCATGACACATTTTTGCATAGAAAAACATGGGAAAAAATCCATCATATACTTTTTAGATGACTCAATAAAAAGGAACTTGGTATTTCAGATCCCTTTCAGTTCTACCAGTCTAACATATTGTAAACTCTTGTTTTGTTTTGTTTTCACATTTTATTGATTCACAAAATACCTTAATTAAATACTTTGAATAGCAAGGTCAGCTCATATATACATATCTGTGAACACATCTGACTTTAGGCATATAACTCAGTGAGTAGAATGAACATACTATGAAGTAGCAGCTAGCTGAGGCTATATAACTTAACTGCAGTCATTAAAGTCAGAAGTACTTAGGTAATAGGCCCGAACTTGCATGGGAATTTTTTATGTATTTTTAATGTATTTTTTAAATTTCAAGAAAAGTCGTTTTAGCTTTAATAAATCAAAATAAAAAAATGTTAGGAGAAATTTGCTTAAGACTTGAAGCCAGGAAGATTAGGATTCTGTTCAAATAGTAGGTAGATGAACCTATCAACAGCTCAAGAGAAGACAAAAATTCTTAAATCTGGGAAACGAAACATAGAAGAAAATCCGTAATATTTTAGTCAAAAGTCATAGAATTCTATTTCACCAGTTTAGTCACATGTATTTAATCTCTCTTAGGTTGTAGTCTGATCTTTCCATTTAAATTCTGAAAGATAACATTCAGCTCCAGACTTGTCCCTACCATTAGGTTGACCATTTTCTTGGTTGTTTTTTGGGCTCTTATTTCTGTGTGTCTGTTTTTAGTTTTTCTGGTGTTAGTAAATTCTTTCAGGTTTTGTTTATCTGAAAATGTTTTTGTCTTTTCTTCCCATATGAAAGATAATCTTGCCAGGCATAGTATTCTTGGTTGAAATTGTTTTTCATTCAACATTTTGAATATATTTTCCCATTCTTTTCCTTGCTCACATTGTTTCCAACGAGAAGTCTGCTGTTAGCCTGATGGGATAGTCTTTGAAAGTAATTTGATGTTTCTCTCTTGCCAATTTTAGTATCTTGTCTCTGTCTGTGGTTTTGGTCAATCTGGCTTTGATGTGCCTTGGAGAACTTCTTGGGTTGATTTTGTGTGTGTGTGTGTGTTTAAGAACATGCTTTATTGGGAAACAGAGTTCTACACAATGACCAGCAGACGAAAGCTGCCTAGTGGGCGTCCTCCACATCACACTCCAGAAGACACATGGGAAGTTGATAGTAAAAATCAGTCAGAACATGGGTTCCTCTGGACACTTTCCTAACCTTGTTCCTCACCGGGGTCAGGAAAACTCCCAGCCACTTTCCTGAGGGCAACACGGTGGTTCACTAGAGATAGAGCTTCTCAGGGTTCCTTCTTGTTTTTTGGAGACGGTTTTTTTTTTTTTTTTTTTTTTTTTTCCCGCTATAGGGCGCGTGCGCTCGCCAGACAGACAGAGACATAGAGACAGAAAGCGAGAAATCACCCCCCAGGGGGGATGGTCATGCCGCAATCCCTTCTCCTCCATTCTCCTCTTGGGATCTTGGGCACGCACGCACACGCGCCCGGCGTGAGTTTTAAGCCACCGGGTCCAGGACGCGAACCGCGGTCGACTACGTGGGAGTCCAGCGACATAGCCATTATGCTAACTGCTGGTTCCCCCTTCTTGTTTTTTATGAAGAACATTTTCTTTAAATTTTTTGAAGTCTTCATTTGTTACTTTTATTCTGCATTCTCTCAAGGCCATCAGACCAGCTTCTATACAAATTGCTTTGTTGTCATCCTTAGCCATGATTAGATCGTCTGGGGTTACGTCAGGTCTTCCAGGATTACATCATTGGCCAGCGTCATCCTGCTTGTGTGAATCTGAAATATGCACTTCTCGGTCTTTTCGTCAGACAGGGGGAATTCAATCTTCCTGTCAATGCGGCTTGGTCTAATAAGCGCTGGATCTATAGTCTCTATTCAGTTTGTGGCCATAATAACTTTCACATATCCCCTTTGATCAAATCCATCCAGCTGGTTCAGCAGTTCCAACATTGTTCACTAAATTTCTCTTTCATCACCAGAATTTGAGTTGTATCTTTTTGTCCCAGTGGCGTTGATTTCATCAATAAACATAATGGGTCATGCATTTTCTTCAGCAGCTCAAAACAATTCCCATGGGGAACCAGCAGTTAGTGTAATGGCTATGTCGCTGGACTCCCACGTAGTCGACTGCAGTTCGCGCCCCGGACTGGGTGGCTTAAAACTCATGCCGGGCATGTGTGCGTGCGTGCCCAAGATCCTGAGAGGAGAATGGAGAAGAAGGGATTGCGGCGTGACCATCCCCATTGGGGGGTGATTTCTCGCTTTCTGTCTCTATGTCTCTGTCTGTCTGTCTGGTGAGCGCACGTGCCCTATTGCGAAAACCTCTCCAAAAAAATAAATTCCCATGCAAGTTTGGGCCTATCACCCAAGTATTTCTGAGTAAGTTCAGAGCCAACAGCTCTCAAGAAAGTGACTGAATTGTGGTTTGCAACTGCTTTGGCTAATCAGGTTTTATCTATGCGAGGTGGACCATAGAGAATGACCCCTTTAGGGGACTTTATACCCATCTCTTCATAATATTCAGGTTGAGTGAGAGGAAGCACCACAGATTCCTTAATCTCCTGGGTTTGGTTGTCCAACTTCCCAGTATCGGCATAGGTCTTCTGTGGGGCGTTTTTCCACCTTCTTCACTGTGACCATGGGATCCAAGCATCCCTATCACTGCATACACCTTGTGGTGGAGCAGGACTGAGCAGCCTGGTTCCAACAGATCCTTGTTTACAAATGAAAGAATGCTGACATAGTGTTCTGAGCCCACAGATGTAGACATGATGGCATGATTGTCATCAGTGATCTCTTACAAGGTTCCTACCGACATCGGGGTCCTCCCCAGATCATCCACTTTTGATCTTTCCTCTTAATTCTTCTTTCATGATAAGGTAGTCTTTACTTATCTCTAATTTCAGTAATTTTAACCTGCACTGTGTGTGAGGTGTTACCAGTGGCAGTTTGCTGGCAGCTTCTGGTTTCTTAGTTTTCTTCTTTATTTTTTCCCCCACTCTGGTTGGGACAGGAGATTCATGTATCTTTTGCTTGTTCTTGTCATCCTTCGTACCACCTCCAGGACCTTCATCCTTCATACCACCTTCATGACCACCACTCTCACTTAGACCCATCTTGCTTCAGCTGCTCCTCCTTGGGTTAATTCTATTTGTGGTCCTTTGTATTTCTTGGGTCTGGATATTTGAGTGCCTCTCTAGGTTTGGCAAGTTTTCCCCCAGGATTTCATGGAATAGATTATCAATGCCCTTATTAGTTTCTTCACCCTCTGGGATACCAGTTATCCAAATGTTTGGGCACTTAATGGTATCTAGTATTTTTTGTATATTATTCTCATTTTTCAGGGTTATTTTCTCAGTCTTTCTGGTGAATTTTTCTAGGTCAGAGGTTCTATCTTCTACATCTGAGATTCGAGCTTCTGCATGATCTGATCTGCTTTTAATACTTTCAGAGGAGGTTTTGATTTCCTATATTACAGCCTTCATCTCTAACAGAACTGTTAGATTCTTTTTATGGTGTGTATTTCCTCTTTGAATTCGTGCAAGAACTTCCTCACCTCCTGAAACTTGTCTCTTCTCCTGTATGTTCTGCAGTTCATTGTCTCTCTTCTCTTGTATCTCTGTTAGCTTTGTCACTATGAATATTCTAAATACTTTATCTGACATTTTCATGTGTTCCATTGTACTGTCTGTAGATGATGGGGAGTTGTTCTTTTCCCTTGGGGGAGAGATATTTTCTTGGTTTCTCATATTCTTGTGCCTCTGTGGTGGTTTCTGGTCATCTAATGGATTATACATTTCTTCCTAATTCTTGAAGTTAAATCTGAGCGTTCAGAAGCATGCAGGAGGTGATCTGCAGTCCCTCTGCAGTTCCATTATCCTCCCACACTAGATTTTAGAGTCTGGAGGGTGAAGTCTGAGCAGAAAATTTTCAGTTCTCCTAACCCCTGAAACAGATTGCTCACGGCGCAAATGCAGATGGCTTCTCCTTATTTATTTATTATTTTTAAGAGAGAGATTTTTGCTATAGGGCACATGTGCCCACCGGAGAGAAAGAGAGAGAAAGTGATAAATCTCCATAATCACCCCCCAGGGTGGATGGCCATGTTGCAGTCCCTTCTCCATTCTCTTGGGATCTTAGGCATGCACACACATGTGCTTGGCATGAGTTTGAAGCCACCAGGTCTGGAACTCGATCCGCAATCAATTGCATGGGAGTCCAGCAATGTAACCATTACTCCATCTGCTGGTTCCTGGAAACTTGTATTTTACCATTATTTAATTTTAATTTTCTCTTTTATCGGGAACCAGCAGTTAGCGTAATGGCTATGTCGCTGGACTCCCACGTAGTTGACCACGGTTCGCGTCCCGGACCCGGTGGCTTAAAACTCACGCTGGGCGCATGTGCATGCATGCCCAAGATCCCGAGAGGAGATAGAGGAAAAGGGATTGCGGCATGACCATCCCCCCTGGGGGGTGATTTCTCGCTTTCTGTCTCTCTCTGTCTGTCTGGTGAGCGCACACGCCCTATAGCAAAAAAAAAAAAAAAAACCTCTCCAAAAAAAAAAATTTTTTTTTCTTTTTTATAATTCTCCTACCTTTTTCCCACTTTCTTTTTGATCTCTTCCCCCCTCTACCATACTCTTCTCTAAAAACGACTTTGGTTTATGGAGACATATATTGTACTCTTTGAAGCAAAGCACAGGTTATAAATTTATCAAATACACGCGATTATAGGTTTTTCATTTAATGAAGTGAAGTTAAATGGTATGAGCTCTCATTCTATCTTTTTTATGTTTTATCTATTTATTCATGAGCAAGAGAGATAGGGAGCACACCCTCAATAGGGATTTGATGCTGCAACCCACTCCCAGCCAGAGCTAGGTCCAGATCATGGGCATACGTGTGTGCTGTGTATTCGGGAAGGTTTCTGGAGGTGAACCCAGAACCACCCCCACGTGGGTCAGCCTTAGAGGGCATTCATTGCACCTTACTGCTGTGGCACCATCTGTTCTTATTCTCTTCAATAAATATGGATTTGTGAATATTTGTAGCTTTTTATAAAAGAATTATTTAATTCCATTTGTTGTTATTTTTTAATTTGACCAGAGAGAGAAAGAGAAAGCAAGAAAGCAAGCCACCAGGTCAGGGACTTGAACCAAGGTCAGCCATGTGAGAATCCAGTGCCTCTAACCACCATGCCACCTGCTGGCCCCAATATTTGTAACTTTTGAAATTAATGAGATGTGTAGACTATTTTCCCTCAAGATCTGGATGAAACTGAGATAGTCAATATGTTTATATCTACTTAATGAGTACTGATAACTGTTTTTAAAAATGAAGAAGTAATAACATTTTATGTGTAGTAATAAGTTCTCAAATTTGAATGGAACTTAAATTTCATTATTCTTATATTTAAACTAATATATTTTATATTGCTATAAATTAAATACTTCTTAATAGGAATTTACTTTACTATATATGAAATTTATATATGCTTTTTAAAAATATCTTTTTTCCTTTCTTTCCTGCCCCTTTAAGGTGAATAGTCATATACCAGGAATAGGATACCAGATTTTTGGAAATGCAATCTCTCTGATCTTGGGTTTAACTCCATTTGTGTTCCGACTCTCTCAAGCCACAGACTTGGAACAACTCACAACACATTCCGCTTCAGAACTTTATGTGATTGCATTTGGTTCTAATGAAGATGCCATAGTTTTTTCTATGGTTATAATAAGTTTTGTGGTTCGTGTGTCTCTTGTGTGGATTTTCTTTTTTTTGCTCTGTGTAGCAGAAAGAACTTATAAACAGGTGGGTATAATACAGATTTTTAAATAAAGAAGTTTATCTTTTTTTATAATATTCAGAACATTCCTAAGATATTTTAGTTTTGCATTAAATCATTTTGACCTAATTATTTTTGTTTTGTCTTTACAGTACTTAACAAATAAAATTATAACAGTCCATATTTTGTTGATAACCCTCCTCCCCCATGGTAATCTACTTGAAAAATTAATCTTCATCTTAATTTTTTTTTAGCGATTACTTTTTGCAAAACTCTTTGGACATTTAACATCTGCAAGGAGGGCTCGAAAATCTGAGGTTCCTCATTTCCGGTTGAAGAAAGTACAGAATATAAAAATGTGGCTGTCTCTTCGTTCCTATCTTAAGGTAGAATGGTAGTGATACAAGTATTCTTAACATGCTGGTTCCCTCATATAGTTCCAATTTCTTTGTCAGTACATATGTATCTCTCAATATGTAGTCACCAATTTCTACTCATCGAAAAGTTGAATTGAGTATGTTGTTTCTGCCTACATTGTTCTTACAAACCAGCAGAGGGAGCCCACTACTTAAAAAAGACTTATTTAAAAAAAAACTAACAAGAGTTTGCTCACTGAAGTGACCTATCACTATTATAAAATATTAGCTCGTAATTCTAAGTCATCCTATTCATGCCATTCTTTTCCTTTAATATTTTTAATAATCATTCTGTTTTTGGAAGGAAGATATACAAACTGTGGAGGAAAAGGGGAACATCTTAATTGGTTTTAGGAAAACACATTTTTCCCTGTACTTTTATTGTTGCTAAGTACCAGTGAATTTCATTATGCATGGAATAATTATGCAAATTCAAATAACATTTATTTAAAACAGTGTCTATATATTAATTAAATTGACCCAAAGACCAAGTATCCTCTGAAATACCTAGGTCTTTAATGCTTTTTATTTTGAAGTAACAATGGAAGAAATTTTTTTTAAAAATTACACTATCTATCCTTACATTTTAAACATTCATTGTTCTGTTTAATTTGTTCAATTCAACTTGCTTAGTATCCATTGGGAAATGCTGCAAATTGACATGGATTGTTTTTTCTACCAATACTTCTTTTCTGTGGTGGGATGGATATGATCTTTGGTGTGTGGCATAGTGAGGATCCATCTAGAATTTCCCCTTATTTTTAATTTTAGTAGGTATTGCATTCTTTTGTACATTGACTATTTTATTTAGTAAACACTTACTTAATGTTAACCATGTGCCTTTCACTATTGAAGAGTTGAAAGTTCCTACACTTAGGAGCTTACACTTCAGTGAGGAAATCATATAAGCCCAGACCTAAAAATTATCCTTGGTACTTACTTCCTTCTCTTGCATTAACAGCATTCAGTTTATCACCAATTTCTATCCTTTCTACTTCCAAAATACATCACGAATTTCTTTACTTCTCTTTATTTCCATTTCTAACACTTTAATCCATCTTCTACATTGGGCTACTATACTGCCTCTTAGCTGGCCTTTCAGTATTCATATTTCTTCTTTCCAGTACTTTTTTCTGTCTGACTCCAGAAATTAATTTTTTAATGTAGATTTGATATGTAGTTTGTAAGCCATTTTTTTAAGAGAGATTTTTTCCTGTAAGACGTGTATGTATTTGCTGAAGAGTCAGTGAGATAGAAAGTGAAAAATCACCCCCCCCCCCCCCATGGGGGATAGCCATGCTGCAATCCCTTCTCCTCCTTCTCCTCTCGGGATTTTGGGCATGCACATACACGTGCCCAGCGTGAGTTTCAAGCTGCTGGGTCTTGGACTCAAACCACGATTGACTACGTGAGAGTCCAGCAACATTACATTACTATTACACTGTCTGCTGGTCGTGAAGGTTCTCTACTGTTCTTAGATCAAAGCACAAAACATTTTGGACGTTTATAATGCCCTTCATGATATATGACCCTGCTTTATCTGCTTGTCTCTCTCATCTCATTTTGCCCCCTAAACCACTACATTCCAGCCACGCTGGACTATATCTGTTTTTTAAATGCACTGTGATCCTTCCTGTATTACACTCTTACACATACTCTTCTTGTGCTTAGAATACTGCCATGTGCCATCAGGCCCCTACGCCTTAGTTGAGTGTAAATATCACTTCCTTAAGGAACTTTTCCCAGACTGATACTCCTAACCCCTGAAACTAAGTCTCCCCGCCAATTGTCTCAAAGCATTCTATACCTTTCCCTCATAGCACTCATCACAGTTTTTCACTCATATCTGTGATTATGAGCTTGATGTCTTGCTCTCCTTTCTAGTGCCTGTGAAAGTAGAGACCATGCCTCTTTCGTTCTTAGCTATAATTCCAGCACCTATCATGGTGTCTAGTTCTAAATATGTGGTCAAGACTCATTTGTTGAATGAATTATTAGTGTTTGACAAAATGAACTGTTGGATCATCAGAAAAGTTATGGTGTATTTTTCTATGCAAAAATGCACCATAACTTTTCTGGTAACCCAATATTTAAGTTATACTAAGAATTCTATCCTGTGTAAGCACCATGTTCACAGTGTTTCAAAACCCTCAGGAAATTGCAGCACATTATAATTAATATTTGACAAATTAGGTATATTTTCAACATTGTTAGCTATGATGAACCTGCAATGATAGATCAACACCTTAATTGAAAGTATGGAAATTAAGTACTAATTAGTAAATACATTTAAACATGTTTTCTCTTTTTCCCTCCCACCTCTACAGCGTCGAGGTCCTCAGCGATCAGTTGATGTAATAGTTTCATCTGCTTTCTTGTTGACCATATCAGTTGTATTTATCTGTTGTGCCCAGGTGAGTTAACTTGTTCCATATAGAAATTAAATAATCAAGGGCTGGCAGGTGGCGTGGTGGTTAAGGGCGCTGGACTCCCACATGACAGATTGCAGTTCAAGTCCCAGACCTGGTGACTTGCTTTCTTACTCTCTCTCTCGTTCTTACTCTGTCCCTCCCTGGTCAAAATTTTAAAATAAATAAATAAATAAAGTTAAAATGATTCTTAAAGAAAAAGAAATTAAACAATCAGATATATAAAACTTAAAAAGGAATCAAAGCAATGATATAAGTAAGTCTACTTACACAAGTAGGTTTTTATTGTTTTTTTTGTTTTTTTGAGAGGTTTTTCGTTATAGGGCGCGTGCGCTCGCCAGACAGAGATAGACATAGAGACAGAAAGAAAGCGAGAAATCACCCCCCAGGGGGGATGGCCACGCCGCAATCCCTTCTCCTCCATTCTCCTCTCGGGATCTTGGGCATGCACGCACACGCGCCCGGCGTGAGTTTTAAGCCACCGGGTCCGGGACGCGAACCGCGGTCGACTACGTGGGAGTCCAGCAACATAGCCATTACGCTAACTGCTGGTTCCCCACAAGTAGGTTTTGAAATGGACTTTATTAGTTTTTTTTTGGTAGGATAAGTACATGCATTTTATCTGTGTCATGAATAGTGAGCATATACTCAGATGTTCATTGAATCAACATATAGTAATTAATTTTTTTTAGAGTCCAATTCCCAGAACAAATATATAAATTGTAAAATTATTACACAAATCTGACTTAGACACATTTAATACTAATTGTTTAATTTCATAACTGAATTGTCATTGTTTCTTGACTGCTACATATTCTGATAAAGAAATCTCAGATTAGTCTGAAGTACAGAAGTAACTCAAGATATACTCTATGCTACAAAGTACAATGCAAAATTTTATTTTAGGAGGGACCAGCAGTTAGCATAATGGCTATGTCGCTGGACTCCCACGTAGTCGACTGCGGTTCAAGTCCCGGACCCGGTGGATTAAACTCACGCCGGGCTCGTGTGCATGCGTGCGTGCCCAAGATCCCAAGAGGAGAATGGAGGAGAAGGGATGGCGGTGTGGCCATCCCCCCTGGGGGGTGATTTCTCGCTTTCTACCTCTCTGTCTGTCTCTGTCTGGTGAGCGCACACGCCCTATAGCATTAAAAAAAAAAATTTATTTTAGGTAGTATGATGTACTAGAATACATGAAAATTTTGCCTTTTTTTATTTTGCAAGAGAGCATGTACACTTTCTGGAGAGAGAGAGAAAGAGGGAAAATGAAATAGCATCCCCACACACCCCCATAGGGCATGCTCACACCATAATCCCTTCTCTTTTTCTCACACCTTTTGAGATTTTGGGCACTCACATACACATGAGGTCTGGGCTTGAAACCATGTGGTCATCCATGTGGGATCCAGCCACCCCAAGTACCGTGCCATGAGCCAGCCCTCTTCTGATTTAAAATACTAAACAATGCTGAGGAGGGGTAAACATTTTTTTAAGGTTTTTGCCATAGGGTGTATTGTGCACACTAGAAACAGAGAGAGGGAAAGTGAGGAATACCCCCTCCCCTGCCCCCAGCCAAGCCCTTCTCCTCCATTCCCTCTTGGGAAATGTGCATAAGCACACATGCCTGGCTTGGGCCCCAAGCCACTGGGTCCAGATTCTAACCATGGTTGAAGTGGAAATCCAGCACTCCAACCACCATGCCACCTTGTGGCCCTGAAAACCCAGCTTTTTAATATACATATGTGAGCTTTTTTATATACATTTTTGCATAGCTGAGCTCACAAGACAGTAAAGGATCAACAATGAAGAGATTATAAAACTAATACCAGAACATTTAAGTATATGCATTAACATATGGCAATCCTAGAATAAGAGGTTTAGATACATTGTCAATCTTAATATCATATCCTCGAGAAATTTTATGCTCACGTAAGGACAGGATATAAGGCCTTGACTGGTGTATATCTCTATGCATATTCACATCTGAAGTCAGAATCCTCTAAGAGCTACAGCCTCAGTGAAAAGGTAAATTAAAAAAAAAATGGTTTGTCTCACAGCACAGGAACACCATAAAGAAGTTCATCTGGACTCTGGATGGCATGGAAAGGGGGAAAATCTTTCCTAAGAATATATTACTGTAGGTTGCCTTTATTACAGATTTAGGGCCCAAATTGATATAACACATCTTTGTCCTGTAATGTCATTAAGTTAATATAAAAAGCAGTCCTAGGCCCCTGGATACCTAGGAGAAACAATACCAAGACTGGCCAAGAATATGGAACTTTAGTATAGACCTGACAGGATTTTCAGATTTCAGATTTCAAAACACTTGAAACAATCCAATATGAGTATGTCAGCAGACCACCAGCAATAGGATTAGATCTCTAGCCATTTTAGTGAACTTACTAGATTATAAGTTTGTTAAAATGACTAAAGGTATAGGTAGCACTATAAAAAATGAATAAACAGATTTGAGAAAGAGCCATATAGTACTTGGGAGAAATGAAAATATGGTTATTGACATTAAAAACACAGTGAATAGAATAAATAATAGACAGCAAAGAAATGTGATGAACTGAGAGTTGGAAGAAATGACCTAAAATATAGGACAGCAATAAAGAAATGGAAAGAGAAAAGGATATAATGAGACACAGGTAGAGATTCAACATGTGTCTAATAGGAATTCCAGGAGAAAAGAGTAGGGGAGAGCGGTATTTGGAGACTAGGGATTTTTTTTTTTAATTAAAGAAATTATTTTCAGGCACAAGGACATTCTCTAAAACGTCTCCATGTACTAAACTACAAAATAATTTTCTATACCAAATGATTGACCCCATACAGACCACGTGATCTAGCTGTAATGCAGTCAAAGTATAAAATGACAACAATAACAAAAGTATCATGCATTTGGAGGTTTAAAAACATATTTAGAATTAAATACTTCAAAAAAGCATAGTATTAAACTGAAAACTACTGGCAAGATGGGAATTTTTAAAAAAGAATATTAGTATGAATTGCTTTGTGCCATTAAAATTGAAAACTGAGGTAGACAAATTTGTAGAAATGCATAATTTATTAAAACTGACTGAAAAAAGTAACTGAAAACTAGAGGAGACCTAAAAGCAATAGTAGTATTGATTCAGTAGTTTAAAATATGCTATCAACACAAATTTTGGCCCATGGGGTTTTATAGGTAAATTTTATAAAAATATTAAAATACACAAATAATCCAAATCTTTAGAGAACAGAAAAATAATCCCCAACCCATTTTGTGTGGCTAATATTACTCATATGAATATCAGAGAGATGGTATAAAAATGGAAAACTATAAATTAATTTCATGTACTAACTTAGATATGGAATTTCTCAATACTAGGAAAGTGAAGCCAGAGATTTGGTAACAACAAATATACCATGGTCAAGACAGTTTATCCCTGAAACACAGACTTTCAAAAATCAATTCTTATAATTTAAGTTCCTATAGTTGATTGAAAGAAGTGAAAACACAGTCATGTCAATAGATAAACTATAGTAGGTTGTCAGAAAATTCATGATGCATTTTTGCATTAGAAAACACATCCTGGCTTTTCTGATGAACCAGTAATTTACAGAGCTAGCCTCAGTGCAGTGGTTAAGCACTGCATGAGGAGCCAGATCCCTCATGGCTGACTGCAGTTTGAATCCCAGCCCTAGCAACTTGAAAAACAAACGGGGCACGTGTGAATGTGTGCCCCGAATCCTGATGGGATGGAGAAAAGAAGAAGGATTGTGGTGTGACCAGGCCATACTCTCTCTGGTGAGCTCACTCTCCCCAAGCAATATTGCATTTTAAAAAAGGGAAAAGAATTTACAAATGTTCAGTAGTGATTCATGATACAAGGACTTGGAAGTATTAGCCTAATCTGATAGAGTACATCTTATAAAATTTAGAGCAAACATTGTATATAATGATATTATTGAGTTACTTACTTGAAAATCAGGAATAAGCTTACCCTCTGTACCACTTCTAGTCAGCATTTTGATGGAAGATATAGAATACAAAGAGATAATTCACAGGAGAAGGAACCTAGTGACCAGTAAGTATATGAAACATACTCATCCTCACTAAGTGTGAGGAAGAGTAAAAACAGTGAAAGAGCATTTTATGCCTATCAGATTTGGCAGATGTTAAGATGGATAATAACAAGTAAGGACAGAAATGAGAGCAAAGAGAATTCTAATACACTGCTTGACAGTATAAATTAATACAACTATTTTAGAGATAAATAGGCAGTATCTAATAAAGTTGAAGATAGCAATACCCAAGTACCCAATAATTTTACTCCGCTGATATTAACTCCTAGAGAAAGTTTTGTGTGTGTACAAGGGGACACATATTATAATAAAAACATTTTTGCAACATTGGACCAACAAAATATATAGTAATTGGTAGGATAAGCCAGTAAATTGTGTTGGTTCTTTCATTGTAATATCTTTAAGGATGTATATGTAGCTAAAATAAAAAGCCTTTACGGAAAAGATAAAGAGTTTATTACCTCCAGGGTGGGATTCTTGGTATGAGAGATGAGGATGAAGGAAAAATTTTAAAGGGTATCCTCTGACTCTGTGATGTTTCATTTTTCAAAAACCTGAAATAAATGTTGTAAAATGTGTTAGATTTCACAAAACTAAGTCAAGGTCCCCTGGATATTGATACATTGTACTGTATACTTTTGAAGTCTTAAAATACTTGATAATGAATGCTGAGGGTGTTCCAAATGTAATAATACATATATGAACAGTCTACATGAAGTAAATATTTTTCTTTTAAAAAGAAATCGTTTGAATCACATTGCTGCTTCATGTGCCTTTCTTTGTACACTTTTAGCTGCTTCATGTCCATGAGATCTTCCTTGATTGTCACTACAATTGGGAACTGGTAATCTGGTGCATCTCCTTAACACTTTTCCTCCTGAGATTTGTTACCCTTGGATCAGAAACAAGTAAAAAATATAGCAATACCTCAATATTACTTACTGAACAGGTGAGTATGCATCTTTATCATATTATAAATTAATGTCTGATCTACATATTAGGTTAAAATGTTTTTGTTTACTTCATGCTTTTCACAAACATGTTTCTGCCTTGATTCAGATGTTAAATGCAATCCACTGTTTTTAGGCCCATTTTCATTTGATAAGACAATACCGTTTATAGAAATGATGGATTTTTAAACCATGAGTATGATATGTTTGTTTTGCAGCATAGAATCCACATTCACATATATATGAATTCCTATTCAATAGAAAAAATAAAAGCATAATGATTTCGAAGGTTAATTTTGTTTTGTTTAAATTTGTTAAATATTTTTCTCTCATATTTTGTAGAAATTATATAAAGAAACATTGCCAGTGAACTGGCTGAATAATTTAGTTTGGGACAGTTTGATTTTAAAGAATCAGTAACCCTGTCACATGCTCAAAGGGGAAAGGGAGAGTAGCCAACAGAGATAAAGATCTCTTAGAAAGTATACTTGGACCTCATAGAATTGGACAAATTGAGTCACTTCCTTTTAACTTGTTCTAAAGGTAATAGTTTCTCATTTCTGCTCTTCTCTGCCTTTCTTCAAATGTTCTTCTGTAGACTTGCTATATGGTTTTGTTTTGTCTCAGCATGAATTTTGGGGGTATACCCCAGCCTAATCAGATGTGGCTGCCAGATTGGGGATGGAAGGTATAATCAAATGGGAGAAACACAACTGCTTAGGCCTGCTTCTTCCACAGTCTTGGAGTTAGAGCATTTTTCAAAGACAGGAACTGTAGGCAGGGCAGGTACCCCAAAGTTGTCTAATACAGAGTGGATAACAAAAAATTTAATTTTCTTAGTAGCTTTCAAAATAAGAAATCACAAACCAATTGATGTAGTTTATTGTCATTATTCATTCTTTAAGTTGGTTTGACTCTGCAACTAAAGTATCTTGCCTTTTAAACAGTGCCATCCAAATCTTTTTTGTTTTGGCTTTTGATTACATTTAGAGAGTGTTTAAGGCCCAGCAACAGGGTACAGGTTGTAGAGTGCCACTGTGCAATACGAAGACTCACAGGAGACCGGGGTTTGGATCCTGGGTCAACCTGGACAAACAGGGCCCATGCCTGTTGCCCTGGCTAGAAGGCATGGGGGAGGATTGTGGTACACAAGACTATGTCAAGAGTTCCTGTCTTCTTCTCTCTCTCATGAAAGAAAAAGAAGTGAATATTTTTGTTTTGTTTTAGAGAGATTTTTGCTATAGGGCATATGCACTCACCAGAGAGACAGAGAGAGACAGAAACAGAAGGATAGCCATGCCGCAATCCCTTCTCCTCTCAGGATTTTTGGCATGCACACACACATACCTGGCATGAGTTTGAAGCCACCAGGTTTAGGACTTGAACCACCGTCAGCTACGTGGGAGACCAGTGACATAACCATTTATACTGGTCCCCAAATTATTATTTTTTAAAAGTATTGGAATAGCTTTGTGGCCTGATAGTTGGGGTGGATGGACCCCATGTGACTGACCACACAGTGAAAGCCCCAGGCCCAGCAGCTTGAGAAACATGCAGGGTGCAAGTACATGCATGCCTCAAATCCCCAAAGGAGGTAGAAACAGAGAAGGGACTGGTGAGTGACCGTTCTCCATGGAGGGTGCTTTCTCTTCTTTCCCTCTCTTTGTTTCTTTGTCTCTCTCTACCAAGTGCATTCACCCTCTAGCAAAAAAGTAAAAATTAAATTAAAAAGTATTTAACATTATTTTTATTATAAAATAAGTTTATTATAGGAAATTTGAAATATAAGGTATAAAGAATATTAAAATTACCTATAATCTTAATACCCAGAGAATCATGGTTAATATTTTAGTAAGTATCTTTCAAGTCCTTTTAAAATGTATAATTATTATGATGTTTAGTATTTTTCTGTACTATTTCTTATAAAAGATAAACCTCTACTTGAAAATGGAGAAGAAACCTAACAAAAAAGAGGAACTGACACTAGTGAATAATGTTTTAAAGCTGGCTACTAAGTTGCTAAAGGTAAGAATAAAACTGAAAATGGATGTAATGTAGAATCTTAGTCTTCTGTTACAGAGTAGGTACTACTTTGTATTTGGTTTTCATGATTACCTAAATTGCTTCCAAATTATATTCACACACATTCATGCAATTTACATTTTATTTCTCATTGCAAAAATAATCAAAGTAACCCAAATAATTTATTTGAAATTTGCCGGGGACCAGCCTCGGCGGGGGTGGGTTATCTCGACGGAGGCGACGCAGGTAAACAGAAGACACAGGCCTCGATGCCTTTTCACGCACGTCCTAAGCCGGACACCCCTCAAAGATTGCTCTCTGAGGAGTGACAACTGCTAGGAATCATCGTGCCTTTTTATTGAAAATGTGTTACATGTAAGTAAAGGGAGAGGGGCTACGTGTTTCAATTATTAGCTCATAAAGTTTTTAACAATAGGGAACATAGATTCTATTTAGGGTTGGATTAAGGGTGAGTCTCGTGCAGTTCCGCATTTGTAGGTGGGTCTCCATGGAATTGTAGGTGGGTCTTTATAGAATGCAGTTTTGGGAAGGCGGTTCCGGTAAGCAGAGATGATTATTAGCTGATGCGGCGCAGCAGCCATTTTGTGATTACCAGGAATGGCTCTGAGAAAAGAAAATCTCAAGAATAGATATTAGTTCCTCTGGATCTTAATAAAGAATGATACTTACATAGTTTTATAGGAATCTAAAACTTGATTTGAGGAGTCCTAAAATATTTATCTATTTCGCTTGGTGAGGACGGAGGTGTCCTGGGCCAATTTTGGCCTAATTCTATTTTAAGTAAAGAAAGGATTAAGTTTACCTTAAATGTATTTTGAAGGGCCTTCCAAAGGTCAAGATTATTTTTGCCTAGATAGAACTTCAGCCCACCCTCTACTGTGACTATGGAGATAAAGCATTGTAATTAATAGTAGGTGATTATAGCAAAGGGGAGCTATAGCAAAGGGGGAGCTATAGCAAAGGGGAGCTATAGCAAAGGGGGAGTTTCTGGAAAATTTTATCATATACTCAGGATGTATAAGAGAGCTATGCAATTTTTTTATAGTAGTAAATTGGGGAGTCAGAGGGGGTCGCTTCCCAGCAAGGCTACCGTTTTCTGAAGCAAATAGCAAGCAGTCTTGCTGACATGCTAATTGACCCAAGCTTTGTTCCAAGGTCAGGGGGTGCACAATAGTGGCTTTGCCAGCATATTGATCTGACTAGAAGTGGAGCTCAAAGGTCTGGGGGGCTCAGACAGATCCTGGGGCCTCACTGGGTCGGACTCCTCCAGAAATTATTAACTTTGATTGTTTATTTATTTTAATTTGGTGGGGGTACGGGGGAGAGAAAGAGAAAAAGCAAGCCGCCAGGTTCGGGACTTGAACAGTGGTCAGCCATGTGGGAGTCCAGCGCCCTTAACCACCACACCATCTGCTGACCCCAAGCTTCTTAAAACTTAAAATCTTCGTATGTTAACTTGGAAATTTTTTTCTTTTTGTATTTCTCAAAGCACTCGTTTGCTTGACTTTATTTTAAAACATGGTAATATATGATCATTATAATAAATACATATTATCAATAAAGATTTAACTTTCAATTCATTTTTGGTAATAAATACAATTTTGTGTTCTTTATATTTGACTCGTAATAATAGCTTTTGGGAGTTATTTAATAAAATATTTTTACCACTGCTCTGCAGTGTTAGTAATGTTCTTTCTTAAAAGGAAAATTCTTTTAAAAGCTCAATTTCTGTGATCAGTTGAATATAGTTCTTAGAGCTGTTCAGAAGTTTTCAGAAAAAAATGGTATGGAATTAGTTGCAGCTCAGTGTTATGGTTAATTCTGCAGTCGACTAAAAAATATTAATTGGGTGCAGACTGCACGTCACAGTATATTAAGCCTTGAAAGAGTTTGGAAGCTGGGGTGGGGGCGAGGGGCATAATAAAGTAAACAAATTTAAGTTTCCTGAGGAAGACCATGGTATTTAAATAATAAGCAAGACAACACAGACAAGAATGTAGGCATTGCGCTAGGAAAGAGAGGGCTGTAAATATGAGATTTAATGAGCAGCCATACTCTCAGACTAGAGGGAAGTATAAAAATAGCTAAAATGCAAAGCACAACGGTGTGATCCTTCTTGATCACACATGGTCACCTACTGTGAAACCTAGGACCTAAGGTAGACGGTACCTTCTCTCTTACTCTTTGTGGTCAGGAAACGCTCAGGCCCATGATTCAGCCTCTCAGTTTTCTTCCAGTTTGTCTCCTCTATCCTGTCAATACTGCTCTATCTCCAGAGTCTATTATACACTAAATTCCTTAAAACTAATCGTGCTTCTGGATCTCACTGCTCTCTAATCTGTTTTCCACATTGCTGACCTAGTGATCTTTCTCACAGGCACAGCTGATACGCTGTTCCTCTCTGTAGTAAATTCCTTTAGTGTCACTCTGTCAGCGCATTCTGCCTAAACATGGTTTTGACTTAAGTAGCCAGCTTTATAAGTGTAAAACACTTCCTCCCTTGTACTTGGGCTTAAGCCATGCTGAGCAATCTGGAGCAATTCAGATGTGTCGTGTTCTTGTCTTATGGAATACCTATTTTCCCCCACCCATGAAGTGTTAGAAGTGCCTGCCTTTTTGGTTCTACTCCTTTTTATCCACACTTCTTAATGGGATTCCATATTTGAGGGGTTTTTTTTTGTTTTTTTTTGTTTTTTTTTTTTTTTTGCATGTCCTCTAAACTCTAGTGCTTTATCTCAGGGACTGAATCTTAATTTCCCAACGTATAGTAGAATTATATAACCCTGGAATATAGTAGAATTTTATATATTTGAGTCAGTCAGTTAATTAATCTATGTATAGTTGATACACCACGGAACATTTTGGTCAACAGCTGACTGCATGTAGGGTGTGGTGGTCTCATTAGATATTAGGCTATTATATACCCTGGGTATCTAGGGGGCTATGCCGTCTAAGTTTGTCTAAGAACATGATGACGTTCTCAAAGTGACAAATCACCTAACATCTTTCTCAGAATGTGTTCCTGTCACTGAGCAACACATAATTGTATTTGAACTTGAATTAACTCTAAGAGTGGTTTTTACTTATATATTAATATTGTCAGAAAATTTAGCTTATTAAATGTCTGATTCTTCTGTAAAAATATAAAACTTTTGGTTTCTATTTTAGCTCTTATGCTAAAAAGTATTCTCTAACCTCCTTATAGCCACCAGAAATACTTTGCTAATCATTCCTTTGGGACATCAGATACAAATTTAGTTACAGCATTCTTTTAAAGGAAGTCTCTTTTATTTAAAAAAATTAAAACTACAGTTAAAATTCACTTATTTCAAGTTTAACCAAGCTTATCCTTTCTAAAAGCATTTATAACTTTAAGAGTGTCTTTTAAAATCTTCATTGTATATTGCTCTGAATTAGTTTTAACTAATAAGTCTTATTGGATCTGGAACTAATGGGTTTTTTTTCTCTTCTGCTAGGAATTGGATAGTCCCTTTAGATTATATGGGCTTACGATGAATCCGCTGCTTTATAATATCACCCAGGTTGTCATCCTGTCAGCTGTTTCTGGTGTTATCAGTGACTTGCTTGGATTTAATTTAAAGGTAAAAGCTTCAAAGTATATTTTTTTTAGCACCCTATTGGATTTTCTTGACACTTATGTTACCCTAACAGTTTCTTTAACTTTATTTTCTCTGAGAGAGAGAGAGGAGCAGACACCCTAACAGTGTCCTCAAGTTACAGTCCACCCCTAGTCTCAGCTGGCTTGGATCATGGACATGTGTGTACAGGACACAGACCATAATCTTCCCTGTGTAGGTCTGTTGTCTTACTGCTGCACTCATTGTCTGTTCCTATTCTGTCACTCTTTTAAGATCTCACATGCACCACAATGGTGTCATTTTGATAAGATTGTATACGATTAATGAAGATAATTTCACATTTAATTTTAAAGAACAATATATATTTATAGCTTATAATACTACTAGAACTCCTAATTTAGAACAGTATTCATTATAAATAGGATCCTTGCACAGGATCATTTATTTTTTTACTCTTATGCAGGGTCTTCAAAAAGTTTGTGGAAAAGTGAAACTACAGTACTTGTTTTATTGTGTTGCAAAAAATTGTTGAAATCTGTGCATAGTTATTTTAAAATATGCATTTTCCAAGAACTTTTTTTTTTTTTAACTTTTTAAAATTGTTATTGTTATAGGGCACATGTGCTCTCCAGGGACAGAGAGAGAGAAGGAAAGTGACATATTGTCACCCAAGGGGATGGTCACGCCACAATCTCTTCTTCTCCATTCTCCTCTTGAGGTTTTAGGCACATGAACACACTTAACCAGCATGTGTTTTAACCTGCTGGGTCCAGGACTCAAACTCAGATTCAGCCATGTGGGACATAGGCCCTTACTTTCCACACTATCTGTTGGCTTCTCTGATCTTTTGAACATTTCTCATATAATCTGAATTTTTTAGGTGATAGTAAAGAAAAAGAAGTTCTAATTCTATTTTTGGCCAAAAGTTACATTATTATCTATGAAACAATGCATATGTCTTCCAATATATGTAGTGCTGCTAATAAGGTGTAGTGGAAAGTCATATTAAATAAGTAGCATACACGTATATTGACATTCCCAATGAAAAAAAGAAAGAAAATTTTGATTTTTATACTTTTGTTTGTGTTTAAGGTCAGTTCTTAGAAACAGAATGATGAAAGAATTAAAATATTGAAACCTGCACTTATTCGTGAATGAAAAAAAAATTTTTTTTTGAGAGTTTTTCTGCTCTAGGTCACATACACTCACCAAAAAGACAGAAAGCGAGAAATCACCTCCCACGGGGGCTGGCCACAGCACAAACCCTTCTCCATTTTTCTCTTGGGATTTTGGGCATGCATGCACACACCTGGCATGAATTTTAAGCCACTGTGTCTGGAACCAAAACTGTAGTTGACTATGTGGGAGTCTAGTGACGCAACCATTATGCCATCCACTGGTCCCCATGAATGAAATTTTTAAAATAGTATTATATGGGGGCCAGCAGGTGGTGTGGTGGTAAAGGCGCTAGATTTTCCCGCATGGCCGACTGCGGTTCAAGTCCCGAACTGGCAGCTTACTTTCTCACGCTCCTTCTCTCTCTGTCGCTCTGTGATCTAATTAAAAATAAATAAATAAAATTAAATACTTTTTTTGAAAAAGGATTATATAATTTAAGTTTTGATATTAAAACTCACTATGATAGTCACTATTTCTGTTTGTTTGTTTTTCCTCTAGCTGTGGAAGATTAAATCATGACAATTCACAGAAAGGATGTAGCCTCTTTTCCAGAATAAGAGTACTGACTAAGTTGCCTGACAGCAGTCCCTGATTCTTTGCTACAGGAATCTCAGCTGGGAAATTGAAGTGTTTACATCAGACTGTCTCGTGCAATTCTTATATTTATTTTACTTGTTCACTGTTCTTTTTTTACATTTATTTTAGTCTTTATATTTTATTTTTAAGCATTGACACATTTAGATGTTGAAAGGGTGATAAAACTGATACCTATATACTTGAGATCCTGGTAATTGTTCATAAATAATTGACAGAATAACATATTGTGAAAATAGAAGCCATTGCTAAGCACTGTTTCTCCATCATTGCCATGAACTTGCCTTACTTGAGGGAAAAATCTTTAGCTTTGGAAAATTGCATTGGACTCAGCCAAAAACATACAGCATGTTCTTTGGTAGCAAGATCTAATCAGGGTTTCTTTTGAATTATTTCGTGACAATGCCAGGATCTAAACTGATTAAGCTGCAGTTTAAACACCCTTCAGTATTAATATATATGGTATTGTATAACAGGTCAACAAGTGCTCTTTGATGAAAAAACTCGTAATAGAGCAATAATTGTAAATGGTTACCATACTGTAAGATATTTTGATAAAAATTAACTAGTAATAATTGTATTTATTTGAAACACTGGGCTGTTTGCACAGCTCCAACTGTGCATGCTCAAAATGTGCACTTTTTAAAATTGTTACTTTCGACACGTATCTTTATATGGGATATGTTATAGTGTACTAGGGCATGATATGGTATCCTTTTGAGTGAGGTATATACTCATCTCACAAGTGAAGTGCCTATTGATATTACTAAAGTACGTTATGTTTACTCAAGTAAAATAATTTTCTCCCCATGGTACACTATAGTGTATGCTAGTCATACCACGCTTAAATGAACAACTTGAGAATAAGGTGAAGGAAGAATCAGTAAAAGATTCCTCTCATTGCTATTTATAAAACTATATCCAAATTTTCAAAGAAAACAGCTTCAGCTTGCAAACTCTATCCCTCTAAACTTAATCTGGTGCATTGCCCCCACCCCCATTATATAAGGGCTATTTTAGATGCTTTTAACCTAGAAAGGTAACCACCACATCCTCTGCAAAATAATTTTCCTAGTGTCCGATGAGAACTTATCATGTTGGCATGTTAGGTAAATAGGGCGAATATGATAGTTTCTTACATTGGGCCTTGATTTTAAGTTGTCATATTTGTACAGTCGAGAGTGTTTTAGGAATTTCATGAAACATGCAATATTTTTGCTATTTGTTTTTAAACTGGACATCTGATTTCTAAAAGACTTTATTTGAAACAATCTAGACCTTCCTTGGTGCATAGTGTATCATGTTGACTATCCTCATATTTTTACGGTGTTTGAAGAATTTAAAATAATTAATTGTAAATAATTTCTTTGCTTGGTGCAGTTCTGATCCCCAGATCATAATCTTAAAGTCAGGATCGTGTGGAGAACAGAGCCATGTCACGTTACTTTGCTCTTACCATTCCTCTTGATCAGCCTCAATCTAGCCTCATTTTGTAGTGTATTTTCTTCCTGTAGAAAACCACAGAAAAAATTTTGTTTTATTTCCTATGTTCTAATGTGTTTAATAATGACCAAAGTGCATTCTGAGTTTTTTCAAGGAATGTATTACTGGAGCTTTAAGAACATATTTAGTTTCTCATGTGAACAATTAGGCTTTGTCTGGTATGTTTCTTCTTCCTCTACTTGTCTAATGTTGAGGTTGTTTTTAGGAATTATATTTTATAAACTTTTTCAAAATAAGGTACATACCTATACAGAACTTAACATTTTGCACAGAATATATCAAATATATTTTGAGAAAAAAAAAAAAAGTACAGCATGAGTTCTGTTAGGAATAAAAGATGAAACTATTGTATCTCAAAAAAAAAACTTATTTCAGAATGGAAATATTTTTGAGAAAAATAGCTGAGTATACTGGTTTAGGAAAATGCTTGTTTTAGACTGAAGTTCAGTTTAACTTAGAGTTGAGGGTTGATTAACTGCAGTATACCTCTCAACAACCTATGAATATGTTGAATTATGTCAATAATGTGGGCAGCAGTTGAATAGTAAAAGGAAAACGTTCCCATTTTAAGCAGTTTCATAACATTAAGAGAACTGTTCTCAAATTAGAAAAATTGACATTGCTGCCTTTAAGAATACCATGAATGTAAGAAATTGAAAGAAATTGTAAGATATCACATTACATAGAAAAGACAAATCAGAGATAGAATTGTGGCAGATGTTGTGTGTTAACTGTTGTTTCTTTGCCACATGTGTTGTATTTGAAAGTTTGAACAGCAAATTTGAAATAAAACATTCTATGACTGACAGCGTTTTGTTTTAATTTTCAAGTCATATATTTCTGTTGTAATTTTATGCTTATTATTTCATAAACTTTAGTTACAGCTGTTAGATTTGGGAGGAGGAAAAAAAACACTTTTTTTTTTTTTAGAGAGGTTTTTGTTATAGGGTGTGTGCGCTCTCCAGACAGACAGATAGAGAGACAGAAAGCGAGAAATCACCCCCCAGGGGGGATGGCCACGCCGCAATCCCTTCTCCTCCATTCTCCTCTCCGGATCTTGGGCACGCACGCACATGTGCCTGGCGTGAGTTTCAAGCCACCGGGTCCGGGACGCGAACCGCGGTCGACTACGTGGGAGTCCAGCGACATAGCCATTACACTAACTGCTGGTCCCCAAAATACATTTTTTAAAGCTTCCCCATATTTTAGATTTCATTATGATTCTCAGACATGAAAGAAGAAGAATAAATACTGCCTCCTTTTTAATCACCAAAAATTATATTTCATTACTAATATTTTCTTGTTTATTTGTATTTGAATACAGAAAACTGGCTGTAGCCTGTAATATGAAAACTCATGGTCACAAGATAGTGGCGTGCGTTCTTTTTTTTCTTTCTTTCTTTCTTTTTTTTTTTTTTTCTTTGGAGAGGTTTTTGCTGTAGGATGCATGTACTTTCCAGAAAGACAGAGAGACAGAAAATGAGAAATCACCCCTAGCGGAGACGCTGCTATACCCTCTCTTCCATTCTTCTCTCAGGATCTTGGGCACACACACACACACATGTGCCCAGCATGAGTTTAAGCCACCGTGTCCGGGACTCGAACCACAGTCAATTACATGGGAGTCCGGCAACATAGCCATTACGTCAACTGCTGGTCCCGATAGTGGTGTTCTTAAAGAACAAGTTTGCAACATGAATTTGCCATGAGAGGTGTTAACCAATAGTAGGATGGTTAAGCATTTCACTATTTCTATTACCTGACTAGTACCAGCATTCATAGGACTTAAGTTAATCAGGAACTATTAACTCAAGAGCACTTTTAAACTTACTTTAAGCTTAGAATCGGCTCTTTTAATGATTCTTCAGACTTCAAAAATAGAGCAATATGCCTGGCACCTCTATCATTTTTTTTATCACTTAGAAGACTAATTCTCAACCATTTCTCTGCCCAGCCTATCTAAAATATTCTACAAATGTTTAGCAATAGCATTGATTTCCCATAGTACTTACCTCCTGGGGAATGGACTGGGGAGAGAATTTAGGAGACTACTATAGATAGGAAAAGCCAAACTGGTGTTCCCGCTCTTAGACATCACCCTACACAACCCTTCTGACGCCAGATTCTCTGGTAGAACCCAGCTGGGTGTCCTCTAACTCAATTTTTACATTATCTACCAGGACAGATTCCATAGGCTGAGGCTCAGTCTCACAGGACTGCCCTCACCTCAGATGCCAGTTGCAAACCGCATGTTATGATCCGTGCTTCTCATCAGCCAGCTATAAATTAGGTCTCCCACAGACCCTTCTTGAGTTTGATTAATTTACTAGAGCAACTCAGAACTCAGAGGAATACTTGTGTTTACTGGTTTATTATAAAGGATACAGATGGAAGAGATGTATAGAGCAAGGTATGAGGGAAGGGACATAGTGCTCCAATGCCCTCTGTGGGATGTACTACCCTCTAGGGACCTCCATGTGTTTGGCAACCCAGAAACTTTGAACTCCATTCAGAGATTTTTGTGGAGGTGTCATCACATTTCATAATTATTAACTCCCATTTCCAGACCAATGGGAGGGATGAGGGTCTGGAAATGGGAGTTAATGCCTCAAGATTCTTCTGGGTTGTCGGAAAAATCATGACTCATTTTTACATAGGAAAAATACATGAAGAGTTTTCCAACAACTCAATAATCATTACTTGGTCTTTTAGTGATGAGCCCCCATCCAGGATTCTACCACAAGTCATCTCATAAGAACCAAAGACCCTCCTATCACCCAGGGAATTCCAAAGCTCTTAGGAGTTCTGTGTCAGGAACTAGGGTCAAAGACTAAATATTAGAAGAAAAGATTTCTCCTCACGCATCTGGCACTTGGGAAATGATGAAGATTTTAGGAGCTCTGTGCTAAGTACTCAGGGCAGAAACTACTATTATACAGGTAGTACAGATAATGCTTTCAAAGAAATATTCCCCAAGTGATTTGGAAAATTTGTTCCACCTGACTTTCCTTACCACCTTGAGAACTACTATGTTAAGATCAGAAATTTTAGGGGCTGGCAGGTGATGTGGTTAAGGGCTCTGGACTCCCCACATGACCGACCATGGTTCAAGTCCCAGACCTGACAACTTGCTTTCTCCCTTTCCCTCTCTCTCGCTCTGTCCCTCTCTGGTCAAATTTAAAAATAAATAAAGTTAAATAAAATAATTCTTTTTCTTTTTTTGGAGAGGTTTTTGCTATAGGGTGTGTGCGCTCACCAGACAGCCAGAGAGAGACAAAAAGTGAGAAATCACCCCCCAGGGGGGATGGCCACGCCACAATCCCTTCTCCTCTCACAATCTTGGGCATGCATGCACACGCACCCGGTGTGAGTTTAAGCCACTGAGTCCGGGACTCAAACCACAGTCGACTACATGGGAGTCCAGCGACATAGCCATTACGCTAACTGCTGGTCCCAATAAAATAATTCTTTAAAGGAAGAAAGATCAGAAATGTTATATAATATAAATTCCATGAGGTCTTAACTATATTCAACACTAAATAGTGCCTGATACACAGAAAATTCTCATTATACTTAATGAATGAATGAATGACATGAGATGAATAGGACCTTAGATATCACCTAGTCCAAAGACCTAATTTTACCAGATAAAAACACAGGCAGAAGAGGTTAAGAAGCTTACCCAAAATTGCACAGCTGGTCAATGACAAAACCCAAACTCTTCTTATCCTTTTTTTGAGTATATTCTGTGGTAATATCTTTGTGTAAGCATTTGATGCCTCTTAACTGATCAAAATACTTAATCATAGGAAAATATGCAGGGAAGAAGGATACTGATCAATTTCCTGTCTGTATGTCTAATGAGGTCATACGTAAACTAATAAATCTTGACAATAGGAAAAATCAGAATTCATCTTGACATCTCCCTATTCAGTTCTATGCAGTGTGCTGTATTAGGGGATAAAACAGACTTTGGTTAGGTGCCAAGTATATTGCTGTATTCTTTTATAAGACTAAGCAAATTACTCAACCTCTGTAATTTGATTTTCTCAGCTGTAAATTACAATAATACTATCTTATAGGGCTATTAGGATTAATAAGATAACATGTAAATCACCTACACAGGAACTGACATGTTTTGGTTGTGCAGAAAGATGGTTCTCTTTCCCTTTCCCAGAAGAAAAACAAGTAATTCCCTAGGACAATTAACAAAAACTTCCAGACCATCTGGTGGCATAATGGTTAAGGCCCAAATCCCAAAAGGAGAAATAGAAGAGAAGGAGTTGTGATGTGACCATCCCCCGTGGGAAAGTCCTAGCTTTCCCTTTCCCTGGTGAGCACACATGCCCTCTGGCAAAATTTAAAAAAAACAACAACAACAAAACAAAAAATACAAGCTAAACCATTTATTTTACATAAGTTATATGCAAGTTTATATATAAAATATAATTAAGAATCATGCTTCATATAGATTATCATACATGAAGAATTTCTTTAAAAGTCGAGTTTTCCTTTTCTTCCTACACAAACATGCTAAAGTTTTCTCAGTAAGCTAGCTTATATCCAATTATGAACACTTTGGCTAAATTCTCATATGGCACACATTTCTGCCTCATTTATATGTGGATACACCCTAGAGTCTTATCTTCTACCTGCTCTCAACTTTAAAATGTCTCACTGTTCATACTCTGAGTTCCTGGAGAGCACCTGACTTGACTTTCTACAAATCATGCTTATCAAGATTTAACTGGAGGGACCAGCAATTAGCGTAATGGCTATGTCGCTGGACTCCCATGTAGCCAACCACGGTCTGAGTCCCGGACCCGGTGGCTTAAACTCAGGCCGGGCGCATGTGCGTGTGTGCCCAGGATTCCGAGAGGAGAATGGAGGAGAAGGGATTGCAGCATGGCCATCTCCCCTGGGGGGGGGGGGGGGGGGGGGGAGGTGATTTCTCGCTTTCTGTCTCTCTATCTCTCTCTTTCTGGCGAGCACACGCGCCCTATAGCAAAAATCTCTCTAAAAAAAAAAAAGATTTAACTGGGGACCAGCAGATGAAGTAATAATTATGTCACTGGACTCCTACATGACTGGCCACGGTTGGAGTCCTGGAGTCCTGGACCCAGCAGCTTCAAACTCACACTGGACACATGTGTGTGCATGCACAAAATCCCAAGACAAGAATGAAGGAGAAGGAATTACAGTGTGGCCATCCCCTCTGGGAGGTGATTTCTCACTTTTTATCTCTATCTCTGGCAAGTGCACATGCCCTACAGCAAAAATCTCTTTAAAAAAAAAAAAAAAAAAAAGACTTAACCATAACTTCTGAGTCTTAGCTATGTTTTTTTTTTTAATCAATTCATGTTCATTTATATGTTCCCTACAATGGATCTTCCAAATTTCTTTTTTATCCTCAAGCTCATCTCTCACATCCTGTAACTATCAGCCTTTTCTCCTCTAACTTTACAGAGCAGATAGAATTCATTAAGCATAAGCATGAGCTGCGCTATCTCTTCCCTTCAGCTCTTTGGAAGAGATGTTCTCTGAAGCCAATTTTTCTTCAGTGCTCAGGATTCTGTCCCAGCCCACTATGTGATGCCTCCTCAATTTCCTTCTGCCATCATCTTTAATCTGTTCCCTGTCCCGATTTTATGTTATAAATCATTCAGATTTCAACAAGATGGACTTGAGCCCAGAGTATGGGAGAACTATTTAAGGTGCATCAGTCAGATGGACCAATAGTGTGCTAGGTGTCACGTTGAGCACTGGCTACATTCGGCCTTCATCTGCACAAAGCAAGAAATTTTGCCTGTCCACCAAGCTTCGTTAGACTGTGTCACTTCACCCAGCCAAAGCTGAATGGATCAGTGATTGGGCCCAACCCTAAAGCAGCCAGCCATTTATGGACCGTTAGTTGGGCCAGGAGCATTGCCCAGTAGAAGCACTCTATGCTTGATGGTGTCTTGCCAACCTGGTTGGTTTTTCTTGTACTGCAAATATGAGGTTAGGGCACACTGTCTGCAGACAGAATTGCTAGAACAGCAGAGACCCAGGGACCAGCAGTTAGCGTAATGGCTATGTCGCTGGACTCCCATGTAGTCAACCGCAGTTCACGTCCCGGACCCAGTGGCTTAAAACTCAAGCTGGGCGCGTGTGCTTGCGTGCCCAAGATCCCAAGAGGAGAATGGAGAAGGGACTGTGGTGTGGCCATCCCCCCTGGGGGGGTGATTTCTCACTTTCTATCTCTCTGTCTGGTGAGCGCTTGCACCCTATAGCAAAAACCTCTCCAAAGAAAAGAAAAACAGAGACCCAGAAGAAGCCATGTTTAAACAAAGCCACAAGGTAGAGAGGAAATAGTGATAGTGGAGAAAGGAGAAGAAACAAACAAGACACTGCCCTCAACTGGCGGAGACAGAGAAATGTGCGTGATAGCTTGGCAGGTTGTGCGACCCCTGGAGCTGGTTTCAGACTGTAGTAGCCTCATTTTGCTACTGAATTGTCCTGAATTGTGATGCCAAATGTCTCTGTTTATCCTGATGATAAACCCTTATCACCTGAAGTTCCTAAACACTGACTCAACCTGAAAGATCTCACACAACTGCCTGTTCAATCTTAAGCCTATTTTCTTCTCTAATTGCCTTTCCCTCTGCATCTTTTACTATCTATTTAAATATAGTACCTACTTGGCTATCTACCCTATTGACACTTTCAACATATTTAGGGCTTCTATGTCCATAAAACAGTTATCAATCTCAGGGCTAAGAGCTTTTCTTATTCCTTCCTTTTTATAATGTTATCCAATTCTGTTTATTCAACAGATGTTCTGAAATGAAACGCAGTGACTTGTTTTCTTTTTTGCCTTTAAAGCTAAATCCAATTCTTACTATTAAATTTAGTAATTGAATTTCTGTAGTTATTTAATAATCTCTTTGACAGGTTTTTGGAGTTTGGGGATTGTGTTTTAATCTTACTCAAATTCTCCTATCAGTTTTTAACATTTTTGACAATTTCCAGTTTCCCAACCTTGGCACTAAGAGGTGCGCTTTAAGGCAAAACAGCTTATTGCCAAAGGTGATGGGCAGTTTGCATCCCTTGAGATCTATATACCCACTGTTTGCAAATGCATTTACTAGCTTTTGCCTGGAAATGCAGTCTTTGAGCTGGCAGCAATTCTGCCTTCTATTTATACCCTTCCTCTTGCTGTCAGCCAGAATTGCTGGGTCAGGTTAGTGGTGCTGAAAGATTCTCAGAGCATGAGTTCTGCTGTTTTAGGAGAGAGGTTAGGGTAAGAGGTCAGCCAGGAAATAAGGGAAATGCACCAGGTACTTTTAAACACCCCTATTTTATTCCGTTTTTCTTTCATCCATCCCATGAATGGTTTTTGAATATTTTGTGCTAGGCACTGAACGAGGTGCTAGGAATATAGAAATTAAAATATAATCCTTTCATTTAAATTGGGAGCCAGAAGGTGATACAGTTTTAAAGACAAATTACAGTGAGTGGCAAGCATGTGCTGTGATGGCGTTGTCAGGGTAAGTAGCACATGCACAGTTTAGTATGACTGGATAAGATGATGTGCATTGGCAAGGGCTGGGAGATGGTGCTGGGAGGTGACTTTGTGAAACCAAGGAATTAGAATTTTATCCTTGAAGATGAGGATGTTAGAATTTTATTCTCAAAGATGAGGATGTATCTGGCATGTTCCTGTTGCTTGGTGAATACAACACTGAGGTGTCGTTCTTTGTTGGGATAGTTAGTATAACAGCTCCGCACTGAGTTTTACTTATTTTTAACTTAAAGTCTACTACATGTTAACAATGCTAATTGATATGCCAGAATTTCTGTGTGATTTTAGAAAAGCATACCTGGTACAAATTTGTATCCAAGGGTATATTTATGTGTGTGTGTGTGTGTGTGTGTGTGTGTGTATACACACATACATAATTAGGTTGACCTGTTTCTTTCTACATGCTTGGATACTGGAGTTAATTTATAATTAGTTGCAAAGGGACATCATTTTTAAAACTGATAGAATGGTCCAAGTCATTCTGCACTATAGTAAAGATCACAGATGGCCTCTGGAATCTGGCAGAGCTGGGATTATCTTGCAGTACATATATGACCTTGTGCAAGTTGCTTAGCCTCCCTAATCCTGGCCTGTAAAATGAGATTGAGAGTAGCTAATGCTGGAGCCATATGTGGTTCTTGTGAGTATGGAATTAGTAAGGCTGTGTAGGGACCAGCAGGTGGTATAGTAGTTAAAGCGCTGGACACTCCCACATGGTTTGAGTCCCAGACCTGGTGGCTTGCTTTCTCACTTTCCCACTTTCTCTGTCTCTCTCTGTGTGTATCTCTGTCTTGTCAAATCAAAATAAATGAATGAATAAATAAAATTAGATAGAAAGGCATAGTCTTGCTCCACAACACTCCTCTGCCATACAGCTTCAACTAACTTGTTTAAAATCAAACTCATTCTGGCTTTGAGCACTTACTAAAAGAGTAACAAGGATCAAATTATGTTTGGAGAAGCTCCTCTTCCCGATTGATAGAAAAAACCCAAGGCATTCAGTTAGTTCCTGGGAAACACACAAACCACGTGACCCTTACTCTCTAGCACCTGTTCCTCCATCTCGATGCTTCCTGCTGCCCAGCCAACTCCACCTGTGCCTGTTAGGCATGGATGCTCCAGCCAGCTCAGAGATGCTCCCACAGGGGTCCTCCTGCTGACCCCAGGCTCAGCTTCAACATCTCACCTCAGATTCAAGGCCTCCAATCTTAGTGCCCATCTCCTTCCATATACACCCCACAGCTAAGCTCCACTGGGCACATCTGCGGCCGGCCTTGGGGATCAGCCCCTCTACCAGCCACACCTACCTCCTCAGTCTTCATTATCTGTTCTCAGTACATCAGAATCTTATCCCAAAGCCTGGCTAACAAGTTGTCTTCTGGGGCCAGTAAATGGCATGGTGGCTAAGGTGCTGGACTCCCACACGGCTGACCACAGTTTGAGTCCCGGACCTGGAGGCTTGCTTTTCTACTTTCCCTTTCTTTCTCTGTTCAAATTAAACAAATAATAATGAAATAAAACAATTCTTAAAAAAAAAAAAGAGTTGTCTTCTGGGGGCCAGCAGGTGGTGTGGTGGTTAAGGGCACTGAACTCCCACATGGTTGACTGTAGTTAGAGTCCCAGACCTGGCAGCTTGCTTTCTCGCTCTCACTGCCCCCCGCTCTGCTCCTCTCTGGTCAAATTAAAATAAATAATTAAAAAAAAAAAAAGAGTTGTCTTCTGGGACTTGCCAACTTCTGTTTCCAGCCTAGACACTATGGTTAATACTATCCCCCTAGAGGGAAGGGAATCAAGCTCAAAATAGCATTGTGCAACTATCTTCTTGGAACAGGGGAGGAATGAACATCGCTCATTCTTTTCTGTCTCTTCCACTAGGAAATAGCTCAAATTATTCTGCCACTTAGACAAAGTGTTTACTTCAGTGTTTGGCATATAGTAATTCCACAGTGACTATGAACTATTAGTATTATTTTTATTAGTATCCCTTTGGACAATAGAGAAGAATTCAAAATTTTTTTAGTGAACTAATTATCTAACTCAAAAATGAACTGGAGAAACTAAAGCTGTCCAAAGAAAGAAAGCTAAGACAGAACCAGCAGTTGGCATAATGGCTATGTCGCTGTATTACCATGTAGTTGACCGCAGTTTGAGTCCTGGACCCGGTGGCTTAAAACTCACGCCAGGTGAGTGTGCATGAATGCCCAAGATCCCGAGAGGAGAATGGAGGAGAAGGGATTGCGGCATGGCCATCCCCTCAGGGAGTGATTTCTCACTTTCTGTCTCTCTCTCTCTTTCTGGCAAACGCATGCGCCCTATAGCAAAAATCTCTCCAAAAAAAGAAAAAAAAAAAAAAAGAAAAGAAAGCTAAATTGTTAAAGGAATGAAAAACAAGACTTAGGGACCAGCAGGTGGCATAATGGTTAAGGTGCTGGACACTCCCACATGGCTGACCATGGTTTGAGTCTTGGACCTGGTGGCTTGCTTTCTCACTTTTCCTCTCTCTGTGTGTCTTTCTCTGATCAAATGAAAATAAATGAATGAATAAATAAAATAAATATTTTTTTTTCTTTTTTTTTTTTTTTTGGAGAGATTTTTGCTATAGGGCATGTGTGCTCGTGAGACAGAAAGCGAGAAATCACCCCTGCAGGAGAATGGCCACCCCGCAATCCCTTCTCCATTCTCCTCTCGGGATCTTGGGCACGCATGCACACACGACTGGCATAAGTTTAAGTCACCAGGTCTAGGACTCGAACTGTGGTCGACTACATGGGAGTCCAACTACATAGCCATTACACCAACTACTTGTCCCAAGACTGAGGGAAAAACACTTGGATTAAATTTCAATATGGAAATTTAAAAAACAGAAGGCCTACATTTGTTTTTGGGCACATGACAGCTTACAACTGATACCCTGATTAACTGTTCTTCATCAACACCAGATTTAAAGAAACAGGTAATCATCTGATTCATGTTATGAGGTTTTGGGCTATGCATGAAAAAGTTTAAAGAGTGTTAATAGAGATTCCTCATGGCTCCTGAGAACTAGTTATTTTAGGGAAAAAAGAGAAATGAAGATTTCCTACTGATAATTCAGCCTCCAGCTCACAAACCTGAGTGGTAGGGAGCACCTCTAGCCTCCTCTCTATCTCTGTCTCTCTGTCTCTATCTCGCTCTGCTTCTGACTTCTCATTTCTTTCGTAATTTTTCCTTTTTAAGATTTTTTTAAGGTAAGGGGAACCAGCAGTTAGCGTAATGGCTATGTCACTGGACTCGCACATAGTCGACCGCGGTTCGTGTCCCGTACCCGGTGGCTTAAAACTCACGCCGGGCGCATGTGCGTGCGTGCCCAAGATCCCAAGAGGAGAATGGAGGAGAAGGGATTGCCGCGTGACCATCCCCCCTGGGGGGTGATTTCTCGCTTTCTGTCTCTATGTCTCCCTCTGTCTGTCTGGCGAGCGCATGCACCCTATAGCGAAAACCTCTCCAAAAAAAAAAAGATTTTTTAAGGTATTCTCTTGCTTTCAGCCCCTTTTAATCTTGTTAATAATCCCCTCTCCCCCTCCCACATAGGCAGGAGAGGCAGGCCTTCAGAAGAAGATTCCTCATGGCTCCTGAGAACCAGTGATTTTATGCAGTGCTTGTGTGCCACACAGTTTTCTATTTTGTGCTTTTAAAAAATATAATAATCTTTTTAGTTTTTTTTCTTTTTTTCCCCCCCTCTGTTTCATTGTTGTTGTTTCTCTCTCTGTGTTTCCTTTCCTTTTTCTTTTATCTCATCTCTCCACTCCCCGTGTCCATTTACTATGTTTCTAGACAGATCTAAGGGAACTATAGCCAAACATCCAAATACTATTAGGGTTAACATATTCCTCAGTATCTACTGAATCTGCTGCACAAAGGGATCACAACGGAATGGCAAAGAAATTCCAGATCACCTTTTTCTGCACGCTCCTGAACGTTTGGATTGAACTTCAGGAATTAGGAAGAAACACACCATCCATCAGATGACTAGAAATCACTGCAGGACCACAAGAAATGTGGAAAAGAATAACTCCTCTTTATGCATAGACAGTTCAATGGAAATTATGGAAATGTCTGATAAAGAATTTAGAATATTCATAATGGCGAAGCTAACAGAGATAGAAGAGAAGAGAGACAATGAACTGGAGCAGAGAAAGGAGAAAGCAGCTGATGAGTTCCAGGAGGTGAGGGAATTCTTGCAAGATCTAAAAGAGGAATTACACTTTTAAAAAAATCAAATCAATTCCCATACAGTCAGCTGATCTTTGACAAGGGGTACCAGTCAACCCAGTGGGAAAAGGGAAACCTGTTCAGCAAATGGTGCTGGAAAAACTGGATTTCCACTTGCAGAAAGATGAATCTGAACCCCTACTTCTCACCTCTGACAAAAAATCAAGGCAAGGTGGATCAAAGATCTAAATGTAAGACCTCAAACTATAAAACTGCTCCTGGAAAACACCGGAGAAAATCTGGGAGACATTGGAGTAGGGAAAGACTTAAATAAGACCCTCAAAGCACAGTCAATCATCCCCAAAATAGACAAGTGGGATTACATCAGACTAAGAAGTTTCTGCATGTCTCTGTCTGTCTGGCGAGCACATGCACCCTATAGCAAAAAGCCTTTCCGAAAAGAGAAAAAAAGAAAGAGACAGACAGAAAGCGAGAAATCACCCTCCCCCCCCCCCCCAGGGGGGATGGCCATGCCACAATTCCTTCTCCTCCTTTCTCCTCTCGGGATCTTGGGTACGCACACACACGTGCCCGTTGTGAGTTTAAGCCACCGGGTTTGGGACTCAAACTACGGTCAACTACATGGAAGTCCAGCAACGTAGGCATTACGCTAATACTGGTCCCTATAGTATGTTCATTCTACTCACTGAGGTTTATGCCTAAAGTCAGACTTATGTTCATGGATATGTATATATCAGCTGTGCTTGCTATTCAAAATATTTAGATCAATTAAGATCTTTAGTAAATCAATAAAATGGGGGTATAGAAAGCAACCATGGATATCAGAGACAGTGTGGGAGGAGGGTGCGAGATGGCAGAGGGTGAGAGATAGGGAATCAAGGATGGGAAAAAAGGTAAAATACATAGGAAACAAGAAACAGAAAATTATTTGTTGATGGTAACATGTATGTTGATGTGCTTGATTGAGCCAATGTACAGTATATTCTGGATGGAAAAATCTCATTTTGTATGCTGTAATGATGTACAGTGAATTAATGTAAATAAATAAATTTAAATTAAAAAAAGAAAAGGAAAAAAAAAAAAAAGAGTGTTAATAGAAGTTGTGGATTCTCCAACCCTAGAGGTATCTTAGGTGGTTTTGGTGTCCCCAGGCTTCACAAGGACCTGTTGCACTTCTCAGTGCCTCACACAAGTCCTTTCCAAGTCCATGCATCAGGATCCCACCCAACATTATGATTAGATACGTTTTTGTCACGAAGTGGGTGATCCTTACAATTGTATTTTCTACAGTTATGTAGTTTTCATCTCAGTTGAATATGCAGTGAGTTACACCATAAAAGGAAATTCCTGCTCTAAATATCAGAAAACTAGGTGAACTGTACTAACCATTTAATGTATATCTGACTAAAGAATGGACAGACTTAGGATTACTTAATGTATTCACTGCCAGCTTTAACTCTCTGAAAACTTTGTCTTGTGACCAGCAGTTAGCATAATGACTATGTCGCTGAACTCCCATGTAGCCAACCACAGTTCGAGTCCCGGACCCAGTGGCTTAAACTCACGCTGGGTGCATGTGCGTGCGTGCCCAAGATCCCGAGAGGAGAATGGAGGAGAAGAGATTGTGGCATGGCCATCCTCTCAGGGGGGTGATTTCTTGCTTTCTGTCTCTCTGTCTCTCTCTCTGTCTTTTTGGCGGGCACATGCGCCCTATAGCAAAAACCTCTCCAAAAAAAAAAAAAAAACAAAAAAAAACAAAAAACAAAACTTTTGTCTTCAATTTTTCTTTCTCTATTACTAATGAGCAGTAGAATTAAGAATCATTTTATTTTCAGAAAGCGGACTATGTTTGTGATCTTCTAAAGTAATACTTTAGAAGCATCTACTTTCTAAAAGGAAAAAAGAAAAGTTTTCTTGTGGAGGAATTTACTCTAGCAGAAATTTCTTTTAATAAGTTGTCCTAATTTGAGAGAACCTATTTTTTATGAGTCAGGTAATTTAGTTGTTCCTTACCATGGCCCATCACTTTAGCAAATTAGGCCTTTTCACTGCTCCCAAGAGAGCTTTCATTTGTTTCTGGTTGGTGGGATTAAGCAATCACCCTTTCAATCAGAGCCTAGTGTTCACGGTGTGACCCTCTTCAGTTTCAGGTTTTCCTAATTCCTTGAAATTAGTCTGTCTTAATTCAGCCGTTTTACTACCTGACCATGGAACTAATCAGACTGCAGCTCATTAGTAGGCTCCTATTTTAGAACTCTGAAAACAGAAGTTTCTCATTCTCTACAGGGTCTATCCTAAATAGCTATTGCTCCAGGCCCCCCTCCACCCCCAGAGATGAGATATGGGGTCCTTGATTGATTTCCATTTCATCTTCCCCTCTCTGCTCCAGTCCCTACCACCCAGTAGAGTCTGACTGTCACCCTGCCGGATAGCAACAAAACTTCTGCACATCACTGCGCATTGGTGAGTTTGGCCTTCTATTCCCAATTTACTTTTCCTATCCTCTTTAAATATCTTACCAAAATGCTAGGTAGGCATATAATGTAAACCAGTCTAACTCTTCCTCTCCAATGGCCTTTAACATATGTAGATAGGTTGTAAGAGGCACTTCAAAACAAAGTCTATGCCTTACCATTCATATATGTTCTAAAATGCAGTGTAGGTCTTTGAACACAGGTACTCACCATGGCAAGAATGAGGGGAAAGCGATAGAGGGAGAAAAAAAGTTGGTTAGAATTGGATGCCCTCACTGTGGGCTTTTCATCCTGCTGCCTGTTAGAATGACCTGGATACTTTCAAAAACATACTGACACCTTTGCCTCACCCTAGAGATTCTGATTCAATTTGTCTGAGATTTTTTTTTTTAAAAGCCTAGTTGTTCTTAGTGAGCCACTATAGTCATTAGTAAAGCATTGATCTACTGGGAGCAGCAGATGGCGTAGCAGTTAAGTTACTGGCATCCCACATGGCCGAACACGGGCTCCAGTCCTGAACCCACTGGCTTGAAATTCACACATGTGTGTGCTTGCCCCAGATCCCGGGAGGAGAATGGAGAAGGAGGCCATCCCCCGGGGGGTGTTGATGTCTCACTTTCCCTCTCACTGTCTCTGGCAAGCATACATGTCCTAGGGAAAAACAAACAAACAAACCTTTACCAAAAAAAAAAAAAAAGAAAAAATATTGATCTACATTCTCAAAAAAATTTTTTGACAGTTTATTTTTTTTCACTAAAAATAGTATTTTATTCCACCTCCTTCTACCCACCCTCCCACCACAGTCCCTAGTACTCTTTCCCCCTCTCTTCCCACAGCAATGTTACAATCAGAAAAAAATAAGTTTCGGGGGGAGGCAGGATGGGAGTGTGGGAGGGGATATGGGTGAAAATAGTCAAATCAAAATAGGAATTTTCAAAATAGAGTATTCCATTGTCTTCTCCTTCAGGTTCTCATTTTCACTTCTGACCACTTTCTTCTTCCCAAGATCTTCATCTTCGTCATCATCTATTTCCCCGTCATTATAACCTTCTTCCTTCTCCTCCTCCTCTTCACTCATGTCCTCTTCACGTTCCTCCTTGTCATTGTCTAGGCTCTCCAAGTAGCCCTCAGCGTCCGAGTCAGGGGCTTCTTGTGGTCCCGGTCGTGAGCTAGGGGAGTAGCCTGAACACGTTCTCTCTGCAGTCACTCAGGATGGTCACCTTGCAATTGAAAAGGTCTAAGCGCCTGAGGTTTTCTAACTTTTTCAGTTGGCTCTATTGTGCTGAGGTCTCTAATTTTGTTGCCACTTAAATTTAAATGCATGACATTAGGACACTTTTCTGTCAATACTTCCAGGTCCCTTGAGGGTCTGTTATCGCTTAGTTCAAGCTTAACTTTATTTGACTTTGGTAAGTTTGTGACTGATGATAAGTCTTCATTGATTGTACTTAAGAATTTCAGTTCTTCAACTTCATCTGTGAGGCCTTCAATTTTGCCTTCATTCAACCAACAGTTGTCTAGGACAAGTTCCTTCACATCAGAAGGCGTCCTGTTCTGCAGCTCTAAACAAATCTGTTTGTCCATGACCATCTCTCACATTCTCTCTGCGGAGGCTCCCAGGCTGTAGGAATTCAATCAAGAAATCCTGAACCCAAGGCAGCATGTTTTAGGACTTTGAAGGCTCAACCAGCTTGGCTCAGTCCTCCAAGAGAGATTTTTACTATAGGGCTGTGTGCTTGCTGGAGAGACAGAGAGATAGAAAGCAAGAAATCACCCTTGGCAGGGGAAATGGCCATGCCGGAATCCCTTCTCCTCCATTCTCCTCTCAGGATTTTGGGCATGTGAGTTTTAAACTGCCAGGTCCAAGACTCGAACTGCAGTCAACTAGGTGGGAGTCCAGCTATGTAACCATTATGCTATGTGCTGGTCCCAAAAATATTTTGTAGACAAGTATAAAGGCATTGTCACTGATTGAAAGCTAGGACAAATGTATCTACTATGTTGACAATTTAAAGTTTTATGCCCTAAACGTTGTGGCAGTATTTTCTTTTTAATTAATTAATTAATTAATTATAGACAGGATCTTACTGTCTTGATTTTCTTGCCTCAGTCTCCCCAATCGTTGGGATTATAGGCACACACCACCATACCCAACCTTTAGGTTGAATGGTAAATCAAACCCAGCTTCCCATGTGGTCCCTGCCTGTAGAACACAACATCCTAGCAATGTGTGCCACTGCAGTTGGGACTCTTATTTATTTTACGTGGGCACTTCCTAGACCCAGAGACCCTGTAGATTCATTTTACATGCTGACAGTACAGGTAAGTGATATACTCACCTCAGGGACTTAAAGATAGATGATATGATCAGAGTATTTGTCAGCTGAGGGATGTCACTGATACTTAATCCCCCCTTCTCCTGAGTGTTCATCTGTGGTACATCGTTAGAGTTAATCTTTTAGAAACTTGTGTGTGGGATGGTGGTGGTATTTAATGAGGAAAGGGTCATATTTGCAGCAGAAATGGAACTGATCCAAACTACTTACCATATCCAGTCCTTAAACCAGCACAAAGCTTGCCTTTCTCTTCAGATTCTTTTTTTCAAAAAGAATTATTTTATTTTACTTTATTTTTTTATTCATTTGTTTATTTTAATTTGACCAGAGAGGGACAGAGTGAGAGAGAGGGGGAGAAAGTGAGAAAGCAAGCTGCCAGATCCAGGACTCGAACCATAGTTGGCCATGTGGGAATCCAGCGCCTTTAACCACCACACCACCTGCTGGCCCCTCTTCACAGATTCTTTATAGCGTGAACTTAGCTACAAGAGATGCCTACACTTCAGCTGATATTTTAACCCTTAAGAGAGAAAACTTTTCTTTAAAAAATGGAATATTCTAAATTAACGATCATCAAAGTGTGATTCAAGTACCTCCAAGTTTTCTGGAGACTTGGATGTGCAAAGTTAAAATCACACCTGGATAAAAGATTAATTAAAGTATAACATAACTTGATGGACTTTAATTTAACAGGATAAATAATATATTGTATGGTTTCAGATTCCACCAGTGACTTAACCTTTAAGAAACTACCACATGCCAAGTTTAGAGGTAGTATCAGAGAAGAATAGTCACAATTATCAGAAAATGCTAAAAAAATTTCTCTTTTCCAACAACATATCTATATGAGGCTGGGTTTTCTTCATGTACATTAACCAAAACAACATATTGAAACGAATGGAATGAAGAAGCACGTAAGAGCATATACCTACCTTCTTTCTCTTCTGACATCTTTATTGAAGTATAATTACTTAACATAATTAAGCATATTAGTATAATTCAGTAAACTGCACATATTTAAAGTATACAATTTGGTAAGTTTTTTGTGTTAATTTTTGCCAGAGGGCTTATGTACTTGCCAGAGATAGAGACATGAGAGTGAGAGAGAAAAAGTGAGAAAGCAACTGCCCATGGGGAAAGGTCACACCACAATTTCTTCTTCATCTCTCCCTCCTTTTAGGATTTTGGGATTCATGCAAATGTGCTCAGCATGTTCTTCAAGTCATGGGTCTAAGACTCAAACCATGCATTTGGCTGTGTAGGATTTAGCTGCCTTAACCACTACA
This sequence comes from Tupaia tana, assembly GCA_026018925.1. Classification (NCBI taxonomy): domain Eukaryota; kingdom Metazoa; phylum Chordata; class Mammalia; order Scandentia; family Tupaiidae; genus Tupaia; species Tupaia tana. The sequence continues at coordinate 51,853,455 of JAKSZU010000003.1, forward strand.
CCACCATTTGGCCCAGTAAGTTTTGACAAACATGTACATGATGCAGCCTTGGCATAGTTAATTTAATGTGTGCATATACCATATGTTTCATCATGCTCCTTTGTATCTGTTCCCTCTTGCACCTTGGGGCATTCCCCATCTACAGACAACTATTATCTGCTTTCTGTCATGATATAGTAGTTTACCCTTTCTAGATATTCATCTAAATTAAATTATATTTATTTTTTGTCAGGATTTTTAAATTTAGTTAATTATTTTGATATTCATCCAAGTTGTAGTATGTATCAGTAGTTCATTCTTTCTTATTGGGGCATAGAACAGATGTTCCTCAACTTATGATGATGTTTTACATCCTGATAATTAATAAAAGTTGAAAATACTATGAGTTGAAAATGTATTTTATTTATTTATTTATTTATTTATTTATTTATTTATTTATTTTAGAGACAGATTTTTGCTATAGGACACATGCACTCAAAAGAGACAGAGAGACAGAAAGTGAGAACTTGCCTCCCAGGAGGGATGGCCATGCTGCAATTGCTTCTCCTTTACCCTCCTCTCAGGATCCTGGGCACATATACACACACCCAGTGTAAGTTTCAAGCCACTAGGTCTGGGGCTTGAACCATGGTTGACTACATGGGAGTCCAGCAACATAACCATTATGCCATCTGCTAGTCATAAAAATGTATTTTTTAAAAAATTTGAGTGTGCATGCATTTGCCAGGGAGAAACAGGGACAAGGAGAAAGGGAGAGAGACAGAAAGTACCTTTCAATGGTTTGTGGTCACACCTTAATTCTGTCTCCTCCATTTCTCCATCCTGCTGGGATTTGGGGTGCACATGCACATGTATCCAGTGTTTTCCAAGCCTCTGGGTCCTGGACTCAAAGTGCATGGCCCACCATGTGGGATCAAGCTTCCCCAATGGCCCAGCCTGAAGATGTGTTTAATACACCTAATCTACCAAGAACCATAGCTAGTTTGGCTACTTTAGATGTGTTGAAATATTTACATTAGTCTATATATTAGTCTATATATATTACAGTTGGGCAAAATCATCTAACATGGTGACTATTTCATAATAAATTGATAAATATGAAATTTGTTGAATACCATACTGAAAGTGAAAAAAAAGAATAAATACATGGTACTTTAAATATAGTTCCTACTGAATGTGTTTCCTTTGTGGTATCTTCAAGTTTACTAATCTTGGGAACCACAGTTAGCGTAATGGCTATGTTGCTGGACTCCCACGTAGTCGACCGCGGTTCGCATCCCGGACCCAGTGGCTTAAAACTCACGCCGGGCGCGTGTGCGTGCGTGCCCAAGATCCCAAGAGGAGAATGGAGGAGAAGGGATTGCAGCGTGACCATCCCCCCTGGGGGGTGATTTCTCACTTTCTGTCTCTATGTCTCTCTCTGTCTGTCTGGCGAGCGCACGCGCCCTATGGTGAAAACCTCTCAAAAAAAAAAAAAAAAAAAAAAAGCCAAGTTTACTAATCTTTTCTTCTTCAGTATCTAATCTGTTAATCCTTAATGTGTTTCCAATTTCAGACATTGTAGTTTTTCTCTGTAGAATTTCAAGTTGTGTCTTCTTTATAAATCTTGCAGACTCTACTTAACCCATTTAATCCTTTTTGTTTTTTTCTTCTTTTTTGATATGCTTGATAATTATTTATTGGATGCTAAATATTGTGAATTTTACCTTGGTGGGTGCTGAGTATTTTTGTATACAAGTATCCTGTATCCTTGAACTTTGTTTCAGAGAGTGATTAAGTTACTTAGGAACAATTGGATCCTTTTCAGTCTTGCTTTTTTTTTTTTTTTTTTTTTTTAAGAGTTCTTTTGCCTTAGGTCATGTGCACTCACTGGAGAGAGACAGACAGACAGACAGACACAGCAAGAGGCAAAATGAGAAATCACCCCCCAGGGATGATGGCCATGCTGCAATCCCTTCTCCTCCATTCTCCTTCTGTATCTTGGGCACACACACACACACACACACACACACACACAGACACATGTTTCAAGCCACCGGGTCCAGGACGTGAACTGCAGTCAGTCATTTGGGAGTCCAATGACATAACCGCTATGCTATCTGCTAGCCCTAGGGTCTTGCTTTTTTAAGGCAGGACCGGTTAATGTTAGGTTAATTGTTCCCCTAAGTGAGGTATATTTTTCTGAGTCATCTACCTACTCCATGAATTAGAGATTTTTCTATCCTGGCTGGTGGGAATAGAGAATATTGTCAATCTGTGTGTACTTCCTAATCTTTTCAGATGATTCTTTCAATGACTTTGGGTAGTTTCCTCATACGCATTTACTGTTAAATTCTCAGCCAGACAATTGAGGGATACTCTCTCAGATTTTGGGAATTCTCTCCCTGTGCAGTTCTCCTTTTTTTTTTTCCTGGTAGTCTTCTCTGTGTCATATACCCAATTTGACTTACACTTCAGCTTTCTTTTCTCAACTTGGAGAAACCACAGAGCTCTATGAGGTTCCTCTCCTGTGGCACTGCTGTCTGGAAACACTTGAGATGACAAGCTTGAGCAACTATGGATTCGTCTAGTTTGCTTGCTTCTCTCCCTCCTTTCCTTCCCACGCTCTGCTCCCCTCCCCTTACTTCCACTTTTCTTGCTTCCACTTCTCTCCTTTCCCTCTCCTTCCTCCCATTTCTACCTTTCCCTTAATTTCTGTAGGGTACATGCACTTGTCAGAGAGAGAGAGGCAGAGAGAGACAGAATGGGAAAACACTTCTCTATGAAACCACTGTCCTTTTCCTTCATTTCTCCATTCCATCTGGATTTTGGTCATGTGCACTCATGTACCTTAAGTGTTTTTTGAGCTGCCAGGGCTGGGATTTTGAACCATGGTTAGGCATGTAAAATGTGGCTCCCAATGCTCTTAACCACTGTGGTATAGGATTGGCCCCATCTTGTTTGTTTGTTTGTTTTTGCGTTAGGGCATGTGCACTCACCAGAGAGACAGGAAAAGAAAGTGAGACAGAAAGCAAGGAAACACCTCCCAGAAGGATGGCTAGACCACAATCTCTTCTCATTCATTCTCTTCTCAAGATTTTGGTCACATACACATACATGCCTGGTGTGAGTTTAAGCCACCAGGTCCGAAAGTTGAATCATGGTTGACTACATGCGAGTCCAGCAACATAACCATTATGCCATCTGCTAGTCCCCCATCTTGCTGGCTTTCTGTCTCTCAGGAATCTCTGTCTTAATTGCCTAATGTCAGGAGAACAATCACTTTATTCAGTGTGCTCTGTTTCTTAGTGATTCTAGCAGGATGGTACCTCTAGGTTCTATTTATCTGTGTTATTTGAAAGCAGAAATCCTAGCCATCTTCTAGTAAGTTGGATATTAAAGAGTTTTGCAAAGATTTTAAACAATACTTTAAGCTATTTTTTATTTTTAAAATACAATTTTCATGAAAATATTTGCTAATATATAATTGGTTTATTTTCATTATCATTAAATCTTTTAAAATTTTCCAAGGTTTAATTTTGGACATGGTGAATATTGATTATAAAATAATCCATGTAAACAAAAGGTATTTGAGTTTTTTGATAAATTTTTTTGAGAGGTTTTTGCTATAGGGCGTGTGCGCTCGCCAGACAGACAGAGAGAGACAGAGAGATAGAAAGCAAGAAATCACCCTCCAGGGGGAATGGCCACACCGCAATCCCTTCTCCTCCATTCTCCTCTCGGGATCTTGTGCACACACGCACACGCACCCGGTGTGAGTTTCAAGCCACCAGGTCTGGGATGTGAACCGCGGTCGACTACATGGGAGTCCAGCGACATAGCCATTACACCAACTGCTGGTCCCCGAGTTTTTTGATAAATTTTGAGAGTGTGAAAGAGTCTTGAGACCAAAACGTTCAAGGATAACTTGTCTAAAAGAACTAAAGAGGTTTCTATTTGAATACTTCAGTAAGGAAGTTAGGCAACCCTAGGGCTGAGGAAGCCATGGGTACCAAATCTGAGAAGCCCATAAACAGAGGGAAGAAGAAGATAAAAACAAATTTAAAATAAATACCTGGCTCCCAAGAGACGCAGAGAGTAACATAGATTCCAAATTTTACAATTGTTGTATTTGTGAGGCCAAGTAATCTTTCTTGCCCTAGGGATCTTTGAGATAAGAAAGATAAAGAAAATATTTTTGGAGTTCAGAGTCTTTCTTTTGTTGTTGTTTATTCCATAAGCTAGAGAGACACAAACAGAGAAAGAGAAGCAGTAACCCCTCCACACAAGGTCTTGACACCATGATCCATCCCCAGCCTTCAGCCAGCCCAGCATGTGCCTTGCACACTCAGGGAGGTCTCTGGATTTGAATAGAGAACCTTCCCATGTGGGTTTGCCTCACAGAGTGTAGTATTTCATTTTCATTCATTTTCACAGAGTGTGCCACCATCTGGTCCTAGCTCAGGGTCTTTTGGGAGCCCAGGAATCACAATGCTATGACAATAACTCATATTGAGGGTGATCAAGTAGGGCTAGAAGATTCCATGTCTAGAGGGTGGTGAGGGAATGGGTCTCCAGCTCTGTGATTCTATGATTATGCAGTACATTGACTAGTTACTGGCACACACTGGGGAACCTGGACTTCTCCTCCCTGTCTAGTCCTGGCCAACACCTGTCTAGGATTTCATTTCTGTGTATTTACAAAGTGGATTAGAAGACTTTCTAGGTCTTTGTTTCCAAGTGAGAGAAATCTATGTCAAATTAGAATAAGCACAAATGAGTATTTACTGACTCATATATTCGGAAAGCCAAGGTCGGTTGGTTCTTGCCCTGGCATGACTGGAACCAGGTGTTTGGTGTCATCATGGCTGCACTCTGTTCATTCTTTCCTCTTCCTATTCCTTTCCATTTTCCACCCACTCCCTTCTTTCTAAATCTGTTTTGCTGTTCTCAGTCAAGTTTTCTCCATTCAATAGCAAAATAGTCCCCTGAAATTCCAAGCTCATATTGACCTTTCAACTCATGAGCTCAGGGATAAAAATAGAGGTGCACTCTTCCAGCATCTACAAATCCAAACTCTTGACAATTTGTTGGCTTTGTTTGGTCACATGCTCTTCCTTTGAATAGAGGACCTTGGACATAGCAACCAAGCTCCAAGATTGGCCTGGCTGGGTCATGTACCCACTCTTTAGACAAGGGATGGAAAAATAATTGGAATCAGCATGCCACCAGAACCACATGAAATGAGATAGGCACTTGAGTGGACAGAAGAGTGCTGAGCAAACTGAAATGACCACTGAAGTGTCAAAAAGTAAATCAATCTATGCCTATAAAATGTGTTCAAGGTTTTTTTTTTTTTTTTTTTTTTTCTTTAGGTTTTTGCTATAGGGTGTGTGTACTCGTCAGAGAAAGAGACAGAGAGTGGGAAAGTGAGAAATCACCCTTTCGGGGGATATAGGGGAAGGATGGCCATGCCACAATCCCTTGTCCTCCAGCCTACTCTTGAGACTTTGGGCACACACAAAAACATGCCCTGTGTGATTTTCAAGTGACTGGGTCCAGGGCTTGAATTATACTTGGCCATGCAGGAGTCCAACACCTTAGCCTATGCCTCCTGCTGGCCCCAATGTGTTTAAGGTTTTAAAAAGAAAAACAACCATGTGGCTATCACAGCATTGTTGAGAGTATGACATTTTCTTCTAAATTCCCCAAATCATTTATAGGGACAGTTTAATCTTTTTCTGTTGATCTCAGGTATTTCATCTGCATGGTTAAGATTTAAGTTTTGCTCCTTTTACTAAGTTTTGTTATGTCAAAAGTAGGGTTATCTGTGGATCTTGACCACCGAAGACTCTCTGCTCAGACTTGACCCTCTTGCTCCCCAGGAGACAGGATAAGCCAATTGGCGGCCACCCAGTCTAGCCAGGAGCCAGGATAAGCCAATTGGCAGCCACCCATATTTGAGTTCCGAGCAGCTCCATTCAGGGATCTCAACCACTGAAGACTCTCTGCTTAGACTATACCTTCCTGCTCCCTATTCTAGCAGGAGCCAGAGAATACAAGGGAGCTCATGAAAATGTCAGATAAAGAATTTAAAATATTCATAGTGACAAAGCTAACAGAGATGCAAGAGAAGAGAGAACAAATTCCAGAAGATGCAGGAGAAAAGAGACAAGTTCCAGGAGGTGAGGAAGTTCTTGCACAATCTGAAAGAGAAGATACACATCATAAAAAAGTACCAAACAGAATTGTTAGAGATAAAGGCCATAATACAGGAAATCAAAACTTCCATTTAAAGTATCAAAAGCAGAGTAGATCATGCAGAAGATCGAATTTCAGATAGAACCTCTGGTCTAGAAAAATTCACCAAAAACACTGAGAAAATAACCCCAAAATATGAGAATAACATACTAGTAATACTAGATACCATTAAACGCCCAAATATCTGGATCATCGGTATCTCAGAAAGTGAAGAAACTAATAAAGGTATTGATAATCTATTTTATGAAATCCTGGAAGAAAACTTTCCAAACCTAGAGAGGCACTCAAATATCCAGACCCAAGAAATACAAAGGATCCCACATAGAATCGACCCAAGAAGATATCCCCTGAGGCACATCATGGCCAGATTGACCAAAACCAAAGATAGAGACATGATAAGAGATGGACAAGATGGACATGGACAAGAGATACATGTCAAGTTACCTTCAAAGAATATCCCATAAAGTTAACATTGGACCTTTAAAAGTCTTTAAATTAATTAAGATCATCAGAAACAATGCAAGTGTTATTCAAAGTGTTAAGTGAAAAACAATTTCAACCAAGAATACTGTACCCAGCAAGATTATCTTTCATGTGGGAACAAAAGAAAAACATTCTCAGATAAACAAAACCCGAAAGAATTTACCCACACCAGACCAGCTCTCCGAGAAGTGCTGAAGGGAGTGCTATACCAGGAAAACTAAAGTCAGACACACAGAAATAAGAGTACAAGAAACAATCAAGAGATGGGCCAATGGAGTTGAATGTTAACTTCCAGAGTTTAAATGGAAAGATCAGACCACAGTGACACTGCAAATTCAATAGAAGAGAGATTAATTATGTGAGTCTGAACTAGGAAAATAGAATTTTTTGACTTTAGACTAAAACATTTCTGATTTTCTTCAATGCTTTGATTTCTTTTTTTTTTTCTTTCCTTTTTTTGGAGAGGTTTTTGCTATAGGGCGCGTGCGCTCGCCAGACAGAGAGAGAGAGACAGAGAGATAGAAAGCGAGAAATCACCCCCCAGGGGGGATGGCCACACCGCAATCCCTTCTCCTCCATTCTCCTCTCGGGATCTTGGGCACGCACGCACATGCGCCCGGCGTGAGTTTAAGCCGCCGGGTCTGGAACTCGAACCGCGGTCGTCTACGTGGGAGTCCAGCGACATAGCCATTACGCTAACTGCTGGTCCCTTCAATGCTTTGATTTCTATATTTAAGGATTTTTGTCTTCCCTTGAACTGTTGAGAGGTTCATCTATCTACTATTTGAACTGAATCCTAACCCTTTTCCTGGCTTTAAGTTTTAAGCAAATTTCTCTTAACATTTTAAAATTTTGATCTATTAAAACTAAAACTTTTCTTTTTAAATTCAAAAATGTATTAAAAAGTACCTATTAATATCTATGTAATGACTACAGTAAGCTATATAGCCCCAGCGAGGTGCTACTTTATAGTATGTTTACTTTACTCAGTGAGGTTTATGCCTAACATCAGACATGCCTTCATAAATATGTATATATCAGCTGTGCTTGCTATTGAAAGTCTTCAAATTAATTAAGATTGTTAGTGAATCAATAAAATGTGAAAGAAAAGATGTGGAAAACAACTGTATATACCAGAGACAATGTGAGAGAAGGGGGGTAGTTGGCAGAGGGTGAGGGGTAGGGAATCAAGGAGGGGAAAAAGAAGCAAAATATATAAGAAATAAGAAATAGAAAATTATTTGTTGATGATAACATGTATGGTGATATCTTTGATTAAGCCAATATTCAATGTATACTGTATAGAAAAATCTCATTTTGTATATTGTATTGGTGTTCAGTGAATGACTATAAATAAATAAATTAAGTAAGTAAAAAAAAAAAAGGTAGGGTAAGCTGCACCTAAACATCCCCAGTCAGTGATTTCAATTTCTGCTAGCACATTCACGCTTCCTTTCAAGTCTAAGTCTTTTCTACCTGAATCTTTTCTTTTACCCTGATGTATAACAGAGATGTAGGGTGAGAACTAATATATAAAGACTACAAATCAATAAGAAAGCAGAGAGGATGATTTCTTGATATGGGGTCCTCATCAGTTTTAATTTTTAGTTGAGTAATCACATCCAGACTCCTTGGGAGTGCAAAGTAAAGTGAGCACCTAAATGAAGAATTTATTCACTGTGCCAGAAATGTTTGGTATACAAGACATAGTCTATTCTCCCTGAAGCAACAGGGAAAAGCTCACTCTACCAATCCACATTTAAATCTCATTCTTGTGTTTTTCCTTTTTCAGAGGCACTGAACAAAAACGTAAGTCTGAATCTGTTTACTCTGAAAAATAAAAGCCATAGTGTCACTTAAGTCATAGTTTCAGAATGCAGCTTATCACCTACACGGTGTGTTGAAATCAGCACTATCAACATAAAAAACTAACATGTCAAGCAGTTTACTATATTCTAGAATATTCAAGTGAAGAAATTTGCATTTAGAATTAAAATACAAGACTCTTGAGCTTCCATAGATAGCTAAGGGTCATAGTTTAGTAAGAGACAAGAATCTATTGGGTTGTCAGGAAAGTCATGATGCATAGAAAAACATAGAAAAATACCTCAAAACTTTCCCGACAACCTAATTGTATTCACTTGCAATGTACCACTAAATTAGTGGCTACTAGAAAGGAACACAAGGGGCATTCAAAAAGCTCATGAAAAATGCAAAGTATGAAAAAACTGGATGAATTTCAATTTTTTTGCACTCTAATACTTTAATTTTTTCACCAGCTTTTAAAAAAGAATTACTTAATTTTTATGTATTTTTATTTTTATTTAATTTGCTATAGGGCATGTGTACTCACCAGAGAGGGACAGAAAGTGAGGGCAAGAGCAAGCGAGCGAGCGAAAGTGAGAAAGCAAGCCTCCACATCCAGAACTCAAACCATCTGGGAGTCCCGCACCTTAACCACCAGGCCACCTGCTGAACCCCCCACAAACTTGTTGAGGCACACCTATATGCAAAAAAAGTTAGCAGAAGTTGTCTTTGGAGATAAAAATAAATATGATTTTAATTTTGTTTTTTTCTACTCTACTGTTCACATTTTCTGCAATGAGTATATACCACTTTGACAATAAAGATAATTTTAAGAAATTACATCTATGTTGAATTCAAAGAACTCTTTGGTACATACCAAATTGTATTTAACGAAGATATATCAAGAGCCAGTAGGTTGGTATAGTGGTAAAGGTACTGGATTCCACATGGCCAACTCCACAGTACAAGTCCTGGGTCCAGCAACTTGAAAAACATGCAGGGTGTGTGTGCATGTGTGCCCAAAATCCTAAGAGGAGACTGGAGGAGAAGGGATTGCAGCATGCTCATCCTCCTGAGGGACAAGGTGGGGAAGGAGGGTGTTTCTTACTTTCCCTCTGTCTCTCTCCAGCTAGTGAATGCATTCTATGGCAAAAATCTAAATAATAATAATAATTATTATTATTATACACACACACATATTGGGCCTTACTTTCTTGCATGTTCTTCTAGCTGGCATCCAGGAAACATCTTGGTTTGAACCCCATTCTGGATACTCTGCTTCTGTCCTGCCTCTACAGGAAGGGTCCCAGTGGAGTCTGATGTGAGTACCCACCTCAAGACCCTTTGCTGTGCCATTATGCCCATGGGGAGTCCAGTTTCATGAGCATCATAGGCCCTCATGACAAACTCAGGGAGGACTCTGGAGCTGAGCCTCAGGTTACCAGTTGTCAAGATTTGTGATTGATCAAAAAGAAGAGAATTCTCCTCCAACTCCTGGGAGGGAGGGGTTGGCTGGGGCATGGGAGCTTATCTTTGTGAGAAGGAGAGCCACAGGCAGCCCTTCCTGGAAGTATCAGGCCCCTGCACTGAAGCAGACCTGGAGGACCCTCTCCCCATGTTTTACCTAGTCTACACTCACCACATGCCAGCATGCCAGTAAGATTTCCACCTCTTACTAGTGCTACAAGCTCATGTTAGGCTTGGGTAGGGTACACCCAGGACCCAGGCCCTGATGTTGAAGCCTGCTTTTGAAAACAGGGCAGTGTGGGAGAGCCCCAGTTATCTCAGACCTAGCCTGTGGGGAGGGCTCTTTCTGACTCATAGCCTACTCTTTTTTTTTTTTTTTTTTTTTTTCTTTTTTTTTGGAGAGGTTTTTGCTATAGGGTGCGTGCGCTCGCCAGACAGACAGAGAGAGACAGAGAGATAGAAAGCGAGAAATCACCCCCCAGGGGGGATGGCCACACCGCAATCCCTTCTCCTCCATTCTCCTCCTGGGATCTTGGGCACGCACGCACACGCGCCCGGCGTGAGTTTAAGCCACCGGGTCTGGGACTCGAACCCCGGTCGACTACGTGGGAGTCCAGCGACATAGCCATTACACTAACTGCTGGTCCCTCATAGCCTACTCTTTCAAGGAAAAAAAAAAATGAGGGCCAGCTGGTGGCATGGTGGTTAAGGCAGATAGACCCCATATGGCCAACAACATAGTTCAAGCCCTGGATCCAGAAGTTTGAAAAACATGCCAAACACATTTGTGTGCATGTTCAAAATCCCAAGGGTAGAATGGAGAAGGGATTGCAATGTACTCTCCCTGTAGGGTGCCTTTTCACTTTCCCTCTCTATCTCTGTCTCTGGTGAACACACGTGCCCTATAACAAATAATTTTTTTAACTAAAAGAATTTTTAGAGAGTTTTTTTTGTTGTTGTTTTGTTTTTTCTTTGCTATAGGGCGTGTGTGCTCACCAGAGAGACAGAAAATGAGAAATCACCCATCAGGGGGGGATGACCATGCCACAATTCCTTCTTTTCCATTTTCCTCTCAGGATTTTAGGCATGCGTACACATGTGCGCATTGTTTTAAGCTACCGGGTCTGGGACTTGAACCACAGTCAACTCTGTGGGAGTTTAGTGATGTAACCATGACATCATCTGCTGGTCCCAACAAATAGTTTTTTTTTAAAGAAATGCACAATTAGAAGCCTACAAATGACTGGACTCACCCAATGCTATCACCAGGGCCCCCTATTCAGATTATGGATGGACTTTGAAGTTAGACCTGGGATGAATCCTGGCTCTCATTTGGAGCAGTGAGATGTCGAGCAAGTCACTTTCCCTTCCTGAGACTTAATTTCCTCATGTATAGCAGTGGGTGGTTTATTGGAAGGTCCAAGGGATAAAATGTGAGCGGTTAAAATGTTGGCAATAGAAACTGCTCAGTAAGTGACAATTCTTAGAGTCATATGTTAACTTGTATTCTATAAAGTAAGTATAGTATAAGTACCCCCTAGCCATTTCTATTAGGCTCAAATGCTAGATTTCCCACAGAGCCTGGAATACAACTAGTAACCATTTGTTGCTCATCTCTGAACCACCTATAAACAAGCTGAAAACAACTTAGCATCATTTTTTGGATTCTCATGATGACGCTAATCACCTTGGGAGACAAGCATGCTTTATCACAGGAAGTGCTATAACAGGGCAGGCCATCACTAGTGTTGAAGTGAAAATGTATCAACATTTTGCTTGAAGAAGGGGAAGAGAATGAAAGAAAAAGAAGGCGAGAAGGAAGAGAAAGGAAAGGAGGAAAAAACCCTACTGAGCCTACTGACCCTATAGTAGAAGTTTGGGCCTTACTTTCTTGCATGTTCTTCTATAACTAGGTTAACACCCGCATTTTATTTTTCTCTGGTTAATAAAATCGCCTTGAGGAAGACATGATCACATGATCACGTGTTTCTCTAACAAACTAAACCCTGTTAGCTATAATGGAAACCTTCGAGCACATGATCTTACCGGAAGCTAAAAGCAATGTGGGCCACACAGTGTGATGGAGAAAAGGAAAGCATAATCCTTGGGATTTTATTACGTCACAGACACTGTGGATAATCTTCTTATTTCCACACGCAAATGGTAAAATGAAGATATGACTATCCTTTATTTTTGTCCTAGGTCATAAATCACCTGATAATTTCAAATGAACAAATAGCCTGCAGTATAGTATTTAATTGAATCTAAGATGTCATCTAGTATAAAATACATTATTATTCTGTGTATTAATAAGAAAAAGCCCTGCCATTGATTGAGAGGTATGTGAAAGTGAGTCTTGAAATCAGTGAAAAATGTTATTTCCTTCTACATTTGATAAGCCCATTTTAAAACCTTTGTGTCTCCCTCCCTCCTGTTAGTATTTAAAGACATTAGCTGACTGGTTTGAGAATATTAATCATAATTAAAATAGATGCTCCACTTTACGCAACACAAATACAACCATTCACTACCAAATGCCCTAATCTTAATGCATTTTAAGCACTAATGAAATGAGACTGGTTTATGTTTCTTGATATGATTAAATAAAACAAGGACTCAGTCATTAGGTAGATCAAGACAGACATCACCAGGAGAAATGGCTGGGTCTTACAGTGTTCAAAGGATTTGGAAATAGAAATGTCATTTTGTCTTACTTTTACGTTCTTGAGCACTTATTCCTAACAAATCCTTGGGATAATTCCAGTCCCCCCCCCCCCCACACCCCGAATCAGGCACAGAAGAGCTCTGGATTCAGGCTACTATTAATCAGTTCATCCTGGGCAGTTACAGCTTGTTCTTCAGGAGTCTCACAGGCAGGCTTGTTTCAGCAAGAGACTTTTTCTAGCCGAAGCTGAGAAAAACACTCAGCAAAGAGAATGTAGTTGGAAAATGTCAGGAGAGAAATGGCGCTTCTATTTTAAGGATCGTAAAACCATTAAGTTTTAATGCCTTGAGTTCAGACTGATTCAGAGAAAATGACCACGCAGATTAAAGCCAGGGAGTGCAAGCGCGTTCACTGAGATACAGTGAATTCTGACTCTGTCTTTCATGAGTCAAGATCAGAGGCAGGGCTTGATCTCGGGAAGTTTTCATTTCCTCATCTGGAGCATTGGGTTAGATATTCCCAAGCCCCCTTCAATCTCTGATACTGTGGTCTCACTAGAGGTCATCAGGGAGCAGTGAGGAAAAAACCCTGATTTCCCAGCCTCTGCACAGGTTCTCACGAACATTCTTCTTGGGTGCCACAAGGACTTGTATGCAACTAAGACCTCTGAGTCCCTGACGTCTACCTCGGACAGGTCTGTACTGCGCTTGGAAAATTCAGAGAGAAGGGCCACAGCACAGAAAGGCTGGGAGAGCACCACTGGGTTAGGTGACTTGGAAGATCCTGGTGTGTGGGGAGGTTCTTGTCTTGTCTCCTGACAAGTTAGAAGGTTCTCCAGGAGGAGCCCTGCTAGGTACAGAGAGTCCATACCCCAGAAGCCAGACCCATCTGCCTCCTTTCTCTGACTCCTGCGCTCTGTCCATGAACCTTTTCTAAGCCCCTGGGCATAATTAAATGCTAGTTTAAAAGTCAGGTTCTACCTAAGCTCCTTGGGTTATCTCTATTCCAAAGAGGTGCAGGAAACTGGGAGCGCAATAGTTACACCGAACTTGGGTTGTCAGGAAAGTCACGACATATTTTTCTATGCGAAAAGGAGTCTTAACTTCCTTGATGACCCAATAATAGGAGGCAGTCTGGGAAAATGAGGCAGCCGCGTGGGGCCAGCTCTTTTCTTACCCTGACCCTCTCAGGGGGTTTCAGTGCTTATCTCTCTGCTTTTAAAATTTTTATTTAAAATTTCTTCTTTATTGATGACAGAGCACGTGAGAGAGAGTGTGCACAGGCGCCAGGCACACTCCACAGGGCCTGGTCACACGGCGATCTCTTCCTCCAGTCCTCCAGCCCATCACTGTGCTACATGAATTTTTTTTTCTTTCTTTTTGAAAAAAAAAATCATACTTATTCAGAAACTGTGGAATATAGTTCCTGGCACCCAAGAGAAGGTGCCTGTTAAATTCTGAATCCAACCATTTCCTCTGCAATTAGAAACTTTGGCTCAAACAAAACCTTTTCCGAGAAGCCATACATCTATATTCTGGTATGTGAACATTTCATCCCTCATTCTTGTCCCCGCTCCTCACTGGAGTTTGTATTGTCCTGTAAATTGAAGCCACCACAAAGCAATCATCCAGACTGATTCTTCCATTTTGTAGCCTTAAGAAAATGAAGTTCACACACACACACACACACATACACCCCAAAAGCTTTTAGTAGAGCTTTAGACCTAATATATGTGAAGGACTATTTCCAGAAGGAATAATAACTGGAAGGCACAAATGAGTACTGAAATAAAATCCCCCTTTGAATTATGTATAAGCAAAGTGAATTAGTAAAATCCAAGTACGCTTTAAAAATAGAGATTTGCCATTTGCTAATACTAGGATTTATTTCATCATTGAAGAAAAGAAAAAGGAGAAAACAGAAGTAGTAAGTTAGTTGTGCTTAGTGCTGTTGGCAAATATGCTTCACACAGATTTTCCCTCTGACCTATCAGTACCTTGTCTGATCTGCACCTGGGATTAAAATACTCATTAAGGGGAGACTTGTCTTTTTTTTTTTTTTTTTTTTTTTTTTTTTTTGATAGGTTTTTGCTATAGGGTACATGCGCTTGCTAGACAGAGAGACAGAAAGCAAAAAATCACACCCCAGGGGGGATGGCTACACTGCAATCCCTTCTCCTCCATTCTCTTCTCAGGATCTTGGGCATGCATACTCATGTGCGCAGCATTGAGTTTTAAGCTGCTGGGTCCAGGACTCTAACTGCAAACTATGTGGGAGTCCAATGACGTAACCATTACACCATCTGGTGGTCCTGAGACTTGTCTTTTTAAAAGATTTTTATAGTCTCTTGAGTTGAAGGATGGAACATGAAAGTCTAATTCTTTTGTTCATCGATTTATTCACTTGTTCATTGATTATGAATTCCCCTCTCCAGGCTTGGTACTCTTCATGGTGTTCATAGAGCCTTCAGTAGCTAAGTAAGACATAGAACTTCTTGGCCTTTGTTCTTCATTAGATTATTGATGTTTAGTCAGCCAGTCTGAATTAAAAGGAGAGCCACTGCTTTCTGTTGGGGTGATCAGGGATAACTTGATAGAGAGTGGTGATTTGCATTGGGTTTTCCAGGGTAAGTAGGAGTTTGATAGGTGAAAATGGGCAAAACAATGGCATTTCAGGGAAGGGAGAAGGATGGGGATGACATCCAGAGAAAACAAGTGTATCTGGAAGCATATATTGGTGGTATTCACTTAGGAAGAGTATTTCTTGTAGTAAGGTGGGAAGAGTAATTTGGAAACACAGTGAGAATCCTTGAATGGAAAGGGGATATTCTTTTCTTTTTTTTTTAAATTTTTTTTTATTTATTCATTCACATATTTTAATTTGACCAGAGAGAGAGAGAGAGAGAGAGAGGGAAAGTGAGAAAGCAAGCCACCAGGTCCCGGACTCGAACTGTGGTTGGCCATGTGGGAGTGTCCAGCGCCTTAACCACCATGCCACCTGCTAGTTCCCAAGAGATATTCTTTTCTAAGAGAAAGTTTTGGGCAGGGAAATCCCAGTTTTATTTTCTTTCCTTGAACCTTTCTGTAACAACTGCTTCTCTGATTCTTAGTCCATGGACCTGGTTAATGAGAAACTAGAGGGCTTGTTGTTGGGATTCTCACCCTTTACCTTCCCTGCTAGTGACTAATTATGGAAACTTCCACCTTCAGGAGACTGGGGAGTCTGAGGAGCCAGGGAGTTCCTGAGGGGAGGCCCTGAACAGGTTGCTGGCCACAGTAACTTGTGGTGGACAAAGACGCAGAACTCAAAAGCCAAAGACACACCCAACTTTGCCATAAAATGAAAGAGCTGGATTTAGTCATTCCTGAGATTCTTTCTTGTCATTGTTTAGTTTACCCTATTTGTCATCTTGAGGGGAGTCCCCCACCTCTGTATCATTTGGTATGAGATTTATAGGTCAACCAGCTATGATTTTCTGAACTCCTTTGCTGATATTAAAACAAAACAAAACAAAACACATCTTTGGGGCCAGTAGATGGTGTGGTGGTTGAGGTGTTGGACTCCCACGTGTCTGACCATATTTGAGTCCCAGACCTGATGATTTGCTTTCTCACTTTCCCTCTCTCTCTGTTTCTCTCTGGCCAATTTAAATAATAATAAATAAACAAATATATAAAATTAAATAATTATTAAAAATTTTTTTTAAATCACATTTTTGGGCCAAGAGTGGCATGGTGGATAAGATGCTGGATCTCACATGGCCAACCTCACGATTCAAATTCTGGATGTTGCGGCTTGAAAAAAAAAAAAAACACGTTTGTGTGTGCATGCCCCAGATCCTGAGAGGAGGCCTGGAGAACAAGGGATTGAGGCATGGTCATACCAACTGGGAGGTGATTTCTCTCTCTCTCTCTCTCTAGTGAGCACACACACCCTATTGCAAAACTGTTTCTTTGGATTGCTTGAATTTTACAAGTTTTGAAGAATTTTTTAAATAACAAAGCTTAAAGTCTCAAGTCATCTTGGAGGCCATAATTTTCCTGCAATTTCAGCTCCCAAGCCTTGTTCGTGACTTTGATCATCAAGTTTCCTGTTCTGTTATATGATTAAAGGTATGTAGACGTCAAGGGGAGGGCAGCCTACAAGTGACATTTGAAGGGCTCTATTAGCCTTTTGCAGATCAGGGTAAGGTCAGGTACAGGATATTGTTAAACTCTAAATTCTCGTACTTTTTTTCCTGGTACCAGTGCTCTAACATTCAGAGGTTTTTTGCTGTTTCAAAGCTGTCAAATTTATAATTTGACACACAGATAACACTAATAACAGTGGCACCAGCCAGCTTTTACTGTGTGCATTATGCTAACTTGTCCATAGGCATTATCTCACTCATCAAAAGACCTGTATAAAGTTAGCCCATTTCATCCACAAGGACACTGAAATTAGGAAGATGACATGTGTCCTAGGTTACCCACAGACACAGGCAGAGCCTGATTAGGGACTCTGAGTTTGCTCTTGACCCCTACACAGTCCTACGATGGGACCAAGACCGTTTGTGTACAACATTGTTGTGAACAATCCACTTCTCATCACCAGTTATCAGACACTTCTAAAGGGTATCATTTTCCTCCCATTTAAGGAGCATATCACAGATGTTTATACACGCCATCAAATGAACTTCTTTGAGCTTATGAGGAACTCAAATATTGAATTTGTTTACATATTCCAGCCTCTTCAGGGGGTTGTGAATGCTTGAATGATGGATGTTCAATATTTCTGCAATCTCTCGTGTCATGTAACATGGGTTTGACTCAATCAATGCCTTTATTTTGTCATCAACCTTGGGGGGCCTCCCTGACCAAGGAGCATCATCATTGAGATCAAAATCACCAGCATGGAATTTCGTGAACAATCATTGGCACTGACATTCTTGTCACTGTAGACTTTATGCAAATTTTCACAAGCTTGACATGCATTCTTCCCTTTGCAGAAGTAAAATATGGCGAAAATGCACAGTTTGGTCTTCTATCTTCAACTTATTATAGAATCTCCAAAACTCAACCGAATTGGTTTTTTTTTTTAGAATGAAACTAGAACTGTCAGCTGTCAAATAACATAGCAATAACAGATGTGAATGACTCTAGTACTTCCAAAAATAAACTAGCACCATTTGTTGCAAAAAGGTGTCATGACCTTCCTACAACCCAATAGGTTGAAGCACTAAGAAGGACAATATACCAGTCCGATAAGAGCCCTTTCAGACTAATGTACATTCTGGTAAAATTGAAGCAAGAACAAACATCAAATCTATAGACGCTTGGGTGGAAGAATGGTATAATTTACTGGTTTTTTTAAAAAGTTTATGGGGACAATACCTGCCCCCCCCCCATCAGCAGTTTACAAATGGGCAACTCATTTTAAGTAGGTATGAGATGATGTTGAACATGACACCTGTAATAGCAATAGCAGACCATCCACATCAATTTGCAAGGAAAAAAGTTAATCTAGTTTATGCCCTAATTGAAGAAGACCAACAATTAACAGCAGAAACAACAGCCAACCCAGCAATTACATTGGTTCAGCTTTCACAATTATGACTAAAAAATTCAGCAAACTTTCTGCTCAATGGATGCCAAAACTACTATCCCCAGATCAGCTGCAGACAAGAGCAGAGCTTTCAATGGAAATTTTAAACACGTGGAATCCAAGACCTGAAAGCATTTCTTCAAAGAACTGGAGCAGGAGATACCACCTGGCTTTACCAGTAAGATCCTGAAGACAAAGCACAATCAAAGCAATGGTGACCAAGAGGTAAAATAATCCAGACAGGCCAGTAGGGGGCATGGTGGTTGGGACACTGGACTCCCATATGGTCGACTGTGGTTCAAGTCCCGGACTTGGTGGCCTGCTTTCTCATTCTCCCTTTTTCTCTCTATCTCTCTCTGGTCAAATTGAAGAATAACAATAAATAAGTAAATAATTAGATAAATAATTATTTTTAAAAATCATAATAATCCAGACAAAGCAAAATTGTCAAGAGCAAAGGTCATGGCAACAGTTTTTTTGAATTTTCAAGGCATTTTGTTGACTTTCTGGAGGGTCAAAGAATTATAACATGAGCTAATTATGAGAAAGTTTTGAGAAATTTAACCAAAAATTTAGCTGAAAAATACCCTGGAACATTTCACCAGAGAGCCCTTCTCCACTAGGATCCAGCCATCTTAACCACCACACCAGCTGCTGGCCCAGCAGTCCCCAATCTTATCATACCTTAAAAATAGCTTCAAAGGACACTCTAAGTGGCCCCTTTCAGGGACTAGGACAACTGAAGATTTCCTGCCCAGACTTTAGCCTTCTGACCCCAACATCCAGCCATCTACATCTGAGCTCTGAGAGGCCCCTTTCAAGGACTAAGACAACTGCAAATTTTGTGCCCAGACTTCACCCTCCTGACCCCAAGACCTAGCCAGGATTGGAGTAATCCTCAATTCCCGTGGAATCTGCTGTACAAAGGGAGAAAAACCGTACTACAGAGAGGTTGCAGATCATTTCCTCCTGCATACCTCTGAACACACAGAGTTAACTCCAAAAATCAAGGAAAAAATGTATAACCCATTAGATCACCAGAAACCACCACAGAGGCACAAGAAATATGAGAAGTAAAGAAAATATCTCTCCCCCAAGGGAAAAGAATAACTCCTCATTCCCCATAGACAATACAATGGAACTCTTGTAAAGATCAACTAAAGAATTTAGAATATTCATAGTGACAAAGCTAACAGAGATGCAAGAGAAGAGAGACAACAAATTCCAGAAGATGCAGGAGAAAAGAGACAAGTTACAGGAGGTGAGGAAGTTCTTGTATGATCTGAAAGAGGAAATGCACACTATAAAAAAAGAATCAAATGGAATCGTTACAGATGAAGGCTGTAATATAGGAAGTCAAAACCTCCCCTGAAAGTATTAAAAGCAGATTAGATCATGCAGAAGATGGAATTTCAGATGTAGAAGACAGAACCTCTGACCTAGAAAAATCCACCAGAAAGATTGAGAAAATAACCCCCCAAAAGGAGAATAATATATGAGTAATACTAGATACCATTAAACACCCAGACATCAGGATAATTGGTACCCCAGAAGGCAAAGAAACTAATAAGGGCATTGATAATTTATTCCATGAAATCCTGGAGGAAACTTTCCAAATCTAGAGAGACATTAAATATCCAGACCCATGAAATACAAAGAGCTCCACATAGAATCAACCCAAGAAGATCTTCTCCAAGGCCAACCATCATAGCCAGATTGACCAAAACCACAAACAGAGATAAGATTCTAAAATTGGCAAGAGAGAAATGTCAAGTTGCTTTCAAAGGATATCCCATCAGGCTAACGTTGGATCTCTCATTGGAAACAATGCAAGCAAGGAAAGAATAGGAAAATACATTCAAAGTGTTAAGTGAAAAACAATTTCAACCAACAATACTGTACCCAGCCAGGTTATTCATATGGGAAGAAAAGACAAAAACACTGTCAGATAAACAAAACCTGAAAGAATTTACCAACACTAGACTAACTCTCCAAGAAGTTCTGAAGGGAGTGCTATACCAGGAAAACTAAAGTCAGACACACAGAAATAAGAGTACAAAAAAAAACAAACAAATAAAGAAAAAAAAAAAAGCAAAAACCCAAGATAATGGCCAATGTAATGATAGGGACAAGTCCAGAAAGATCAATAATAATGTTGAATGTTAACTTCCAGAATTTAAACGGAAAGATTAGACTACAGTAACACTGCATATTCAATAGAAGAGAGATTAATTACATGAGACAGAACTGGTGAGATAGCATTTTATGATTTTTGACTAAAACATTACTGATTTTCTTCTATACTTTG
The DNA here is from genome assembly GCA_026018925.1 of Tupaia tana. NCBI lineage: Eukaryota > Metazoa > Chordata > Mammalia > Scandentia > Tupaiidae > Tupaia > Tupaia tana. The sequence goes on from JAKSZU010000003.1 coordinate 51,874,007, forward strand.
TTTTAAAGATTTAAGGATTTCTTTTTTCTCTTAAACTGTTGATAGATTCATCTACCTACTATCTGAACTGAATCCTAACCTTTTTCCAAGACTTAAGTCTTGGGCAAATCTCTCAACATTTTTTTTGATTTTGATCTATTGAAACTAAAACTGTTTTTCCTTGAAATTAAAAGATGCATTAAAAAACACCTATTTAATGACTGCAGTAAGCTATATAGTCCCAGGTAGGTGCTACTTTTTAGTGTGCTCATTCTACTCACTGAGGTTTATGCCTAAAGTCAGATGTGTATTCATAGATATGTATATATCAGCTGTACTTGCTATGGAAAATATTTAGAATAATTAAGATTTTTTACAAATCAATAAAATGTAAAAAAAAAAAAAAAAAAAAAAAAAAAAAAGGAAAGAAAAAACCTGTAAAGAAATCATAGATATCAGAGACAATGTGGGAGGAGGGTGGGAAATGGCAGAGGGTGAAAGGTAGAGAATCAAGGATGAAAAAAAGGCAAAATATGTAAGAAACAAGAAATGGAAAGTTATTTGTTGATGATAACACATATGGTACTATCCTGGATTGAACCAATATACAGTGTATTCTGGATGGAAAAGTGTCATTTTGTATACTTTAATGATGTACAATGAATGAATGTAAATAAATAAATGAAAACCAATAAAAGAATGGTTTCAGGGAGCCAGCAGATAGTGTAACGGTTATGTCGTTGGACTCCCACATGGCTGACCGTGATTGGAGTCCCAGACCTGGTGGCTTAAAACTCATGCCAAGTGTGTGTGCATGTATGCCCAAGTTCCTGGAAGGAGAATGGAGAACAAGGGATTGTGGCCTGGCTATCCCCCTGGGGGGTGATTGCTCTCTTTCCCTCTCACTGTCTTTTTCTTTTTTTTCTCTTTTCTTTTCTTTTCTTTTCTTTTCTTTTCTTTTCTTTTCTTTTCTTTTCTTTTTTTTCTTTCTTTCTTTCTTTCCTTGCCTTGCCTTGCCTTGCCTTGCCTTGCCTTTCTTTTTCTTTCTTTCTTTCTTTCTTTCTTTCTTTCTTTCTTTCTTTCTTTCTTTCTTTCTTTCTTTCTTTCTTTCTTTTTTTCTTTCTTTCTCCTTCCTTCCTTCCTTCCTTCCTTCCTTCCTTCCTTCCTTCCTTCCTTCCTTCCCTCCCTCCCTCCCTCCCTCCCTCCCTCCTTCCCTCCTTTCTTTCTTTTTCTTTCTTTCTTTCTTTCTTTCTTTCTTTCTTTCTTTCTTTCTTTCTTTTCTTTCTTTCTTTCTCTTCTTCTCCTTCTCCTTCTTCTCCTTCTTCTCCTTCTTTTTTTTTTTTTTTTTCGTTTTCAGGGCCAGCTAAGGCTTTATTGGAAAATACAATTAAATTGGTTTCAGTTGGGGGAATGGACAAGAGGGGGGACCCAGACAGTAGAGCCCTTTCCAGGGGGGGCTGCTAAGCCTCAGGTGAGTCTGCTGTTCCCTAGCTCCCCTGCACAAATGCTTCCCCACCTGGGGTAGCCACCGGAGGAGGGTAGGTGAGGAGAGGCTGCAGTGGCCGTTCACTTGGACAGGACATCAGAGGGCCCCAACACCAGCTTCCCATCACAATCTTCTCCACAACCACTGCCTTGGTGGAACTGGTGCAGCTGAAAGGGCTGGAGCTTCCGCCAAAGCTGAACCTGGACTGGAAGGAACTCAGGCCATAGTTGAGGCCAGGGCTTGTGAGGCCCCGGTAGGTGAGCCCACCTGAGTAGTCACTGGTGGTCTTCGTGTAGATACTCATGTTCTGCATCCCAGACTCCAGCCGGCTCTCCTCGCCCTCCAGCAGCTTGCGGTAGGTGGCGATCTGGAAGTCCAGGGCCAGCTTAACATTCATGAGCTCCTGGTACTCACTCAGCTGCTGCGCCATGTTCTGCTTGGCCTGCTGCAGGGCAGCCTCCAGCTGGGCCATCTTGGCATTGGCCTCCTTAATGGCCAGCTCCCCAAGCTGCTCAGCATCAGCAATGGCGGCCTCCAGGGAAGCTCTCTGGCCCTTGAGGCCTGGAGCCGGCTAATGTTCCAGTTCATCTCAGAGATCTTAGTCTCCATGCGCAGAAGGTCACACTGATGCTTCCCGGCCAGCGTCTGCAGCTCCTCACACTTGATTTAGTACATGTTCTCAGCCTCAGCCCGGCTGCGGTTGGTGATTTTCTCGTACTGGGCGCAGACCTAGCAATGAAGCCATCCATGTCCAGGGAGCGGCTGTTGTCCATGGACAGGACCACGGACAGGTCGGAGATCCTGGGACTGCAGCTCGGGGATCTCCTCCTCATACAGCTGCCTGAGGAAGTTGATCTCATCGGTCAGCCCTTCCAGGCGAGACTCCAGATCTACCTTGTTCATGTGAGCTTCATCCACATCCTTCTTGATGAGGACGAATTCATTTTCCATCTCTGTAGCTTGTTGATCTCGTCCTCGTACTTATTCTTGAAGTCCTCCACCAGCCCCTGCATGTTGCCAAGCTCCGCCTCCAGCTTCAGCTTCTCCTGGCCCAGGGTGTCCAGCTACCGGCTCAGGTTGTTGATGCAGCTCTCAAATACGTTGTCCATGTTGCTCCGGGCTGTCTTCTGTTGCTGCAGGAGGCTGCACTTGGTCTCCAGCATCTTGTTCTGCTGCTCTAGGAACCGCACCTTGTCGATGAAGGAGGTGAACTTGTTGAGGGTCTTGATCTGCTCCTTCTCCTGGGTGCGCATGGCCTGGATGTTGGGGTCCACCTCCAGCTTAAGGGGGTTCAGCAGGCTGTGTGGTTCACCGTGATGGCTGTGATACTACCAGCAGCACTGTAGCCCAGACCCAGACCCATGCTGGCACTCAGGCCACCCGGGAAGTTGCTGCTGCTACCCACCCGGGAGAAGCTGGAGGAGCTGATATGGGAGCCGAGCGTGCTCATGTACCAGCAGCTGCTGAAGGCCTGCCGGTGCCAGAGGTGGATACCTTGTAGGACTTCTGGGTCACCCTGATGGACATGGTGCAGCTGGAATGGAGGTCGGAGGACCCAAGCAGGGGGCAATTCCAGAAGGAGCCGAGAAGCTGCTTCTCCTCACTGTCTCTTTCTGTCTCCCTGGAGGGCCACTTACCCTAAAGCAAACACCTCTAAAAAAAAAAAAAAAAAAAAGAAAAGAAAAGAAAAAAAGAATGGCTTCAGTTTGAAATTAGTAAATGTTATATATGGGGGTACCAAGGTCACTTTGGGATTTAATACTAAATTCAATGTTCTATTTACCTTCAGTAAGGTTTCTTTTTTAAAAAAGAAGACAGCCCATCAATCAAATTGAAGTTGGAGGAAAAGAAGACTGGAATTGCAGGGTAAAATTTGAGATTCAGATTAAAATTCTGAAAATATAATATTAAGGGGTATGTCGTCAAACTACAAAATATCTCTTTGCCATTGGAACCAAAAGAAAAATTCACCCCTGGCAAAGTGTTGGACAATGTTCAAGTTTAAAAATGAAGGAAGTCCAGCATCCAATGCCACTTGAGATTGCTTAATGTCTTTAAGACTGTTGGTTTAGAGTCTATAACTTGAGTTAGTGATCATACTATTGAAGAAAATGGCAGTAAAAATTATTTGGAGCACTTGGAGTAAGCCAGTCATGCAACTTGACCTTCCTCTGGACTTTCAGTTTGGGGAGAACATACATTTGCCATTTGAACAGGACAGTTTAAAGTGGGTTTTCTATTATTTGGAGCCCAAAACAACCAAACCAAAATAGTGACATACCTGCCACTATTTCTATTTTCAGTTCTTCCTTAAATCCCAAGAGGTCTCTGTCTGAAAAGACAAGATCAACATCCGGGCTCTAAATGAAAAAACTTATTGCTTTGGTTCTCCCTTTCTCCCTCATGGCACACAAAAGTGTCATTTCCATCTCTACAGCTGATTCTGAACATCCAGCAAATAATACACAGTTCTTGTGCTAGCATGGGTAAGACTTACCAGGAAGGCCTCTTTTTTTTTTTTTTTTTTAAGAGATAGATTTTTGCTATAGGGGATGTGTGCTTGTCAGACAGAAAATGAGAAATCACCCCCCTCACCCCCAGGAGGGCGGAGGGATGGCCACATTGCAATCCCTTCTCTATTTTCCTCTTAGGTTCTTGGGTCTGGGACTCAAACCATGGTCAACTACATGGGAGTCCAGCCATGTAACCATTACACCATCTGCTGTTCCTACCACGAAGGCCTCTAAAACAGGGAATGTAACTAAGTGTGTCTTGGGTGAAGCACAGGAATCTGCATGTTAGGTAGGTTCCCAGTTACTTTTGGCACCAAATGACTGAAGGCCACATTTTGAAAATGTCACTCCTCACTCTCACCATCTCCTTGCTGTCTATTAACCTCATATCAACTTCCTTCCTATTTCTGGTTTTCATTATTGCTGATAATCTTTATAAACTCTTCTCTGGAATGAAAACATATTTCTCCACTCAGACTTACTTTCTTTTCTTTATGATTTCTTATTCACATTTAATTATTGTATATCTCTATAGCACACAATATAGTTTTTCAAAGTATATGTGCAGTAAGTGACAATAAAATAAAGAATATTACCATATACATAATTTTCAACGGAGAACTTTACATTCTTATGTCTGTTAAGTTATTTTTTCTTTGAGCCCCTCACACCCACCCTGTACTGTCTACTCCCCTCCCATACAGTCCCTGGTATTTATTCTTGTTCTCCTTATCATTATATCTTCTGATCTTTCCATTTTTGCCACAGAGTGGCATTTGATATATATTGAGTAGATATATAATGCTTGTTTTTTATAGTCTGGCTTACCTCACTTACATTAAATCAGTTTCATCCACTTTATATCACATGTCAGGATCTCATTGTTCCTTAGGACTGAGTAGTATTTCATAGTGTATATGTGCCATGATTTTTTTCAATCCAGTCATCAACTCTTTGGACACTTAGGTTGATTCCATGTCTTAGCAATTGTGAATAATGATGCAATAAACATAGATGTACAGGAGTTTTCCAACTGAGTATTTTCCTGTCCTTTAGGTAAATACCAACTAGTGGGATTAGTAGTCATATGGTAGTTCTATTTGTAGGTTTTTGAGGAACCTCCATATTGTTTTCCATAGTGTCTATACCAATTTATATTCCCAATTTAGATGTGTGGAAGGTTTTATGTTTTTTTTTTTTTCTTCACAACAGCCTTGCTAGTATTTGTCATTCTTTATTTCTTGATCAAAGCCATTCTTACTAAGGTTAAGTGGTATCTCGTTGCCCTCTACTTAGACTTTCTAAGTGTTAGGGTTGATAAATACTTGCATCATTCCTTTCACTGACCTTCTCTGTGACATTGTAGTAGATTCATTCATCCATCCATTCATTGGTGAATGAATCACCAATAAATCACCAATATTTATTAAGTGATGACCATATGGAAACTATAGTTCTAGATATTTGTAGCTCTAAAGGAGGACAAAAATAAAGTTTCTGGATACCAAGCTGAATAAGACAATATGCTTCTCTCAAGGGAATATTTGTATGATAAATTTGTAAGCAATTACAATAAGGAAGGCAGGTATGTAAACCTGGCATTGCAATATACTCAATTTAATAGAGAATATTAATATTATAAGTATGGCTCTCTTTTTTTCTCTGATAACCTCACAATATTTTATAATCTGTTGCTATATTTTATTTCAGAATGTCAATAAAAGAAACCAGCAGTGTCCTTTATTCTCCTCTCCAGTTCCCCCTTGGGCTACAACTAGCCATATTTTCCGCCATCTTCTCTGCCAGTCCTCTAACGCTGGGCATAATTTAGTTCTGACACCTGAAACCTAGCCATAACTACATGTGCTGACCAGGGTTCTTAGTCACAGATAACAGAATCTATTTTAGCTACTTTATGCACAAAGGCACATATTAAGGGAAATAATTTGCATAATTAGGAGGATACCTTCCAGATTACATTGTAAAATATGGCTGCCCAAAAAGCTGTTGTTGGGGCCATCAGGTGGCATGGTGGTTAAGGCACTGGATTCCTACACTGCTGACTGTGGTTCAAGTCCTGAACCTGGGGGGCTTGAAAATCATGTCAGGCATGTGTGCACACATGCCTAAAGTTCCAGAGGAGAGCAGAGGAGGGGGGATTGCAGTGTCACCATCCCCTCCAGGGGATGATTTCTCACTTTCCTTTTCTGTCTCTCTCTTTGGTGAACACATGGCCCTATGGCAAAAACCTAAAGAAAAATAAAAAGCTACTGACTTTTTCATGATCAGGAAGCTGTTGAAGCCCTCTGGCTTCCAGCACTATCATCCTCACCCTGCCGGGGTCTGCACCAGCAGAAAAGGAACGCTTTGTACCTCATCTCTCTTCCTATGTATCCTGATCAGTGCCTCAGCTTTCCCATTTATAAACTTTAAATAACATTATCTCCAAGTCATATTTAATATATTTACAAATGGTATGGTATGGACATGGCCAATGAGAATGGATGCCAATCATAAATCACTCCTTAGGGCTTACTGGTGCCAACAGTTGACTATCAGCTCTCTTGAGGTTTAATTATGTGAAATAAATGAGAATTAAATGAGGTAATGTGCTTGACACCGTCATAAGAGGAGGCTAGGGTTTTCCTGATGGCCCTGGCCACATAGGGTGTGAGTGGTCTGACAGGTTGCAGGAGGTGCCAGCGGTCAGCCTGGCACGAGGACGCCATGTCAGGGGTTCTCCATGCCCAAGGACTGAAGAGGAGCGACTGCTCTGGCAGATGAGAGGAAACCTGGGTGAGGGAGGTGCACGGCTTTCTGGTCTCGGACTCTGAGCATCTAGGCATCTGAGCTGAACACTTGGCCCCAGGGCCCATACACAGGGCAGAGGGCTGGGTGGGAGTGGAGCAGTCTGTCAAGAGGAAGCCCGCTCCACTTCTCAATTTTCTAGCACAACAAGTGAAAGAGTCTGAGCCTGCGAGGTGATAAGGAGAGGAGAATAACTGGGAGCATCAGGCTCTGGGGTGCCTCTGCCTGAGAGTGATGGGCACTAAAGCTGTCTGACGAGAAGGTGTGGATGGGAATAAGCATGCCAGAAACTGGAGTCAGAACCTTGAAAATGTAATGAGGACAGTTAGTGAAGCACTGCCCTGTAATTAATCACATCAAAAACATCACTTAAATCAAGTAGGATCATGGCAGACAATGACCATTTAATTTAGCTACTTAAAGGTCATTTGGAACTCTTAATAGTGCACTGTCAGTGGGACTTGGCTTCTAAATCCAGGCAGCTAAAGGTCTATCAGGTCTCTGGAGTGAAGGTCTTAAGATCTGAGCCAATTCGGTAGGCCTGATGTATCTGAAATTATATATATACATATATACATATGCATATATATATATATGTATATATAAACATATATTTTTTTTTCAAAGGCAAAAGGAGAAATATCAAAGTGATAGAGAGTCAGCTAAGGTTTTATATTTAAATTTCTTCAAAGTTTTTCTTACAAGATCTCACATGAGGTTGTAGAATTTTGATATTGAGAAAAGCAATAACCACATACAAGGCTATTAGAGGAAATACTGTTACTGTGTTTTGTGAGCCAATGGGACTTACTATATAAGCAGCAAATTATAAGGGCTATGCGTGCAAGAGCAGAGTTTAAGACCATCAAAGATAAAGCTTACAACTGAATAGATCTGATACATATTTAATGAAGAGCATAATCAAGGGATATCAGAGCTCTAAAGGACCTTGCTGATTATCTGGTTCAACCTCCTCCTCTGTGCAGATGAGGGCAATAAATGCAGAGATAGCGCATCCTGGGTTTACACACTCTACCAGGGCAGGCAGGATTGGCACTCAGCCATGCCACTTTCCATCCAGGTCCATCCACTACTTGTTATTGTGCTTCAGGGACCTTACCTGTCCATAGATACTCATTTCATATTAATTTAAGGCAACTAAACAAAGCCCTTGGAGAGGCAGCTGGAGGAGGGAGAATTGGGCAGAGCCATGGTTGCTCAGGATGTCCTGAAGGGCTGTGGATTGGAAGCCTTCTTTTCAACGAGGTTTCTAGCATTACCTGCCCATCTCTTTCTCCCATCTGCCTGTCCACCTGCTAGGCGACAATTGAACTTGGAGACAGCTGGGTTAAGGGACTGAGAGGAGGTGGGCACAAATCACATACCCCAAATCAGTCCCTTCCTCTTGGTTGCTATTCTTAACATAGCTTGTACTGGCCCTGTGGCCAAGTGGTTAAGGGAGCTGTATCCTACATGGCTTACCACAGTTCAAATCCCAGTCCTAGCTTGAAAAGCATGCCGGGTACATGTGCACGCATGCCCCCAATCCTGACAGGGTGAAGAAATGGAGGAGAAGGGTTTGTGGCATGACCACATCCCATTGAGGGGTGCTTTCTCTTTCTGTGTCTGTTTCTGTTGAGTGTATCAGTCCTCTGAAGTCATATTATAAAATACGCTGCCCTTTTTCTTATCTTTCCGGCCTTTGAAATTAATTACCTTCTTCTTTTTTTTTTTGGAGAGGTTTTTGCTAGGACGCGTGCACTTGCCAGAAAGACAGAGAGACAGAAAGCGAGAAATCACCCCCCAAGGGGAATGGCCATGCTGCAATCCCTTCTCCATTCTCCTCTCGGGATCTTGGGCACACATGCGCATGTGCCCGGCATGAGTTTAAGCCACCAGGTCTGGGACTTGAACACGGTTGACTACATGGGAGTCCAGCAATGCAGCCATTACGCCATCTGCTGGTCCCAATTACTTTCTTTTTTTTTTGGAGAGGATTTTTTATTTTCCTGCTACAGGGCGTGTGCACTCACCAGAGAGACAGAGAGAGACAGAGAGATTGAAAGCGAGAAATCACCCCCCAGGGGTGGATGGCCATGCCGCAATCCTTTCTCCTCCATTCTCCTCTCAGGATCTTGGGCATGCACGCATGCGCCCCGCGTGAATTTAAACCACCGGGTCCGGAACTCAAACTACAGTTGACTACATGGGAGTCCAGCGACCTAGCCATTAGGCTAACTGCTGGTCCCCCGATTACTTTCTTTTTTTATCCTAATTTTTTTTTTTTGCCATAGGGCATGTGTGCTCGCAGGAGCGAGAGAGAGACAGAGAGAGGGAAAGTGAGAAATCACCCCCTGCAGGGATGACTACGCTGCAATCCCTTCTCCTCGTGGCATTTTGGGCACACGTGCACATACACGTAGCCTGATTTTCAAGACACCAGGTCTGGGAGCCAAACTGCAGTCAGCCATGTGGGAATCCAGCTGGCCTCTTGCTGGCCATGGGGCCACCTGCTGGCCCTATGATTGTCTTGTTTATATGTTTGTTTTTTGACTTGCTTGTTTTCTTATTCCATTTTCCTCTTTTAAATCTTTGGGACGTTTTACTCTCTATTTCTACTGTTTTAGTGTTTGTCCTTGAAACTTATACATGTATACTTATCAAAGTACAAGTATGATCAAGATCTCAATTCTTTTCCTGTTAATACAGGGACATCAGACCACTTTAACTCAGATCCCCCCCTTACTTCGTAGCGATTATTGAGTGTTTTCATGTCTTTTAATCACCCTCGCCATGATTATTATTTCATACAGTTATTGTTTATTTTACCTCCATGTTTGCTAATATTTTAACTCACAGGCCTTTCATCTGAGACCTGGCTTTTTCCTGAAGCTCCTCCTTCCCACTGCGCTCGGTGGTTAGCTAGTGCTCCCCGTGGTTACTTCACAGGCCTCAGGAAAGACAGTTTGCTGGGTACGTAATTCTGTGCTGACTGTTACTTTCTCTCAGCAGATAGTGTCCCACCCTGTTGTGGCTTCCTTTACAACTGTAGGGAAGTTGGCTGTTGGCCTAGTTGTCATTACTGTGTTTCTTTTTGGGCTACTTTTGGAATCATCTCTGTCTTTGTTGTTTTATAGTTTTGCTAGAAAATGTCTACATCGGGATTTCTTCGTGTTCATCTATGTGTGTCTTACATATGTATTAATGTCTCACAAATTTTTAAAAACTCAGTTGCTTTGTCTTCTACATTTTCTGTTCTTTCCTTTTGAATTAGACATCTGTTAAGCCTTCTTATTCTAAATTCCATATCACTTTACTTTTGTATTTTTTATTTCCATGAACTCTATGTGTTTACTTTGGGGTCGATTCTTTGGATCTGTCTTCCAGTTTGCTACTTTGTTTTTCTCCCCAGTACTCCCAAGTTTCTGTTTAAATCAGTAATTTTTAGTTTTAATAATGTTTTTACTTTCTAAAATTTTCATATGAATCATTTTCAGATCTTACTGGTTCTGTTTCTTCATTCTTTTATTTATTTTTTTATTTTGAGAGAGATTTTTGCTTTAGGGTGCGCATGCTCACCAAAGAGATAGAAAGCGAGAAATCACTGCCTGGGGGCATGACCACACCTCAATCCCTTCTCCTCCATTCTCCTCCCAGGATTTCGGGCACGCACGCACATGCGCCCAGCGTGTTTTAAGCCCTCAGGCCCAGGACTCCAAAGGCAGTCGACTACATGGGAGTCCAACAATGTAACCGTTATGCTATCTGTTGGTCCCTCTTCATCATTTTCTGATTCTATCTTTTTCTTTAAACATTTCATACACAATAATTTTGCCCCCAATAGTTCTGATATTTGAGGTATTCATGGATAGAAATCAACTATGCATTGTTTCTTCTGACTGTCAAACATGTTGATTTGTTTCCTTTTGTATTTGGTGACTTTTTAAAAGAATTATTTTTATTTAACTTTATTTATTTATTTATTTAAACTTGACCAGAGAGGGACAGAGTTAGAGAGAGACAGAGGGAAAATGAGAAAGCAAGCTGCCAGGTCCGGGACTTGAACTGTGGTTGGCCATGTGGGAGTCCAGCACCCTTAACCACCATGCCGCTTGCTGGCCCCATATTTGGTAATTTTTAGAGAGCATGTTCGTTTGATCTTAATTTGTTCTTCCAGAGAATTGTGTTTGCTTCTGCTTGGACATTAGGTAGTATTACCAGCCTAGCTTCCCTTGGGTTTTACTTTTTACGTTGCAGCTCGACAAAATGAATAATGCGACATAACCTCCACAGGGTGAAATACGCACAAGGATTCAAGTGCTGAGGAGAAAATATTTTTATTCATGTATTTTTCCTATCTAAAGTCATGGCAGAGATTGTCTAGTTTCTGGATAGGCTCCCTCTGTTGGGAAGTAAGTGTTTTTTTTTGTTTTGTTTTTTTTTTTTTTTAGAGGTTTTTGCTATGGAGCGTGTGCGCTTGCCACAAAGACAGAGAGAAAGAAAGCAAGAAATCACTCCCCGGGGAGATGGCCATGCCACAATCCCTTCTCCTCCATTCTCCTCTCAAGATCTTGGGCACGCATGCACATGTGCCCAGCATAAGTTTAAGCCACTGGGTCCAGGACTTGAACCGTGGTTGGCTACATGGGAGTCCAGCGACATAGCCATTATGCCAACTGCTGGTCCCAATTTTTTTTCTTTTGGAGAGGTTTTTGCTCTGTCTGTCTGGGTACTCGCCAGACAGACAGAGAGAGACAGAGAGACAGAAAGCAAGAAATAACCCCCCGGGGGGATGGTCACGCCGCAGTCCCTTCTCTTCCATTCTCCTCTCGGGATCTTGGGCACGCACGCACACGCGCTTGGCGTGTGTTTTAAGCCACCGGGTCCGGGACTCGAACTGCGGTTGACTATGTGGGAGTCCAGCGACATAGCCATTATGCTAACTGCTGGTCCCTGGTCCCAATTTTTCTATCCTAACTTTTCTCAAAGGTCCTGAGGGTCTTGACTCAATGTAGGAGTCTTAGTTTTCAACCTCCGCATAGATTCCAATCTCTCTGCAGTTCTCAGGATGAATAGACGCCTTTACCTACAGGGCAAACCAAGTTTTTGTTTTTTGTTTGTTTTGTTTTTCATTTGCTGTTTTTAACCTGGTTTTAACTTGTCTGTTCTTATTTTGTTGCTTAGACCTATGTGATTTTCTTCTCTTTTCTTTTTTGAGCTCTCAGTGTTTTTAAATATTATAATTAATCCAAATGTTGTTGTATTCTAAAGAAGGTTTTGTTTATTTGTTTTTGAAATAGCAAGTTCATAGTCCTACCAGAAAAGAAATCCCGTAAGTATTTTCTATTCATTTTTTATGCCCTTCCCAGTAGCACAGGGATTTTAGATAGTTTACAAGCAGTGGTGGGCAGAAGTCATCTTGAAGTGGCTTTTGAGAAACTTGTGATATTTTAGGAATCTTGTGAATTATTTATTAGACACAGCCATTATCAAAATTAACTTATATATTGGGCTTTCCCCATGGCCTAGTAGTTAAAGGAGCCAGATCCCGCATGACTGACCTTACGGCTCAACCTGGCCCTGAAGACTTGAGAAATATGCTGAGCATGTACATGTGCATGCCACAAATCCAAATGATGCAGGAGAAAGCTAGTAAATGGAAGCAGATAAGGGGCCTGGAGAATCTGCCCATATGGATAGATTAAAAAAAAAAAATCAAGGCAGAAAATTCACTGCCCAAAGAAATGTTAGCAGGAGATTAGTGGGGGACAGCTAGCTGATTAAGCAACATTTGATATAGCTGATGAGATAAATCAGTGGGTTCAACCGCATTTGAAATAGCCAATGAGAAATCAGTGTGCCCAACCATATGTGATAGAGCCAATAAGATGAAAGCAATGAGAGAGCCCAGCCAATGATCAACCCATACAACCTAGGTTAAAAATGATAAATCCCGCAGAATGCAACTGCTGGGGCCTTTTTGAGCCACACTTTGTCTGCTCAGGCCTGCTCCTACGTCTCAGGAGTGTACTCTTACTTTTAATGAATAGACTACCTTTTCCTTACACTATTTGTGAGTTTCTTTCAATTCTTTGTCCGGAACACCAAGAACCTGGATATCATCACAGAAGCCATTTTGCAACACCAAGAGGATGAAGAAATGTAGGAAAAGGGATTGCAGTGCAAGCACATCCCACTGGGGTGTGCTTTCTTCCTCTCTCTTGCTCTCTGTCTCCCTCTGGCCAGCTCAAGGCCTCTGTTGCAGATAAACACACACAAACACACAAATTTCTAAATTAAATATCTTATATTAAAAACAAGGGTAAAAATTACTCTAACTCATCACTTCCTAATTATGTTTCACTGTCATCTATACTTTTGAGGTTATTTATAGCCGTTGTCTCTATATGGTGAAACTCTACAGAATGGTGTCATATTTTGCATCTCTTCCTATATCTGTGGAAGACTGACATCTTAAAATTGGCTATGGGTGGGAGTATTTACACTATGGAAATGGACAAATACTATTGATCAAGGCTTATTGATTGCCTAAACTTAATAAAGTAATTAAATGGTTATACTGCAGAGTAATAGCAAAAGTGTGTCATGCATAGAGAGATGTAGAATGACAATTGGACACTGGAAAGGATTGGGGTAGTAGAGGGATATGTTGATTAAAAGAAAAAAATTGCAGAAAGAAAGAACAGTGTCTAATGTTATAAAATACAGTGAGGAGAACGTGGTTAACAAAAACTCACTGTATATAATGTTATGAATGATAGGTGTACTGATCAGCTTGATTTAATCATTACAAATGATATTCATGTACTCAAAAACCATATTGTTACAAATTATATATATATATATATGTTTCATACATATATACATATTCTATATATATATAGTAATAGCAATATATATATTATACATATATATGTACCAGTATACATGTGTATCATATAATACTGTATATATATATATTGCTATAGGGCACATGAGCTCCCTGGGAGAGAGAGACAGAGTGTGAGCCACTAAATGAGGAAGCACCCTCCATGGATTGGTCATACCACAATCCCGTCTCCATTCTCTTGGGCTTTTGGGTGTACATGCTCATGCACTAGGCTGCCTTTCAAATCGCTGGTTCCAGGACTTGAATGGCACAGTTGGTCATGTGGGATACAGCTGCTTCAACTACCACACCACCAGCTGGCTCAAAAATTGTTGTATTAATAAAACATTATTAATTTAAAACAGAAGGACTGGCTCTGTAGCTTAGTGGTTAAGGGGGCTGTTTCCCACAAAGCCAAATGTGGTTTGAATTTTGGCCCCAGTAGTGTAAAAAAAAAAAAAAAAAAAAAATGCAAGTGCACGTGGCTGTGTACCCAAAATCCCTAGAATGAAGAAATGGAGAAGGGATTGCTACATGACCACACCTCACTAAGGGATGCTTTTTTTTCTCTCTCTCTCTCTCTCCTCTCTCTCGTGAGTGCATAAGCCCTCTGGTAATTAAAAAAGAAGAAAAAAAAATGTGTGATGTCTATAACAGTTGCATTTTGAATAGTGCAAAAGATTGAGGAAATATCCTTTCAGTATTTGAAAACTGAGCCAATTCAGCAAAGTAGCTGCCGATTTCATGGAGGAATGGGTGAAGTTCTGATATATGACAAATATCTTTATTGTTTTACTTCTACATTATTGTTAAGTAATTAGAAATATCAAACAAATTCATGTCTGAAGTTTTCTTGCTTGTCATTTGCAGTCACAGGTTAGGCTATGGACAGAATTTGGTAAAAATCAACCAAAGCATTATATGAGAATCAATTGGCTGCACAGAACTTATAGTAAAGGCTAGTGTGTGTTTTACTATTCTGTGCTTATTGTGGGTGACACATTATTTATAGCAGCAAAATTTGTAATAAACTTATGTATATGTGTGCATTTTTTCAGAGATCTAGTTATGAAACATTCCCAAGCACACCTCTGCTGACAGGGATAGAAAAATACAATAAGATAACACAAATTTGAAGTAAATGAGAAAGAAAAAGGAACAACAGGAGAGGGACATAATATAATCAGAAATGACATTGATACAAAATTTCATCTCATAGTGTGCAGATACATGCTGTGGTAGGCCACACATTTGTTTCTATGCTTCCTAGCAGATCTTGTATAAAGAAAAATTTGATTAGGTAGTCAATTTCTAGTGTTTTGATGAGAAGCTGTGGAGTTTCAAGTAAGCAAAGTTCAGAAGAAATATTATCCTAAGGGTTTGTGTAGAGTATGGATTTAAAAAAAAAAAAAATAAATGTTAACAATGTCCTTCAGGCAAATTCTCATTTATAGTCACAGAGATGCTTTTAGTATAGCCCCTTTTCAAAGGCTGAAAACTTTTTACCAAAGTTTTTCTTTTGTATGTATTTTAAAAGTTAGTTTATTTTTGGGCCATCAGGTGGTGTGGTGGTTAAGGCGTTGGACTCCCACGTGGTCGACCATAGTTCAAGTCCCAGACCTGGCAGCTTGCTTTCTTACTTTCTCTTTCTCTTTCTGTCTGTCTGTCTCTGTCTCTCTGTGGTGAGTGTATGTGTCCTATAGCAACTTAAAAATAATAACAATAAGGGACCAGCAATTAGCATAATGGCTATGTTGCTGGACTCTCACGTAATCGACTGCAGTTCGAGTCCTGGACCCGATGGCTTAAACTCATGCCGGGCGTGTGTGCGTGCGTGCCTAAGATCCTGAGAGGAGAATGGAAGAGAAGGGATTGCGGCGTGACCATCCCCCCTGGGGGGTGATTTCTCGCTTTCTGTCTCTCTGTCTCTCTCTGGTGAGCGCACGCGCTCTATAGCAAAAATCTCTCCAAAAAAAGAAAAAAAATAATAACAATAATAAATAAAACTAAATAATTCTTTTAAAAAAAATTATTTTTAAAAAAGCTTATTTATTTCTTCCATGAGTGAGTGAGAGGGAAAGAGACAGCACTCCCAATAGGGTCTTGACATTGTGATTCACCCTCAGGCTTCTGCCAGTCCTCGGTTGTGGGCAAGTGTGTTCTTTGCTTACTCAGGGAGGTCTATGGACTTGAACAAGGACCCTTCTCGTGTGAGATTGCCTTGCAGAGCATTGTGTTTTATTGCTATGCCACTTTCTGGCCCCCATTTCTTTTATAAGACAGGGTCTTGCTGTGTTGGGATTCTGCTACCTCCACCTCCTGATTAGCTGGGCCTGCAGGCATGTGCAATTGTGCCTGGCTTTTAGAGTGGAGTTGGGAATGGAACCCAAGTCTCCCATGTGGCCTCTGCCTGCTGAGCAGCAGTATCCGGTGTGTGCTACTGCAGCTGGTCCCCAAGTGTTTTTCTGTTACAGACACATATTCATTCATGTGAACTCTGGGGCTTTGAAATACTATTGTCTTAGTCCATTTTGTGCTATCACAGAATAACTGAAACTGGGAAGTTTAAGAAGAATACAAATTTATTCTCTCACTCTTTTGGAGGTTGGGAAGTCTAAGAACAAGGTGCCAGCATCTGAGGAAGACCTTGCTGTGTCTTCTCATGGCAGAAGATTGAAAGGGAAAGAGAGCAAGCCCAGTTCAGCAAGCCCTTTTCATAGTGTCATTAGTTCTTTCACGAGAGTTCTGCCATAGAGTATGTTCATTTAATATAGGTTAAGGGGGAACATACAGTATTAATCTTTCATAGTCTGGCTTATTTCACTTAGTATTGTATCTTCTATGTTTGTCCACTTTGTGTCAAATGACAGGATTTTGTTTTTCTTTATTGTTGAGTAGCATTCCATTGTGTACTATATTTTCTCAATCCATTCATTGGTTTATGAGTACTGAAGTTGATTCCCTGACCTAGCTATTATGACTATAATACTACAATAAACATGGATATGCAAAGGTCCTTCTGACTGAGTGATTTTCTGTCTTTTGACTGTATACCCAATAGTGAGATTGCTGGGTCATATGGTAGTTATATTTTTAGACTTTTTTTTTTGGAGACATTTTTGCTCTGGGATGCGTGTGCTTACCAGAGAGACAGAAAGTCAGAAAGTGAGAAATCACCTCCCAAGGTGGGTAGCCATGCCACAGTCCCTTCTCCCCCATTCTCCTCCTGGGATCTTGGGCATGCATGCACATGCACGTAGCATGATTTTCAAGCCTCTGGGTCTGGGACTTGAACTGCAGTTGGCCATGTGGGAGTTCAGTGACATAACTATTACACCATATTTTTAGAATTTTGAGGACCCCCTATACTGCCTTCCACAGTAGCTACTAAATTACATTCCTAGCACTGCACAAAATTTCCCTTTTTTCTGCAACTTCAATAACACTTTTTATTACTATTTTTTTTCTGATCATAGCCTTTCTGGCTAGAGTTAGATATATCATGGTGGTTTTTGATATGCATTTCTCTTATGGTAATAAATGTTAAACATTTTCTTCATATACATTTTAGCCATTCATATGTCTTCTGTTGAGAGTCATCTGCTCAGGTAAATTGCTAGTTTCTTAATGGATTATTAGTTTTTCTCCAGGTGGGCTAAATTCCTTATATATTCTGGTTGTCAATCTCATGTCTAAAGTATAGTTTGAAAATATTCTCTGTTGTTATGTTGGCTGTCTTTTTATTGTTTGCTGTACAGAAGCTATTTTTAATTCATGTAATCTCACTTACCTATTTTTGGTGTATCGCTTTCACTTTAGGGGATCATCTTTGCCTTTTTTTTTTTTTTTTTTTTGGAGAGGTTTTAGCTATAGGGTGTGTGCACTCGCCAGACAGAAGAGACAGAGAGACAGAAAGTGAGAAATCACCCTCCAGGGGGATGGCCACACCGTAATCCCTTCTCCATTCTCCTCTCAGGATCTTGGGCACATATGCACACGCGCCCAGTGTGGGTTTAAGCCGCCAGGTCTGGGACTTGAACCGCGGTCGGCTACATGGGAGTCCAGCGACATAACCATTACGCTGACTGCTGGTCCCATCTTTGCCTATTTTAATACCCTGAGGTGACTCTCCAATATTTTCCTCTAGTGGTTTTATGATTTTGGGCTTTACGTTTGTCTTTAATCCGTTTTGAGTTAATTTTTATAAATAGTGAAAGATTAAATAAATGTATATATAAATGGTGAGGGATCTAGTTTAACTTTTCTATAAGTGGATATCCAATTTTCTCAGCATCATTTGTTGAAAAGATGATCTTTTCTCTACCAGATTGTTTTGTGCCCTTTGTCAAAAATCAGTTGGTGGGGCCAGCAGGTGGCATGGTGGTTAAGGGAGCTGGATTCCCACATGGTCAACCATGGTTTGTGTCTCAGACCTGGTGGCTTGCTTTCTCACTTTCTCTCTCTCACTTGCTCTCTCTCTCTCTCTCACTCTGTCCCTCTCTGAACAAATTAAAATAAATTAAGTTAAACAAAACAATTCTTAAAAAAAAAAAAGACTAACCATAATTTTAAAAAAAAATCAGTTGGTTGCATATTGTTGAATTTATTTTTGGATTCTCTATTCTGTTCCATTGGTCTATGTGTCTGCTTTTGTACCAGTGCCATACTGTTTTGGTTATTATTGCTTTGCAATATATTTTGAAGTCAGATAGTGAAATGCTTCCAATTTTACTCTTTTATATGATATTGCTTTGGTGATATGGGCTCTTTTGTAATCCTAGTCAGATTTTATTGTTTCCTTCTATTTCTGTAAAGAATGTTGCTGGAATTTTGATGGGAAATACATCAAATTTGTATATCATTTTGGGTAGTATCAACATTTTAACTATGTTGATTCTTCCAGTCTATGAACAAGGGATGTCTGAAAAAGAAACTGCATCATTTGAACTGCAGAATTATTTCCCACACCGTGGATTTGGATTTTGCTTCCATATGGTGACAGAAGAGTGTCACTAGCAGAAAAACCTACTGAAGTTAAAATCATCCTACGGGAGTAAGACATGAGGCATCTATTAAAATATTTTAATAGAAATTAAAAGGAAGAGAGATGAGGTCATGGAACCTAGGAATAGAACCACAGAAAACAGGGACAAACACAACGAGGAAGGTAAGGAAGATGAGAGCCAAAAGGAAAAGGAGAGACAAAAAGAGTGAGAAGAATCACTCTAGACACTTTCATGTCCTCCAAGTTTCTGAGTTCTTTGTCTTCTAGCAACTCCTCTGCTTCACTTGGACCTTGGCCCTCAAACAGAAGGGTGGGGCAGGAGCTGCAAAGGTGTCAGGAGCATGTCCCTCCTCCCTTCTGGCTTCATGGCTGAGCTAAAATTTAATTTAAAAAATTCACTTGAGCTATATATGCTAAAGGAAAGGACGGATAGACATAGAATCAAATCCATCTTTGGGGGGCAGCGTCTTTATCATATTTCACCCTTAGAATTCATTTCATGTCAAAATAATTAAAAAAATGACTTGTGGGGTCAGCAGGTGGTGTGGTGGTTAAGGCACTGGACTCCCACATGACTGACCTTGGTTCAAATTCCATACCTGGCAGCTTGTTTTCTCTGTCTCTGTCTCTGTTTCTCTTGTAAAATTGAATAATAATAATAAATAAATAAAATAAAATAAATAATTCTTTTTCTTTTTTGAGAGGTTTTTGCTACAGGGCATGTGTGCTCACCAGAAAGACAGAGAGAGACAGAGAGACAGAAAGTGAGAAATAACCACCACCACCCCCCCAGAGGGATGGCCACACTGCAATCCCTTCTCCTCCATTCTCCTCTTGGGATCTTGGGCATACACACACATGCACCCTGCAAGAGTTTAAGCCACCGGGTCCGGGACTTGAACCATGGTTGACTACGTGGGAGTTCAGCGACATAGCCATTATGCTAACTGCTGGTCCCAAATAAATAATTCTTAACAACAAATAAAATAAGCAAAACAAAAACAAAAGACAAAAATCCCCCCAAAAAACCCCCAAACAAATAAAACTACTTGCCAAAGTTATTAGGAAAAAAAGTATATTAAACCCAGATTTACCCACAGGTGGCATTTAATGCCATAACATAATGGCCTGTATCAACATCAGCTTTTTGGGCTCATTGATTAGCTTGTGCTGTATGAAAAATGTTTTACCATAATTTTTCATTAGCTTCATGAGTTATGGCATTTGGAACCTGGTAAGGAAGCTAATGTTTCAATAATTAAAAAAACAAAACAAAACCACTTTACTATCAGTGGTTCAAGTGCCAAATGCTGATGACTTGGGGCCAGTTAGACAGCTGAGACATGAACATAACTAATTATTATTTGTAACAGTTATTTGGATATCAGAATCCTCAAAATACAGGAACATTCATACAAACTAATAACAATGAGCATTTGGCCCTGGCTGTTCCTCTGGCTCTATAAGGGCATGGCTCTTTGGGGTCACCTTCAGGCATGTCAGCCCCAGAAGAGTTGCAATTTTTAACAAATGGCCAGAGGAGGCATCCCTGTATTTGGTAAGGACCTGGGAAGAAAAAGGAGAGTCACATGGCTATCTTAGAGAAGAGCAACTCCCTGCAGCAGAGCAGGGTGGCTCTCAGTTCAGGCCCATCAGTTTCACAAGAAAATGTCAGCCATGTCCCCAGCTCTCCTAGCTGCTAAGGCAGATGGTTCTGCTTTTCATGCAGCACAGAAGAGGTAGCCTCACCACATTCAGCAGGAAGAACAATGTCAACCCCATAGCAATCCAAACATGCGAGAGCTTGGCAACTGAATTAGTCTCCACAGAGAATTGCCTGGAGGGCTTCTGTAGGACCTATCAACAGGTCTCTCCCAGTTTTTAAAAGTGAAATACAACGAAACGAAATGAAATGGGAAACAACCAAGAGTATAAGAATAAGGACTGTATTGTGGAGCTTTTGTTTCAGTTACATATGTGTGTACATGATATAAAATGTATTTTTAAAACATGACCAGCAGATGGTGTGGTGGTTAAGGCGCTGGATACTCCCACATGGCTGACCATGGTTTGAGTCCCATACCTGGGGGCTTGCTTTCTCACACCCTGTCCCCTTTCTGTGTCTTTCTCTAGTCAAATTAAAAAAAAAAAAAAAAAAAAAAAAAAAATGAATGAATAAAGCTAAATAAATAATTATTTAAAAAATATTTTAAAAAATGAGCCAGGGGCCAGCAGATGGTGTAGTGGTTACATTGTTGGACTCCTACATGGCTGACTGTGGTTAGAGTCCTGGATCCTGGTGGCTTGAAACTCACACTGGTCATGTGTGTGTGTGTGTGAGTGCCCAAGATCCTAGAAGGAGAATGTAGGAGAACTGTGGCCATCCCTCTAGGGGGGTGATTTCTCATTTTCTCTCTCACTGTCTCTCTCTCTCTCTCTGGGGAGTGCATGCACCTTATAGCAAAAACCTTTTTAAAAAAATGAATCAAGTAAAAAGAACTTAAAAAGTTCTGTTCTGAGAAGTAACTATCTCTGGAATAGGTCAGACTTCTAAGAAGCTGTCACTTGGACATATACATTGGCTCTTAAATCAATGCTTAAACATATTCATGATAACATGTGAAACACAAAGCAAACCTTCCATTCTTATATCTTACCTCCCTGAGACATATGTGAACTTAATGGATTCCTCTGCTCAGGTAACAGGACTTAGAAGTAATTCATCTATTTATTCAGTCAACAAACATTTATTTAGGCTGTTGGGGGCACTAAGAATATAAGGTTGGAGGAAAAAATAGATAAAAAGGTTTAGTGCAACTTTTATTCAGGAGTCATGGGAAAAATACTGAGTATATGCAAGGAAAGTAAGTAAAATAGAAAATGTTAAATGGTTATAAGTACTAAGATGAAAAAAATTATAGAAAAGGATACCAGGTTTCCTTTGAGGTTTGGGGCTGTTAGTTTTCTGCATAACAAATTACTGTTGGGCTGTCTGAAAAGTCATGATGCACTTTTAAAAAATTTTTAAATTTTGGGGCCAGCAGGTGGCGTGGTAGTTAAGGTGCTGGACACTCCCACATGGCCGACCATGGTTTGAGTCCCGGACCTGGTGACTTGCTTTCTCACTTTCCCTCTCTCTCTCTCTGTGTCTCTCTCTGGTCAAATTAAAAAAAAAAAATAAATGGGTGGATAAATAAATAATTTTTAAAAAATTTAAATTTTTAAATTTTTTATTTTAAAAAATTATTTCATTTAGTTTTGTTTATTTATTTATTTTATTTGACCAGAGAAGAACAGAGTGAGAACGAGAGCAAGAGAGAGAGAGAGAAAGGGAAAGCGAGAAAGCAAGCTGCCGGATCCGAGACCCGAACCACAGTTGACCATGTGAAGTCCAGCGCCTTTAACTACCACACCAACTGCCAGCCCCATGACACACTTTTGCATAGAAAAAATACATCATGATTTTTCTGACGACCCAGTACAAGCTTCGCAAGTTAAAACAATGCGTATCTTTATTACCTTATAGCTTCTGTAGGCTCAGGGCATGGCTTATCAGGGCCCTCTGTTCAGATTCTTGCAAAGCTGCAATTAATGAGTCAGCCAGCTGTGTTCTCAGAGGACTGAGGAATAACCCTCTTCCTAGCTCATTCAGGTTGTTGGCAGAATTTATTTCTCTATGTCTGAAGATGCAGCTTTGTGATGGCTCTCCAATGGAACTGCTTTCAGATCCTGGAGGCTTCCCAGTTCCACTGCTCTGTTATAACATGGTGGCAAGGAACATTCTTGCTCTAGTCTGTTAAGAAGGACCCTTACATAATGTAACAGAACTTAGGAGTCACAGCCTATCACTCTACCATGGGAGGTAACTTATCAAGGAAGTGACATTCTGTTACCTTTGTTATATTTCAATACTTAGAAGCAAGTAAAAGGTCCTGCTTTCACTCATGGGGAAGCGAAACTATAAGGTCATGGCTCATTGGGGTCACCTTAAGGTGTGTTAGCCACACAGGGTTGCAATTACTATTATTACTGTTATTTTTTTGGAGAGGTTTTTGCTATAGGACGCGTGCGCTCGACAGACAGACAGAAAGAGACAGAGAGACAGAAAGCGAGAAATCACCCCCCAGCGGGGATGGCCACGCCTCAATCCCTTCTCCTCCATTCTCCTCTCGGGATCTTGGGCACGCACGCGCGCCCTGCGTGAGTTTTAAGCCACCGGGTCCGGGACGCAAACCGTGGTTGACTACATGGGAGTCCAGCGACATAGCCATTACGCCAACTGCTGGTCCCAGAGGGTTACAATTTTTGACAGCTGGCTGGGGGAGGCGTCCCTGAGAGGCATTATTTGGTAAGGACCTGGGAAGGACAAAGAGTCACACGGTTATCTTAGGGAAGAGCAACTTACCGAGAGGAGAAAGGGAATGCAAAATCCCCAAATGTGCTTGTTATTTTAAGAACAAAATATGTATGTGCTGATGAGAAAGATCAAAAAGAGGGACAAATGGATGATGCAGGAGAAAAAGAGAACTACTGCAGTATTGTCCCTGAGTAAGCTAGAGGAATCTAGTACAGCAGCAAAGGGGCTTTTATTAGCTATTGGGTCACTGGAAATAGTCACGATGTGTTTTTCTATTTTTCTATGTGTCATGACTTTTCTAATGACCCAGTAGTAGCATAACCATGTAATCCAAGGTAAAAGGCCCGAAGACAGGATACAGGCCACTAATGTGAGTGTAGATATGGTGATGGAAACCTCTGTTTTCTCTGTAAACTGGGAAGCAAGATTATCTGCTGAGAGAAGTAAGGAGGTGTTAGTGATTTGAAGAGCAATGAGAAGGTGTGAGCTAGTCATCTTTGAGAGGGAGATGAGAGCTGGTCCATACCTAGAAACAGACTAGGCAATGTCAGTCTGTTCATTAAGCAGCACACAGAGTCTACCTGAGGCTGATGGTCACCATTAATTTAAGAGAGGCCAGTCACAATTTCACCTTTCAGGTGGTTAGGAAGTCCAAGATCAAGGCACTGACAGATTCAGTATCTGGTGAGGGCCCATTTCATAGATAGGACCTTCTCATGGTATTCTCACATGAGGGAAGGAGAAAACAAGTTCCCTTGGGTCCCTTTTATCAAGGCACTATTCACATTCATGAGGGCTTTACCTCATGGCCTGCCTAATCATCTCCCAAAGGACCTGCTTTCTAATACCATCACGTTGGTGATTAAGGTTCGACATATGCATTTTGGGAGGACACAAGCATTCAGATCATAGCCATATCTCAAGAGAAATTTAAAAATATTTTGAAGTAAATGAAAATATAAAAATGTATGAAATGCAGCAAAAGCAGTCTTTAGAGGGAAATTTATAGTATTGAATGTACACATTAGAAATGAAACAGCTCTGTGTCAGTAGAAGATTGTAGTAACGAGGCTTTGGGGAGGTTGAATCAGTTAACATGGATTCAAAGTAGGGGTTTTAGAGAGGAGAATGGAGAAGGGGCTGTAAGTGGTAATGAAATGCAAGAAAGATGCCTTCTTGGGCCAGCAGATGGCATGGTGGTTAAGGTGCTGAACTCCCACATGGCTGACTGTGGTTCAAGTCCTAGACCCAATGGCTTGCTTTCTTACCCCCCCCCCCACCCCCGTCCCTCTCTGGTGAGCACATATGCCTTATAGCAAATTAAATTATAATGATAATAAATAAAAGTATTCTTTAAAGAGAGATTAGCTTTTTTTAAAAAAAAAAAGGAAAAGAAAGAGATACCTTCTCTCATGGAAGAAGGGAAAGTGGAAGAAACGACCACTCAAGAGGTTCCAGGGAAGCAGAGTTCTCAAGGGAAAGCCAGGTTCCAGTTACAGCCCAAAGAGGCAGCAAAGTTCAAGAAAGAGCTTAAGGTTCTGGGAGTTTTGCTGATGCTTCTCAGAAGGTTCAGCAGAAGGGTTTCAGGAAAGATCAGGGAAGGGGATAAGAAAAGGGAGTGCCATGGTGAAGTGGGGTTAAGGATTAACGGGATAAAGAATACCCGCCCAAAGCAAGGTAAGAGACATGATGAGAGAAGCTGTCCCAGTGTTGTGAGGAGGAGGGTGCAGAGAGTCTCCCGGGGGGCACACCAAGGTCTGGGACTCACACTGCTGGAGGCTAACAGTAAGGTGACTTTACTCCAAAGGCTCAAGTCTCTTCTGACTCCTACCTTCTGATGTAATGTGAATGGGAGTGACCTACCGCCTGTGGGCCAGAACTTAGAAAAGCAGAGAGGTGGTTGTGATCACTCCCCACCTTCTTCTGCTTGCTGCTGTCTCAATGCAGAAGACTCTGAAGTTCTAGGGCAGGGATTCTCAAGTGTCTATGTACCTGAGTTGCCTTCATGTGGCCATCTTTTTAACAGACAGCTGGATGGGGCCCGAGATCCTGTATTTCTAATGAGCTTCCAGGGCATCCAGGGCTGATGGTGCTGGGGTCACTGTTGCAGGAGCGAGACTCTAAGGGATGGTGGAGTAGGAGAGTAAAAGGAACATGGGGCTTTGACTCACTACACAAAGAAAAGCTTTCTCTTCAACCCACAACTACTCCAGGCCAGTTGCCTGAGAAATAAGCGCCCCCCCCCCCTTTTTTTTAAAGGAGTGTGTATGTGGGTGTTACAACAGCTGGTCTTCTGGAAGTTGTTCTGACAATTCCATGCTCCTGTTTTAACATCCTGGTAGGGCAATTCAATACAGAATTATCCCTGACTTCCTCTACTCCCACCAATTCCTAATATGGGTGGGTGCTTTTAGATGACTGCCCTGCCATTTAAAAGATCTATGCCTAACTACACTCGTAAACCCTACCCAGCCCTCACACCATTAGCTCTTTAATGATGGCAATGGTTAGGGGAAAAGAAAACATCAGTTTTATATTTGTTGACTCAGATTATAAACAGAAAGTAAAAATGCATTTGGGGATAGATTGTGGGTAATCTGTCTTTTTTGGTGGGAAGGTCAGTGGAGAAGGTCAGGCCGCATGTGTTTGGTCTTGGGAGGCCATTTCAGGGAGCTCAGGTAGACACTCTTAATTAAAGGAGCCAGCGGGTGAATTTCAGGGCCCTGTTAGAGGCTGCAGGGCTGAGGGTGGCTGGAATGGCCCATCCAAAAACGCTGACACTTGATGCACTTGAGATGAGAGATAGGAGCCTGGGCAGGGAGTCAAATGTGATACATGGCGTGTGTTACTTGGAGCTGCAATTGGAGCAGAACGGCAGAGGGAGCTTGGACAAGTCCAGGCCAAAAGTTGGCAGGGGACTTTTATATGCTTCCAGCAAACATTTACGTGGGAACACCGAGTTCAAATAGGAACCCTGACCAGCTGGACCTCATGAGCTAGACTTTAGCCAAAGAAGGCTAGAATAAGAAGCCTGCCCTGTGACTGCGGCTCCGGTCCTGACCTTGCCCTCTTGAAGTCAGAGCGGAGGCCAGTTCTGCTCCAGCCCTGCTGGCTTCCACCGCAAGGCTGGGCCTGAGCGCAAGCAGGAAAAAGTCCAGGGAAAACAGCTATTGGGCTTATTTTGGATGAAGCACCTGGTGAGTCTCAGAGCTAGCTTTGTCCCAAGCGGTGCTCAGTAGGCCCCTGGGTCTGAATTTCACAGGCGCAGATGAACACTGTTTCTTTTTCCAACATCACTGAATAATTTATTGGGAATCGGAACTAAAAGAACATTTGACAGTCGCGAAATGTATGTTTATTCTGATACTTCTGTAGTTGCACAACTGACTCATCACAAATTACTGGATTAATGTTACTTTACTTCTTCAGGACGGGGGTTTATCAATGATTTCAAATTTGGGATCGTCACACTTGAAGTTAGGGAATGTGTTCATGTCTGCTTTACCATACATTTGCTTCAGCCTAAAAAGCTCCCTCTCCAGATCTTGCGGTTATTCTGGGCCAGTGTCAACAGGTGCTTCAGCTGTCTGCCGTTTGGATTTGTATTCTCTCCTCTTGTACATAGAAAGTTTCTGTCCAGGATCAAGTTCCGTATTAAATGCCACTGCTGTGACACCAATGTTCCTCTGCAAATGGACTAAGACTGCGGACCGAATGACCGGAGAAGAACCTGATGAGTCTCTGAAGCACCATGGTGATTCTCTGTTACTTGTACTAAGCCCCGAGACGCCAGAGCCACCACTGCCACCCCTGGAAGCCATTCTTTTTTTCTTCTTTAAAAAAAAATTATTTTATTCATCTTTATTTATTTATTTTAATTTGACCAGAGAGGGAGAGAGAGAGAGAGAGAGAGAGAGAGAGAAAGCAAGCTGCCAGGTCCAGGACTTGCACTACGGTCAGCCATGTAGGAGTCCAGTGCCCTTAACCACCATGTCACCTGCTGCCCCTCGCACCTCCCCAAAAGCCATTTTTACCCAAGGAAACTGTCGAGTTGTTGGGAAAGTCATGATGCATTTTTGCATAGAAAAACAGAAAAATAGGTCATGACTTTCCTGACAACCTAATATATTGGGCTTAGAGAGGAGTTTTTTTTTTTTTTTAAAGTATACGACTTTCAGCAAATATTTACTGAGCAGGACCAGCAGATAGCTGATGGTTACGTTACTGGACTCCCATGTAGTACACAGCAATTTGACTCCTGGACCTGCCAGCTTAAAACTCATGCAGAGCATGGTCAAGATCCTGAGAGGAGAATGGAGGAAAAAGAATCGCAGAGTGGCAATTCCCTCAGGAGGGGGGGGGATGATTTCTTGCTTTCTATTTCCCCGCTTCTCTCTGTCTGTCCGGCAAGCATGTACACCCTATAGCAAAAATCTCCCTTAAAAAATGTGTGTGTGTGTGTGTATACATATATATATATATTTATATATATATATGTATATATATATATATATATTATGTATATATATATAATTTACTGAGCACCCACTGTGTGCAAAGGTTAATTCAGAAAAGGGCCTTCCATTCATACTTGGATGTTGGAGAAAAGTATTGAGCATATATAAAATAAAAGTTGGGCTGGTGATACTTACCTGGCTAAGTTTTTCTTTTTTAAAAAAATTTATTCATTCATTCTAATTTGGCTAGAGGGAGACGAGAGAGAGAGAGAGAGAGAGAGAGAGAGAGAGAGAGAGAGAGAAAGCGACAAAGCAAGCCACCAGGTCTGGGCCTCGAATTGTTGTCGGCCACATGGGATTGCCCAGCGCCCTAACCACCACGCCATCCACTGGTCCCAGCCTGGCTGTTTTTCACAGGGCTGTAAATGCCCAGCGAGGAAGACCCCCTGAGCCTGCTAGAAAGGCCCCTGCCTAAAATGGAAGTTCTGGGAGCCTGGACTCAGAGTCGGGAGCCTCCAAGGGCTGAAGCCAGACTGGAGAGCACAGGACAGAGTATGGAAAAAGAGGGGAAGAGGGGCTGCAGTCAAAGGAGAAAGGTAGAATGGAGGGAGTGTGTTGGTGGATTTCACATGGTATTCATTCTCTCTGATGTCGCCACTCTGTGGCCAAAGCGTCACTTACAGGAAACCCGCATTGTATCAGATTAAACCCAGCAGTGGCCTCCCACTGCCTTCAGAAAGGCCTATTAGGCCTGTGGGATCTGAACACTGGCTCTAATCCTCATGCCAAGTTCTCTCTCGTCCTCTGCACCTTAGGTGATTGGCTTCTACTGAGTCCCCAGATTTGTCACCCCAGTCTATGTGTAGTTCCCTTTAGGATGGCCAAACCATTTGGTTTGTATGGGGTGGAGAGATTTTTTTTTTTATTTATTTTTTTTTTGAGAGGTTTTTGCTACAGGGCACGTGTGTTTGCCAGAAAGACAGAGAGAGACAGAGAGTCAGAAAGTGAGAAATCACCCCCCAGGGGGAATGGCCACGTTGCAATCCCTTCTCCTCCATTCTTCTCTTGGGATCTTGGGCACACACGCACATGCACCTGACGTGAGTCTAAACCACTGGGTCTGGGACTCAAACCGCGGTCGACTACATGGGAGTTCAGCAATATAGCTATTATGCTAACTTCTGGTCCTGAGACGGAGGGATTTTAAAAGCAGGACATTCCTTGGCAGTATGGATGAGCTGCTCATCCTGGTTTCCTCAGGCCTGGACTCTGCCTCTGATGTTCCTACCATGAGCGAGCCTGACTTCTGAGCGTCTTCAGCGTGTAGCAAGTCAGTCGATTCCTCAGGAGAAGGGACTGCCCTTGTTTCCCAGACTGCCCTCTCCCCACCCTAACAAGACTCTGGCTGTGACTTTCTTTACTTCTTCCCTATGGTGCTTATCACAGCCACAATTACACAGTTAATTATGGAACTAGCTACCTGATGGCAAACAGGTGGTGCACTCTGTCCTGGTGGTTCCAACCCTTTACACGGTGCCTGGCAGAAGGCTAACACCTCACACCTCATTATCGACTGAGTTCCAGGGCACCACTGCAATATTTGTTTGAGGGGACTTCAAAAAGTACACAGAAAATGCACATTATGAAAAAAAAACTATGCATGAATTTAATTTTTTTGCATCAGATAAATATGTGTGTGTGTATATGTGTGTGTGTTTGTCTAGAGGGAATGTGCAATCGCCAGAGAGTGACAGAGAAGGAGAGAAGAAAGCATCCCCCATGGGGCATGGCCATGCCACAATCCCTCTTCCTCCATCTCTCCCTTCTTTTGGGATTTTGGACATGCATGCACACATCCAATGTGTTCCTTGAACCATGGGGTTCAGGACCACATGGTTGGCCATGTTGGATCTGACTGCTCTAACCACCAGGCCAGGGGATAGTACCTAAACTTATATTCTTTTTTCTTTCTTTTTCTTTTGTTTGCTAGAGAGAGAGAAAGAGAAAGGGAGAAATCATCCCCCAAGGAAGGGTGGCCGTACTGAAATCCCTTCTCTTCCAATCTCCTCTTAGAATTTTGGACACACATACACTCTTGCCCAGTGTGGTTTTTTTTTTTTTTTTTTTTTTTTTTTTTGAGAGGTTTTCACCATAGGGCACGTGTGCTCGCCAGACAGACAGAGAGAGAGACATAGAGACAGAAAGCGAGAAATCACCCCCCGGGGGGATGGTTACACCGCAATCCCTTCTCCTCCATTCTCCTCTCGGGATCTTGGGCACGCACGCACATGCGCCCGGCGTGAGTTTTAAGCCACCGGGTCTGGGAAGCAAACCACGGTCGACTACGTGGGAGTCCAGTGACATAGCCATTACGCTAACTGCTGGTTCCCCCCAGTGTGGTTTTTAGGCCACCTGGTCTGGGACTTGAACTGTGAAGTCATCCATATGGGATCCAGCTTCCTTAACTTTCACGCCATCTGCTGGCCCCCTAAACATGTATTTTAATTCAACTTTTCCACAAACTTCTTGAAGTCTTCTTATATTTGTTGAAGGACAGTTCTAGAGCACCACTGCAAATGTTTACATATGTCTAAATTAATAACAATAATACTAATAAAAATATATGTGCCAAGCTCAGAAAATCTGTCCCTGACTGTTTCTCAGCTTAGATGATGATTATATGTGTGTATATGTTAAAACTGGGTAAACCATCCAAAAGATGTGATGGACTTTTCGACATATATGTAATTTTTGTCACAATAACAATGTAAAATTGGAGTGGTTGGATGTACGTGCATTAGTCCGGGTATCTGTGTGTTTGTGGGTGGGACTCTTTGTGAATGCGTACACGTGTGCACACATGACAGTATGTACACTTATAGTCTCAGCCCATGTCTTCTAGTGGCTTCATTTGTTTACTTTTGCTTGCTTTGAGGCACAGCTGGGGTCATCTCCTGGGGTGGAAATCCAGACCAAGAAGTAAGAATCCTGGTGTTCCTGAGTAACACAGAAATAGCTGGAAGGTATGTCCCTCGGTCTTATGACTAAACTAATTTGTAAAATTAGAAGAGGGTAGTGTATGGGCTCATCTATCTGAAACATTCTTTCTATGAGTTTCTCTTTTCACTCCATGTCTCATAAAGTTAAAGCACTAGCAGTTCGATGTGATCTTGTTAAGGTCTGGAAAAATAAAAGGGCTCTAGTCTTTCTTGGTACCACCCAGATTTTTTTTTTTTTTTTTTTTTTTTTTTTTTTGGTGGAGAGGTTTTTGCTATAGGGTGCGTGCCCATTGCCAGAAAGACGGAGAGAGACAGAGAGACAGAAAGCGAGAAATCACCCCCTGGGGGGATGGCCATGTCACAATCCCTTCTTTTCCATTCTCCTCTAGGAATTTTGGGCACACACACACGCGCGCCCTGCATGAGTTTAAGCCACTGGGTCCGGAACTCGAACCACGGTCGACTACATGGGAGTCCAGCAACATAGCCATTATGCCAACCGCTGGTCCCAGCACCCGGATTTTAAGAAGTCAAATCTTTGGACAATCCTTGCTCTGTGTAACAAAGCACTTTTGCACCTAGGCAAGATTGTGGTATATTTATGACGCCTAGGACACTTCCCTCCCAGTTTGGCGAACTTTCTTTGCTGTAGTCTTCGCCTTAAGGCTACTATGTAAAGATGTTGTATGAGCATTCCACATTCGTTCGAGCATTTTATTCTTTATCCCTAAGAGTCACTTTAATCTCATTAATTCAGAAGGACCACACTTTGTGATTGCACCACCTCTAGTCTCCCTCTCTCTAAGATCTCTTCCAGCTCCAGGCTCCAGGGCCCTGTGGTCTCTATTGGCGCATCTCACTCTCTCCGGATGTCCTCTGCTTCCCTTCCTATGCCTTGACTTCCTGGCCCTCTCCGCTTTGCCTGCAAACGAGCCCCTCCCAGTTGGTAGCCTTGTCACCGTGTTCTCGTGTTCTCGCTGCGCCCTTCCTCCTACTGTGTAATGGAAAGGGCCCTGGATTGAGTTTGAAGCTGAGTGCTATGCTGCTTATTGGTAGTGTGACTTTGGGCAAATAATCCTAAAAGACATATAGGTTCCTCTTCTCTGGAAAAAAATTTTAATTTCCATTATACATAATATAAGGATCAAATAGAAATATTCATGGTATCTGTTTGAAAATGATCAATTGCTATATGTTGAGTCATCGGAAAAGCCATAACGTTTTTCTATGCAAAAATGCATGACATTTCCAATGACACAATATATATAGACAGTAATAACTCTGCCATTCAGATGCTAGGTAAATGCTACTGTCCGTGTTCTTGGCACTTGGCCCTGGAAGTAGGCTAGCTGCCTCCGTGTTACTGGACCAATCCTGGACACACATGCCCTGTGTCAGGGAAGAGATGCCCCAGAAAGTCCTAGGCAGAGCACGCTTTGCTTCATAAATGGTTCATAGCAGAGAAACAAGGACACTTACAGGACTTCCTGCCTCAGGACAATGTTTCAGAAGGAATATTTATTTATTGAATACTTACCAGATACCAAACTGTATTACGACAGACCTGGATTCAAATTCTAGGTCTGCTTCTTGGTAGCTTTAGAAAGGTCTTCAGTCATTCTTTTATTTTTCTCTTGTGTTTGTTTTCTGTTCTTCAGGATTCCCAGAAAAACTTTTTCATTCTTTTCATATCTCTTGCGTCTTCTCTACAGCCTAAGAATTCAAGCAGATTTCCACTAACTTAAGAGGGAAGATGGACGGCTTATGATATGGGCCTCCTTAATTTGCCTCTTCACCCGAATGTTTTTCCAAATATCTATCTTCTGATTTTTTAAAGTTGATTTTGTTTCTCTCATGAGAGAGTGCCAGAGGAAGCATGTGCACGTGCATGAGAAAGACTGAGAGAGAGAGAGAGGCAACCCCGACAGGGTCTGGTTCCCAGCCCTCTAAGTTAGTCAGGATGTGTGACACACACAGCATGTTTCAGATTAACCATGTTTCAGATCTGAGACCACAGACAACCAAGCGGCTTCCAGCACTGCAGGTCAGTACACTTCCACCTGTGCCACTGAGGCTAGGTCTATTTTCTGGTTCTTACCATCTTAGGCAGCCGTTCCTTCTAAGTCTCTTCTCCCTCAATTGTATGTGACATGTATTCTTTCCCTACCTCCATTTCCTCCAGGGCTTCTTACCTCCTCACTCCTTACCTGTGTCCCCACAATCAGCTTTCTTCCTCTCTACCAGCTCCTTCCCCTTGGGGTAGGCAGGCAAAAGTTACCTCTAGACTAAGAACTAACCAACCAGCCACTGACAGGCAACCTTCTTCTATTTTGCATCTTTTGAGCTGACTACTCTCTCTGCCACAGCTGCTGCTGCTTCTCCAGTCCCCATTCACAGGGTGACCTACACTTAGCATTCTACTGAAGGATCTCTCGACCTTCCAATAACCAAAATAATCCAGTCTTACTCCTGACCCCAAGTGACATTGTTACAGATGGACATTGATGTCCACTCTGTATTTGTTGACATTCTCTCTTCTCTAGGATTTCATGACCCTGCAGTGTCTAACCTCTCTACCTCTTCTTCCTGACCCATCTTTCTATATCCAGTTTCCTGTTATCAGTCTTGTCCTGTTTCTATTGCACTTTCTCTACTTTGAGGACCACATTAACTTTACTTCTAGTATAGTGGTTCTCTACCTTGGATGCTCAACTTTTAAATCTCTTTGAGGGGTTTTAAAAAATCCAGAAGCCTAGATCCCATCCTAACCAATTACTGTACATCAGAATCACTGGGGTGTCCTGAGCAGGTTCCAGGGAGTTGATTCCTAAGTCTTTAGTTTCTCACCTGAACTTCATTTTTAAAAAAAATCTCTTTCTTTAGCCTATGATTATTGGCTGAATGGAAATTTCTATCTGTGTGACCTAAAGTCCCTCACACATTACCTGGCAAGAAAAGCTTAGTGATATCTCTTATAGGTCTGATTCTCTTCCCATGCCTTTTCCCCTAGGCTTGAGACCTGTGACTGTCCCTGGCTGTTGGCATCCAGTAAGCTTGAGGTGTGCTTGTCTTCTCTCCTTGAGAGCCCTCACAACTCTGTCCTCCATTCTAGATGCTCAGGTCCTGTTTCACCCAGACTGATGCTAAGTACCTGCCAGAGCTTCTCCCACCTTCATTTCCCCTTGGATAAAGCTGCAAAGACTAACTTCCTGAGCCAAGTGCTGATTTGGTCTTTTCTCTGCTCAGAAATTTTACTGACTCGCTACTGCTCACTAATAGTATTTATGATCTGCTTTAACCTCTCTCTCTATATTTAATCCTCTCTCTCTCTCTCTCTCTCTGGCTCCTAGTCAAAGTAAACAACTTCCCATTACCCTAACAATCCTGCAAATTTCCTATCTCTGACTTTGCTCAAGCTTTTTTCTCTCCCTTATACCTCTTCTGCTATTGAATTCTACTCATTCATCTAAACCCAACTGCAATGCCACTTATCCAGGATGCTGTCAAACCAACTCTGCATCCTATAGAATTCTGCACTTACTGCATGCTGTCATGTATTAACTGTCTTGGTCTCCTAACTAGATTAGAGTAAATATGAGTCTATGGGCTGTGCCCTGTTCTCTTGTGATATTTCCTATAGGAGATACTCAATTTTTTTTAATTGTTACTATATTAAAGAAAATTTGCTTATGTGAGCGATCTATTTAGCTCATATAGCTTCTAAAATAATTTTATGAAACACTAGACCCAATTTCATTTTTAACTAGACCTATTTTTCTAATCAAATTCTAATCAAATCTAATTAAATATTGAAAGGATATATTTTCATTTGTATGTGTGCTTTAAGTGTATTTTCATTGAAATCTTGTAGTTACAGATTTGATGCCTTTAATTTGCATCTAAGAAAACTCGCCATGTAATCTAATCAGCAATGCCAGTCTTGTGGTCAAGCCAGACAAATAGCCAAATCACACTTCTCAATCGGAAAATGTCTAGCTTTATTTTAAAATACAAATCAATGTGAGTGCTCATTCTCCGATACACAGGCACCCTACCAGAGCTCCTGAGTGAAGGAAGGCATTGCCCACTTCGTTATTTCTTACGGAGGGACTCTGCTTTGCTGTCTCGATCCTCCCTCAGGAGAGGGCATTCTCCATTTGTCTGCTGAAATCCCTTAAAGGTTTTACACCTCGAGAGAATGTACAGTGTAAATGTGAGGCAGATGACAGAGCTGTCCTTTCTTTGTACAGGGCAGGTGGGAATGGGGAGCTGGAAGGCCATGGGGTTTAAAATGTATAAAAATGGAAGTTGAAATTCTGGAGATGGATTCTATTTAAGCTACCCTTGTCAGTGTACCCCCTAGATCACTCCATGTCCCAGCAGGGATGTGTGTTTCTCAGTGTGAAGACAGCTGCCTTGGGATGAAATCACAGAAGAGGTTTGAGTTCCTCTCATAGGGGCACACCTTAGGGTTTTAGACACTTTCCCTCTCTTTATCAAGGAAGGTCAAGGGTCTGTTGCTTCAGAGAATTCCAGATAATTCCAGGTAACATCACTCTCCAAGGGGCAGTTTGATCAGAAGAAAAGATCCCATGAAACCCTTACAACCCTTAGAAAAAGTAAGGCTTTTATTCATAGTGGCTGGTCACGCTTCTTGGGGACAGTGGCATGGACTTCACCTACTGTGACATCCTTGATCACTAAGTTGCCTGGGTCATATGCTACCAAGTGCCCAGCAGGGGTTCAGTGTAATTCTAGGGTGTCACTTTGTTGTTTATACACAAATGTTTACAACCATGGCTGTTTCCACCAGTAATCATAATCATAATGTCGCACACTTAACTGGGGTCCTGCTAAACTAGGTGTGATGCAGAGCTTACCATTAGACATAGTACTATGAGGATTTCAAGATCTGGAAAGCACTCTTGTGGTTTTACAGACTTCCTGTCTGGCAGTATGAATACCTGAGGAAGAAATCTGTTTATCCAAATTCTTTCAGCAAGGAAGTCATTTGTTGTTGCCATGAGTTCGGCCTGAAAACTAGCAATATCAAAAGGATTCAATTTTGGGGAGCCTCAAAATTCACTAAAGTTTCAAGTAAGATTCAGGGCCCATGCGAGTTACAATTCTAGCCTCACAGTGACTCTACTTGTATTGCAGGAGCAGCAGTCAGGATGTTGGCAGGGTGCCTCCTGCTCAGAACACACATGTGAAGCGAGTGTAGGCATGCAGGTACCTCCAGAGCCAGGCGCTTTACCATCTGTACTGTCCACTGCTTGGAAGGTGACCCGGACCCTGATGAGAGCAGGCGGTTCTCTGCAGAAGGCCTGGCTGATACTCTAAGACAGTGGCTGCAAATTGGTGGGTAGTGGGCCAGATTTGAGATTTGGCCTGTATATGGTTGGTTTTGGTAGTATTTTTTTCTTGTTATTCAGTATTTTTAAAAAACATAAACTCCTGGGACCAGTAGATGGCATTAATGGTTACGGTGCTGGACTCCCATGTAGTCAATCAAGGTTCAAGTCCCAGACCCAGCGACTAGAAACTCATGCTGGGGATGTGTGTGTGCATGCCCAAAATCCCAAGAGGATACTGGAGAAAAAGAGATTGTGACATGGCCATCCCCCTCCCCAGGGGTGGAGGGACAGTGATTTCTTGCTTTCTATCTCTCTGTCTCTCTCTCTCTCTCTAGCAAGTGCATGTGCCCTAGCAAAAATCTCTCTCTCTCTAAAAAAAAGTGAAAACATAAACTTTTCAAACCTTAAAAACCGTAACATTTCAAGTTAGCTGACTTTTTTTTCCTCAAGAAACTGAAAGAATACTCAATTCTGGACTTGACAAAATGGAGACGTTCAAGTTCATGAAAATGCCCATCCTGAATGAGTACCTCTATGGCTTCATACTAGTCTTTGCCCTGCTCTTGTTCCAATCCCTTTGTGCTCTAGTTTTCTATCTTTTTTTTGTGTGTGTCCTGATAATAATTTTTTTTGAAGGGAGATTTTTGCTATAGGGTACATGTGCTTGCTGGCGAGACAGAGACAGACAGAAAGCAAGAAATCTGCTTCCCTCCCCCTCCCAGGGGGCATGGTCATGCAGTCTCTTCTCCTTCATGCTCTTCTCAGAATTTTGGGTACACACTCACACACATCTGGTGTGAGTTTCAAGCTGCTGGGTCCAGGACTCGAACCTCAGTCAACCATGTGGGAGTCAAATGCCCTTATCAATGTGCCACCTGCTGGCCCCAATATTTCTTTTTAATTTTAATTTTTTAGTCTTTTTTGCCTTAGGGTACATACACTCACCAGAGAAAGAAAGAGGAGGGGAGAGAGAGGAGAGGGAGGAGAGAGAAGGAGAGAGAAAAAGAAAGAGAGAGAAATCACCTCCCAGGAAGGCCACTCTGTAAGACCCTCTCTTCCATTCTCCTCTTGAGATTTTGGGCTTTTGGGCATGCACACATGCACCATGCATGGTTTTTTTTTTTTTAAGCTGCTGGGTCCAGGACTCAAACCTTGAAGTTGTTCATGTGGGGGTCCGGTGCCTTAACCTCCATGACACCTGCTGGGCCAGTGTCCTGGTAATTTTTATTTTTTCTTTTAAAATGGTAATTACCTGCACAGTGTTAATATTTACACTCTGTTATCTACATTGTTTTATAGGTCTTTGGGTTTTTCATGTTGCACTAGAGCATTCTCAGATTATTCAATATATTTTTTACAAATCTTTTAACTTGCGTTTGATGTCACATTTTATACCACCTCTTCTCTTTTCTAAAATGATGCACTGTATATTTAATTATTATTATTATTATTATTATTTTTAGAGAGAGAGACTTTTGCCATAGAGTATACACACTCACCAGAAAGACAGAAAGTGAGAAATAACCCCCCAAGGGAGAATGGCCATGCCACAATCTCTTCTCCATTTCCTTTTGGCATTTTGGGCATGCATGAACATGTGCCCAGTGTGTTTTAAGCCACCAGGTCCAGGACTCAAACTGTAGTCGACTACAGAGGAGTCTAGTGATGTAACAATTATGCCATCTGCTGGTCCCTGTTTATTTAGTTTTTAAAAAATTGTACTTGTGTAAAAGATCGACAGTTTGGGAGTTTGGGGCCTCCTTCTGACACCGGTGGGAAAAATCTTGACAGGACTAGGGTTGAGAACTGTTCTTTTGGATTGTAAACTCCTGGATGGCAGACTTGTTATCACCCAATGCCATGCAAAAGTGTCCCTTCTCACTAGTGTGAGTATTGCAATACATTCCTAAGTTACACTCAGATTTTCATTTTGGAACTACTGGTGTGTTGGAAAAGTCATGACAGTTTTTCTATTCTATGCCAAAATGCGTCATAACTTTTCCGACAGCCCAATATACACTGCAGCTAAGTGCTGGCTTCTGCACATACTTGGGAATTTTACATGAATAAGTTTCAGAATTAAAAGGAAAAAAAAGGTGATGGAATTTATTACTGATTGATACTTGAAATCCTTTTTGAAAAAAAGGCACAGTATCAATCTATGTAGCAAGCAACAGAAACATATGGCCAATTCACAAATGATGTAGTAAACTGACAGGCAAATACCTAGATTGCTTATGAGAAAACTTTCCATTTACTTGTGTCAGAAAAGTCAACAATCTATCCCGTGTAATGCTACTGAATTTAGAAGCAAGTTTCAAGGAAGTCCTGTTTGGGGCATTCATCTTACACTTTTAAAAACTTATGAAAATTATAGTTTTTAAAAGCTAAGTTAATCCCCAGCAATGATCTATTTCAAATTAACACACAGCCTATATAGTTGGAAAAAGAAAAGATTTTTGGATATATATTTTATTTGACAGTGTTTTAGAATATCATACAGTAAACAAGATTTCTGTAAAAGTTAATTTATCCATAGTGGTGCGTTTCATAAAAATAGTTGCTCACTTACAGTCTTTCTGTGACTATTAATACATGGAATTATATTTATAGAGATACAGCTGTACAGGGTAAATTCACAGCTAACACTACACAGAAATATTATTTGAATGGGATTTAGATGATGTGCTGTCTTCACAGGTTATGGATTACAGCTGCATAAAGCAATTACTGCACAAGTAGTGGCTGTGAACTGTGCAAATTAGAGTTTATGCAAGCGTAATCTCAGT
The DNA here is from genome assembly GCA_026018925.1 of Tupaia tana. Lineage (NCBI taxonomy): Eukaryota > Metazoa > Chordata > Mammalia > Scandentia > Tupaiidae > Tupaia > Tupaia tana. The sequence goes on from JAKSZU010000003.1 coordinate 51,912,646, forward strand.
TTTTTTTTTTTTCCTTTTGTAACACATGGAAAAGAAAGGTCAGAGGATACAGTACCGGGACGTGCAGCTACACTACAGAAGCATTGTCCAAAACCAGATTCAATAAATTAATGGCAAACTATACTGGATTTCTAGTCCAGGGGAGAAAGTCTAATTGAGATTAAACGGAAAGTAGTATAAACTGCTACATGTGTTTGTGCTTTTGTTTATGATGAATGGGTTTCTTTTTGGAAATTGCTTTTACAAGCTGCAAGACCCTTCACTCGAGGCTTTCAACCATATTCTCCTCTTGTCAAACAACTAAACTACTCTATGCCTGATGGAAATTAAACTGTTAGTGCTCAGGTTACTTCAATTACAGAGAGAGAGAGAGTCAGCAGAGGGAGACTATTATGTGTGACCCTGTGTGATGGACCTGGTCTCCCCCTTTTACTTATTTGACCAGGAGTGCAGGGAGGTGAGGCTCATTTGCATTCGAACTCCTGTAAGGGGCAGAATATAGGAAGGATGAAGCCTCATTCATTCAGGGCACATTAAAGAGAAGCTGCCCTCTCAAACATTTTGCCTTCTAAAATGTGTAGCTACAATGAGTCCCAATGGATAATTAATTGAAGCTAACATTTTACAAAGAAATGCTAAAACAGCAGGAAAGAAAGACAAGCCTTAGAATTTTACTAGGGAATCAATCATAGATCTATGAATACAAACAGAAACATCTATAAGTTGCTAATGAAATAAAAAACTGCCAGAGATTACAAAGCAAAAGCAAACCAAAGGGAAACAAAAGGAGAAAGAATAAAGATAAGCAGAAAGGAATGCTAAAAAGACTCATGTTCTTTAATGAAAATAAATTGGTTATAATAATGATATTTTTAATATTAGAGATTCATTATAATCTGAGAAATATAGCACAAATACTTTGCCTCTGTTCTGTCAAAGTGCAAATGAAGTAATGGAAAGAGGGTTTAAAGACAATAAAATAAGTGAAATACAACATCGCTGACAAAGAAACTATCTCTGCTAGCCTGGAACAATAAGAAAGCCTTTTCATAAAGGAACTGCAGCGTTGCCAATCTTGATTAAACAAATTGTGGTTCTTCGATTATAAAATTCATATTTTAGAGGAAAACCAATTAAGATCTATGAGCTAAACTGCGAAATTCTGACTTATGGCAAACTGTTTCCTAGAACACAATTTTTAGAACTTTTTTTTTTCCTACCACTGAAAATGTACAGAAGTATGATTTGATCACAGATATGGCAGTAAAAATGGCATCACACCAATGAATTCACTAGATTTCTAACTCATCCTGCAGTAACGGGACGGTGCTGCTAACGCGGGTGATGGATGCCAAGGGTGAGCCATGGAAACATGTCATGGGCGAACAGTTCTGAATGTTTCAAAGAAACCCTTTAACCCCTGTCTAGATATGTCAAGAACGATTTATTTACAATGCTTTAGATCAATTAAAAGATATAATCTTGTCTCAGTTTCAGCTTGCTCCGTGCAGTTTGATTTTTTTAAGGCGATATTCCAGTTTGTGATTGCTCTTAACTTGTCCAGTTTCTTGATATAAAGTTTGGATGACATCCAAATCCTTCATGCAGTGGGGGGATATTCCTTTCTTTTTTTTTTTTCAAACTAAAGCTACACTGCACTGTCTCTCTGTGATGTTCTTCACGTTATTTTGGTTCTTCCATAGCTGCCAAAGCCCCCACAGTGGAACCGGGAGCTTTAGGATCAGTTTAGGTCTGCGCGTGGACGCTGGGCAGCCCATGCTCATTGGACACGTGGGACTTCGGGTCGATGTTCCCAGGCCTTGGTGCCTCGTGGATATCTATGCGTGTGACAGTGAAAATAAATTAAAACGCCGTGAGACGGAACCTAAGAAGAACCTGCGTCGAGGCGGGTCGGCGGGCTGCGACCGCGGGGCTCATCTGCTCGCGGCCGAGGCGCCGGGCTTGAGGACGCCCGGGAGCTTGTCGGAGCCCGGCACCTTCCAGGGCCCCGGAGTCACCGGGGCCTTGCGCGCGGGGGCGCCCCCTGCAGGCCGCGGGCCTGGCCGGGGCCCCGCGTGCGCGCCCACCCTGCCCTCGGCCTCCCGCACGCCCAGCCGCTCCGCGCCGCCCGGGCCTGTCAGCACGACCGCAGCCGCGGGGCCTTCGCGCCGGCTGAGCTCAGGCCCCGCAGCGGCGCGCGGCCCCTCCTTCCCGCCAGCGCGCGTCGCGTCCGCAGCGTCCGCCGCCGCGGGCCCGGGCGCCCTGGCCTCCGAGGTGGGCCTGCCGGCCTCGGGCCGCCCCTGGCCGCCGGGCGCCTCCTCGAGCCTCGGCCGCGCGGCCCTCTGCGGACTGGCCGAGCGCTCCCTCTGCTCCCCGAGGCGCTGCTTCTTCTGGCCGCCGGCTGAAAGCTCCTTTGGTTTCCTAACGTCGTGTTCCCTTTTGATATCCCAAGTTGGGTCTGGGCTTATCTGGTGGGAAGGGTCGGAGGGTGGGGCTGGATGTGATGGAGAGAATGGAGAGAGGACGTCTTCGAGGGAGACGCCTACTTCCGGCAGACCTGGGGCGGCGGCAGCGGGAGAACTCCAGGAGCTGGGTTCGTCTGTGGACAGGAGGGACAGGCGTTAGGACCGCGCCACGCGGGGTTGCGACACTCCCGCGACCTCCCTCTACGCCGGAGACAAGGGCGGGCAGCCGGGGCGACTGCTGTCAAGGTCCCCAGCCACTCCTACCCCTGCTTTCACTGCCTAGAAGACAGCGGGTCGCGGCCTGCCCTCCTTTCTACCCTCCACCCCAACCCCATTGATAAACTAGGGAAGTCAACGCAAAGCCGGGCCTAGTCCCTTCTCCCTGACCTCTCCTAACTTCCTGGGTGTCATCAGGCCTGACAGCCCTGTGTGGACGTCTGAGTGGACGTCTGACTTGGCAGCACTTGAATCAATGGTTCTGGAATTCAAGTATATGCGAGGTCTTCAACAAGTTCATGGAAAACGCATATTATGATGTAAAAAATTATGTATGGATCTCAAAACATTTTTTGCACCAAAGTAAACTGGTACTTAAATTTCATTTTTTTCTACAAACTTTTGGAAGTCCCCTGTACATGGAAATCACATGGGATGGTTGTGAACAATACAGATTCCCAGGGACCAGGCTCAGAGATTTTAGCAGCATAGCACTCGAGAATTTCTCTGCATTTTAAACCGGACACTCAAGTGATTCTGAACAAGATGGTCCCAGAGCTAGAGCTTTGAGTCCTCTCCAAGTACAGTTGGAGGAATGGCTTTCTCAACCATTAGGTGTCACTCAAAGCATAATTCTTAGCTGCCGGCCAGAAAAATCTCAGACTTTGGATACATTCATCTAAACACTATCACTGTTGTCTTTAAAAAAAAATCGTCCTTAATTCTTTTTGGTAGTTCTAAACATTATGGAAGGCCCCTGAACTAAGATAAATGATTCTTTCTAGGAAGGCTAGTTTCAACATTTATTTAGGATTTAAAATCTGTCTACTTCCAAAAAAGATTTAGGACAATTTACAACATCAAAACACACACAAAGCAGAATGATAAAAATGAGAAATGACTGTTTGAAAAAAGCAACCACCATTCAGAAGCCAAGTAGAAAGAGGACAGATGTGTTAGGAATCTGAGATGAGTTAGTTACCACTATGAGTGATAACATTACCCTTGAGTTTCTGGCCACTAAGGCAAAATTTAAATAGGGAACTCCAATGCAGTGTACCCTCAGTATTTGTGAGGAAGAGGGCTCATGACTTTTGGAAATCCTCACATCTTGCAGTACCATTCTAGTGTAATTTTTCTCCATAAAATTGGTGTATGGTTATGAGAGGAGAACAAAGAAGCCACAGAGGTATTTGAATTTGGGGAGGCAAATAAGCTTCTCACTAGCTAAGAGATTCAGTCCCACACATCAGCCTCAGTGCATGTGATTCAAGTTCCTGCCTCTGTAATGTGTGTCAGAGACTATCAGGAATCCTTGTGAATACACGGTCCACAAATGTTGAGGGTCCTCTTTATTTTAAAGTTGAGGATTCTTACATCTTTGATACTGATTTATAAAGATGCGAGGAGAGGAAGAGAGGAGTGGGTTGATTTTTTTTTTTCCCCAATGACTTTGGCCATCTTTAGAATATCAAATTAGTTTTTAAAAAGTTTCTCCTTTCAAGGGGCCAGCAGATGGCAGAGCACTGGACTCCTACATGGCTGACCATGGTTTGAGTCCCTGACCTGGTGGCTTCAATCTTGCACCAGGCATGCGTGTGTGTGTGCACAAGATCCCAGGAAGAGAGCAGAGGAGAAGGGATTGTGATGTGGCCACACACACCCCCCACGTCCCTCCATGATTTCTTTCTTTCTTTCTTTTTTTTTTGGAGATTTCATTTTATTATTATTATTATTATTTGCTATAGGGCATATGCATTAGCCAGAAAGACAGAGAGAGACAGAGAGACAAAAAGCGAGAAATCACCCCCTGGGGGGATGACCACGCCACAATTCCTTCTCTTCCATTCTCCTCTCGGGATCTTGGGCACACACCCACATGTGCCCGGCGTGAGTTTTAACCCACCGGGTCCGGGACTTGAACCTCAGTTGACTACATGAGAGTCCAGTGACATAGCCATTACGCCAACTGCTGGTCCCCCGGGCATGATTTCTTGCTTTCTGTCTCTCTCTCTCTCTGTCGAGTGCATGCACCCTATAGCAAAAATCTTTCAAAAAAAATATTCTCCTTTCATGTGAAATTTGAATGGAGTATTTTGGGCCTAATGTTATCTTCCTTCTTTCCGTAGACTGATGCCCATAATCATCCTCACATAGTAATTAAAAATATCTTAGAAAAGCATCAGAAAGCCTGTAATCTAATCCTGCCTCTGGCATTTATTTATCAGTGATGTGATTTGGGATCAACCACTAGACCTCTCTGAACCTCAGTTTTTTCCTTTATCAGATGCGGATACAATGTCCAACTTCATAGGTGGGAGACATGCAATTTTTAAAGGAAAAGCACCTTGCGACAGGAGAGCTCCGCTGATCATTTGCACATAGTTGAATCGTACTTTTTCTTCTGTGCCCTGGTGGCTACCTACTTATGGGGTGAACTCCTCTGGAAGCTGCTGTGTTAACTAGCATACTTACAGGTGAGGTTTTGAATAAACACAATAAGTTAGTCATTTTAATATGCTACGATTCCCAGGTATGATTTTGCTATATCTCTGGGATGCTTGGTTACATCAAGGAATATTATCCTCAAATGCAAATGTATTTCATGAAAATTAGAATATCTTCTTTCAGTTGGGTTAGAGTTCAAAATCAAACTAACAAATGATAAACGGTGAAAACTCCGTCAATATAGGAAGATACTGAGAAGAGTTAAAAGTGGTCTTTAAAAGGCATAACTAGAGGGTGGCTTGTGCAGTGTACTCTCTGATGTGGATTGTGTTAATGATATTTCACATTTTAATAGCTCTTTTCCCCACCATTACATCACATATGGTAGAGTCAATTAGCTGGCCTCAAATTACTTCTGAGATACAGAGAGAGGGTTGGTATTATTCACACCATTTCCTGAAGGAGGAATTGAAGTAGAGTGATGTTAAGTAACTTGACCAAGATTACAACCTGGACCACTCAGGAGTATAATTTTGGCTTTCTTTACTCTTCCTACTTACTAAGAAAATTGTCCTAAGATTTTGCCTTGCAAGTAGAATCAAACATGTAAAATGGACAGGTTCAGTGGCTGTTGTGGGCCAATAGGAACTGGATCCCATCATTAAACAGAATAGTTAGTATTTATAATATTTCTGAACATCTCACCACATGTCTCATATAAACTGGAGAGTTCTTGTCCAGAAAAATGAAAAAATGTTAAACCCCACTTATAAATGTCTATTATCAGCTGGCCTCAAAGTACTTCTGAGATGCAGAGACATTCCCCTTCCTTCTACTCTTGCTTACTTCCAGTGATTGTCCAAATGATAAACTCGAAGGTAAAATTATCACCAATAGAAAGGGATTCCTTTTATTATAAAACAGAATTCTCAAGCATTTGTTTATAGATCACTAAATACCTAAAAGTAGGAGAGACTAAAATCTAAAATGTTCCTAGCCACCACTAAGAATATTAATTAGGGGCCAGCAGGTGGCACGGTAGTTAAGGTGTTGGACTCCCACACGGCCAACCATGGTTTGAGTCCTGGACCCAGCAGCTTGCTCCTCACCACTCCACCTCATCAAATTTAAATAAATAAATAAACAAACAAAAAAACAAACACATAAATACTTCTTTAAAAAATAATATTCGGGGGCTGGCAGATGGCATGGTGGTTAAAGGCACTGGACTCCCACATGGCTGACTGCTGTTCAAGTCCTGGACCTGGTGGCTTGCTTTCTCATTTTCTCTTTATCTCTCACTCTCACTCTGTCTCTCTCTGGTCAACATTTAAATAAATAAATAAACAAATAAATAAAGTTAAATAAATAATAAAAAAAGAATATTGGGGCCAACAGATAGTATAATGGTTACAATGCTGGACCATGGTTGGCCATGGTTTGAGTCCCGGACCTGGTGGCTTGAAACTCCTGAGAGGAGAATGGAGGAGAATGGACTGTGATGTGGCCATCCCTCCTGGCAGGTGATTTTCTGCTTTCTGCTCTCTGTCTCTCTCTGTCCTTCTGGCAAGTGCACATGCTGTATAGCAAAAATTTCTCTCTCTAAAAATATAAAATAAAATAAATCACAAATTAAAATGAACTATTAGTTGATCGTAAAGTAAAATGATTTAAAAGATAGAAATTTATATGTGTGGTTAAATAGTTTTCATCTTTCTGATAGAAATTCTCCAGTTCAATACCAGACCTGTGAGGTCTTCACAGGCATATGCCTAAAATGTGCAGTGAAGTACCAAAAACCTTTAGCAGAGTAAGTGCAATATGTAAGTCATTTCAATATGCTGTTATTCACCCATCTTCCTATCACCTACCTCAGCAAAGGAATATGAACTATGGTACACAGGAGAACCTTTCTCTAATGTTTCAAATTCTAAGGTCAAGAAACCTTGAGTAGGGGCCAGAAGGTTGGGTAGTGGTTAAGATGCTGGACTCTACATGGCTGACTGTGGTTTGCATCCCAGTTGGGCAGCTTGAAACATGCATGCTAAGTGTGTGTGTGTGTTGCAGTGGGGAGTGCCTACCCAATATCCTGAGAGGAGAATGGAGGAGAAAGGATTGCGGTGTGGCCATCCCTCGAGAGTGATTTCTCACTTTCTGTTTCTCTCTGTGTCTCCAGTGAGCGCATATGCCTTATAACAAAAACCTCTCTTAAAAAAAAAAAAAATCTCGACTATACAGTCCTTCTGGCTATCGTATATATTTGGATCCTGGTTATTATATGTGTCTTGCTATATCCAATAGCCAGGTAAATTCATCAAATTTAGTTCTATTTCCTTCAGACTCTTCATTTTCTTCTTTTTTCTTTTCCTTCACTTTTCCCCTTCCCAAACCTGGGCACTGGCTAAAGTGTGTGATTGTGTTCCTCTGTGAAGCAGCTGTTGAGGCAGCCATACTCCACAGCATCCTTCTGGCCTGAGATGTTCTAACGATAACAAAGACACATCCTGGAATGACAACATCCAGTCTGCTCTGCTATTTCTGCAGTGTCTTTGTCCAACCAATGACAAAGCTCTGGGGGCTGAAACCAGAAAGGAAAAAGCCTCTCGCACTCCAAGCTGGCTTCCTCCACCTGCCGTCTCAACCCCACCCAGTGAAACTGCTCTTGGCAAGGTCACCAATGACCTTTTTATTGTCAGATCTAGAGGACATCTCTCTGTATTCATCTGAATAATTTGTCTCACCACATTTCCACACAGCTGACTGCTTCTAGAAACAAACTGGACTCTTGGCTTTCATGAAATCTCATTCTCCACTCGTTTTCCCACCTTTCCAGCAGTTCCTTCTCAATTTATTCTCCTGATTCCTTTTCTTTTGCCTGACCTCCTCAGGGCTTGGTCTTAGGTAATTCACTTTCTCTATTGCCTCTCTTAGGTGTTCTTGTCTATTCCTGTCTTTTATACAACAGCAGTCCTCCTACATATTTCTGCTGAGCTCTTTGCTACCAGCTCAATGCTGGGCTATCCACCTGCCTTCTCAATGTCTCTATTTGGACAGTTCATTGACTTCCTTAATCTAACAAGTCCAAAATAGAAATCTTTCTTCCCCAAGCCCACTATGTACTTTCTCCTTTATTTCCCCACGTTGGCAAGTTGTACACTCATCACTTGGAGTCATCCTCGATCACTTTCTCTCCCTTACCTCACAAATGCAACCCTCCTGCAAGTCTTACTAGTCTTTATCTTCAAATATGTATGGGCTCTGTCAATCTAGCTTCACTTTCACTTTTACCACCCTAGTTCGAGATACAGGGGCTTTTCTCCAATGACGCAAGGATGAGCAGCAGTGGGGGCTGCTCAGGACAGTCACAGTTAAAAAGGAGGACACGGGTCTGGCAGGTGGCATGGTGGTTAAGGTGCTGGACTCCCACATGGCTGACCACAGTTTGAGTCCTGGACCTGGAGGCTTGCTTTCTCACTTTCCTTCTCTCTCTCTCTTTCTCTCTCTGTCTGCCTCTCTCTGGTGAATGCATGTGCACTATAACAAACAAAATAATAATAAATAAAATTAAATAATTAAAACAATTAAAAGAAGGTCATGATGTGGATCTTTCATAAACACTTGGGGATGCTGTTAAAGACAAATTTCAAACATGAATTTTGGGGCTGTTGAGACAAGAGAAGTTAACTGTAGTATTCTGTTAACCATATGGGCCTCCCCAAGACAAATAATCTAGTTACCCTATACAAGGGACAGGGCTGCCAAGCTGTCATTTTTTCAATGGGCTACTGCCAGAACCACTTTACTCTGTCTCCAGCGACTCTCCATATAGCATCTGCAACAACCTCTTTGAGACATAAATTAGATCATGCCATTTTCTTGCTTTAAACTTTCAGCAGATTCCTACTGCTAAGATTAAAATACAGAATTATTCACGTGGCCTATGAAAATCTACATGACCTGGCCCCTGCCAGGGTCCTCCTCCCCTTAGCCTCATTTCCTGATATGCCCTGTCTTGTAGGCACACTGGTCTGTGTTCTGTTCCTCAAATACACCAAGCTCGTTTCCTGTTCTGGGACATCACTGTTGACTTCTCTGCATGGAAAAGCTCTCTCCTAGCTATTCACATGGCAGGTTCTTTTTCATCCTTTACGGCTCACAAGTGTCACTGCAGAGAACGCTAATCTATAGTAGCTACTCCACCCTCCTAAACAGCATCCTCTTTTTATTTCCTCATAATACACACCTCAAATTTGTAATTATACCTTTGCTTGCTTATTTGACTGCCATCAGTCTCAAATATTTGATGAGAAAATAAATCTATTCCGCAAATAGAAATGGAAGTCTTGAAACCAAATGGTTACTTAAACACTTTAAGGCCAAAGATTTCCATTGAAACAATCTGTCAATAACAGGTATATCTGTCTGTGACTTTTATCAGTTTTGAGAAGGAGGATGATAGTGAAACGATAATGTGTACTTGAAGTGTGAGGGGAAATAACTAAGTTTGTTGGGGAAAGAGCTGAAGGAGGAACCAGGGATAGATTGGAGTGTTCTGAGCATTGGTGCCCGTTGGGGAGGCAGAAGAAAAATTCTGGTGCCAAAGTACATAGTCAGATTCCCTGAATTTTTACAGTTGTTTCTTCTCTTGTTAATCTCATCAGCTGTAATGATGCAATAGATTTGCTTAAAGGAGTTTCATCCCTGGGGACATTCAGATGAACCTATAAGTAAGACAGACCCTAACTACTTACATTCTATTGTGGGAGGAGCACGTCCTGCTCCTATGATAGGATCAAGTTTCTTAGCCCTTCCTGTTGTCTCTTCCAGCCTGTATGGATCTCTCCTAGCAAACAGACTGGTTGGGGTCAGCAGGTGGCATGGTGGTTAAGGCCTTGGACTCCCATAAGGCTGACTGCAGTTTCAGTTCCAGACCTGACGACTTGATAATCATGCTGGGTGCGTGTGCAAGCCCAAAATCCCTGTAGGAGAATGGAGGAGGAGGGATTGCGGTATGGCCTTCCTTCCTGGTTGGGAGGTGGATTCCTCACTTTCCCTTTCACTGTCTCTCTCTCTAGTGAGTACACACACCCTATGGCAAAAACTTTAAAGAAAAGATATAGACTGATTAATACATAAACAAATATTATCAGTGTATACACACACCAATTATACACAGGCCGTTATTTTTTCAGTTGAATATTATATTGTCTTTTAAATAATCAGAGCCTAGCAATACTGAATAATAAATGCATTCCTTTACTTCCTATGCTAAGATTTAAAACAAAACAAAACAAAACAAAACACTTCATCTATAGAAACTGTGTTTTAACAGCTTGTTTATAAAATACAAACCAAGTGACGTTAACCAGAGAGCTGACCCACCAGGAAAAAAACTGCTGGTTGTAGTAAAGTTACTATGTTACTGGTTTTCCCAAGTGGCTCTCATGTCTTGAAAAAATATGTACAGAAGGAAAAGCATAACCCAAATCAACAAGAGTCAATATTTTTTAACTTTAAAGAAAAGAGGATGCACACAGTCATCAGAGGTGGAGGGAAGGAGGAAGCATCCCCTCAATGGAGCATGATCATACTGAATCCTTTTTGCTCCATTTCTCCACCTTATCAGGACACATGCATACGTGTCCAATGTGTTTTTCAAACCTCTGGGGCCGAGATATGACCTGGGGTTAGCTATGTGGGATCTGGCTCACTATGCACAGGGATTACCTGTTGTGCTATGGGGCTGACCCTAGAATTCATTTCATTTTGTGTAGAAGACTGAGAGAGAAGTTTAGAAGAGAGCCAGAGATTATGACAGAGAAGGAGGGCCTTTTATCTGCCCCATACCTCCAGGATGGTCTCAGGGCTTCCAGCTTTGGGCCTAATGACTGTCTTTCAGAGTGGTATGTTCAGAAAGATAATACTAGTGTCACTGTTATTGGTGCTACTAATAATGGCAGTAGTTAACATTAATTGAGGGATTTACTAGGTGCTAGGCACTCTGCTAAAGATTCAAAGTATTAAGTATTATATTAACTCAGATTATTACACTTAAACTGACACATTTTACAAATGAAAAAACTGAGACACAGAGAGATGAAGTAACTTGTTCAATGCCACAAAGCTGGTAGGTCATTGAATGGCTTTCTGAATTGGATGATGGTCTACAAGCTCCACTGAAACACTATAACTAATGCCTTTGTTATCTACTATTCTGATCAATAAAGGGGACTCATCTCTTATTTTGGGGCAATGTAATAATTAAAGTTGATTGTCAGAAAGAGATCCATTATTATTCCTAATGGAGGCTCTGAAATGCCATTTGTGTTTGAACCTTGGACATAGAAGGATAATCACTATGGTTGAAGTGCTGATTTGTGAAAATGCTGGAAATATGAACTGGAATCAGAGAACAACAAAATTCAATTTTTTTTTGAGAGGTTTTTGCAATAGGGCGCATGCACTCGCCAGAAAGACAGAGAGAAAAAAAACAAGAAATCACCCCCCAGGGGGGATGGCCACGCCGCAATCCCTTCTCCTCTCGGGTTCTTGGGCACACATATGCATGCACCCGGCATGAGTTTAAGCCACCAGGTCCGGGACTTGAACCGTGGTCGCCTACATGGGAGTCCAGCAACATAGCCATTATGCTAACTGCTTGTCCCAACAACAAAATTCAATTTCTTAAGGCCAGGGATAATACTATATGCTTTAAAAATATCCCTTACAGTGCCACTCCTTGAACTTGGACTGAATTGAAAATACTCATGTTAGATACTGGAAACATAGTCACTTTGAAACATAAATACTTTTACTGATCAAATGACTAAAATTACTCATAAAGAGATCCATGCATTTGGTGTTTCTTCTTCTTTTTTTTTTTTTTTAAGAGAGATTTTTGCTATAGGGTTATGAGTGCTCAACAGAGAGACAGAGAGAAAGAAAGCAAGAAATCACCCCACAAGGGGATGGCCATGCTGCAGTCCCTTCTCCTCCATTCTCCTCTCAGGATTTTGGGCACACATGCACATGCACCCAGCATGAGTTTTAAACCACTGGGTCTGGGACTTGTACCATGGTTGACTATGCTGGGAGTCCAGAGACACAACCATTACGCCATCTGCTGGTCCCAAGTGTTTCTTCTTATAACAACTCTTCCTGTTGTAACCCACAGTTGGCTGGAGCTAGAAAATACTAAGGTAGTTGTATTGAAAATCTATTTTCTTTTAACTCCTAATACTTCAGGAAAATATCAAAATGATTAGGGTAGATCAAAGGATAGTAATGTGAAGTCATTTGGTGTTCAAAAGGAAAACATTTCAAAGATTGTATTCAAACTGTAATGGTTCATTTAGATCTGTTCAACCATCACTAAGGTGATTGCTTTTTATAATAATATAAACAAGGGAAATGTGCATTTAAAAAATTTCAGACCAAAGTATCTATTATACTTTGCTTCTACTCCTTCTGAAGCATTGTTTCCAGTCTAGAGCCATTGTTAATGGCCTTCAAAACATGAATTGGTTTCATCTTTATTACTAGAGAGGGGTAAACTAGGTGCTACAAACATTAATAACTTCTAAAATGGTGATCGTATTTGCTTACTGATGCTTTACATTTACATTCATTTTGAAAGCATAATCAAAAGTACAGCAATAAATCTGTGGCAAATTTTAGCTACTTCTATTGTCAGAAGGGCAAATATCAGGGCCAGATAGGACTGTTAATAATGGGAATACTATCTACTGAGTGCTTTATATGTACTAAGAACTGGCCATGTGTGTCCAGTAGATTATCTTTTAATCCTCACAACAGTTCTAAGAACTATAGGGCTACTATCCCCATTTCAGAGATTAGGAAATGATATTTATCTGTTAAGATAAATTAAGCAATTGTCCAGGGCCACTCAGATAATAAGTGAGAATCAGTACAACTGACTATATAACTTCAGAGTCTCAGCCCAAACCACCCCTCTACTCTGGTGTTTTCCGACATTTTCCATATTAGGACATACATAGAAAAGGATAGTACTTTGTGGACTGGAGTAAACATAAAGGTGACCAAGGACTAAATATAGCAAGTCATTCTTGAACACTCCAAGGGCTAAAGGTTTTCAATATCTTGGTATAACTCATTAGAGGTATATTGTGGAGCACGGGTTAGGAAATTTGGCTCCAGTTTTTTATCAGGTAAAACTCTTGGTAATCTATTGGGTCATCAGAAAAATCATAACACACTTTTGCATAGAAAAATATGTCATGATTTTTCTGATGACCCAATAGATTGGTTTTGGGATGTGGAGATGCTCTCAGGGATAATGTTAATTAGTAAAGTATCTGCATTATAGGGTATATGATAAATACTGAGGTAGATACCTCACAGTGGGAATGCAGGGTTGAGTTATGTCCTAGAACTCAAATTATGATTCCATTTATATGACACTCCAGAGAAGAAAGTTAAAGCACAGAGAAGTTTTGCTGGAATAAGTGGGTTGGAAACCTCTGTCACACAGCCAGGAAAGACAGGCTTTACCTTTCCATAATTTTGCTGGGGTACTCAGTCACCTGGAATCTCAATCCACAGTTCACAGTGCTGCTGAATCAAGATGTGCCCTGCTTATTTTGTTGAAGAGTAAGTTGGCAACTTGCAGTAGAAAGAATGTCCTGGCTTCCAGCTTTGGTTCTGCCACTTGGTGTGAACCTGGGCAAGCCATGTAACTGTTTTTGGCCTCAATTTCTCATCTGTAAAATGGAATACTTCTGCTCTACTTCCCTCTCAGAGTTGTGAAGATCAAATCAGACAATGTATATATGCATACCAGCCATTAAATTAATCATTTGAATACAAATTTAAAAATGGGTAGAGATTCAAATTGAGACTTTACCAAGATGTTGTACAGGTGATTAAAAAAAACACTTAACATTAAAAACAAAATCACTTAACAAGTGATAAAAAATGCTTAAGATCATTAGCAGAAAAATGAAAATTAAAAGTATAATGAGATACCACTATACACCTACTAGTTATGCTAAAATCAAACAACTACTCAAAATAACTGTAAGAATGTGGAACAACTAGATTTCCCCTACATTGCTCCTGGGAATAACTATTTTAAAAACAATCTAGGGACCAGCAGTTAGCGTAATGGCTATGTCGCTGGACTCCCACGTAGTCGACCGCGGTTCGAGTCCCGGACCCGGCGGCTTAAACTCACGCCGGGCGCGTGTGCGTGCGTGCCCAAGATCCCGAGAGAAGAATGGAGGAGAAGGGATTGCGGCGTGGCCATCCCCCCCTGGGGGGTGATTTCTCGCTTTCTATCTCTCTGTCTCTCTCTGTCTGTCTGGCGAGCGCACGTGCCCTATAGCAAAAACCTCTCCAAAAAAAAAAAATAATAAAAAAAAAAAAACCAATCTAGCAGTATCTAAAAAAGTTAAACATTTAGGAACCAGCAGATGGCATAATGGTTACATCGTTGGACTCCCATGTAGTTGGTAGTTGACCCTGTTTTGAGTCCTGGACTCACACTGGGCGCATATGCGTGTGTGACCAAAATCTTGAGAGGAGAATGAAGGAGAAGGGATTGTGGCATGGTCAACTCCCCTGGGGAAGGTGATTTCTCACTTTCTGTCTCTCTTGTGAGTGCACGTGCCCTATAGTAAAATTCTCTCTTAAAAAAAAAAAAAGCTAAACACTTAGTTACCATCTAACATAATATTATCCACTGTGAGATATCTACCTGAATGAAATAAAAACTTTTGTTTGGGGCTGGCAGGTAGCGTGGTGGTTAAGGTGCTGGACTCCCACATGGCCGAGTATGTTTGAAGCCTGAACCTTGCAACTTGCTTTCTCACTTTTCTTTTTTCTCCTCTCAGGGTATCCCTCTGGTCAAATTAAAAAAAAATTACATACATAATTATTTAATAATAAAAATGTTCACAGAAAAACCTGAATGTAATTATGTAATTTTAAAATTTTTTTAGTTTTTTTTTTTTTTTTGCCATGTGTGCTTACCAGAGAGAGAAATAGAGAGGCATAGTGAGAAATCAGCACCCCCCCCCCCCCCCCCTGGGGGAATGGTCACACTGCAGTCCCTTCTCCTCCATTCTCCTGATTTTGGGAATGCACGCCCATGTGACCAGCATAGTTTTCAAGCCACTAGGTCCAGGACTTGAACCGCAATTGGCCATATGGGAGTCCAGTCCCTTAACCACTATGCCACCTGCTGGCTCCTGTATGTGACTTTTTATAGTGACTTTACTCACAATAATCTCCAACCACTTAAACGTCCAACAGTCAAACAGAAACAGTTGAACAGATACACACATTGTGGCAGGATGGAATAGTACCATGAAATGTACTATGAAATGAACAGACTACTTCCACAGCCAACAACATGTGCAGATCTCACATTTTGCTAAGTGAAAGAAGCCAGATTCAAAAGATTAAATTCTCTAGGACTCCAGTTATATGACATTCTCACAATTGCAAAATTAAAGGGAAAGAAAATGGATTAGATTGGGTGTGGGAAGAGGCTTGACTATACTAAAGAATGGGAGAAATTTTGGCAGTTATGAAACTGTTCCCCTATTTTGGCTATGGTACTGATAATTTAACTTTATGTATTTTTTTCCATAAAATTGTATACTAAAAAGGGTAAACTTTATGTAAATTAATGCAACAATGTAATAAATTATGGAACAAATTAAAAAATTGGAAAAAATAGTGCTGATAAAGTGTTGTTAAACTTGGGTGAAGAAGCCTTTTTAAATGAGTTAATGCCTTTTGCAAATAACGTTCCCATCATGAATTTGCTTAGTAACTTTCCTCCACGTCTCTCACCATTGGACCACGATAAACCTCAGCCCAATGAAACTGATCATGAATTCTGAGTTCACAGAAGAATCTGAATTAGGGAGGTTTTATTTTAGTCTGTAGAAGGCACCTTTAATCTCAAAGCCTTTCTAGAATCATGTTCTTCATCACAGAATTACAGCCCTGTGTAAAGTGGCAGAGAGCTGAAAAGAGGGATGAGAATAATCAATCACAAGGCATCTATTTCATGGGAGAAATGATGAAAACTGTAATAGCCACATCTTGTGAAAGATTGAAAAAGTGGAAATGAGCTATGTACTCAGAAGGTACTCTTGGCACCCAGCTAAATTCATACCTTCTGGGGTACCGAAACATCTTCCTCTGGATCCCTTTGTCTCCTTTGTAAACTACTTGTGGGCAGGACTCAGGCCAAAAATCCATTCCCTTTTAGATTAAGGTCCTACAGGTGATGTGCAACTATTATATATCCCCGCCAGCATGTCCTTATGGGAGCAATATCCCTTTTAAACAATTCTGGCAGTGGGAAAAGAAAATGAATTAGTAGAACCAGGGCTCTTGTATCTGGAACTGCCCACTTTTGCTATCATATTTCAGCAAAGCTATCCTTAGACATTTTTTTTTTTTCTGAACCCAGTTTTATTTTTTAAAAATCCTTTCTTTTCATTCATCTTTTTCTACTTGGAGACCCAAGACTAGCTGCTGTATTCATTCTCTCTATTTTTTAATTCAATAAATATTTATTAGCCTCTACTTTTTGTATTACACAGGTCTGTGCACTGAACATACACTTGTGGAGAAAGCAATGTTCCTGTCTTCACAGACCTTACTATCATAGCAGAAGAGACAGAAAATTAATCTAAAAATAGGTAAAAGTCTGATAGGGATCAGTGCAATTATATGAAAAGTAAGATAAGTTAATGAGATGAAAAGTGATGTGGAGTGCTGTTCTAGATAGGGTGGTGAGGAAAGGGGACATTAAACAGGGACTTAAATACAGAGGAATAGCAAGTCATGGGGTAACGGGGCCAAGAACACTCTAGGCAGATGAAACAAGTACAGAGATCCTGAGAGGAAGGGTTTGGCATATCCAAGAAATGATAAGGACTGGAAAGCAGAAGAGGGAAAGTGCAAGGTCATATGGGGCTTCAGTAGGAGTTCAATTTATTGTGAATGTAGTAAAAGCCATTGGGTGGTCTCGAGAAGACGAACAGTTTTTTTTTTTGTTTGTTTTAAAGAGATTTTTTGCTATAGGATGCATGCACTCACTAGAGAAACAGAGAGACAGAGAGATAGAAAGTGATAAATAAATCCCCAGGGGGGATGGCCATGCCGTGATCCCTTTTCCTCCATTCTCCTCTCAGGATCTTGGGCACACGCACACACCCGGAGTGAGATCGAAGCTGTTGGGTCCGGGACTTGAACTGTGGTCGACTACATGGGAGTCCAGAGATGTAACCATTACACCATCTGCTGGTCCTGAAGAACTGTATTTTAAAAGTCCAACATGGTTGCTGTGTGCAGAATAGACCACAGGTGGAAATAAGATGACCAGTTAGGAGGCTATTGAGGAAGCTTAGGCCAGAAATGATGGTGTCTTAGATTTGGGTGGTAGTGATGGAGATAGTGAGAAGGGGCTGGATTCAGGATATCATTTTGAAGACAGATTGGTCCTGCTGATGGACTGGATGTGGGCTGTGAGGAAAGACAGCAGTCAAGGAAGACTCAGAGTTTTCTTTCATATTTATTCACTAGGAAACGTGCTGACTTTTATGTAGGTTTGTGCGAGGCCCGGGAGAGAAATACATGAACCTGACACAATTAGTGCCTTCTAAAGACTCACAGTGTACTATTCCAGATTCCTAGACTTCTACAGGCAAGTGTAGAGTGATATGATGTGGGCTGTGAGAGAGCAGACTGTTTTGTATGAGGGACTAAAGGAATGTTTTAGTTTGTGTCTGAAGGGAGAGTAAGAGTAAGAGTAAGAGTTCATTAGATGCAGAGTAGAAAAGAGTATTCCAAAAAGTGTGATCATCAATCAAACTGTGTGGGAATGGCAAGGGGTGAATGGGGCAGTGATGGACGAGGAGGGTGGGAAGGCAGGCTGGGGAGACCCCTGTGTGCCACAGAAGGAGTGAGAACTTCCTCCTTATAGACAATGTGAAGTCAATGAGGTTTTTAAGCAGGGAAGTGATAAGAGTAATCCCAACTTCTTATCTAAACAGGTGAGTCAATGCACTCAAATTGACAAATTACACTTGAATTAAAACGTATTTAATGTGTGTTGCTTCAGAGTATCATGTTGTTTTAGATTGTATTATCAACAAATGAAATTTCCTTTTACCTGACTGGTATTGGTGAGCAGAAGCACAATCACTGTTAGGGTGGGGAAGTACTATTTATATTGTAGTTAATTAATACTGGATGTCTGCTTTGTGCCAGGCATTGTGTTAAGTGCTGGAAATTTAGCATGAATAAAATGAGGTACTTGCCTTTTAGAGGTCACTATAGGAGGTGTACATGGACCAAATGATCTCAAATGCAATGTATCATAAAAACAAAGTTAGGAAGAAAGAAAAGTAAAGGGTGCTATGGAAGCATTTAATGGGGAGCTAACCTCACTCAGGGGTTCAAGAGAGGCCCGTTGAGGAAAAGATCTTTAAGTGAAAACTACATTATCATTTTATTATTAGCAGCAAAGTCATCCCTGATTTCTTCAATGATTAGCCTTTCTTTCAAGGGGTTTCTCTCTTCTACCTTAAAACATATCTAACTACAGCTTACCTTGAAAAGAGAAAACAAATAAATCTCTTACTTTTATACACCCAACCTTTTATCATTTTCCAGAATCAACCACATCACTGCGACTTTCTTACATTCATACGTTCAAATTCTGTGCCATGTGTATGGCATTTACAGGGATTCCAAACAGGTTCTCATGGCTGAAAAACAGGATGTGCAGTGTGGAGGGACAGGAGATGAAGCCATGATAAGCTTCTTCATTTGCAGGATGTACAAAGAACTATGGGATCCATTGTGCAGGTGCTGGAGAATCTCTAAAGTGTTTAAAGCCTGTCCTCAAAGATGTGTGTTAGATAATTGGTATGGAAGATGGAGAACAGCATGCCGATGAGGAGATGGGACTGAGTCCTGGTTGCTCGCTGGTCTGTGTAAGTGAAAGATGGGAAGGGATAGGGTTAGGGATAGGGTTAGGGTTAGGGTTAGGGCTTAGGGTTAGGGTTAGGGTTAGGGTTAAGGTTAGAGTAAACAAAAACAAAAAAAAAGAAAAAGAAAAAAGATGGAAAGGGACAGAGACAGGGCGGGAGGGATCAGCTCTGGAGAGCTATAACACACTGGATGTTGAATGTTGGAGGTAGGGATGAGTGAATGAGGAGTCCTGAGTGACTATCAGGATTCCAGCTTGCATGATGATTGATGGTGGTATCATACTGAGATCAGGAGTTCAGATCAAGGACATGCAGGTTTGGATGTATCCAATGTGGAAATATTTGAAATAATTTTTTTATTATCTTCCTTTCCCTTAATCTCTCAATATAATCAGTCATTAAGTTCCTTCAGTATTTCTTTCAGAATATTCCTTGGGTTAATTTCCATAATCCTGAGGGTGACCTCAGCCTTTATCACCTTAAATTTACTTTATTACAACATCAGCTTAATAGGTCATCCTACCACTGGCTTCCCTTCTACAGACTAGCCTGCATTCTTTTTCCTAAAACACACCTTCTTATTTGACATCTAATCAAGGCTTTTAAAAAATTTTAAAATAAGGCATGTGTACTCCTCAGAGAGAAGGATAGAGAGAGAGGGAAAGTGAGAAATCACCTCTCAGGAGGGATGGCAATCCCTTCTTCATTCTCCTCTTGGAATTTTGGGCATGCATGCACATGTGCCTAGTGTATTTTTTCAAGTCGCTGGGTCTGGGACTTGAACCATAGAGTCAGCCATGTGGGATCCAGCACTTTAACCACGATGCCACTTGGCTGGCTCCAACAAGGCCTCTTTATAAAACTCTTGTGTGGTAAGCCCTTAGTCTATTTTCTTCTCTTCATATGTTAATTCACCTTTTCATTCACAACTAAACCAACAGTGCCTTGAAGACAGAAACTGTGTTCTAAAGCTTCTATGAATTATCTATACTGCCTATCAAAAAGTCTGTCCCAATAGTGAGTTAAATTTAAGTTAAATTCAATTTTACTTTAAGAATAATAAGAACTCGGGCCGGCAGGTGGCATGGTGGTTAAGGGCGCTGGTCTCTCACATGGCTGACCATGGTTCAAGTCCCGGACCTGATGGCTTGCTTTTTCACTTTCTCTCTATCCTCTCTCTCCCCCCTCCTCTCTCTCTCTCCTCTCTCACTCTGTTCCTCTCTGGTCAAATTAAAATAAGTAAGTAAATAAATAAAGTTAAATAAAATAATAAAATAATTCTTAAAAAAATAAGAACTCAGTGTGGTGGACATTATGATATATCCTTACATTTCAAAGCATTTTTCTTTTTTTGGAGAGGTTTTTGCCATAAGGCGCATGCACTCGCCAGAAAGACAGAGACAGAGATCTAGAAAGAGAGAAATCACCCCCCCAGGGGGGATGGCCAATGCCGCAATCCCTTCTCCTCCATTCTCCTCTCAGGATCTTGGGCGCGCACGCACACATGCCCGGTGTGAGTTTTAAGCCACCAGGTCCATGACGCGAACCACAGTCGACTACGTGGGAGTCCAGCGACATAGCCATTACGCTAACTGCTGGGTCCACCTCAAAGCATTTTTCATCAGGTGTTGGCCAATACATGTTTGTGTGTATATGTGTCTGTACTTTGTAGGTGATGTCATCCAAATGAGTGTACTCCATTTCAACAACTGACTTTGTAATATTACTGTCATGAACACCAGAGATGGGAAAGACAATTGAAATCTAGAGTGGATGCAATGTGGATTTAGATTGTAACTTCCTGATCATCTGTGTGGCTCTCAGCAAATTACTTAACTTCTCTGAGCCTATGTGGTATAATACCTATCTCGGAGATCTACTATGAAAATTAAAATAATACAAACTTTCATAAAAGTTAAATGGGTATCTAACACAGTTTTTGACATATGCTAAGCACTTGTAAATAATGATGATAAGGGTGGAAAAAAAAATACAGCTACTGGGCCAGCTGGTGGTGCAGTGGTTAAGGCAGCTGGATCCCACATTGGCCAATGTATGACTTGAGTCCTGGACCTGGTGGCTTGAAAAACATGCCAGGCATGTGTATATGCCCAAAATTCTGAGAGGAGAATGGGAGAGAAGCGATTGCTGTATGGCCACCCCATATAGAGGGTGCTTTCTCACCCCTCATCCCCTCTTTGTCTCACTCTGGTGAGTGCACGTGTTCTATAGCAAATTAAAAAGAAACAAAAAACAGCTACCATTCTACTGGGCTTCCTCTTTTACTTCCTCTTCATGCTAAATGCATGCATGCACCTCATCATTTACATTTCACAACAAACCTATGAGGTAGATACTGTTATCCTCATGATACAGATAAGGAAACAGCCTCACAGAAGTTACATCTAAGGATTGTCCTCTTTTATCTTTTTAGCCTTTAGGTTACTTTATCTAAAGTTCCAATATGGAGCAAAAAGGAGAGGTGTGGTGTGGTCGCGTCTTTCCTATGTATCCTGCAGAAAGTGCTATGAGCAGAGCTATAGTTCTCAAGTAGGAAAAACAGCTAGAGATCCTGGCAGATCAGCCACTGAGATAATCCTTCTGACAAAGGACCAAAGCCCATGATGAGGAATCCACATAAAAGGGGCTCTCAGGGACTAGCAGTTAGCGTAATAGCTATGTTGCTGAACTCCCATGTAGTCAACCGTGGTTCGAGTCCTGGACCCGGTGGCTTAAACTCATGCTGGGCGCGTGTGCGTGCGTGCCCAGGATCCCGAGAGAATGGAGGAGAAGGGATTGCGGCATGGCCATCCCCCTGGGGGGTGATTTCTCACTTTCTGTCTCTCTGTCTCTGTCTTTCTGGCCAGCGCATGCGCCCTATAGCAAAAAATGTCTCCAAAAAAGGGGAGGGGCTCTCATAGAGATAAGACAGGGGCAAGCTGTGCCTGGCCTAGGTTGGCTCGCTTAGGGCCTGGGGTAAGTGCTGCTGCTACATCCTTAGCTCCAGTTGCAAGCTCCTGTTTAGTGCACCCCTCTTTCCCTACCAGGAAGCTGATGATGTGAAAAAACTCAATCCTACCAGTGGGATTGTGAGAGCACTCTGCATCTCCCCTGCTTTGATAATAAAGGACAAAAGATGATGCTATTTGGAGCTATCTGAACCTGTATCAGTGTTCATCCGTAGTTCCCAAAGAGTGTGGAGGAGGGGAAGGAAAAGGACAGGGGTCATGTGGATGGGAAGATGGGAGTGACAGGAGCCAGGATCAGACAATGTTATGGAGATGGCTAAAGACAGAAAAGACAAAGGGCTGGGTGGAGGGAGTGGGGGTGGGGAAGCAGTGAGACCTGATTTTAAAAAGGAGAGTATTAGCTGGGTTTTGATTAGCCTGTGAATTTTTTTTATTACTGCAAATAGTTCAGGCCTGAAACAAACTGATTGGTATCAATTTCTATAGCTTTTGGGGCTCCTATACAAGACTGATTTCAAGCAAATTAAATTTCATTTTAGCAAAAGATAAGGTTTTGTTTTTTTGTTTTTTTTTAGAGGTTTTTGCTATAGGGCATGTGCGCTCGCCAGAAAGACAGAAAGAGGCAGAGAGACAGAAAGTGAGAGATCACCCCCCCCCCCCCCCAGGGGGGATGGCCACGCCAGAATCCCTTCTCCATTCTCCTCTCGTGATCTTGGGCACTCAGGCACACGAGCCCAGCATGAGTTTAAGCCACTGGGTCTGGGATTTGAACCGTGGTTGACCACATGGGAGTCCAGCGATGTAGCTATTACGTCATCTGCTGGTCCCTAGATAAGGTTTTATCTTTGGAACTACTTCTTCAAAAATAAAATTGAACAGGAAAGCTATTTTACTATCACTGTAGATGATGGTTTATCAGGGCCACGGATTGTTAAAGGTTTGTGCACACCCATGTAGAAAAATCACACTGTCAGTAACCCTGCTGAGGGTGCTCAGCAGGACCCTATGCAAGGGGCTGCAGACAGTCAAGGATCCCAGTCAGAAACATTTGTAAAAATTAAAGGACTGGATGGCCAGCAGGTGGCATGGTGGTTAAGGCCTGGATTCCCACTTGGTTGACGGTAGTTCAAGTCCTAGATCTGGTGGCTTGAAAATCATGACAAATAAATTTTTTTTTTTAAAGGCGCTATGTATTAACATATCATTCAGATATCCTCTCTCCAATCATGGCGAAGACAAGAGATGGTACTGTCCTGTACTGAATGAAATTCTGAATGGCTGTTCAAGACTAGCTATGCTAGTAACACAGACCTACGCTTAGTTAAAATGCCCACCAACTTAACTAAACCAGCAGCTCTCTGTAGGATTTGAAAACAAAAATTGGCCTAGAAAGTATAGAAAAGGATAGGGAAAGTCTGAGAAAAGGATATTTTGGGAGCTGAGTGGCAAGGAGTTGTGTTAGTGGACTTGCAGTAGACATTCCCCCTTCTTCTGTTCAAAATAGTTGCTCAAAAGTAGAAACTAGTTCCTGGGCTGTAGCCTACACTCAAACCTCCAGCTCTTCGCATAAGTGTATTCTTCAGGATTAGATCCTTGACCTTCAGTGTCACCTCCTCAAGGAGGCTTCTCTTCCCACCTTGTCCAAAGTAGTTATTTTCTATTTCAGTTTCTTCTCTTTCAATTTACTATAATTTACTTGTGTTGACTTTTTTTTTTTTAAATGTATCTCCCTTTACTAAGAGTGCAAATTCTATTAGAAAGAGGCTATGATTGGGGGACCAGCAGTTAGCGTAATGGCTATGTCGCTGGACTCCCATGTAGTTGGCCGCGGTTCGTGTCCCGGACCCGGTGGCTTAAAACTCATGCTGGGCACGTGTGCGTGCGTGCCCAAGATCCTGAGAGGAGAAAGGAGGAGAAGGGACTGCGGCGTGGCCATCATCCCTGGGTTTCTCACTTTCTGTCTCTCTGTCTCTGTCTGTCTGGCGAGCACACGTGCCCTATGGCAAAACAACAACAACAACAATAAACCACCTCTCAAAAATAAAAAAGAAAAAAAGAAAGAGGCTATGATCTTATTCACTGCTTATTGAATAAGATCTTATTCACAGCAGTCTTATTCACTGCTGCAATTTTAGCCTCTGACACAGTGCTGGGCACATACCAAGAGCTTGATAAATATTCACTGAATGAAGAATGAATGAATCAGAGATTGTGCATCCCCCTATATTGAAAGTGAACCTGCAGCCAACCTTAATAATTTAGAGAAATGTGAAAAGATCTGACATATTTGAAATACATGTGATATTATATACTATGTACAATCTGTAGGAAAAAATTTGTATGAATTTCTTTTTCTTTCTTTTTTTTTTGTTTTTGAGAGGTTTTTGCTGTAGGGCACATGCGCTTGCCAGAAAGAGAGAGACAGAGAGACAGAAAGTGAGAAATCACCCCCCAGAGGGGATGGCCATGCTGCAATCCCTTCTCCTCCATTTTCCTCTCGGGATCTTGGGCATGCATGCACACGCACCTGATGTGAGTTTAAGCCACCAGTTTTGGGACTTGAACCGTGGTCAGCTATAT
This sequence comes from Tupaia tana, assembly GCA_026018925.1. Taxonomy (NCBI): domain Eukaryota; kingdom Metazoa; phylum Chordata; class Mammalia; order Scandentia; family Tupaiidae; genus Tupaia; species Tupaia tana. The sequence goes on from JAKSZU010000003.1 coordinate 51,937,321, forward strand.
GGGAGTTCAGCGACATAGGCGTTACGCTAACTGCTGGTCCCAATTTGCATGAATTTCTAAATATTGCTACTCAAAATGTCATCTCTGAACCAGCATCACTTGGGAATTTGCTAGAAGTGCACAATTACAACTCATCCCCAACCCCCACTAGGTCTACTGAATCAGAGTCTGCACTTTAATGAGCCCCTCAGAGATTCACATGCCATTAAAGTTTGAGAAGTTGTGTTCTAAAAGACTAACAATTTGGGGGCTAGCAGGAGGCATGGTGATTAAGGTGCTGGATTCCCACATGGCTAACTGCAGTCTGAGTCCCAGATAGATGACTTGAAAATCATGCCAGGCGTGTGTGCGTGTATGCCCAAAATCTCAAGAGGAGAGTGAAGGAGAAGTGACTGGGATGTGGCCATGTCCCCTGGAGAATGATTTCTCTATCTCTTTGGCAAGTGCATGTACCCTATGGCAAAAATCTAAAAATAAATAAATAAATAAAATAGCCATGTCATTAGTTTGTGAACTGTAGAGGACAGTTTAACTGAAGTTGAGGAAAGAACAGCTTTGACCAGGGCACTGAAATGAATATGTCCATGAAGAACAAGAAATTCTATGTGTCACAGGCTAATTTTTGTTTTTAAATTCTAAAAAGAGCCTGTTGGTGTAGTGCGTATTTTAACTATACATAACTCATACTGTGTTAGTGGCATAACTAACATCATGAAGCTAGTCAGAATTTCATTCAGAGTAGGACAGTAACTATCCCTTGATTTTCCCAGCCATGATTGGAGAGAGGGTATCTGAATGATAAGTTAATAGCACTTTTTAATTTTTATAAGTGATTCTAATTAGTGTTTCATAGTCACGGGATTTTTTTTTTTTTTTTTTTAAGTTGGCAAGTTAGTTAGCTATTGTTATAAAGAGCAATTTGGAGCCCATTTATCCAGTTAACACTGAGTTTTCAGCCGGTCCAGACACAGCAGCTAAGTAACTCGGCTCCTCCTCTCTTTTGCTGGCAACAACCCAAAGGAAGAATTAAAATGATATAGGCTCTTTGAAAAGCTGAGTTAAAAAAACAAGAATTCAATTCCCTAAATTGTAGACATGGTTAGTGATGGAGAAAAATAAGTGGTCTGATTTTTCACAAATTAATCAATTAAATAAGCATTTATTTGGTGCCTATAGGTGCCAGTGGGGTTTTGTGGGGACAGGGCTGGAGACCAAAGGCTAATAATATCAGGTTCCTGCCTTCGAGTGGATTATATGACTTTGGTTTATTCATGATAGATCTCTTCCTGGCCTGGTGAAAAACCTGGAATTCTCTCTCTTTAATCAATTTATTCTGTGCTCTAGATCAATATGAGGACCAGAGGCAATAAAAAAAGTCATGTTCTTTGTCATCTGGAAAATTAAGCCTCCTCTCCAAGATGTCCTGAGTCACTGATCCTCATCAGTGAGGATAATCTTTCCTGTGCTCAGAGCAGGTTGTTTTTATTCTGTGGGCCTCCAGAGCAGAAAGAAAAACCATTTTCGATGCTTCATCTTCTGTTGAATGTGCCTGGCACTTTGGTGCTAAACAGGCAATACATCATCATGAATAGAAATAGTCGCCCATGGCATGATCTGATTGAGTCGTTTAAACAATCACTTTGTGTTGACAAAGAGTAGGGTGATTATGCCGGAGGAATTCAAAGGTGCTCAAAACAAATGAACTGGAGAAATTGCCTGAAAAATATGGGGGGTTCTTTCAGGGCAATAGACTTCCTTCATCCCAGCTCAGCCTTCAAGTCTATAGACCCCAGTGGAGGCGTGATTAAGACGCTGCTAATTCTTCCACCTTACCCTCAGTGGAGGGGCCGGACCGCAGAGCTGCCACCTGAGACTTGCCTTACTAAGTCTGCAGTTTTGAGAGATGAACCTCCTAGCGACCTGCTAATACCATTCTGCAGGCTGAGAGATTGATCCTTACATTAGTGTGTGGGTAGAGTCATTTAGAGGGCAGCTCCCAGCACACACGCTACTGCTTTAATACAGACATTAGACTTAACCAGGGAAGTCTTTATTCCTAATAATAATTTGTACAAATGGGCTGCTTTTGCTAGATCATTCCTGAGACAGCCCTCAGGTTGTTTTTGAGATCTCTGGGGCTTGTGGTTGGGGACTATTTTTGTATGTATTTCCCAGAAGAATGTGCTGGGAGAGTAAGTGACTTGCTTTCTGTCACCTTGCAAGCAGGCAGGGGTTAAAGCTTAATTGGATGTGGCCTTTCCTATACTCTCCCCAGCCTGATGCCTCCAACCCCTCAGCTAGGTCCCTCCTTGCTACCTTTATGAACCGCTCTAGGCTTAGCCTTGGGATGGGAAAGGGGGTGCCATCCCTTCCTCAACTTTCCCTGGTTGGCAGGTCACCCCCCCTGTTTATGTGGCAGTCTCTAAACTAGGAATGAGGGAATATCCCCCCTCTGCTCTAGCAGCAGGTACTACAAGAGGACCTAGAGTAGTAAGTCTCAGCCCTGGGGACATGGGAGCATTCTGAGGAGCCCTACCCCAGACCAAGTGCCTCCCTGGTAGGACCCAGATGTCCCACTTCACAGAGCCTTGCCAATGATTCCAGGGTGTCAGCAGGTGAGAGTCACTGCCTCAGAAGCAGCAAGTGTCCTGCCAGCAGTTGTTGGTAACAGGAGTCACCTCACACTCTTCATCTGAGCAGTCTAAACGCTCTTCAGGTTCTCCTGATCTAATACACCATTCACCATTCTCCGAACTTGGGACTGATGGGTGACTTGCACTGAAATAAATACCTTTATTTTTTATTTTTTTTAAAAAATTTCTAGAAGGTGCATGGGCTCCCAGATTGGGGGGGGGGAGGGTGGAGGAAAAAGGAGAGAAAGGGAATAAGCACCCCAATGAGGTGTGGTCTTGCAGGAATCCCTTCTCCTCCATTTCTCCATCCCTTAGTGAGTGGATTTAGAACCGCTGTTAGCCTTGTGGACTGGCTAACCTTAACCACTAGAGAAGGCCCAAATGACAACTTAGGAAGCTGGCTGGAGAAGTGTCACTCTTTTCAAAGTGACTTTCAGTAAGTCATTTGTTCAAGGGTACTAGATATTTTGAAGGAGCCTTAAAATAAGCCAACTGTGGCCACATACCCAACCGGGTTATGAGCCTCTTTGGGAGAAAGCTCATAGCCTCCCTGTGCGCAGCTGGGCACCTGCACCCGTGGCTTGTGAAATGCTCAGGGTGGGTGGTGGGGAAGATGCTACGCAATTCAGGCTCCTTTTGTTCCAGAGACCCAATCTGCTTCGCTTTGGAAGCTATGTGCTTTATTGTGAGCCCCCTACGGACAGAAAAATCCACGGAAGTCAGTAACCTGAGACCTCAGTGTGATGGGAGAAAGCTCCTTCTGCCTCCAACCCTGTAGAGAAACCTCTTGAACCTCCCAGAAGTAGGAAGTCATAGACAACAAAACACATAAAGGATGTTTTAAAATAGATACCAGTTTGGTTGAACATGAGACATAAGAGGAAATTCTAGAGGCTGGGAGCACCACAATAGCTAGCCAGCTGGCTGCCAGGCTGCTTGCTTATGAGGTTTCTGTCAACAAGCAAGTCAGCGCCTTCAATGCCAGTGGATGGGCCAGGGTCCAACCTCCCAGCAACCTTGCTCTGCCAGCCTTCTAAGTAATTGGTTTATGGGCCTTCTTTACACATGCCTTCCCTGCCCAAAATGACTCACATTCCTGCTCCCACAAGTAGGGCCTGTGGTCTGGGTGAAGTGGTCTGTCATGGAAGAAATGAAGAGCAGCTGAGACCTTGCATGGATACAGGGACCTGCAGCATCGTGGGCTGGTCAGAGAGGAAGGCCCGATCAGGTGGAGCTGCTTCCTCCTCCAGAGGCTGCTTTCAAGGGTTGAAGGATGATTTGGTTGAAGTGGATAGTCAAGTGTCTATGTGTAGAGGAACCATGGCCCTAAACTGCTCCCTCTGATCTCAAATATGTATTTTTATTTGTTCTTTATGCTTTCTTCCTTTAATAGATGAAGGTTCTTGGAGAGTTTTACTGTTGATCACAAAGCATCAGGGTTATGGGGCCTTTGTCCAGGTTCCCAGGGATGGAGGAGTATGTTCTTTAGCTACACTTAATGTTTGATGAATTATCCAAAGAGGAACAACATGATAATTTTAAAGTGCTAAAATGTCAGCATATTTTGGGTCTGGCAAATGTTATAGGCCCTGAGCCAGTAAAGCCTGGCTATTGCTTTGTAAGACCATATTCTTTATTATGGCTTAGACTCTGGTTGAATTCTGGGAGTCTCTGGAGGATTACAGTCTTATCAAGAGGACATAGATTCCTGTAGGTGGTGGTTGTGCTGAATATAAAATTCTGAGCCATGTAGTCACATTGGCCAGCTTCCGGTCCTTCATCATCCTCCCTGGTCAAGCAGGTCACTCAAAACTCTCTAAGCCTTGGTTTTCTTGTTAGTAAAATGAGAGAAATTATAGTATCTACCTCCTAGACTTGTTGTGAGGTTTGAATGAGCTCATTAACATAAAGCGTCCTTGAGAGTGCCTGGTGCACAGTCAATATGAAGTAAATGCCAGTGGATCTCTTGCAATTACTCTGAATGAGTCAGCTTTGTTCAGATCCAGAGTATCAGGGTCGGGGACATCTGAGATACTAAATGCATGACTGACAGAATCACTAGACCCCAGGGACTCAGGGCTTCATCAGTACATCAATATGTACAATATGGTGGGATATACCAGCATCCCCTAAAGCAAGCTGAGTCAAGGTTTGAGTCAGGCCCGCAAGGAATGATCCAATGGAAAGAATATTATCTTTTGGAGTCTATAGATGTGTTCAGGTACATTGTCTCTTGCTTATAGCTGTGTGACTTTGGGCAAACCACTTAATCTCTCTGGGCCTCAGTTTGAATAACTGTTAAATATGTCTGTTGCCTTCTTCACAAAGTTTCCTTGTATGAAATAACTAGATAAAAGGCATTATACAAGGACCAGCAGTTAGCATAATGGCTATGTCGCTGAACTCCCATGTAGTCGACTGCGGTTTGAGTCCTGGACCGGGTGGCTTAAACTCATGCCGGGCGTGTGTGCATGCGTGCCCAAGATCCTGAGAGGAGAATGAAGGAGAAGGGACTGCAGCATGGCCATCCCCCCTGGGGGGTGATTTCTCGCTTTCTGTCTCCCTTTCTCTTTCTGTCTTTCTGGTGAGTGCACATGTCCTATAGCAAAAATCTCTCCCAAAATAAAAAAAAAAAAGGCATTATACAGAGTGAGATATTTATTTTCTTTTCTATATTACTTGAAAAAATTAAAAAAAGGCTTAATTCTTAAAAAAAAAAAAAAAACTTTTTGGGGGGCTATATTTTAGTGACTCAAATTGGTATAAAAGGCTTTGGATTGTATCCCAGGTGAGCTGTGTGGACCCTATTGTTTCTGTGTGTGTCAGGTGGAACATTGGGTGGAAAATACCTGCATCGTGAGTTTGTACTCTGGAACTTATTAGCCTTTGGGTCAAGAGAAAGTTTCAAGGGAGTTTAAGTTTTAGATTAATTTTTAGAAGTACAGCTGCTCTCTTGACCTTTGGGGTCGGGAAGGATTGGTCAAAATCTCCATTTATATCCATTTGAAATAACTGACAAAGATGGATTCTGGATTCCAAGAGTCCCAGAGGATGGCCTGTCAGTACCTTCCTCTTTTTTTAGCATTTAAACTCGAATGAGTCAAAGAATTTTAACGGATGTGCGGCCAATGTCTTCATGGTCACTTTTCACATTGTTGTTTGCTTAGGAAAGAGTGAAGACGAATCAGTCTTGTACTTTATTTTTGGCAATGCCTCTCTCAGGACACGAGAATCTACAATTTACTAAAAGGACATAATTATAAACCTTAAGAGGTGGAAGTTTCAGTCTCAAAAACTTCAAAACTGAAAACTAATGTAGTTTTGGTATAATTATTAGTTTTACCAAGTCCATTTTTTTGGGGTCAAATTCCAATCTAAAGCAAATAGAAAAAAAAAGGAAGGATGAATGGATTTAGCCAATTACTCAGGTATAAATAATCTCTCAAGTTCAAGCTCATTCTCTTTACCCTTTCATCTCCCTAGGGTAGCTTGATTAAAGGTAAATGGAAAAAAGGGGCAATTTGTGTCATAACTTGTATTTCTATGAGGAGGACATCTTTATTCCATTATTTTATGAGAGACATTTATTAAAATAATGTGATTTCTTGTCCCCAAATTGACAACACTGTTAGTATTTCCTTCTTGGGATCCAGAGTTTCCAGGGCATTCTTTCTCTTTGTAAGTTTGTCATCAATTGTTTCCAGGTAGAAATATTGCTGCTTTAAGTAGCAGGGTGTGTGCATGCATGCATATGTGTATGTAGTATAGACGAGAGAAGAGAACTTTTTTCTTGTCTCCGACATAAGGAAGACAAGTTGTTGGTTGTTATCCTTGCCATTCCAGGGACAGAATACTGGAGGTGTAAGGGCCATCACTATGTATTAAACCTTTCCTCAGACTCCATATTCTTCTTTTGCTAAATACTTGTGAACCAGCTTTCATCTTATTGAAAAGTTTTAGTATAGTTTTTTTTTATTCCTGTCTCACATTTTTTTTTTTTTTTCCCACAGCAGTATGGAAGACTGAAAAAAGATTTACTCATTTTTGCACCCGACAAATTGATTTGGGGTGACTATCAGATGGTGGGGATGCAGTATACAACTGTCAACAAGGCAGGCAAAGTCAGTGCTCTGCGGAGCTAACATATTGTGTGTGTGTGTGTGTGTGTGTGTGTGTGTTTGTGTGTGTGTGGTGAGCAGACAGAGGCTACGACTGAGAGAGATAATCAATGGCAAAGTCAAGATGACCATTCTAAGGACCTTGTGTTGTCTTCTGCTAAAAGTGGGAACAAAGACCAAATGTGAGTGGTAATATAGGCCTCAAGAGATTTCATTTGGGAAGTCTCTCTCAGAAGCTCAAGGATGTATTTAAATTGCAGAGACATAGGTATGTAGGACAACAACAGCTATATCTTCATCTTTGGCTGGGGGTCTCATTTTCTTTTTATTTCTTCATTCATCCATCCATTCAGTCAACCAAACATTGAAGGGCCTATACATATTCTTAAAACAGAGCAATGTGCTAGCCATAGGAAACAAGAAAACGAATTTAGAAACTTCTCTTTCTGACCTTCAGAAGCTCACAGTCTAGGGAAGGCAGAAGGACACGTAAAGAAGTAAGTATATGGGACCAGCAGTTAGCATAATGGCTATGTCGCTGAACTCCCATATAGCCAACTGCGGTTCGAGTCCCAAAACCGGTGGCTTAAACTCACACCGGGTGCGTGTGCATGTGTGCTGAAGATCCCGAGAGGAGAATGGAGGAGAAGGGATTGCAGTGTGGCCATCCCCCCCTGGGGGGTGATTTCTCACTTTTTATCTCTCTGTCTCTCTGTCTTTCTGGCGAGCTCACGCGCCCTATAGCAAAAACCTCTCCAAAAAAAGAAAAGTAAGTATATAATCATTAATAGAGTTATATACTGACTGATAGAAAAAAATTCCTTAGAAATATTGGGTTGTCTATAAAGTCATGATGCATTTTGCATAGAATAACATAGAAAAACACATCATAACTTTCCTGACAACCTAATACATTTTTGAGAGAAAGTATTTGAATAATGATGGCATTTTATGAACCTTTTTAGTTACAGACAACAATTTTACGATTATGTAAATACATGAGATAAGCCTTTTTTGCTTTTATCTGAGATCTGAAGATTCATTTAATCAGAGCCTGACACCAACTGCACTTATAGCTAGGTGCAGTTCTCTTAGTAAAGAGCATGGATTCACGTAAAAGGGCTTTAGTTTAAAAACTAATAAGCATTAGATGAATTAAAAATTATTTAACTTTTTAAGATCATTTGACCTTGCTTTACCATTTCTTTGACCAGCTTCCTTTAAACTACAGACTAGTTTGAAGTTTCTTCTTTAAAAGCTGTACTAGTGTCACATGTTAATTTCTCAATCTGTTTTCCATTTTCTGTGAATCTTAATATACAAAACAGTGTGAGGGAAAGACTCAATTACTTTGTTGGCAGCTATGTAGCTAGTTAACCCTTGGCTACTGCTTTTTTTTTTTTTTTTTTTTTTTTTCCCTCTTGGCTCAATAACGTTCCTGGCTGAAACCTGAGCTAGATCAAAGTACAGTTTTGCTATAATTGACATACTCTGGCTTACTTTTGAAACACACTGGCTTTTCTTGTAATTGAAATGTTTGGTGACTATGGCAACACCCTTATTAGCCACCAAGGTCTGGGAGTGCTTGTTCATTGGTGAGCAGACAAGACTCATGTTTTTCTTGTGTGCTTTGCTTTCAGGCAAATAGTAACCCTCTATTGATATATTAAGGATGTTTTGGGGCCTCATCTCATGGAACCCGCAATGTGGATGAGAAGTGTGACATCTCATCTCCATTCTCTCTCCTTTGGCTCTTCCCTGCCAGCAGTCATTCTATACTAAGTTCTAAGATAAAGCCTTGTAATACTTGCTCTATCGGAAGCTCAGTAGCTCGGTATCCTGTTTGTCAATGCCATTTTTTTCACAGCAGTATGGAAGACTGAGAAATATTTACTCATTTTTCTCATCTGATAAATTGTTTTGGGGTGACTATCAGATGGTGGGTATGCAGGATACAACTGTCAACAAGACAGATAAAGCCAGTACTCTGTGGAGCTAACTATCATGTGTGTGTGTGTGTGTGTGTGTGTGTGTGTGAGTGGTGGGCAAACAGAGGCTATGACTGAGAGAGATAATTAATGGCAAAGTCAAGATGACCATTCTAAGGACCTTGTGTTGTCTTTTGCTAAAAGTGGGAACAAAGACCAAATGTGAGTGGAAAAATAGGTTGAGAACCAGATGGTCTTAATGTCCTAGACCCAGCAGCTTTGCATCTACGGAACCTGAATGATGAACACACAGTTGAGAAATCAAAGCAGTAGGAACTTAATACCAAGGGAAAGCATCCCACATTCTCTAGAGTCTGAAAGGATCAGAAAATGAATGTACCCAGTATCAGGCTCAACGATGGCACGGCTGAGATAAGCTAGGTCATCATAGGTGCAGCTGTGGACCACCCAGTTTCACTTCCTGTCCACATAGGATGGTGACCACCAGAAAGAATTTGCTAACAGCTTTATCTGAGCCTAATAACTGCGCACAGCTTGGACAAGCTGAGCTATGGCCAAGTCATGGTGTCACATAGAGAACTCTGTAGATATTGCTTTTAATCAACTTCCCCTACCAAGTAATTTACGATAGTGCTAAAAAGAACCATGTTGCTAAGGACCAAGTAAATGACGGCTACAGTCACCCTTACTTGCAGAGCAAGAGCGAGAAAGAGCTAAATCAAAAGCTGTAATTAAAAAAGATAATGACTTTTAAATTAGCTTTTATTAATAGAATTAAGCCATATTAAGTTTTGAGATGGTATCATAAATATGCTAATAAAATGTTCTTCTCTAATGAAAACATATATGGACTGAATAATTTAAAAATTTTATATTGCCTGTTGGTTTATAATATTAACTATATTAACTGGTAATATAAGCTAGTTTAAGAACATTATATATCATTAGCTACATAACTAGGTAACTGCTTATTGATCTATATATAATATATTGGACCAAACCCACATCAACAACAGTATTGACTAGTCAGAGAATGGGCATTTCTTACATAGAATTACAGGATGAAGATGGTGGTTAGATGCTCTGTGTGTATTATTTTAATAGGAAAAAAAAAAAACCCAAAAAACAAAACAGAGATTGGGGAAAGATGATTTAGATGATCAGATTCTCTTAGGAAGGCTATTGAAATCGGGGTGGGGAGTAGAATCTTCTTTTTTATATATCTGTATAGCTCAGCAGTCTGGAGGGGCACTGGCATGGAATAGCCTGGGGAGGAGAAAATGAGCAGGATCATCTCCCGGTGAGCCCGTAATTGCACCAGCCCACCTTCTGCAGAGTGGGATGTTGTCTTTAGAAGGTCGCTGGGCCTTCTTGGGCTTTCTGATGATGAACTTGTCATTTGCCCTAAGCCTGCTGCCATCTTGATTCCCCACTACTTTCCTCTGTTAGTCATTCACTCAGAATTCAAGCCTCTGAGTTTGTCCTAGCTCAGGTGACTGGCAGTTCTTGGTATATCGGCCTGCTTTTCTACTCCCACTCTTGTGGGGGCCCTTGTTTCTACTCCTCTACAACATGCAATGGTTCTCATGTTGTCATGGCCACCTCCACTTCTAGGCATTCCTGTGTTATCCCCTATGCCTCTAACTGTCCCCACTATCCTGCCTCTGTGGCATGGCCTGGCTTAAATTGTAGGTCTTAGCCTCCCTCCTGCTGTTTCCCTGGCAGACATCCTATCTTCCAGTTAAATTGCTTTACTTGTAATCCCCTCACTCTCATTGATTTCTGCACTTTGGATTATCCCCCTGTCTTTCTGCCTCCTAAAACCCTGCCTGTTCAAGGCTCAGCTCAAATGCCCCCACATTCCTGAAGTCTGTCTTGAAAAACACACAGGGATATATACTTAGCACATCTCTCTTTCTGTTTTTTAATGTTTTCTTTCTTTTATTTTTTATTTATTTATTTTTTGTGAGGGAGCTAGGTACCCATGATCTGATTTTGCCATGCCTTCATACTCCCTCAACCTTCTAGCCAGTCAGATGAGGAATATAGTTTCATTGATTTCTGGTTTTAGTTTTAAGACATTCTGGAGAAATTTTTTTTTTTTTTTTTTTTTTTTTTTTGGAGAGGTTTTATGCTATAGGGCACGTGCGCTCGCCAGACAGACAGAGAGAGACATAGAGACAGAAAGTGAGAAATCACCCCCCCGAGGGGATGGTCACGCCGCAATCCCTTCTCCTCCATTCTCCTCTCGGGATCTTGGGCACGCACGCACACGTGCCCGGCGTGAGTTTTAAGCCACCGGGTCCAGGACGCGAACCGCGGTCGACTACGTGGGAGTCCAGCGACATAGCCATTACACTAACTGCTGGTTCCCAACATTCTGGAGAATTTTCAACAAATATAAAAGAAACTGGGATATTCCCCCCCCCCCCCCCCCCCACCCATCGGACGCATGTACTCTCTGGAGAGAGTCAGGGAAAGTGAGATATCAACCTACCCCCACCCCCTTCCCAGGGAAGATGGGCCATGCCACAATCCCCTTTCCTCTATTCTTCTCTCAGGATTTTGTGTACACATGCCAGGCATATTTTTCTAGCTTCCAGGTCCAGAACTCAGAACCCAAGAGTTGGCTATGTGGGTTCCAGTGCCTCAACACCATGCCAGCTGCTGGCCCAGAGACTGGGGGATTAAAACAAAACAAAACAAAACCAAAAAAACCTTTAGAATCAATTTTATTTCCTCTCCTCTTCAGACTCATGAGGATGTGCTGCCTTTGTTTAAAAGAGAGCATGATGAAAAACAGATATTGTAAAATGAAAGATCAGGACTCTGATAATTACCATTATACTACCAGTCTGATCAGTAAAGCTCTTCTCCCTGGAAGCTGTCATTTCAAACTGAAAATGAGTGCAAAGATGAAGAATAGGAGGAATTTAAAGTCATCTTTGGCTCAGAGCATGTAGGGCTAAGCTCCATGGCTGAAGTTTTTCCTTGTGGATATTTCACTTAGTGCTCACACCTTGGCTAATGTCTGTTACACTGCTCAGCTGCATCCCTCTCTGAGCAGTTCGTGCACCATAAATCATGACAGAGAGCTCTGTACTTACTCCTCTAATCTAGTCTTTCCCATAACAAATGGTGGCAGACAGAATTGCAATTCCATGATGTTTTAGTGGCTGGTGGTAAAACACCTAACAGCCTTTAACACTTTTTCTCCACCCCATTTGTGCATGTGGGTGGGGGAGCTATTTGAACTTGATAAACAAAACCCCTCAGTTCCAAGGATACAGTTTGCCAGACAGTGCAGACGACATCCTCCAACAAAATACACCTGGCAGAGCAAAACTATCAATGTAGTGCTTCTTTTAAAACATTGCAGGGATGTCTCAATGTTTTCCTATTTAGTTCGGAGGGGAAAGTGAGAACTCCAAGTATTTAGAGTCTCATTGAACACTGATGTGCTTCAGAATTTATATCTATAATTTTCTACACATTTGTGCTCTTGGCAATAAGATGCTCACTCTACGATCTTACGGTCTTTTGGCCTATGAAATATGTCACTATTTCTTTTTTTCAAATACCATTTTATACATTGGGACTGATAATGAAACCTGGATGATACTTATGTAAAAGGTCAATAAATCTTTCACAATAGAGAAAATTCACCAGGTAGAGATGTCCAAATTTTCTATTTTTCCCATCTAAAGAAGTTTCTTCAACTCACTTTGCTAGCTATTACATATTTATTAAGTGCTACAGCTGTGTTGGTCTAACACATTTTCACACTCCATTTTGCCCTTGAACAGTTTTTAACCCTAGCTATAAACCTGTCTGAACCTTAGGGAATCTCATATTTAAATTGCCTGATGAATTTAGACCAATATTATTGACCAGTATTCTGATTCATTTAGTCTCTCTTTTTCCACACCATAGGCTCTTCAAATCAAGTCAGTATTACTTAAAAAAAAAAAAGAAAAGAAAAAGAGGATAGCTACTTAAAGTGAATGTTGATTATGAATGAATATTCTCTTTTTTTTGGAGAGGTTTTTGCTACAGGGCACATGCACTCGCCAGAGAGAGACAGAGAGACAGAAAGTGAGAAATCACCCCCCAGGGGGGATGACCATGCCATAATCTCTTCTCCATTCTCCTCTCGGGATCTTGGGCACGCACGTACATGCTCCCAGTTTGAGTTTAAGCCACAGGGTCCGGGACTTGAACTACGGTCGACTACATGGGAGTCCAGCGACAGCTATTACACCGACTGCTGGTCCCATGAATGAATATTCTTAGCTCAGTCAAGGTGGTCACACAAGACACAGCACTTTCCAAACATGCTAGGAACATCTACTTTGGAGAGCAACTAGATGACACGGGGATTTTCCCAAAGGCTGGTGATACTTAGCTGGGAATATCATTGCATAACTAAACAGAAGGCAAGAGAACTAAAATGTTTCTATTTCAGGTTTGTAGGTTAGGATGGTCATAAATTTCTTTGTGTCATATATTTCAGAGCTATAAGGTGATCATCCTTCTGTGGGCCAGATCTGTCACTATCTGATTTAAGAAATGCTTATGGGCCTGCCTGTACCGGTTCTTAATTGGCTTGAAGACATCATCCCATAAGTATTGTCTTAATGGAACGATGCACATATACAGGGTAAGGCATTCTTACCAGCAAGATAACTAGTTAACATGGGCTCCACTGGTTCCCTCTAATATTACTAACTTAGCAGCCTCCCCAAATGGAAGGACTTCCACTCAAGTTAATAGGAACAGGCTACAAAATTCCGCTTTGCTCATGGACACTCTGGAGTCAGAAGCCAGTGCTCTCCTGGTGAGGTACAGTCTCTACTTTGAATACCAGTCTGCTTTGATTCTGCAGATGTCACGTTCTATGTGTCAGGTCAGTTCTGCCAGTAGCAAATGAAGCCTGGATGGCATTTATTCTTGTAGAAATGTCTGTAAAGCTCATATGACTCATTATGCTTGATAACAAAGCCACAGTCATGTCAGAGGTGTCATGGGCTCTGGCCTCCTCTTAACTAATTGCCCTTCCCCCAAAGAAACACAATATACAGATACAGAGAAGTTCTGAGTTACTGGAAAAGGTTTATGATTTTTTAAAATGTCAAGGAAATGCGTTATGAGATTGTGCACACCTCTGTTTCTTTGGATGCTGTTAGTGCTATTTAAAAACATCCTAAGGAAAATAGAAGGAAAAATAAAACAAAACAAACTATACATACACATAAACATGATGCAATTGTTGGTCCCCACTCTTTTCCAGTTTTGAAGGGATTTCTCCTGTGTTAGAGCTTCAGGGAAGCTTTGAGAACTTGCAGTACATCCACTTCACTATGCTGGAAGTGAGGCATGGGTGCTTCAGAGACATGAGGTGAGGGCTGAGGTGCTTTGCTGGGTATGTAGGAGCCACCCAGCTTCTGGGGCAGCACTTACTCTCAGCTCTAAGCACTTTTTATTAGATCATATGGCCTCTGCTAAAGTTCATAAAGATTTGGCTATTGGAAAAGATACTTTAATAAAAATTTTATTTCATCACCCAGGAGTAGTTCCCAAGGTACATATGTGTCATAACATGACTCCCCCTGACTTTATCCATCCTTCCGTGAGAACACAGATACCCTTTGACCCAGGGGCTTTGCCTTTCAAAATTATCTTAAGGAAATAATCAAGGATATATGGGAAGATAGAGCTAGAAGAATTTTTTGGGGGTAGGATTTTTCATATAATGAAAAAATTAGAAAAACAATTCTATAATGGTGGCTAAACCAGAAAAACAATAGAAATTTAAAATATTCCAACAGGAAAGTAGTTAAATAATCTGTGTATACAGCAAAATGGTAAGTAGTCATTAGAAATGCTGTATTGGCCAGCTCTTGTGGCACAGCAATAAAGTGCCCTGGCAGCTGTGGGTTTCGATCCCTGGACTGGCCCAAAAACATGCATGTGGGTGCCCAGGATTCTGAGGAGCTAGAGGGCTGAGGAAAGGAAACAGTGGCATGACGAGATCCTGTCAAGGGTGCCTCTCTGTCTCTTGTGCACATACGCTCTTTCTATTATTACAAAATTTTAAAATGATGTATAGAAGAATACTTATCACAAAAAATAGTCTGAACATGCCGTCAAATGAAAATAAAGCAAGTTTCACAACAAAATGTATTTTTTTTTTTAATTTTAGAAGGAGATTTTTTCTATAGGGTGCGTGCACTTGCTGAAGAGACAAAGAGAGACATGGAGAGACAGAAAGTGAGAAACCACCCCCTCCCCCCAACCAGGGAGGATAGCATGCCACAGTTCCTTCTCCTCCATTCTCCTCTTGGGATTTTGGGCATGCACGCACATGTACCCTGTGTCAGTTTCAAGCCTCTGGGTCCAGAACTTGAACCGTGGTTGGCCATGTGGGAGTCCAGCAATGTAACCATTATGCCATCTGCTGATCCCCAAAATGGTTACATTTTTAAGGAGAGTTTCTTCCCTCTCTTTTGATTATTTCTGTTTTTAAGATATTCTATAATTAATATGTATGTAGCCTTTTGTTATAATCAATAAAACTGATTAAAAAAAATCCAGGGGACATTCCCAGATGGTGATTATGATCTGAGTCCTGGATCTGGTAGCTTGAAAACCATGTTGGGTGTGTGTGTTTGTGTGTCCAAAATCCGGAGAGGAGAATGGAAGAAAAGGGATTGGGTGGCATGGCCATCCCGCTGGGGGTGGGGGTTGTTTTCTCACTTTCCTTCTCTCTCTGTCTGTCTCTCTGGTGAGTGCATGTACCCTATGGCAAAAATATACAACAAACAAAAAACAAGAGCAAGCAAAGAGAGAGAGACTAGTGCAGCTGCAAAATGACAGTAGGAACATTTTCAAAATTCAGATTTAAAATACCCTATGTCCTTAATTTCTGTCCTAGTTCATTTCAGAACATTAGCCTTTTAAAATAACTCCGTCAGAACAGTGAACAAAGAAACCATGAAGGTCCCAGGATTGTGACATCTTGGTCTAAGGGTACAGAGAATCAGGCAGGAGGGAATCCTTTTCTGTCCCTCCTTCCCCTTTCCTTCTAACTCCAAGGGAGTGAAAATGGAAGGAACGATAAAAACAAACTGCACATACACGTAAATATGATGTAATTGTTGGGCCCCACTCTCTTTTCCAATTTTGAAGGGAGTCTTGTTGTATTAGCGCTTTAGGGAAGGTTTGAGAACTTTTGATGCATCCACTTCACTATGTTGTAAGTGAGGACAGACCAGCTGTGTTCCTGCCATGAGAAAATGTATATACCTAGAGATGGTAAAGTGAGGCCAGGGCCAGCCAGTGATGTGGAAGTTAAGGTGGCTGGATACTATGTGGACAATCATGCAGTTTGAGCCCTGGATCCACCTGCTTGAAAAATATGCTAGATGCATATGCACATCTGCCCAAAATTCTGAGAGAAGAATGGAATAGAAGGAACTGTGGTGTGGCCATCTCCTCCTGGGAGGTACTTTCTGTGTCTCTCTGGCAAGCACACATGCTCTATAACAAATTAACAACAAGAAAGTAAGGCTGTGGCCTTTAAATGCTTTCTGTCAGAAGTAATCTATTAATCAGAAATTTGGGGAAATATGAGTATTTCCATGTATTTTCTCCTCTGAGGTCTCTGGCATGAGTAAACATTTACTTTTTCCCTACTCCCATGGGCCTTCCTACCCCTACTGTGTGGTGTTCTTTGTTTCAAAGTGGAAGTGCCTGTTTTCTGGAGTAGGTGGATTCAGAAGAGATCAGATAGTGAAGGAATGACAGAAAGGCTACGTGAGGAAAAAAATTTCAGCTGAAAATTGTTTACTCTTTTCTGGGATAGAGAGGTGAAAATAATTGACTGGATTTTGTTGTATTCTGTTCAGCAGTCCAAACTGAACTTCCAGCTTGCTGTGAGGTATTAAAGGCTTAGTTCTAGCTTTTTGATTTTTCAAGCACAGTTGTACTCCCACGAGATCTACCTCAGAATCAGTTGGATCCAGTACCACTTTTTTTTTTTTTTATGAATTGAGTTTATTTTGTATTTTTGTTTCATAAATGGAGGAAACCAGGTCTACCAGTTAGATATAGCAGTTCTTCCTTGGAATGCAGCCACTGTGTTTGTGTGTATAAATGAATAAATTTAAACAGATGTTTAGTGTAAACATAAACAAAAGAAGCTGAAGTTTTAGGGACTTAATTTTCATACTGGGATGCTGAAGACTGGAGAGATAGGAATTCCTTTTTTAAAAATATCTCCCAGGCTGGGGCCAGCATTTAGCATAATGTCTATGTCACTGAACTCCTATGTAGTCGACCGCGGTTCAAGTCCCGAACCTGGTGTTTTAAACTCACGCTGGGCTCGTGTGTGTGCATGCCCAAGATCCCGAGAGGAGAATGGAGGAGAAGGGATTGCGGTGTGGCCATCCGCCCTGGGGGTGATTTTTTGCTTTCTATCTCTCGGTCTCTCTCTGTCTTTCTGGCGAATGCACACGCCTTATTGTAAAAACCTCTCTCTAAAAAAAAATATATATATATGTCCCCCAGGCTGCTCATCTTACTGCCTTCATCTGGATTTATGTACTATTTTCTTATGCCACAATGATTTTTTTAAACCCCTTCATTCATAAGAGGCTGGTTTTCTTTCTTCCTTTTTATTTATTTATTTATTTATTTATTTATTTATTTATTTGGGAGAGGTTTTTTTTTCGCTATAGGGTGCGTGCACTCGCCAGACAGACAGAGAGAGACATAGAGACAGAAAGCGAGAAATCACCCCCCAGGGAGGATGGTCACGCCGCAATCCCTTCTCCTCCATTCTCCTCTCGGGATCTTGGGCATGCACACACATGTGCCCGGCGTGAGTTTTAAGCCACCGGGTCCGGGACGTGAACCGCTGTCGACTACGTGGGTGTCCAGCGACATAGCCATTACAATAACTCTGGTACCCTCTTCCTTTTTAATAATAGCACACAACCTTCTGGAAAGCAGAGCCTGACCCTGCTATATCCTTTAGGTCATTCATTTACTGACAGAACGTGTGGATGCGAGGCACCATTGGGCTCTAAGCACAATGTTACTTGCTAATTGATACAATAGCTAAAGAACCGTGTATCAGATCATAATCCAATTTAACAAAAATTTTCTTTTTTTAAATAAGAAACAAGGTCATAGAAGGGGGAAAAAAAGCCATGATCCGTGGGTCACATCCTGCAGTGCTAAATAACCTGGCACTGTATTTACATTTACATTACCCGTCCCCCTAGAGAGTGTCTCTAAGCCGCCACCTGAGGCTCCCAATGAAGATGAATGAGAAGGTTTTTCTCTTGTCTGTGAGCTTCTCGGTGGGAATCGGGACTGTATTCTATTAGCATTTGTCTATTTTGCAAGCTCCTACTCAGAGCAGCTGGCAGGACAATTGATGTTCCTTCTCTTCACCAAACCTGAGCTACTGCCTCAAAGGAGCCTTTGTGAAAAGAGGTGGGATACAAAGGAACATAAACAAATAAACCACTGAAAGCTCACCAGACTCAGAAAACTCCTTCCCCGTCTGTGCAGTCCTACTTGTTGACTGTCCTGGGTGGAGTACTTATTTCAAAATCAATCAAAGAACCACAACAACAGCAGCAATAGAAGCTTGACAAAAAACCCGGTAACTAGAGAACCAACTGCTGACAATGCCCATCTTATGATAACGAACTGCCTGTCTCACAGTAATTGGTCCTTTCGAAGCGGACAGTGGCTTAAAACTCATGCTGAGTGTGTGTGCAGTGTGTGCCCAAAATCCTGAGAGGAGAATGGAGGAGAAAGGACTGTGTCATGGCCATCCCCCTTGGGAGGTGAATTCTGGCTTCCTGTCTCTCTGTCTCTCTATAGCGAAAATCTCCCTTAAAAAAACAAAAACGAAAAGAAATGCATGACCTCTCATCTAATTGTCCTGAGAGCTGCCAAACATCAGCACTCTTTACAAAATAAAGCCCAGAAGGTTCCTACCTTCCTAATCACTGCTGAAGGCTCAGAGCCCTTGGTTCTTTTTAGAGTTTCATGTCTTTTCTCTCTTTCTCTTTTGTAGTTAAAAACACATAACAAAATTTACCATCTTAGCCATTTTTTAAGTATACAGTACAATAGTGTTATGTGTAACAAATCTTTAAAACTTTACATCTCGTAAAACTAAAATTCTATATCTACTGAACAACTCTTTTACTCCTTTCTCCATCCCCTGGGAACCACACTCTATTTTCGATTCTAAGTTTGACTAGGT
Organism: Tupaia tana; assembly: GCA_026018925.1. Lineage (NCBI taxonomy): Eukaryota > Metazoa > Chordata > Mammalia > Scandentia > Tupaiidae > Tupaia > Tupaia tana. The sequence continues at coordinate 51,956,306 of JAKSZU010000003.1, forward strand.
TAGATACCCCATATAAGTGGAATCATGTAGTATTTGTCTTCTTGTGACTAGCTTATTCCTTTTTATTTTTTTCTTTTCTTTTTTTGGAGAGGTTTTTGCTATAGGGCATGTGCGCTTGCCAGAAAGAGAGAGACAGACAGAAAGCGAGAAATCACCCTCACCTCCAGAGGGGATGGCCATGTCACAATCCCTTCTCCTCCATTCTCCTCTCGGGATCTTGGGCACGCACGCACACGCGCCTGGTGTGAGTTTAAGCCACCGGGTCCGGGACTCGAACCGTGGTTGACTACATGGGAGTCCAGCGACATAGCCATTACACTAACTGCTGGTCATGTACTAGCTTATTTCATTTAGCATAATGTCCTCAAGGTTCATCTATGCTGTAGCATGACAGGATTTCCTTCTTTTGTGAGGCTAACTATGGCATTGTGTGTGTATACCAAATTTGCTTTATTCATTCATCTGATGGTAGACTTTAGGTTGCTTCCACCTCTTGATTATCATGAATAATGCTGCAATCAACATGAGTGTGCAAGTATGTCTTTAAGATTCTGTTTTTGGGGCCAGCAGGTGGCACGGTGATTAAGGCGCTGGATACTCCCACATGGCCGACCATGGTTCGAGTCCCAGACCTGGCAGCTTGCTTTCTTACTTTCCCTCTCTCTCTCTCTGGTCAAATTAAAATAAATGAATGAATAAATAAAATAAAAAAATATTTAAAAAAGATTCTGTTTTCAATTCTTTTGGATATACACACAGAAATAGGATTGCTGGATGCTGGATTATAAGGTAATTCTATTTTTAAATTTTTTTTTTCCAGAGAGGTTTTTGCTATAGGGAGTATGCACTCACCAGAAAGACAGAGAGAGACAGAGAGATAGAAAGCGAGAAATCACCCCCCAGGAGGGATGGCCATGCTGCAATCCCTTCTCCTCCATTCTCCTCTTGGGATCTTGGGCACGCACGCACACGCGCCCGGCATAAGTTTAAGCCATCAGATCAGGGACTTGAACCGCAGTCGACTACATGGGAGTTCAGCGACATGGTCATTATGCTAACTGCTGGTCCCTCTATTTTTTAATATTTTGAGCAACCTCCATACTGTTTCCACAGTGATTGCACCATTTACAGTTCTGCCGACAGTACACCAGGGTTCTAATTTCTCCACATTCTTGCCAACATTTCTTTTCTTTCCTTTTCCGCCTCTGTTTGTATGTCTTTTCATCTCTCTGAGTTTTTAATAGTGGCTATCCATTGGTGATATCTTATCTTGGTTCAATTTGCATTTCCTTGATGATGAATGATGTTAAGCATCCTTTTTTAAAAAATGCTTTTTGGTCATTCATATATTTTGTATCTTTTACAACTGTATCACAACCACAGGTTTTTAGTTAGAGTTTTTAGGTGTCTTAGGGCTTTGAATGTAGAAAGACTAGGACAACCAGTTTTACTGTATTTGACCACTGAGAGGCAATCAACAGTTCACATACATGCTGAGTAAGCAGCCAGATATTTTCCTTGGGCATTGTGTAATATTTCACATTGAAAACAAGCTAAAGATATTGATTGCTGTATGCCCAGGGGTAATAAGCTATTGATGGCTATAATGAGAAAAGGCCAACTGAATAGATGTATTTCACTTGGAAGAGATACTTTTTCCTCCCCTCTGGCATTCCATATGGGAAAAAAAGGGAGAGAGAGAGAAACATCTTGAATATAAAAAGAGACATTAACAATTCCTGCTACTTGCTTTCTCAGTGAATTTCTTAGTGAATTTTCATAATGAATTACAAATAAGGCCAACTCTTTGTTTTGAAGGTACTATGTTAACATGAGACAATCTTTCACCAGAAAATCCCTCTGGATAGAAGTGGCCATTGGAAAATAATTGTGTCCACACAGTAAAGTTGGGATTATGAAAGAAAGGTACGTCTATGTCATTGCTTATATATTACAAGGTAGCAGGGAGGTGACATTGAGCCTGAAGGGAATTTCTGTGTTCTTACTCTCCTTTGTTGGCCTTCCTCTCTCCCTGCAGTTACTCTTCCCTGGGAGCTGCATCCATCCTTTTGGTTTCACCTGCTACAGATACATGATGGATGCAGTTGCTCATTGTGAATCACTATGTGAATGTCCATGCACATCTTACAATTCCACATTTTTTATATCCCTGGATTAGTACTCTTAATATCAGCATTTGAAAGGAACCAAGGCATGCATCATAAAACTGAACTCTTTCATTTTATAGATGAGAAAACTGAGATCCAGAGAAGTCAAGTAATTCCTGAAAGGTCACCTGCCTTCTTATTTTTTAAAAAACATTCATTTATTTATCTCTTTATTTGCTACAATTTTCAAGCTGCCAGGTCCAGGACTCAACCTCAGTCAGCCATGTGGGAAGTCAGTACCTTAACCAACACACCACCTGCTAGCCCTGGTTCCCCAACTATTTAATGGCATAATTACCAAATCTCCTTCTTCCTCTTTTTCTGATAATAGTTCTGCCATTTCCTCAAATACTCAGGATCTAACCTGAGTATTTATTTTTTTGAACTCTCTTTAATTCTTATTCCCTTTCTATCATTAGTCACCAAACCTTACTGATTCTTTTTTCATGATCCTTGATATTGCCAATGCTCCTGTGCCTCTCTTCTATTGTTTTCAGCACCTCTCTTCTTCTGTTTTCAGCACCTTATTACCTCATCCTTGCATTTCCTAAGTTACTGGAACAGCTTACATGTTCTGCTTCTAGTTTGGTGGTTTCAACTCCGGCTGCTCATTATATAGCTGGTACACTAACAACATGGTTTGAGTCCTGGACCTGGCGACTTCCTTTCTCACTTTCCCTCTCTCTCTCTCTCTCTCTCTCTCTCTCTCTCTCACACACACACACACACACACACACACATACACACACTGTGTTCCTCTCCAGTCAAATTAAAAATACATAAATAAATAAAGTTAAATAAAATCATTCTTAAAAACAATAACAGCAACAACAACAGAAACATATCTCTGCCTGCAAGCCTCTCTGTCCCCTGCACCCCGATTCTGGCTTAACTGGTTTAGGGAAGAGCCTCTAGGAGAATTTTTCAACTATATAGTCTCCACGTGATTCTAATGGGTAGCTAGGATGGAAAACTCTAAAAGTGTCTCCCACCACTCACAAAGCACTTCTTCAGCCATGTTAATGTGATGCTTAAGAACCTTCTGTGCCACCTACTGTCATTAGTTACTAGATATGAATCTTTTCTAAGCATTCAAAATTCATGCACCCCTACTCCTTTTGCTTTTTGGTAGGACCCCTATACTCTACTCATATCATTCACTTCTTAGTTTCAAAATTGTCTCCTACAATGTCCCTAGTTTTTTCAGATTATAAAGCCTTTGACCCTCCCTTCTGCTCATCCCCAATCTACTGACTGCTCAAGAGATATTTCAAGACCACCTTTTCTCCAAAGAGTTCTGTCTGACCATTTTGGTCACTGTTTTCCCATTTTGTCTAAAACTTCTTCACCATTCTGGTTTGTACTATCTTGTTCCAAGTATTTTCTGTTCTTCAGTGAGCTGAAAAGCTCCTTCGGAGAGGAACAATGCCATGTTTATTTGTTTATTCATTCATTTATTTACTTATTTCCCCCCTGTAGTCCTCACAGCATTAAACAATGGCTGACACACAAGAGGTAAACCTGGTTTGAACTTGGTATAGACCCAGGAGCCAGCAGGGAACTTAGAGAGTTTTTGTGGTGGCCCCTTTTCCACAGCAGGAGAGCACACTCAGAATCCCACTCAGACAGATCTAACATTGGCACTTGTCCCAGCTGCCCCAAATCTCTAGAAGACTGTGCTATGTGAGGGATCTTCAAAACATTTATTGAAAATACATATGAAAAACTATGCATGGGTTTCAACATTTTTTGGCACTAAAATAAATTCATACTTCTATTTTTCTACAAACTTTTTGAAGTCCTTGCATATATGGCATTTCTGTAGCACAAAAGCAATTCTGGCATATTAAACTACAGTATGTTCTGCCAACATAGGTCACAACCACCGTATGGGAGAAAACTATGGAAGCAGTAAAATTTGGATGAACCAGAAAATAATCACCTGGTACATTCAATTAGCTAGTTTTCCTTCATTCAACTCTTAACACGAAGAGATACATTACAGAAAAATTAGTAAACAGGCAGGCATTTACATAAACAATAAAACAAGAGAAAACCCCCTAACTTGTGTATTATTGGGTGGTTGGAAAAGTCATGATGCATTTTTGCATAGAATAACAGGAAAATATGTCATGACTTTTCTGATGATCCAATAGATTAAAAAAGTCAGTGGACATTTGGGCCATCAATCCTATGGCTTCTATAATGATCCCAACCCACACTGAAATTTGCCATCAGAAAGATAACCTCATGACATTGTGAGATGTTTATTCACCATTCGCTTATTCCTTTTTTTCTGGTTGTCCTCAATCTATAGAACACTGTATTAAGAACCTAGGTAAATATCAATATGAATGACATAAAGTTTCTGGGCTTGGGAGATTGAATTCCACAAAGGGGGGCAAATATGTAGATACCAGTAACTGCTGCAAAACAGACTGAGCGAGAACAGGAGAGATATGTAAAGGGCTATGGGATTGCAGAAGACTGAGAGATAACTTCTGATTGGGAAACTTGGAGAAAGATTCATGGTGAAGCAGCCTTTGCCCTGGGTCTTAAAGGAGAGCAACATCTGGGGAAAGGGTTTTCTTTTTTTTGAGAGGTTTTTGCAATAGTGCATGTATGCTCACCAGAAAGAGACAGAGTGACAGAAAGCGAGAAATCACCCCCCCAGGGGGGATGGCCATGCCTCAATCCCTTCTCCTCCATTCTCCTCTCGGGATCTTGGGCACGCACACACACGCGCCCGGTGTGAGTTTAAGCTGCCGGGTCTGGGACTTGAACTGCGGTCGACTACATGAGAGTCCAGTGACGTAGCCATTACGTCATCTGCTGGTCCCTTTTTTATTACCTCTTTTTTTTGGTGGGGGAAGGGTATTCTAAGCCAAGAGATCAACGTATACTCAACCATAAAAGTGAGACTACAGGACAATGACAAGTGTTCCAGCGTAGCTGGAGCACAGGTATGTAGTAGGATATGTGGGAGATAAGAGGTAAGGCTCAATCAATTGCTAGCAGGATGGGGCCAAATCATATGCGGCTTTGGGGATTCATTTAAGGCTTTTTGTGAAAAATGTTTTTGAGTGTGTTAATCCTTTATGACAGCGGCATCAATGAGCAGAGAATATTGGCCACAGCAGTAGTGAAAACAGATAGAGGTTATTAAATCCAAGAGAGTGGGCCTGAGCTGGGGTAGAGTTACTGTAGGAACAAAGGAGCAGGCTGATGTGAGAAATGAGTGAAATAGCACTCACTTGGAAACCGGTTCTGTATATATGAGTGGGAAAGTCAGTCAAGATGGTTTTTGAGCTGAGCAACTAGGAGGGTTGATGTATTTCATTAATATTAATAGATAATTAATTAGGAGTATTTTAGGAGGAAAGGTCATGAATACAGTTCTGAATACATAATGTGGGTTATTTGTGTGGACATGTCTAGCAGGCTGTTGGAAGTCATTGGATAGAGCTAAGGAATGAAAGCAGAAATGGCAAAACAGACACAAGAATCCTCTTCCATGGTGACAAGTAGAATCATGAGAGCAGATGAGATCCTGAAGGAGAGACTGGGGAGGGATTTAATGGATGGGAAGAGAGTTGGAGACTTGGGGAAGCAATCGGAGAGGTAAGAGAAAATGCAGCTAATACACTGACCCACAGTGTTAACTGTTAAAGGTATTCCTTTCTTCAAGGGAATGAAGGATTAAATCAGTCACTGGGTTTTCTTATCATGATAATAAGTCTTTTTTTTTTTTTTTTTTTTTTTTTTTAGAGATGTTTTTGCTATAGAGTGCATGCATTTGCCTGGAGAAATAGAGAGACAAAGAAAGTGAGAAATCACCCCCTAGGGGGTTGGCCATGCTGCAATCCCTTCTCCTCCATTCTCCTGTCGGGATTTTGGGCATCCACATACATGTACCCAGTGTGAATTTCAAGCTGTCAGATCCAGGACTTGAACCATGGTCAGTAATGTGAGAATCTAGCATGGCCATGTGGTCCTGGGACTGGCAGTCTTTGAGTAGACACTTTCACTGGAGACTTGATGGCACCAGATTTCAAAATGATGTGTCATGGGAAAATAAAACTTAAGCAGAGCATGCCCATTTTCAGACTGCCTTACATTAAGCCAGAAAGTAACACAGTAAGCGATTTCTACAGAAGTGTAATTTAAAGCTTATTTTGTGTAAAAAACAAACATCCTGTTTTCCTTAAATATTTTCCACATAGAGTACCTTTGGAGTAGAAGTGATATCTTATTCAATTTTGTACTTTGACCACCCCCATTTTTCTAAAACACAAGCCAGAAAAACCAGAGCCTGGCCCCCATGACTGGAGCTAAACGGGAAGTCTGGTCATCTGAGGTGGATATCCATGCTGGGTGGATTCCCAGCATGGCCCAGACTGAGGCAATGTGTGGGGAAGGCCTATGGTGAGGTTTGTGGAGCAGGTGGGGGCCACTTTGCCATCACAATCCCCACAACAGCTACTTTTTTTTTTTTTTAGTGCTACATGCCTGGCATTGTGCTAAACAAGGCAGGTAAATGTGGTACTAGTCCTTGCCCCTCCCCACTTTCCCATTTTTTCTAAACCCTGCCCAGTCGATCTCAGGGAAGAGCAAGCATGTTTTTCACTTAGAAAACTGATGATTCTTCCTGTGACCTTCCTGAAGCCCACTATCTGGCTTCTGTATTGTTCTCTTCTGGTTCTCTTCCTATATCTTGGACTGCCTGCCTCTTGCCCTCTTCATCAATGCTCCTCACTTGCTACTCACATTGGCTGTACTGCATGGACTTTCCTCTCTCTGTACATTGTGACGTCTCTCTGGGGGAGCTTAGAACTCTTAACTGTTCTCTCCAGAACTTCCCAAATGTTCTAGCCCCAGCTCCTGAGTATCTCATCCAAGTGCTCTGTTTCTGGGTTACTTCGCTTAAGTGTCTTTCAGGCATCTGAAACTCAAGTCCAAAACTGACCTCGTTATCTTCTTCCTAAATTTGCTCCTTTACTTATGTTTCCTGGCATCATCTTCCCCTCAGTCATGGGCCACAATCGTCCTTCCTGCTCTTTGCCTCCACAGTCATTGTTCACCAGGATTTGCTACTTCCATTAGTGAAAGATCTGAAAACATCTCCAAATCCAGTGTGCTATTTCCACTACCACTTCTTTAACTCTGGCCCTCACATCTTTTGCCTCAACTTTTGCAATAATACTTTAATACTTTAACTGCTTCAATTTTCCTGTCAAACTCATCTTCAATATTATTTATTTATTTATTTATTTATTTTTTTGAGAGGTTTTTGCTATAGGGCACGTGCGCTCGCCAGACAGAGAGAGAGAGACATAGAGACAGAAAGTGAGAAATCACCCCCCAGGGGGGATGGCCATGGCGCAATCCCTTCTCCATTCTCCTCTCGGGATCTTGGGCACGCATGCACACGCGCCCGGCGTGAGTTTTAAGCCACCGGGTCCGGGACGCAAACCGCGGTCGACTACGTGGGAGTCCAGCGACATAGCCATTATGCTAACTGCTGACAATGCTAACAATCTTTAATATTATTGAGGTATATTTCCAAATATAGATAACTTACCCTCCAGTTAAAAAAATATTTTATTATTTTTTTCAGAGAGATTTTTGCTATAGGGTGCATGTGCTTGCTGGGGAGACAGAGAGAGACAGAGAGACAGAATTTGAGAAATCATCCCCCAGGGGGAATGGCCATACTGCAATCTCTTCTCATCCTCCATTCTTCTCTCAGGATTTTGGGCATGCATGCACACGTGCCTGGCATTAAGTTTCAAGCTGCCACGTTCAGGACTCAAACCACTGTCAGCCATGTGGGAATCCAGTGACATAACCACCATGCCATCTGCTTATACCTAAAAAAGTTTTTTTAAAAGAATTATTGGGCTGGTAGATGGGATGGTGGTTGAGGTATTCGACTCGCACATGGCTGACCACGGATCGTGTCCCGGACCTGGTGGTTTGCTTTCTCACCTTCCCTCTCTCTCTGCCTTTCCCTGGTGATTTCATGTGCTCTATAGCAAATTAAAATAATAATAATAAAAATAAATATAATTAAATTAGAATTTTTTTAAAAAATTGTTTATTTAATTTTATTTATTATTATTTTAAAATTTGCTATGGGTATGTGCACTCACCACAGAGACACAGATGGGAGGAAGTGGTGGAAAGTGAGAAAGCAAGCCACCAGGTTGGGGACTTGAACTGCGGTTGGCTGTGTCGGAGTTCAGTGCCTCAATCAGCACACCACCCACTGGCTCCTTAAAAAGTGTTTTTACGATATCTAATTACATGTATAAATTTTGAATTCCCTTGCTTGGCAGAGAAGGTCCCTTTTAATAGAGCCCCTCTTTCATTTTGTTCCTCTCCCCCTCCCATTTAGCCTGTGACAGCTGTTCCATACATGTCCCCTGACTTTGCTCACACTGTTTCCTCTGTGTAGAAGCAGTCTTACCTCTTCCCCACTCTGGTGAAGTCAAACTTGTCATTCAAGGCCCAACTGAAATGTCACCTCTTGGGCAGAATCTTCTATAACTCTGCTAAGTAGATTTAGTATACTGCTTCCTTTTTCTTCTCACCCTTTGCGGATACTATTAATATTGCTCCATTGCCAGATTTTCTCCCTGTTGCTGCTACTACCTTGTAAATGCTCATGGCAGAGCGTCCCTTATTAATCTTTATATTGCTAGCACTGAGCAAGGTGCCTGGGCCACAGCAGGTGTTTCCTGGAACTGAATTGAAAGCAAAAAGAGCTCTCTCTCTCTCTTTTTAAAAGTTAGATTCAGACCTCAGCCCCATGGATTACAGATTAGTTAAAGTGAATTATATGACAAATATAGACCATTCTTTTGTCAGAGACAGAAATCTGTATCTTTTAAAACTATGCTACTTGAGTAGATTTCCCCAATAATTATTCCATGGCTTTATAACTATTCCAGTACATCACAGCTTTCTCTTTTATACCCTAATTTAGCATTCTCTTGATCAATACATTCTTTTTGAGATAGATCCTTTGGAAAAAGAATACATTTAAAACTTGTTTTACAGGGACCAGCAGTTAGCGTAATGGCTATGTCGCTGGACTCCCACGTAGTCGACTGCGGTTCGAGTCCCGGACCCAATGGCTAAAACTCACGCCTGGCGCGTGTGCGTGCGTGCCCAAGATCCTGAGAGGAGAATGGAGGAGAAGGGATTGCGGCGTGGCCATCCCCCCTGGGGGGTGATTTCCTGCTTTCTGTCTCTCTGTCTCTCTCTGCCTGTCTGGCGAGCGCACGTGCCCTATAGCAAAAACCTCTCAAAAAAAAAAAAAAACCAAAAACAAACAAACAAACAAAAAACCAAAAACTTGTTTTACATGGGCCAGCAGTTGGCGTAATGGCTATGTCACTGGATTCCTATGTAGTCGACTGTGGTTTGAGTCCCAGACCCAGTGGCTTAAACTCACGCCAGGTGTGTGTGCGTGCATGCCCAAGATCCCAAGAGGAGACTGAAGGAGAAGGGATTGTGGAGTGGCCATCCTCCCTGGGGGGGGGGGGGGGGGGGGTGATTTCTCAATTTCTCGCTTTCTGTCTGTCTGTCTCTCTCTTTCTGGCGAGCGCATGCACCCTATAGCAAAAACCTCTCCCAAAACCCCCAAAAACAAACAACAAAAAAACTTGTTTTACAGACATCCTTAAATAGTAATGATTGCTATGGTTTGTGTGTGTGTGTGTGTGTGTGTGTGTGTGTGTGTGTATGTGGATATTATATAGCATAAAACTATTTGGTAAGATAATATTTAGCAGTAGGCCAATTAAATATTTCACTTAATGAATAAAATTGTCTTTCACGTAACACGTAAGCCAATCTTGGATGATAAGTAGCAAGGTCATTAACAATTGGAAAATATGTATCAGAAAAAATTTAGAGAGCTAACTTAAAAGAATTTTGTAAGACATGCTTAGCCCTGGCTGCAACAGCATGATGGGATAAAATCAAACCAGAATTGAGAAATGCGTCAGTGTGATTCATAGTTACATGGCTGACTGTGGAGACTGAGCATGGGTATTAGCTTGTGCTAAAAAGCCAAACTGACATTTTAAAATTCCAGTCCAATTAAATTGTGGCAGTCGCCACATGCCCACTGTAGGGTTTGACAGTGGAAATGTGGCCTGCTCTATTTGCTGGATTAAAAAGTTGCTTGAACCATAGTTGCAAGGCTATCAGCTGCATTCTGGTATATGTATAGGACACTTTGTCTTTCCTCAAGAATTTTTACCAAATGTTAGGCTAAAATATAGCCAATACTCGAGAACATTCATTTTGAAATAGTGATGAATACTGTCTGGATGTAAGTTATGACTTTAAAAAAATAGTCCCAAATGGGTTCTTTTATTAAAAATAATTTTCCCCTTAAACTTGGTGCATTGCTGAGCATGGCGGATGGAAACTGAGAAGATGCGATCCTGGCTGGATAACTGCCACAAACCAGGCAGGGAAATACCCATGATGCCAGATGAAGTTCAGAGCTCTTAGGGATAGACAGTCCTGTGACTGGTATTCTTTCTTTGTGGTGTGGAGAGGGTTGCTTATATTGAAGCTATTCATACTTGGGCTGAGAGGAAATAAATTTAGTTGTTCGCACTGAAACCCAGGGGCGATTTTTTGAAATGTGTGGGGCAGAACTCAGCTAGTTCTCTCTGTGGTTCTCCCCCCATTTTTATTCCTTCAGGGGCCAGTAGGGACTGACCCATTCTAGGATATGGTGCATTTCAAATTTTCATGGACCCACAAGTCTTATCCTTCTCATTTATAAGGTCTCCACTACAAATAGTTTCCAGAGCTCTAGCAGTAATTAGACAAGCTACCATGAAAGAGAGCATTATACATCAGTTAAAAACATATGCAAAACCAAAGCTCATTAGAGAAAGATAATATTCATGCAGATTTTACAAACCGTGTCTTTAGGGTGGCCCAATAAGTAGAAATATGGGGACCCATGCTTGTCACTTTTCATGCACATGGAGAGACTGGAAGGTACCATTCCTAAAGGAAGGGGAGGAACAGCCTAGGACCAATCATTAGAATTAACAGAACCAGTGACAAAGATATATTATTACTGTTAGCATCAAGATTGCTTAGTATGTTTAGAACAGTCAAATAAAATTATCTAGGTAGTAAGAATAAAGACTTTAAGTAAAACTAACCCTATCAAGCATGCAGCAAGTGAAATTAGTGAAAGACTGAGCTATAGATGTATTCGAAAGTCGATTTTTCTCAAAATATTGAGGGCATCCTGAGGTGCATTTAAGGAGGCACAAATGTGAATAAATTTGAAATGGTACTATCTGAATTCTTGTAGAATTTTCTCATCATAAAGGGTGTTTTAATGATACCAGCTGTCATTTGAGAATCAGTCACAGTAATCATCTCTAAAGTTGAAGAAATTCTAAAAATAAAGACATGGTGCCCATGTTTATATGTATGTTTTCTCTAATAATCTCATAAATTCTTATAGTTCCTCTTACCTCTAATACTCTGCCTATTTATATTCAAAGTTCACACTTGGCTTGCTGGATGTAATTGCTTTCTGGAAAAAAAATAAAGCTGAAAAAAAAAATGCAGCAAGGTCTTGCCTGCTATACTGTGCTGAAGGGCTGCACTTTGAAAACTACCCCTTAGTGCTGTCTTGGTCTGTGTCTGGTTCAGCTCACGGGCTTTGGTTCTTTGCTTACGCAAAGGTAGGTACTAGAAATTCTGGGTTATCGAGGTCAGCAATCTCAAGAGACAGGCTCCTAAGAGAGGCACTGGCTGCTCCTACCATGCCTGCTATTACACTCTCTTAGCTCTGTGCTGTGTAGGGGGCTGCGAATGTGTTCACCTGTGGGGTTAATGTGATCAGAAGAACTTAATTCATGTAACTCAGGCATTCTGAGGTCTGACTGACCCTCTCTGCCAGTACACACTGGATATGCTCCTCATATGCACGCCCAGCATGCTCCACACGTGGCTTCAATACAGAATGGAGTAACACTCCACTTCCATCTTGGATTCTGCCAGGAGGGGTGTTTTTCATAGCATGGAGTATGTGGAGGGAAGGGAGAATACAGGGGGAGATCTAACACCTCGAGGTGAAATGGGAAATAGAAGCGCTCAGTGGTAAGGAAGTGAATGCTTTACAATGAATGTCAGAAATGGAAATTAAATTTCAGGATTTATTAATTGAGTTTACCATGTAGTCCTGCCAAGATACAAGTAGTTTTGTGTGAAAATAATCAGTCTGTTTTAGTGTCACACAGAGAAGGCTCCCATTTGGTTTTAAACATGGCCTTGACTGGGTTTGAAAGATACAGGAGCTAGGAAACTTCATGCCCAGAGGGTCAAATAAAAGGGCCCAGAACATGGTGAATATAAATTGCAGTGAAGGCTGGAATAGAAACTATAGTGAAATGTGAGAAACAGAGAGCTGCATGCTGCGTAGGCATATTTAATGCCTACTTTGTTGTAAGGGTATGTGTCCAGCCCTAACACCCTGGGTCGTGCTGAGGCAAGAGTCACTGTCTGTTGGACAGCACATGTTGAAAAGACCAGGGACCTTTCTATGGAAGTGTAGAAATAGTTTATTCTAGAAGCAAATGTCTGAGCCACATTATAGCAAACAGCTGTTTAGTTTGGACTCAGTGTGTGTTTGTTGCTCTGTTTTTAAAAAAAAAAAAGTCATGAACCTAAATAGCACATTGAAGAATGTGCGAATCTCAAAGCTGATTGATTTCACTACAATTAGAGCATATAATTCAATCCTTGGGCAGGTCATTTGTATAATTTTTATCTTTGGTCCTGGACTGAGGGAGTTCACTTGAAAAAAAATATTGGGAGGCCTTTATCAGAACAAGATATAGGGGCAATCCTAACTTTGAGCAAAGCTGTAAGTAGAGTTTGTGGATTAAAAAAACCCAAAACACAAAAACACACAAAAAATCTAGCCTTGTAGAAAAATATGTAGATAACAAAAAGACCAGTGGTTTTCAGAAGCATGGAAGGAGGGATGCATAGACAGAGCACAGAGAGTTTTTACGGCAGTTAAAAGACTGTATAAAAGTATAATGGTGGATATATGTCACTAAGTATTTGTTTACACCCATAGAGTGGACCTAATGTAATTATGGACTCTAGGTGGTAATGTGTCAGTGTACAGTATCACCAGGAACGAATGTACTACTTTGGTGGGGATATTGACAATGGGAAGGCTATCCATGCATAGGGTCAGGGGTATACAGAAACTCTACTTTTCTTTCAAATTTGCTATCATCCCAGAACTGCTTCAAAACATAGTCTTCAAAAACAAAACAAAACAAAACAAAACAAAACCAACTGGCTTTATGAACTCTGTTTCTTTCACTAGAAATGAGGGGCTTAGAGGGCTCAAGTTTAAAAATGAAAGCTAGCAAGTTACTTGACTAGGGAACAAGGGTACGGCAGTAGGCACAGGTCCCACTGAAGTGATGTTTTGGAGACTTGACAATTGCTGGTTATGGCAGTTGGCTGGACCTACCTAAGAATTTGTCTGAAGGTAGTGGACTCTGCTTTGAGCACCTCAGTAGCAGAGTTTTGCTGGCAAATTCCTTCACAGCGATTCAAAATTTTTCTACAATATCTCTACTTCAAGGCAAGAAAAAATCAGACAGTGAAGAAGACAGCTTTGGCACATAGCACCAATTTCAGAAGGGGCCTAGTTGAGGCGTCAGAAAGTTTAGCTTGAATCAACACTCTCATGCTATGAACCACAGGGTCAAATTTTCCATAATAAGGAAAGCAGAACCATGTCAAAACAATGAGATGGAAAATGGTCAGACATGGGAGGAAAAATCTGGTCTCCTTTCTTTAAGTTGCAATGGCTGTTAAGTCTTAGGATGGAAAACTATTCAGAAATAGATGGCTAAAGAGGAATCAGGCTGAAGGGCTGGGGCATATTTAAATAGTGAGAGGTCAACAAGACATAAAGAGGAAAACAGGAAGTGAAAGCTCCTGTGAGACTGGCCTTCACAACCAAGCCAGAGGAAATACATTCAGCAATTTCCAGAGCATTAAATTCCCTGATTCCCTGGGATGGTACTTAAAAAATATAAAATCCTGGGCCAAATCGACTCAATCAGAATCTTCAGAGGGTATGTGGAAAGTGAAAAAGAGTGCTAACATCTTCATATTTAAAAGGCTGAATTGCGGGAACCAGCAGTTAGCATAATGGCTATGTCACTGGACTCCCACGTAGTCGACCGCGGTTCGCGTCCTGGACCCGGTGGCTTAAAACTCACACCGGGCGCGTATGCATGCATGCCCGCCCGCCCAAGATCCCGAGAGGAGAATGGAGGAGAAGGGATTGCGGTGTGACTATCCCCCCTGGGGGGTAATTTCTTGCTTTCTGTCTCTATGTCTCTGTATGTCTGGCGAGCTCACACGCCCTATAGTGAAAACCTCTCCAAAAAAAAAAAAAAAAAGGCTGAATTGGGAAGGTCCCAGATTCATATCTGCAGACCTCCCTGAGTATGCTGGGCATGCACGTGCCCATGCTCCAGGGATTGCTGAAGCTGGGGGTAGATCATTGTGTCAAAACCCAGTTGGGAGTGCTGTCTCTCACTCAAGAAAAAAAGAAATACACTTAAAAAAAAAAAGCTGAATCATTGCTTTGAGACTGTCACACATGTATACGTGTGCATGCATGTGTGTGTGTGTGAGAGAGGGAAACTTCTGATTTCTCTTAAATACATGCTACTAATTTTTCTCTGCTGTTTCAGAGGGTTTTCTGAGTCTTTACATTTGTCCTGTCGATCTATGACCTTCACGCCCCACCCCATTACCCACCATATAAGAAGCATTATCTGGAATTTGTAATTTCTTTGAGATCCATTCCAATAGTCTTACACTATTCAGCAGTGTTTCCAAGCAGGCTTTTTTTTTTTTTTTTTTTTTTTTTTTTTTTTTTTTAAGAAGATTTTTGCTATAGGGCACATGTGCTCATCAGAGAGACAGAGACAGGAAGCGAGAAATCACCCCCTTGGGGAGATGGGAACATCGCAATTCCTTCTCCTCCATTCTTTTCTTGGGATTTTGGGCATGCATGCACACACGCCCAACATGATTTTCAAGCTGACAGGTCAGGAACTTGAATCATGGTTGGGCATGTGGGAGCCCAGTGATGTAACAGTTATGCCATCTGCTGGTCCTGAAAGCAGCCAGTTTCCTTAAGAGCTCAGTTTCATGTTGGGGCAAGGGGGGAGGGAAGGTTCCTATTAGATCCCTATGTGGGAAAATGTAACTTTCCCCCATGGTCATATTTTTGAGGAGCTGAAAGGTATAGGTTTTCCAACATGTTTGGGGGTGCACTTCTCAATAGGATTTAGGAAAGCTGTCTTTTCATTAACTCATCTTCTCCCATAACTTATGTGTTTGGGAATTGAGGGAGACTGGACCTCAAGAGTTAAGTGGGTTTGGGCAAGTCTTGAAGATACTGACCAAAGGAAAAAGTGGTTCTGGAAAAGGGGGTAAAGGGGGAGTAGCGTCTGGGAGTGACAATACTGACAAGAAGTCACAGGGTCCCAAAGGTGGTGGCAATGGCGTAAAGGTCAGACACATTATATGTGAAAAACACAGCAAAATTATGGAAGCCATAGAAAAGTTAAAGTCTGGAATGAGATTCAATGAAGTGGCCACACAAAATAGTGAAGATAAAGCCAGGCGAGGGGGTGACTTGGGTTGGATGACCAGAGGATCCATGGTGGGACCATTTCAAGAAGCAGCATTTGCCTTGCCTATCAGTGGAATGGATAAAACTGTATTTACAGACCCATCAGTTAAGACAAAATTTGGATATCATATTATCATGGATGAATGGAGAAAATAAAATTATATGAAAGACTGAAAACAAAAAAGAGTTAAGTGGGTTCTTCTTAGCTGACTTCTCAGTCACTATGTGGTCTAATATATTTTATCAGTCTTACGTAATTAACAAGTCAGGACTTACAGATGAGTGTGGGAAGACTCACTGAGCCGTCAAGAGAAAAATGCATGTTGGAAATCATGTAAGAGTATGTAAAAAGAAGGAATATCATTATAGTCTATGATTTTCAATAAAACAATGTGAAGAAATGGGATTTCACCTTCATTCTAAATATACGTACAATAAAAATGAGCTTTTGACTGAGTATCAGGGAGAGGAATTTCAGAACTATATATTTTAAGGAAGCCCCTGCCTCTGGCTCCATGAAATAAAAGCTTATTGCACATTTTATGGTTAAAGAATTTCCTGGGGTTACCTAAATGTTGCAAAGAGCAGACTTGAGCCTTCTGGCCAGGAAGAACTCTGTTCTCGATATGATCAGCCTGAGGTTCTGCCAGAGAGCCTGTTCCTTTCCCTAGTGCTTTATCATTTTCTCTTACTCAGCGGAAGGTATTCTTGAGTGATTTGTGGAACCTTTCATGGAAAAGGAAGATACACTCAACCATGAATGTCAGAAGCTGAAATTAAATTTCAGAATTTATTATTGAAGGAAGCTGCCTTTTGCCCTATTCAAAATGCAGGTGAATTAGTGCAAAGGCTATGGAGCCACTTAGAGCTCCCATAAACTCTGTGGTCTCTGAGGAAGAGGTTAAAACAATGGTGACTGTCCCTTTGCTTTTGCTGTTGAGGCATGTCAGCCTACCCAAGAGATGATACTGTTTTAGGCTCCCAGATGTACTGATAGCCACTGAAAGGGATGAGTAATGATTAGAAAATTTGTTAGGTGAACTTTTGGCTCATTAGCTTAGAATTTAGAATACTTCAGACAAAGTCTAAGCAAAGATTTACTCACACGCAACAGGTATAGTATGTACTTTCTTCAGAAAAAGGACAAATTAGTATAAATATTACAAAGGAAATGCTTAAACTGAAGAAGCTGAGCATTCTTCAAGGACCTTAACACTCTAGAAGTACTTATTAAATTCTATAAATAATTAATGAATCTTATTTTAATCTTTCATGAGAACAGATCCTTTGAGACCTTCCCATAGGTCACCACTCAGAAATAGCTGTTACATGTACCCTCATTATTATATTGTCAGCTCACCGAGGGCCAGGACTGTAGCCTGTCTTCAGTGCCTGCGAAGTGTGCAAAGTGTCTTACATACACTAAGTTCTAGTTTAGTTGAGGAAATATCAGTTATATTAATTACTGATATTACTTCCAGGATTTGTCTCATATAGAATATTTGGTATGGACATACTGTCTGGAGTTTATATGATCAGAGGGGGAGAAAGGAATAACTGAACAAATACTTGTAAACAAAATTATAAGGGTATATTTATATGTTTACTTGCTAATGTGTTTTCCTGTGAAGAACTAATAAACATAGTCTATTGCCATCTGAATAGAGACCAATACGGCTTAACCTGGTGCTCTGAAACAACTGCTGCAAGTCATTTTAATTAAAAGAAGACTTAACTAAGCAACTATTTGGCCCATTTATTTCTTTAGCTATGGTCACTAGCTCAGCTAGATCTTTGCTTACTTAGTGCAGTTTTATTATTCTTATAAAATGTAGGGCCCAGCAGGTGGCGTAGTGGTTAAGGCACTGGACTCCCATGTGGCCGACTGTGGTCGAGTCTCAGACCCAGTGGCTTGAAGAGCTGGGCGTGTGTGTGTGTGTGTGTGTGTGTGTGTGTATGTGCCCCAAATCCCGAGAAGAGAATGGAGGAAATGGGATTGCGACATGGCCATGCCCCTGGGGGGTGGTATCTAGCTTTCTGTCTCTCCATCTCTCTGTCTCTCTGGAGAGTGCACGTGCCCTATAGCAAAAATCTCTCCAAAAAAAAAATTAATTTACTAAGGGCCTGTAATCAAGTCAAAAGACCTATTAAAGATACAATTAACTTTGAAAATGGGAGCAGGGGCACCAGTAAAAATCACAAATCAGCTACTTCTTTCCCTTGGTGTGGAGATCTGGTGTTAGTTGTCACTGGTCCTTTATACAGTGAGAATTCTACTTTACCCAATTTAACTCTGACTGGCTTGCTTTTTTTTTTTTTTTTTTTTTTTTTTTTTTTTTTTTTTTGAGAGGTTTTTGCTATAGGGTGCATGTGAAAGACAGAGAGAAACAGAGAGACAGAAAGCGAGAAATCACCCCCTGAGGAGATGGCTACACCGCAATCCCTTCTCCATTCTCCTCTCAGGATCTTGGGCATGCACACACATGCACCCAGCATGAGTTTAAGCCACCGGGTCTGGGACCGTGGTCGACTACATGGAAGTCCAGCGACAGAGCCATTACGCTATCTGCTGGTCCCCACCCCCGCCCCAGACTGGCTTTCTAAGACCACTGAGACTCTTAGTTACAGTGGGGTTCTTCTCAGTGTTCTGGTCATAAAGACCTGCTCTGCTGCTTTTTAAAAAAGAATAAACAGGCAGAGCACCAACCGAGATTGAAAAGTATAGTCGTGTTTTGGTCTATTTGGATCAACTTTGAAGAGCAAATGTACCAAGGGAAATGCTCCCCTGTAGTCTGAAATGCTGGTGTTGGGAATTTTTTCATCTGATGGCACTTCTATTTACCTTGTCTCTGGCTCTGTGACTGGATTTATAAATCAAGTTGTATGTTCATGTTGTATTCTTTGAATGCTAATGAAAAACACCTGTATTTCAAGGCAGGAAGCTCATTTGTCTAATTTATTCCTGTGTGGTTTTATAACCATGGTGCATACTTCTTTTTCTCTTAACCTTTTTAGACTGAATTTGAATAGCAACAATCAGTGTTAAGGAGGGTTTGAGTTTGATGTCTCATCCTTTGATTCTTTTCTCAGTATGGTGGAGTGAAGTTTCCTTATTCCTCCTCATCCTTGAGATGCATGTCAGGGGAGGGGGAACTGACACTTTCCACTGAGTTTATAATCAACAAATCCTTATCCAGAGGACTAGAGGAGAGTTGAAGGATCTATCTCCTGAGATTCTCTCTCAACAACGTAACTGTAAAACAACTCCTTCAAAGCCCTTATCATCTGCCAACTCCCCTTGCAGCTGCCTGACAGCCTCTGAGTGTAGCCACTACTTTTGAGGCTGCAACTGTTGATTTATGTTTCTGGATCGGCTGAGGTGTCACCTGATGATTAGTCTTACGGTAATTGCAGATGGCATATTTGCAGTGTATTTATCCTTTTCCCCAGCTCACTTGGATTCACACTGATTTTGTTTAGTCAATGATCTAACGGGTAGCCTGCGATATTTTTTCCTTTCACTTGTACCTGGGCTTATCTCTTTGTCACAGAACACCTTAACAACTCAGAACCAGAGTTTTGCATGTTTCCTGACTGAAATCAGTTTTTCCTAGACATGCCCCAAAGTCCAGATAAAAGTCTTGCTTGCATGTTCTGAGTTCTGCAGATATCAGAGAAAGGGTTGATAGAGATCACTTAAAACCTTTTCATAGATAGTTGTTCTTTTGTTTCCTCATTTTCAAAGTTTACTCTTTCCCAGGCTGGGTGAGGCCTGGACAGTTTAATAGGTGAAGTAGGTCTACTATAGATTCTTATTCTTTTAAAAAAATTTCCCATAGGGCACATATGCTTGCTAGAGAGACAGAGATAGAGACAGAGAGACAGAGAGACAGAAAGTGAGAAAGTACTCTCCAGGGGGATGGCCATGCCACAGTCCCTTGTCCTTTACACTCCTCTTGGGATTTGGGGCATGCACACATAAGCAACAGGTGTGTTGTTTTAAGTAGCCGGGTCCAGGACTTGAACCTAGCTGTTGTCCATGTGTGATCCAGCTGCCTTAAGCACTATGCCATCTACCTGGCCCAATTATAGATTCCGATAACTCCCTTTAACAGCCTTTTAAGGATGGATTTTATGCTGAGTTTAGGATCTCAAAAGGCAAATAAGGGAAACCAAAAGGTTTAAATTCATATCTGACCCCCCAGAAGTTAGTTGCCTCACAATTAGGGTGTATTTAGAAAGGATTGTAACTTTGGTTGTATCTATTGGTACACTCAAGCATTGTTTTCTTCAAGTATTTTCTTTTGTTGTCATTGTCGCTGTTATTTTGCTTTGTTACCCATCTGCCTACTTGAGACTTTTATTAAAAATGCTTTCTAGTTTATCTTGGACAAAGAGTTCTGTTTAATGATAAAGTCTATTTATTGGATGATGGAGGAATTAGGAACTTCTCACATGCGGGCACCCCTTGTACATTGGGGTCATTTGTGAAGTTTATGAATGTGATCACTTCTCTGGCTTGCTCCTGGTGCAAAAAAAGGTGCGTGTAGCAAGTCTGAGACTGTTTCTTAGAGAGGCCTGCTGGCTGTTACCCGGGAATGTGAGTGGTAAATGGTTACCTACCCTGATATAAATCTTTCACTCAATGATAGGGGTGTTTCACTGTACCCAAACCATACAAACAATCTGGTTTGTACAGAACGCCTGCTTTCTTTCTGAGAATGTGGATTTTTGGTATGTGCTAGACAAAGCAGCCTACACCACTAGCCCCAGTAAAAATCTTGGTTGCTGAGTCTCTAATGAATTTCCCTGACAGTAGCACTGCACAGACTTTGCTGCATTTTCATTGCCACAGGGAGAGTGTGCTCTGGCTGACTCCTTGTGGGGGAGAGAGAGAGAGCACAAGGAAGGCTGCACAGAGCTCCTTGGGCCCTGCCTGAGTGTTCTTGCATATGTATATCTTTACCACATTGCTGTAATAAATCTTAGGTGAGCACTAAACTATGTTCTGTGCTCTCGATGTCCTTCTAGAAAAATCTCTGGAGGTGGGATAGTCCTGGGAACTACTGAACACTCCACTCCCACTTGAATATCCCTTATTTACTATGAAATTCTAGAAATTCTGATGGCATTATCTTCAAAGATGTTAGTTTCTCATGTACGACCATGCATCTTTCAGCTCAGATTTTCCTAAAGAACTAATGTTTACATAAAAACTATTCTTTTTTAAGAGGTTTTTGTTACAGGGCATGTGTGTTTGCCAGAAAGACAGAGAGACAGAGAGATAGAAAGTGAGAAATCACCCCCGGCCACGCTGTAATCCCTTCTCCTCCATTCTCCTTTCGGGATCTTGGGCAAGCACGCACATGCACCTGGCATGAGTTTTAAGCCACCGGGTCCAGGACTCGAACTGCGGTAGACTACGTGGGAGTCCAGCAACATAGCCATTACGCCAACTGCTGGTCCCAAGAACTTTTCTTTTACTGTGCTAAAAGAGTTGCTCTACTTTGAGTCTTTCTTTTGTGACATCATCTCTAAAGTTACTTTACAGCCAAAATCCATGTCATGCTAATAAAAAATAGCTGACAATCTGTAACATTACCAGAAAGTATGATTTTATGTTAATTTCAGAAGAATATGCCAAAAAAATTCTGTGATATGGCTATAGATAACAATATTAATGATGGGCTCCTCAAACATATGCCCAGATTAAAAAATTAATAAATAATAAATAAAACTCTCTATGTTGGTTCATTTGAGAATTTAACCTTAACCAGATATTTTTGGGTGATATTAAGAAATAATGAAATAACTTCACCTGATCTTGAGTTTTTATATTATTCAAAAACATGTTTTAATTTTTTTCTTCAAGATGATATGAGGCGACTTCACACCTATGTGCTATAGTTTGAGTTGTGCCATGGGTTGGTCTGGTCAGGAGTACTGTTTCAGCTGTTCACTGTGGACAAGCACCTGGTGTGCGGGTTGCTGAAAGAATGGACCAAGCAGTGATTATACAAAAGAATGAAAAGCTCAGGAAATCCACGTTTCCTGAGTCAGATGAACTTTATAAAGCCAATATACAGTATATTCTGGATGGAAAATTCATTTTGTATGATGCAATGATGTATAGTGAATTAATGTAAAAATAAATAAAGAAAAGGGAAGGAAAAAAAAAGACTAACTTGTTAGAACAATAACTGGATTAACTCCATGATCATTCCTTGGTATATAGATAATAGATCTTGAAGTGAAATACACCTTTGGTATCTCTTAGAAGCGATAGAATTTTCTAGGCCACTTTGATATTATTGAATCAGTTAATGCCCAGTATGCAAAAAGTTATTCTATTCCAAGAGTTTAGATTCTTTACAAAGGGATTAGTACCACTGCCATTAAGGAACATCAGGCCTGTGCTTATTGCTAATATTAATATTTAAAAGCATTTCATTAGATCCAGGCATTGAAAGTGGGAGCCCAGGATGAAATATTTCCTTGGACAAAAAGCCAGCTCTCCAGAAACTTCTGAATGCTTTCTGTTTCAATGATCGGGCCTGCTAGATCTTTTTGTAGGTTCTGAAGTATGTGCAAGACACTAGAAACACAATGTATTTATTTAATTGCCTTTGAATGCAGATATTTCACCTAAATTCAAGATACAAATCTGCTCTCCTCAATAAGATGATGTTAGTCAGTTATTTAGGTAATGTATGCAAAAAGCACCATTTGAAAGGATAAAGTGTTCTTTAGAAATATTTTTGTATAGAGCAGGGAGGGGTGAAAGTGAGTCTGTTCATCTAGATCAAAAATTTGGGCTCTTAGGTCAGCAGTTAGAACTTGCTTCTTAAATCTTAATGGGTATTATCCTTATCGCTCTTCACTGCTTCCTATGTATCTCTATATCTCTGTCACTTTCTGAGATGGTATTTGAAGACCAGCTCAGGATTGGATGCTTTTCATGTAATGACCACTGAGCTATTTTTGATACACTAGAATCATCCTGTCAGTAATGTCTGTGATGAGCTGCTAGAAAATTACAACTTTAAAGATTTTGAAGATAAATCTATGAATTAAAATGTTCTTTGGAGAATTCCTCAACAACATGTGAAAACACAACATAGGAGAGATTTTTTTTGGCACACTCTCTAAATGCCAAAGAAACCATTAAATAAATTGCAGTTTATATTCACTAAAGATTCCCTAAAGATTACCCCTTGTTTGTCCCTAGATCCTAGTCATAAGTCTTATGGGTAGTCTAATGCATGAGCAATTTCAAGAAATAATTGATAAATTACTGTGGACTCAAATGAACAGAGGACTGTCAGTCAATCTGCAGACGTTCTAATGTACAAGTGGTGCTAAATCTCCCTGCACACTCAGAGATGCCCTGTAAGTCCTACATTTGGTATTTTAAACATTCCTTAACTGTGGGAGCAAAAGAAAGAGCTCACACACATCTTTCTCACATATACATATGTATATGTATATAATAGCTAAATAAGCATTTAGGTAGAAATAGAGAACTGGCATAGTTTTATAAATACACAGGCATTTATAGGACACAGAAGAAACACGAGAAAGCAGATCAATCGTGACACGCACCATACTCCGGGACCTGTCCTGTGCCCCTCTTCAGCAGCAGCCTCACTCTTCTTCCTCCGGATTTGATGAGTTCTATTGCTCTGGCATGTGTCATATCCCTTGTGCTTTCCCCATTGATTTCAATTATTTGATCTCCTACCTGTTAATTAAAGAAAAATGAAGTCAGCTAAAGATGATTGACTCAAGGTGCATTTTCCATAGATTAAAAAAAGCATCCCTAGACCCCCAGCTGCCTAAGAGCTTCTGAACAATTTGGTTGCAGCCTGCTGGTTTGTAGAAGAGGTGAATCCCTGGCTGCACCCTGAATCTGAATACCAAGCTTTATTTATTTTAATAAGAATGAAAAATATCAGGCTACGGAGGTTAGAACATGTCACTCACACTTATCCAGTATGGTAGAGACGGTAGTTAAACTACTAAGTAGTATTTTTGAAAAATTACAGTATGTCTGATACCACGATTCAATAATTTGGTACCTTTGCTTTCAATCAAGAAGTAAATAATTTTAGGTCTTTTCATTGAACACTGTGCCAGCATTGGGCTTAGAGCAGCATCTAATTCAGCATGTTGGATAGGTTTTGTATTTCTCTGAGAATTTTTGTTATGCATCATTTAAATTTCCCTGGGTGCCATTGTGATATTGCCTTCGTTATAACCAGTGGTTGGTTGATATTCAAGTTTGATGATGAGTTTTTTTTTAATCACAATCCCCTAAATTAAAAATGGTATCCTCCATTCTCCACACATGACTAATGCCCTTGCTAAATCTTTGTCATGCTTACACCTGATTGCCAGGAGCCATTTGGTTAAATACCAATCCCTCCTGAATTGTCAGAGATGCCTGAATTCTATAAGCAATTTCCTTTTAGTCTTTGTGAATAGATAATTGGAATAAAAGAAGTTAAGCCATTGGTACATCATATAACTCCCACAGTACCATTACTGTCAGGAACCTTTGAATTAAAAAATGTCTCATCTTAGTGCAAGTAACTTAAGACAAATTAGCTAGAAAAAGTATGAGTTGCTTTGTAAAAATGCTATTTTAATTGGGTTCTTTAAACAAAGAAGTTTTCAGCCTAACCTATAATGTAGGCAGAATTGCAGCAAAACCTTCTACAGTCAAGCAACACCAAGGTGGATGCGGCAGGCTGGAAAAGAACAGGAACGAAAAGTTGCCATCACAATGGGATGTTCAGGGAGAACATCCCTGCTGATGACATTGCAAGTGAGTTTTGAAGTATCTGTAGGAGTTCCCTGGATAAAGGAGATGGAAAGCATTCTAGGCAAAGAGAGCAGTATATGCATAGACCCTGAGATTTGAGATCATGTTAGTTAGTTAGTTATAGGGTGCATATACTTGCTGGAGAGAGACAGAGAGGAGAGAAGTGAGAAATCACCCTCCTCCCAGGGAGGATGGCCATGCAGCAATCTCTTTTCTTCCATTCTCCTCTTGGGACCTTGGGCATGTACACACATGACACACTTGGTGTGATTTTATAAGTCATTTGGTTTGGGAATTGAACTGTGAACAGCTATATGGGAGTCTAGCACCTTAACCACCATGACACCTGCTGCCCCAAGTCAGTGATTTATTATGCTACTCAGGCATTTAGGTTTTGCTTTGAAGTGTAGCCTGACCAGAAAAGCATAGTGGCCTCTAGAAATATCCCCAAGATGTTGCATAGAGAATGGAAGGGAGAGAAAGGTGGATGCTGATGAAAGGAGCTGAGTTGTGAAGTTGTCACATCATCTATCCAAGTGAGACAGTAAGAAGGAGATGATGGGAAAGGAACTGGGTCTCATTTAACTGTGTGTTTGCATGTGGTGTGCTATATGTGTTTGTGAATAAATGAATGGCTCAGTTGAAAACCATGGGAGAAGAGGGTATAAGCACTCAACCCCAAAATCAATCCTTGACAGCCACCACTGCCTGAGGACACTTGTGCCCAGAGACAGATGTTCAACAGAAAAACATGTGGAAGGCAAAAGAGACCTTGTGCTGTGATAGAAACAGTCACTTCTTTTGCACTCTGGCCTCATACTTGAGTGTAGGAAGACTTTAATAAAAAGTTGTTATTTTCATTCTCCTGCATATTTATTTTCCCTATCCCCTACAAGAAGCTTATAGGAGTTAATGGAGAAAAAAATAGCATGGATGAGAGAAGGAATGGTTTGGAAAATTGTGTGGGAGGTGGAGAAGCAGAAATGTTCAAAGATTGTACAAGGGCTGGGCCGATGTCCCCTGTGGAGGTGTTTCAGGGATGGGGACATTATTTTCATTGAGTTCTCAGGAGCCTGGGAATGACATAATTTCAGTTTTCCATATGGGATCTTTTTTTTTTTTTTTTTTTTTTTTTTTTTTTTTGAGAGATTTTTGCTATAGGGTGCGTGCGCTTGCCAGACAGACAGAGAGACAGAAAGCGAGAAATCACCCCCCAGGGGAGATAGCCATGTCGTAATCCCTTCTTCTCTTTTCTCCTCTCGGGATCTTGGGCACACATGCACACGCGCCCAGCATGAGTTTTAAGCCACCGGGTTCAGGTCGCGAACCACAGTCAACTACATGGGAGTCCAGCGACATAGCCATTACATTAACTGCTGGTCCCCCGTGTGGGATCTTCTCAGAGGGAGATGAGAATAGCTCTAAGACAGTCTGAAGACTCCAAAGTCTCTTTCTCATTTCAGAGTATCAGTGTGTGTGGGGGGCGGGGGGTGGGGGTAGGGGGTCTGCTGATTTCTTACCTCATTGAAAGCTTTGAAAATTTGGAACACTCCAAGATCTTACCAAATCTGAAAAATAAACTTCTGGTGGGTGGAATTGTTTGGTGATGGGTGGAGATGCTCTTGCTGACAACTCTGAATGTTGCCAGGTGTTCTGGACATACTGTAAAAGTGAGTCGGCTCAACTCGACCTGTTTTCATTGGTAGCAGACTCAGCTCAGGCCTAACCTCAAGATTCCTGTCTCTGTAACAACATCTACTGCATAAAAGTTTCATTTCCATTTTCATTTTTGTATCAGTATTATGTATAACCATTTAAATTGGAACTTCCTAAGTAAGTTTGAGATGTGATTTCTCTTACTCTCACACTCTCAGCATCTGGATATATAAGATCAATTTGTCAGGAGAGAAGAGGCTATCTCAGTACTTCATTACCTTCTGACCTCAGCTGATTTCCCTGCAACTGCCAGTGTGTGAACAAAGAGCAGCATCACTTTCCTACATTACAATTGGGAGAATTAATTTGAAAAAATTTACGTCACGAATGGGAGAATTAATTTGATAAAAATAATGGTAAATTTGCTGCCCTTTCAGAAATGAAGACGACGACCAGCTGTGACTCTGATGTAGTCTCTTTCTACACTCTCTCCCCTGGGTAGCTATCTTCAACAGAGCTATGTTACTAAAACGAAACTTTAAAGATCTCCATTCATTCTTGCATAATTATTAAAAAATCAAGTTCCTGTTAGAATGAGAAAGAGAATTGAGCAGGGGGAGAACAAAGGGAAAGAAAGAGGGATGGAGAGAAAGAGAAAGAGAAGAGAGAGAGAGAGAGAGAGAACCAAACCAGGTAAAGGTAGTCCAGGACCAAGTGTGTTGTTTTGTATGAGTCAAGGAGATGTCAAATATAAGAAACTAACCAAGAGACTTAAGGAAGAATTCTGTGTGTTCATTTTTTCCCTCTATGGAAGAAATACATTTATCTGTGGTCCTCAGCAGTTCTAATGACTAAGGACCTTACAGTAATGTCTTCGGGGCAAGGCAGGGTGAGATGACTGCTGTCTCTTGGCACGGCCTAGCAAGTTCAGCAGTTCCATTTATACCTCTCTGCTCATATGCTATGGTAGATTTTTCTTTAACAAAACTATTACTAGATCCTTGGGCTTGCTTAGGGTTCTGCAGGTAAAAAATTTTCTCTTCTGGGGCCAGCAGTTAGCGTAATGGCTATGTCGCTGGACTCCCATGTAGTCGACTACAGTTCAAGTCCCGGACCCGGTGGCTTAAAACTCATGCCGGGCGCGTATGCGTGTATGCCCAAGATCCCAAGAGGAGAATGGAGGAGAAGGGATTGCTGTGTGGCCATCCCCCCTGGGGGTTGATTTCTCGCTTTCTGTCTCTCTGTCTCTGTCTGTCTGGTGAGCGCACGCGTCCTATAGCAAAAACCTCTCAAAAAAATTTTTTTTTTCTCTTCTTATTGCAAAGCTAGGAAAAGTAAAAATAAACATCTCAGTATTTCTAAGCAGTTAATAGTCCAGATTATTAAGAAAAAATGTAAACTCTGTATAATAGCCATTTTTGTAGATGGGTCATACATGTTTAGCTTGGATCAATGAAATATTTGTAAGAATTAGATTCAATCCTGAATTTATTTCAGCTCCAAGTCATGTCAGTCCCAGATGAAAGGATTGCTTGGACATTGCCACAGATTTGCTTAGCCAGTTGTAATCTCTTACTGTCTTCATCCTACTGCACCAGAAGAACCTATTTTGCATGATTATACATGATTGAAATTACTCTAAATTATAATTAGCTATGAGGAATTGAGCTTTTTTAGAATCTTATACCAGTAAGTAACGAATAATCTCTACGCCTTATCTCATGAAAGACTGAGCTGTGAACCATTTTTGTGAGTAATGATCTGAGGTCACAGGTTAATGCATGATAATTCCTTGCTTACAGGCTGGTTTCTCCAACTAACTCTAGATCCCTCTGGGACAGGGAACACACACCCATATTCCTTGTGTCATCTAAACCTGCTACAATTTCTGACAGGTAGATCATCAGTTAATCACGGCTGAGTCAGTGAACATTTGGTTTGTTCCTCAGTTATGGTAGATGTCTTCATTTCTGCAACAAAGTAAGTTAAGCTTAGTGCACCTCAGCACACTTTCAGGCTTTCTTGAAATACTGCCTGCCAGAAGCACTTCCAGCCAAGCCATGACAATTTCAATGGTACTTACAGGAGACCAGATGGGGTTTCAGTAATGGTAACTGACAGACTTTACTTGGAGACAGGTAAAGTTCTGGGAAACAAATGATAAATGACTGAGAGAAAGAGGAATGGAGGTTGAGTCTGAATAAAATTGTAAAATGCAAGGGGGAAAAAAATCAGAATTATGGCTTTTGGTGCTATATCATCATTGCTGGGTGCTCTGACAACAGGATGCCCTGACAGTCCTGCTGAAACAAAGGGTAGGCTGATTTTCAACTTGACCTTTAATATTTAGTGGCTGTTTTAATAATTAATCTTTGTTAGCTATTATTTGATCACCATTATAATAAAAACATTTTCCAAGCTGAGTGTTTTGGTTGACCTTCTCATTTCTTCTGTTAGACTTGTGATCGAATTAGATGGGATCTAAGTGCCTATTATAGGACCTGGCTCTTCCTATTAAATGTGCACTGTTGCCTTTGCAAGGCACAGTAGGCTATCAGACCAGTTGGTTTTTCCAGAGGAAAACATTTCTAACCCAATTGGAAATGGAAACACATGTCTGAGGGCACCAACACTGTGAATTTTATTTGTCTCAATTTATGTGTTGAAACTGGAACTCTCTTTATACAAAGTTCTAGACTGAAATCACTTGAAACAACCCAACATGCCAACACCTCTTCATCCAGGGACCAGCAGATGGCATAATGGTTACATTGCCGGACTCCCATGTAGTCGATTGTGGTTTGAGTCCTGGACCCAGCAGGTTGAACTCATGCCGGGTGCTTGTGTGTGTGTGCCCAAAAGTCCAGAGGGCAGAATTGAGGAGAAGAGATTGTTGCATGGCCATCCCCCCTGGGGGGGTGATTTCTTGCTTTCTGTCTCTCTGTCTTTCCAGGGAGTGCACACACCCTATAGCAAAAACCCCTCTAAAAACAACAACAACAACAAACTTCATCCAAATAGAAGTGTAAAATGGCCTTATGGATGTACGAAAGAGCCGCTAATTAAGGTTATGCTTGAGTGCATGCCTGTTTAGAAGGGTAATGAAGGTGAAGGATATAAACTAGTACAGGAAATCATAGGCTGATGCAGAATCCTGAGGACTCACCACTTGCTGCAGGTGGTATTCTTTATTTCATGTTCTTATTATTTTGCATTTACTCTTTAAAGAAGATTAGTTACAGCTCAAAAAATGTTAGGCCTTTGACTTGGACACACTGCCCTCTGGTGGGGTATTGCCTTGGCTGGACATTCAAATTGGGGAGCTGGCTTTGGTTGGGATTCAAGGTGAGTTCTTTATTTGTGTTCCTCCATTTTCTAATCCATTAAAAAAATCCTCTAAATTAAAACATGGAAATATTTGGTCACTGGGGAAGTCATGACGTATTTTCCTAGCAAAATTGCATCATGACTTTCTCGATGACCCAGTATATGTGAAATTTGAAGATAGTGCAGTATCTCATTGTACAAATAGTTGAACTCTATATAACTATTGGTATCTTTTTCATAAGGCCTTTCCTCTTTCTTTGTCAAATATTAGCAATACTCATCTCATATAGAGAATTATATTAGATTTTGCCCCTTTCTAAATCAAAGTACTCTTTGAGGGCTATTAATTGTCATTGGTGTCCCATTCTTCAGGTCCTACCCTCTCCTCGCTTGATACATACTCTCTGCCTACCATCCTAAGCATTTAAAGTGCTTCTCTTTCCACGCCTTTGCACAGACTGTTCTCATCTCAAATCTGTATCTCTCTCTACTTCAAATAGCTGAATCCTATTCATCCTTAGGACCAGTTTTAGGTATGATATCATCCAGGGGACCTTCTATGATTCCACCAGTCTGAGTTGAGTGTATTCCCTGTGCTTTTCTTCAGAAGTACTGACGTATGCCCATCACCATATTGTAAGCTCTGCAAGGGCAGGGACTCAGCCATATGGGAAATACATATATGTGTGTGTGTGTGTGTGTGTGTGTATGTGTGTATATGTGTATATATATATGTATACACACATACATATATACACACACATATACACATTTATCTAGTGGAGAGACGAATGATTGAAAGAAGGAATGTTCAGAAGCTGTTTCTTTTTTAAAATTTGATTCTATGTTTCTTATTGTTTAAACCAAATTAAACATCTGTAATAAAATTTCAACTTGATTTCATAATGTATGCCGTCTAGGCTGGACCATAATCAAATGATATAAAGTGTATATAAATGTTTCACGAACTCTATCACCTAATATGGATCATCTGTTATTAATATGGTAGTTATCATCATCATCATCATCATCATCATCATTATCATAATGGCAGAAAAGATAAAACAGGAAACACAGTAGTAAGCTTTTCATGATGAATCTAGGAGGAAAATAACTAAGCTACTGAGGATGTATTAATGGGATACTAAGGCAAATGTTGTTTTTCTGGAATTATTACTAAGAGGTTAAAAACTAAAAAAATAAAAAAAAAATCTCCTGTTGGTTTGATAAATACTGCCTAAAGGACACGAATGCTATTTCTTTTGCTATGATTTTGGAGGAAGTTCTTAGGAAAAGAAACTCATTAGATGCAGGGCAGATAATCCAAACCCTAAGCTAATAGAAATAGCCACAAGT
This sequence comes from Tupaia tana, assembly GCA_026018925.1. Lineage (NCBI taxonomy): Eukaryota > Metazoa > Chordata > Mammalia > Scandentia > Tupaiidae > Tupaia > Tupaia tana. The sequence goes on from JAKSZU010000003.1 coordinate 51,987,372, forward strand.
GTGGCAATAAATATGAATGCAGAGAAAGATTTTAAAGACACGCTGGTTGGAGCAAAATATTTTCTACAAGGAAAAATTCACCACCACTATTCCATTTTCATATGCTAGTCTGACTGCTCAGGCAAAAAGAAGAGACCAGGGCAATATCTTAAAATTATCCACCTGAGCAAAAATAGAAAGCTCTCACTGTTAGCTCTGCCAGTAGCTTATCCGGTTGCTCAAAAACCACTTATATTAGGTCATGAAGTCAGTTCCTCTAGTTGATTGAAAAATAAACAAAAAAGAAATCAAAGAATAAACCTTCTATTGTAGACTCTGTATTGTCTCATTTCCTTTTCCTGGTGTAAATGAGAGAAAATGAGGGATTACTATTCTGCATATTTATCTAATCAGATACACTTATTTTGCATACAAGCATGGGTCTTTGTGCAATGGTGCTATACCGGCACAGGATAACAGTTCCTTGCATTCCTGAACATAAGCATCTTATATATTGCATTTACTTTGTGTGTGCACACCAGTCCTAGACTTGACATATTAACAGTGTGAATTAGAGTGTAAAAGGCATACCAAGACGGATGGCAGTTGCATCAATCTGCTGACAGTTTTGAACGATTTAATGATAGAATTATTTTAAGGATATGGGCAGGGATAAGACCAAAGAGGGCTATGAAGGCACCATTGGATAAACCTGAGGATGCTGTTACCACCTCTAGTCTAAAAGACTCCAAAGGAGAAAAGGAGTTACTGAGGCCAAGTGAGAACTGGAATCATGATAAAGGAGCTGCTTGCTTGGAGCTGAAGTTGTAGGGAGAAAGAACAGAGCACAGAGGCCGGAGCACAGAGCACAAAGGCAGGCAGCCAAGGGCAAGAAAGACCCCAGCTTCTCAGTAGCAGGCAGAATAATGAACCCTTCCAAAGATGTCCGCCTTCTAAACCCTGCAATCTGTGAATATGTTACCTTATATGGACAAAAGGGCTTTGCAGATGTGTTTAAATTAAGGATCTTGAGATAGTAAGATTATCCTGGATTATCTGGGTGGGCCATGAGGGAAAGGGTCTGAGTGCACGCAGTAAGAGCAGAAGCAGGGTAAGGGAGGAGAGAAGATGTAAGTGGCTGGCTTTGAAGATGAATAGAAAGGGTTACAAGTCAGGGAATATAGGTGACTCCAGAAGATGGAATAGATTAGGAGATGAATTCTCCCGAGAGCCTCCAGAACCAGGCTGTCTGCCAAAGTGATACCTTGATTTTAACCTAGTGAAACTGATTTTGGACTTCTGACCTCTGAAACTAATCAATGCATCTGTGTTATTTTAAGCCATTAAGTTTGTGGTAATTTTTTTTTTTTTTAAAGTTTGGTATGTGCTTACCAGAGAGAGAGTGAGAAGGAAAGTGAGAAATTACTCCCTGGGGGGATGGCCATACTGCAGTCCTTTTGGGATTTGGGGCATTCATGCATTTTCATTGATATGATTTTCAATCTTCAGGGTCTGGGACTTGAACTGCTCTGTAGAACATATGGGATCCAACCACCTTAATCTCCATGCTACCTACCCAAGTTTGCAGTAATTTATTATAGCAAGAATAGATATTATGTTAGGTGAAAGAAGCCAGGCATAGAAAAAGAAATACCATATATCTTTTCCATATGTGGACATTGAAAAAATTGACCTCATAAAAATACAGAGAAAGAATGATTACTGCAGGCTGGGAAGGAGGGACAGACGGATATTGATTAATGGAACAAAATTATAGGTAAGAGGAATAATTTTTAGTGTTATAAAATACAAGATGGAGAATATAGTTAACAATTTTCCACATCTCAAAGTAACTAAAACAAAATTTTTAATTTTCCCAATACAAGTAATGACAAATGGTTAAGATGATGGTTTACTAATTGTCCTGACATAATCATGACAAGATTTTTCAGTATTCTTGTACTGAAAAAAATCACATTGTAACCCCACAAAAATGGACAATTTATTATTCTAATTTAAAAAATTAAAAGAGAAAATGTGTATTTTCGCATTGGCCATATGTTTCTCACCGACCAAGTGCAACAGGTAACTTGTTGGCAAGAGAGGGTTAGTGATACAGACATAGCATTTAATCTTCCAGAACACTAGATAGAGCAGAGAAGGAAAGAGAATAGATCTTGTGAAAAGGTGGAACAAAAGAATGAGCAGGCCAGCTCCATGGCCTGGTGGTTAGGGCAGCTGGATCATACATGGCTGACCCTGCAGTTCAAGTCCCAGACCCAGTGGCTTGAGAAACATGTAAGTGTGTGTGTGTGCATACATGTGCTCACAATCCCTGAAAGAGGGAAAGATGAAGAAGGAAGGATCAAGGTGTGACATTCCCAATAGGGGTTATTTTCTCCTTTTTCTTTCTCTCTATCTTCATCCCTTTCTGACCAACATAGATGCCTTCTGCCAAAAACAAAAACAAAGAAAAACCAAACCAAACCAAAAACAAGAACATGCAGTGGGGTGAGGTGATGTGGGATGGGATAATTTTAAAGTAATGAATGAATATAACAGATGAGGCCTTTAAAAAATAATTCATGAATAAGGCAAGAGCCAGATAGTAGGAACCTTGCCCACGTCGTAATGGAGGAGTTGTTTTTGGAAATCTTTGTTTTAATATTTTAACATGGGTAGCCTCTTATGCTATCATTCTAGAAGGATGAGTGGTATTAGGGTTACTGAGTTGAACAACCTGTCTTTAAAAAAAAAAGTTGGGACCAACAGTTGGTGTAATGGCTATGTCGCTGGACTCCCATGTAGTAGACTGTGGTTTGAGTCCCGGACCTGGTGGCTTAAACTTACGCCAGGCATGTGTGCGTGCGTGCCCAAGATACCGAGGGGAGAAAGGAGAAGGGATTGTGGCGTGGCCACCCCCCTGGGGGTGATTTCTTGCTTTTTGTCTCTCTGTCTCTCTCTGTCTTTCTGGTGAGCGCACGTGCCCTATGGCAAAAAAAAAAAAAAAAAAAAAAAAAAAAACCACAAAAACTCTCCAAAAAAAAAAAGTTGATACCCTTCTTTAAAAAACAGCAACAAAGGGGCTGGCAGGTAGTGTGGTGGTTAAGGTTGCTGGACTCCCACATGGCTGACCACGGTTCAAATCCTGAACCTGGCAGCTTGCTTTCTCACTTTCCCTCTCTCTCTCTCTCACTCTGTCCCTCTAAATAAATAAATAAATAAATAAAGAAAGAAAGAAAGTTAAATAAAATAATTCTTTTAAAAAAAACCAGCAACAACAAAAATACCTTAGACTTTAGTTTTTAAAATTGCTTCACTTCAGTTAGCTTTGCATGTAGTCAGTTTCTTTTTTTGTTTTTTGTTTTTGTTTTTTTTTGGAGAGATTTTTGCTATAGGGCGCGTGCGGTCGCCAGACAGACAGAGAGAGACAGAGAGACAGAAAGCGAGAAATCACCCCCCAGGGGGATGGCCACGCCGCAATCCCTTCTCTTCCACTCTCCTCTCGGGATCTTGGGCACGCACACACACGCACCCAGTGTGAGTTTAAGCCATCAGGTTGGGACTCGAACTGCGGTCGACTACGTGGGAGTCCAGCGACATAGCCATTTTGCTAACTGCTGGTCCCGCATGTAGTCAGTTTCTAAGTCACATCAATTCTGTGCTCATTCTGTCTCCAGCAGCTGCTTCTTATTCCCCATTTCTCTTGTAGCCATTCCACATTTGCTGATAGTCTTGTCCCTCTTCTTTCAGTCCAAATGGTCACTACAATCCTCTTTAAAGCTTACCTCTGTTTTGCCTTCCTCTACTCAAATATCTACCCTTCCTCAACAAAACTCAAACTCTTTGACATGGTGTGTAGCTACTTCAGAACCTGCCTCTAACCTTTCAACTTGTTCTCACCCTTCTCCTGTGTTTAATCTGGCCCACTTCCCATTCCTTCACTCTCCCCTAGGTTCTCCCACCTCTGCCGTTTTTGCTGTTGTCCTCAGCCCTCTTCATTATTTTTGTCATCCTTATTATATCTGCCAACCAGGATTCTTTAGTTTTGTCTTCAAATAATATCCATTCTTCAAGACTCTATTCAAACTCCTATTTATGTCAGGGAAAATTTATTCTCCCTTTTCTTCATGTCCTTTGCACTTTAGCTATGTTTCTCTTAGGGTATTTATAGTAACACTACTTCTTAGTCTGGGTACTTGTGTATTTATTCTATTGGATCATTGGAAAAGTCATGATGTGTTTTTTTATGTTTTTCTATGCAAAAATGTGTTATACCTACCATCATTTTTGAATTTATAAAATAACAAACTACTTCAAAGAAGGGTTGTATCTCTGAACCTTCTAATTAGTAGCGAGGTCATTGCCTTAAAAAAAAAAAAAAGGTAACAAAAATTTATTTGTAATGGAGACCAAATTTAGTACTATATAGGGCAAATTAATGATGTAAATTAATTAATTAAAGAGGGAGAGTTTGGAGGAGTATAAGGTGTGTGGGAGATTGAGAGGGGGGTGCTGTGAGGGCAGAATGCTTGGAGGGTAGGCTACACATTGCTCACTACTGTTTTCCCACTGTTGACTAAGGTGCTTGGCACAGGGTAAGAGTTTCATGAACATTTCTTTTCTTTTTCAGTTTTTAAAAAAATATTTTTATTTTTTAAACATTCAATTGATACACAACATTTGGTTTATAAAGAGAATTTGCCCAACATTAAATATACCTCAGATTAGTCCAGTTGAGAATACTATCATCAACAGGTAATAAACCATTTCTGTATCCTACAAATGTCTTGCCTCTTTATTTTTTCTCCCTGATTTTCTTTCCTATACTCTTCCATTCCCCGCCCCCACAACACACCCCGTTCCTCACTGTCTTCAACGTCCATAACTATTTTCACTGCTTTTATGTCCTCCAATATTTCAATCTCTATCATAGTGTGCGGGTAGTCGGTATATATTAAGTGGATGTATATATACAATATCTTTCTTTTATAGCCTGGCTTGCTTCATTCAGCAATGAATCTTCCATATCTGACCACTTTCTATCAAATGCCAGGGTCTTTTTTTAATGGCTGAATAGTATTCCATAGAGTATATGTGCTACACTTTTTCAATCCATTCATCTGTTCATGGACATTTGGGTTGGTTCCACTGTCTTAGCAATTGTGATTAAACACTGATGTGTAAGTGCTTTTATGACTGAGCATTCTCCTGTCCTTTGGGTAGAAACCCAGAAGTGGAACTGCCAGATCAAATGGTAGTTCTTTTTGTAGATCTTTGAGGAACTTCATTATTGTTTTCAACAGTGGCTAGATCAACTTACATTCCCACCAACAGTGTAGGAGAGTTTCCCTCTCACCACAACCCCACCAGCACATATCATTTTTTGCATTTTTAATCTTTGCCATTCCTACAGGAGCTAGGTGATATCTTATTTAATCTCCCTTATGATGAGATGTTGAGCATTTCCTCATATGCTTTTTGACTGTTCATATGTCTTTCTTAAAGAGAATTTTTTTTTTGTTCAGCTCATTTTCCCATCTTTTACTTGGGTTAATCAGTTTTTTAGGGGTAAGCCACTTGAGTTCCCTGTGTATTCTGGTTATAAGTCCCTCATTTGAGGCATAGTTTACAAAAATATTCTCCCATTCTGAGGGTTGTTGATTCACACTAATTATTGTGTCCTTGGCTGTGCAGAAACTTCTTAATCTGATATAATCCCACTTGTCTATTTTAGGGATTATTGCCCGTGCTCTGGGAGTCTTATTTAAGATGTCTTTGACTACCTCAATGTTTCCCAGAGTTTCCCCAGTATTTTCTATCAATAGCTTTATTGTGTGAGGTCTTAGGTTCAAATCTTTGATCCATTTTGAGTTGATTTTTGTTAATTGTAAAAGATGGGGTCCAGTTTCATCTTTCTGCAGGTTGACACCCAGTTTTTCCAGCACCATTTGATAAAGAGGTTTTCCTTTTCCCACTGGATTGACTGGTATCCTTTGTAAAAAATCAGTTGGCTGTATGTTTTAAGGGTTATTTCTGGGGTCTCTATTCTATTCCATTGGTTGACCTGTTTTTGTGCGAATACCACGCTATTTTGACATCACAGCTTTATAGAACATTTTGGGGTCAGGGAGTGAGACGCCGTCCATTCCACTCTTCTTGCGCAGGATTGATTTGGCAATATGAGGTCTTTTATGATTCGAGACAAATTCTTTGATTGCATTTCTAGATCTATTAAGGATGTCTCTGGTAATTTGATTGAAATTGCTTTAAATATGTAGATTATTTGGGTAGAGTTGCCATTTTGATTATATTAATTCTTCCAATCCAGGAACATGGGATGTTCTTCCACTTTTTCATATCATTTTCAATATCTTTTTAAAAAAGATTTTCAGTTTTCTTTGTAAAGATCTTTGACTTCCTTAGTTAGGTTGATCCCTAGGTATCTTATACATTTTGTGGCTAGGGTAAAAGGGATTCCTTTCTTCAGTCTACCTCTGTCAACTTGTTCGTATATAGAAATACTATAGATTTTTGTAAGTTGATTTTGTATCCTGCCATTTTACTGTATTCATTGATTACTTCTAGAAGTTTTTCATGGATACCTTTGGGTATTCTATGTATATGATCATATCATCTGCAAACAGATAATTTCAACTCTTCTTTCCTATTTGAATGCCTTTTATTTCATTCTCTTGTCTGATCACGTTGGTGAGGACTTCCAGCACTATATTGAAAAAGAGTGGACAAAGTGGTCAGTCTTCTCTTGTACCAGTTTTTAGTGGAAAAGCTTTCAGCTTTCCCCCATTCAGTATATTGTTAGGTATAGGTTTTTTCCATAGATGGCTTTTATTATGCTGAGAAATGATCCTTTTATGCCAATTTTGCTGAGAGTCTTAATCATGAAGGGGTGTCGTATTTTGTCAAATGCTTATTTTGCATTGATTAAAATAATCATATGGTTTTTATCTTTCTTTCTGTTGATATGGCATATTACATTTATGGCTTTGCGTATGTTGAGCCACCTTTGCATCTCTGGAATAAAGCCTACTTGGTCTTGATGAATAATCTTTTTTATATGATGTTGGATACAATTTGCTAATATCTTGCTGAGAATTTTTGCATCTATATTCATCAGAGATACTGGTTTGTGGTTTTTCTTTCTTGTCATATCCTTATCTGTTTCAGGAATGAAGGTGATGGAGGCTTCATAATTTAGGAGGGTTCCTTCCTTTTGGATTTTTAGAAATAATTTGAGAAGAATAGGGGTTACCTCTTCGTTAAAAGTTTTGTAGAATTCAGAAATGAAGCCACCAGGAACTGGGATTTTTTTTCATTGGGTGGTTAATTATTACTGATTCAATCTTATTGCTTGTTATGAATCTATTCAGGCTTTCTATGTACTCCTGAGTCAATCCTGGTAGATTTTATGTATCCATGAATTTGTCCATCTCATCCAGGTTTTCTTGTTTGTTAGTTCATAGTATCCTCTAATGATGTTTTGTGTTTCTATTATGTCTGTTGTAATATTGCCTGCTTCATTGTGAATTTGATTTATCTGGTTCCTTTCTCTTTTTTAATTAGTCTAGTTAATAATGTATCAATCTTGTTTATCTTTTCAAAGAACCAGCTTTTGCTTTCATTTATTTTCTGAACAGTTTGTTTACTTTCTATTTCACTTATTTCTACTCTAGTCTTTATTATTTCTTTTCTCCTGGCATCTTTTGTATTTTTAAAAAATAATTCCCTGAGGCATGATGTTAGGTTGTCTATTTGCCACCTTTCCATCTTTTTCTTATGCTCACAAGTTGGTATGAATTTCACTCTTTTGCAGTGTCCCATAGATTAGGAAAATCCATGTACTCATTATCATTTGTTTCTGTAAATATTTTGATTTCATAATTTATTCAATAGATGAGAAGTCACTCAGAAGTAGATTTCTTAGTTTCCATGTGTTCGAGTATTTTCGAGGATTTTTCCTGAAATGAATATCAAGTTTAATTCCATCATGGTCAGAGAAGATGCTGGATATAGTTTCTATGCCTCTGAATCTGTAAAGGCTTGATTTGTGCCCTATATGGTTGATCTTTGAAAAGGTTCCATGAGGGGGTGAGAAAAATGTAATTTCTGTGGTTTTAGGGTGGAAAGTTCTATAGATGTATGTCAAGTCCATTTGATTTATAGTATCATTTATGTCCCATGTCTCTGCTTATTTTTTGTCTAGAGTATCTGTCTAAAGGAGATAATGGGATGTTGAGATCTCCAACAATTACAGTGTTGCAATCTATCACTCTTTTTAGATCTAGCAGTCTTTACTTCACATATTTAGGTGCTTCTGAGTTGGGTGTAAAGGTATTTATGTGTTATGTCTTCTTGATGAATTAGCCCTTTTACTACTATATAATGCCCTTCTTTGTCTCTTCTTACAATTTTTGTCTTAAAGCTTATTTTGTCTGAAATCAGTACTGTGACTCTGGCCCTTTTTAAATTTCCATTTGCATGAAATAACTTTTTCCAGCCCTTCACTTTTAGTCTGTGTATGTCTTTATCCATAAGGTGCATTTCTCATAGGCAACAGATGGAGGGTTTCTGTTTTATTATCCATTCAGCCAGTCTGTGTCTCTTGAACAGAGAATTTAATCCAATAACATTCAACGTTATCGATATTTCATTCCACATTCCTATCATGAAGTGAGCCATTTTCTTTGTTGTTTTTTGTTCTATCTGTCTGTTTGACTTTAGTTTCCCTATATAGCACTCCCTTCAGAACCTCATAAAGAATTGACCTGGAGTCGGTAAATTCTTTCAGATTTTGTTTATTTGAAAATGTTTTTATCCTTTTTTCCCATATGAAGAATAGATACTCTTTCCAGGTGTAGTCATCTTGGTTGAAATTGATTTTTATTTAACACTTTGACAATATTGCCCCATTCTTTCCTTGCCAGCATTGTTTCTGACAAGAGGTTCTGATGGGATAACCTTTGTAAGTAACTTGATGTTTCTCTCTTGCCAATTTTAGTATCTTGTCTTTGTCTTTGGTTTTGATCAGTCTCGCTATGATGTGCCTTGGAGAAGATCTTCTTGTCTTTTTAGGTCCTTTGTATTTCTTGGGTCTGGATATTTGAGTGCCACTCTAGGCTTGAAAAGTTTTCTTCCAGGATTTCATGGAATAAATGGTCAATGTCATTATTTTCTTCACCTTCTGGGATACCAATTATCTGATGTTTGGGTGTTTAATGGTATCTAGTATTTCTTGTATACTGTCCTCATTTTTCTTGTTTATTTTCTCAGTATTTTGATAATATTTTTCTAGGTCAGATGTTTTGTCTTCTACATTCAGGATTCAATCTTTTGTGTGATCTAATCTGCATTTAATACTTGCAAGGGAGATTTTAATTTCCTGTATCACAGTCTTCATCTCTAACAATTCTGTTTGATTCTTTTTTATGGTCTTGTCTATTTCTTTCAAATTGTGAAAGGACTTCCTCATCTCCTGGAGCTCGTTTCTCTTGGATCTCATTTAGTTTTGTCACTATAAATATTCTGAATTATTATCTGACATTTCCAGGAGTTCCATTGTGTTGTCTGTGGATGATGAAGAATTGATGTTTTTCTTTGGGGGAGAGATATTTTCTTGGTTGCAAATATTTCTTATGCCTCTACAATGGTTTCTAGGCATGTAGTGATTTACACATTCCTTCTTGAACTCTTTGAGTTAATTCTGAATGTTCAAAGGTGTGCAGGAGTAGGTGATTAGTGACCTCTATGTTGCTCTATCTCCCTGATGCTCACCACCAACCTGCACTGTTGTCACTGGTCTTGGATGATTCAAAGTCCTCTCAGTTTCTAGAGAGCAAGTGTGCCTGAGACTGAGCTCCTGAGCTTTAATTCAGGAAGATAGAAGGGACTGTGCACGTGCTTCAGAAAACGCTGAAGTCTGACTTCAGAGGTGTGTGGCACAGGATGAGCCACAGTCTCTCTGCAGCTCAGTCTCCTGGAATGGATATCTGGATGGGGCAGGGAGGCGAACAAGGTCTTCTCAAAATACCAAGCAACACACCCAAGAGTTCAAAGGTGAATGGGGGAGGAGATGAGCCACGGGTCTTTGCTGCATAGCCACTAGCCCCAAGTGGCCTGCCATAAGGCAAGGCCCTCCGCTGGCCTTGAATCAATAAATTATTGAATCAATAAATTATTGAATCAATAAATACTATATACTTAATGTTGGCCATAGCTAACCTTGAATTCCATGAGAATGAAGTCTAAGTGAAAGCCATTCATACTCGTTATAATACAAAGAAAACAAAAAACCTGTATAAAAGTAAAAACAACACAATTCTCTACTACTCGCAAACTTATAAATAGCAATGCTTTGCCACAACCAGATGGAGAAGACCCAGCCCCAAGGTGGAGGCACTACTTTTCTTTTTACATATCATGCCTTGGGAGGCATCACTGTCTAATGGCAGACATACTAATTTTTTCATTTACTGAGTCCTGGGAGAAGTGCTTGGTAATAAATTCTTACGGGACTTATAGTTGTAACTCCCCATGTACAGAGCAGAGATCATATTTAATACTTCCACAATATCCTTGTAACATTTAGCAGAATATTTACTGTGTGTGTGTGTGTGTGTGTGTGTGTGTGTGTGACAGAGAGAGAGAGAGAGAGAGAGAGAGAGAGAGAGCAAGCGAGCGAGAGAGTGTTAAAATGAGCCAATGAGAGATAGAACAATTGGTTGATTGATTTGGGGGTAATGTAAATAAAGGAAGAAATTTCTGATAGTTTTTACTTTATACCCACTACTATGGTGTGAATGTGTTTCCCAAAATTCATGTACTGGAAACTCAATCCCCAATGCAACAATGTTGGAAGGCAAAACACTTTGGAAGTGTTTAGGTCATGAGGACTCTGTTTTCATGCATAGGTTAATCCAACATAGTCAACCATGGTTTAAGACCCAGACCCAGCTGCTTGAAAATCACGCAGGGTGCCTCTGTGTGTGTGTATGTGTGTGTGTGTGTGTGTGTGTGTGTGCTCAAAATCTCATAAGGAAAATGGAAAAGAGACTGTGGCATGACCATCACCCCTGGAGGGTGATTTCTCACTTTCCCTGTCTCAGTCTTTCTCTAGTAAGTGCATGTGCCCTTTGACAAAAATATTAAAAAAAGAAAAAAGAAAGAAACTATTTTACTAGTTGAGATGCTTATAACTTATTATCAGCCCTGGAACATTGGTTTAAAATACAATAATCATGTGTCACAAATAGCTTTGAAATCCAGTTTCATTAAAACATAAATAGGATGAAAAACAAGGTCTGATTAAAGGTAAAATGAAGATACCTATCTCTGTGAAGAAATCTGCTTAGCTCAATGGGTCTCAATTTCCCTAATGACTTTGTATACTTTCTCTTCAAATAAATGTCAGTTTTGTAGTACCCAAACTACATGTGTTGAAGTTTCAGATCAACAGGATCATGAATATCCTTGTCCCAGTTTTACACACAGAGTATACAAAGAGGAAAAACTCACTTCTCTCGGGTCTACTATCTTTGTTTTGCTGTAACGAAAATACGTCTTTTCTTTAATAGCTTAATTTTAAGACAGCTTTCCAGAAACTCTTTGCACATTGCCACAATATTCGATGGTATTGGCAATGAGTGTGTGGATTACAATAATTTTTCTATTGATATACTAACACTGAATAAATAGAAAGTTAGAGTAGCACTGTATCACTATCATTTTGATGCACAAAATAAACATTATCTATTTTCTTTTCCTTTACTGTTTAAAGTCACGTATTAATTACTTAAATTCTACAACTAAGAATGAAGCTGAGTGTCTAGAAATCTTGTTTCTGTTCAAGTTAATTCAGATTGTCCATCCATGCATGAGAACAGCTGAGCTATGAAATTGGGCAGCATGTTTTCTGGCAATAATGAGGAGATAATATTCCTTAGGAGTATTTAAGTGACATCACTATTGATAGGTTAATTGGAAATAAAAATGTAAAGCTTTCTTAAATCACTAGAATAAAAAGCCTCTGGTTTATTGTAGCTTCGCAATGCACTTTTTGAACTCTCCCACTTTGCAGTTTAGGTTAATAACTGTCTGATTAATGTAACCGCGGCTGCTCTCAGAATTCCGCATACATCCTATGGCAAACCAACCATTTTCAAAAGGAGACATTCCCACACATATTTTGATTCACAGTCATTTTGCTCCCTCTACTCCCTTACCAAATTCTTGAAAAATGACTCCTGCATTCAATGAAATGTATGGAATATTGAGTAGAGAAAAGAAATGTAGTTTGATGTGAGGTCAAGAGAGCTGGCTGCAGATAGGAATCTGATACAAGAGACTCCCTTCATGTTCAGAGCCCAGAGTACCACTTGCTGATATTTAAGTTTCATGATTCATTATTTTGAAAAAGGCAGCTAAAGGAATACTGTTCTATGATGCATCCTGACTAGAATCAAATTATTTTCAGTTCTCTGTGTGAATATCTACACAGAGTACAGATACCTGCATTTAGATTTCTCTCTCTATAGTAGGCTCTCAATTAATTACCTAAGAGCTTATTATGCAGTTGTGAACCATCCAGATGAAAAATTGAGCCTTCACAATAATTAGCACTTACTGAACATAGTTTCATGCCATATACTTTCTAGGCGTGTTAAAAATATTATCTCATTTAATTCTCAAATGAACAAATAAACAGATCCTCTCTGGACTAGAGGAAACAAAGAAAATTTTCAATTAACTATGGAAAATGAAATTCGATATATATATATATATACATATATATATATATATGTATATATATATATATTTTTTTTTTCTATTGGCAGCTGGTTAACAAATAATGCACAATGAATGCCAGTGGTACCACAATATCAAGCCGATCTCTGCATGATTATTTAAGTTGAGCTGTGCCATGCCACTGACTGTACCCTTACTTGGGTTGGACAGGTACGTTTAGCACTCTGTCATCACTTGGTGATGCTTCCTTTGTTCCTTTACTCTCCCACTTTCTTGAGTGTATTTTCTGGCTTTCTGTCCTGGCTTCCTGAGTTAGGCTTCAGCCTTCATCTTCTTTTCCATTCCATTTATTACATTTCTTAGTAATCTTTGGGTACCTCTCAGTGATGGCCCCTCAAACCTGTCTGGGTCCATCATCCTATTGCTGTTTCTATTGCTGTTTCTCAGATTTCCTTCTGTTGTCTCTGGCCAACCCGACATTGTTCTTAGGATGACACTGCATAGTTACTTTATGAACGTGGGTCACTTGTCACCAAAAGAAATGGGTACAAATATGTTAATGCAGCCCCTCAAATTCATCACCATTCCTAGAAAAGCAATTCTTCAGGTTTGCCCTGGTGGAGAATCCTTGCTTTCTAATCACTTTTGTTGTCTAAGGATAACACATTATTAATATAACTGGTTGGATGGAACTGTCTCTAGTCACTGAGACAATGTGCAATTGATTTATTTCTCTAATAACTGCTACCAGCTGTGCTCTGTTGACCCCCACCCCTTTCCTGCTGGGCAGCCGTCCAATCTCATTATTTTTTCAACATTTCCAGCTATTAAAAAAGTCTAGTGCAGTTAGCAATGCAATCTTCAATTAAAGAACTCACCTCTCCCCCACTGCAGACTAGGCTGAAGGCTTGAGCTACTTAAGTGGGGAAAGGGTCTTATTCTCCCCTCTCCTCAATTCCTTTCTTTTCTTCCTTATCCTGACAGGTCTAGAGGAGTTCTGATGGCAGGGTTTGTAAGAGGGGCAACAACCCATTGGGATATCAAAAGTTGCTGGTGACGAGTCTGCCTGTTTCTTTTGGTGGGAATTCTCTGTGTGGCAGATCTTAATCAGGGCTCACTTGGTGCCAGGGACTGCTAGATGCTGAGATATGGCAGTGATCAAGGCAGATATGATTTTTTTAAAATTTTGCATAACATATTTATTTTTTAAAGCATATAGACAATAAATAAACATTTAATTAAATCTCAACTTCTGTCCTAGAAGGTGCATTAAGTTCTAGTCTCTAAACACTTTTTAGATCAACAGTCATCATCTTCATCAGAGTCCATTACTTTTCTTCTGTTGAATTTACCTGTTGTTTTCTTCTCTGTTGGCTTTTTCAAGGATTTCTATTAAACCTTGTTCTGATACCTTCCTACTTAGCCGTCCATAGCTTGCCATTTGTATAGAGTAATTTTTCACTGCTTTTGTTTTTTCAGGTTTTACAAGTGCTAAGTTACTTAACCTGGCCAGGGCTGACTGGTCCACAACTTAGGCTAAGATACTGTTTCTCACTTCTGTTTCCCTGTGCTTTGCTTCCTGTTGTACTGCATCGCCAGGATCCCAGTGCTTCTCCTGCAGCTCCCGCAGCCTCTGCTTCCTCAGTGCCTTCAGGTCCTCGTCTGCCATGGTGCTGCTGGGGGTCGAGCAGCCGGGGCCACTCTCCACCTCACTCGACCGGATCTCCTCGGCGCAAGCTCGGCCCTCAGCACCGCCAAGGTGGACATGATTTCTAACTTCAGGGAATTTAAATTCAGTGAACATTCAAAAGCTACCTCTCTTCTGAGGCTGCTTTGGGGTCACTTCTTTGGAAGACCTGATGTTCAGTTTCTCTTCCATATTAGGAGATACAGATGAAGTTGGCTTCTTTTGCTTCTACTCAGCCTCCCTTCCTATCCTATGAATAATCCCACCTACAGCATCTTCAGTAGAGGTTACTTTGATATCAAATGGTGTAAGTCCCAGATGACCTTGTGTAGTGTCCACTTGATATGGGAAATGGGAGGAGTGCAGGCTGCTTCACAATGCCTCTTTTTTCTTCCCACTTTTCCTTATTCTTTCTCATCTCATTGGTGTCTCTGCTGATTCAACTGCTCAGATATTTTTAGACAAGAAACAATGATCAGTCTCCCATGAGGTAGAAGGCAAAGATGGTTCAAATATTCCCAATTTCGAAGGAGGGGATGAGGACAAGTATAATACCTCCTTCCATCATGGAGAGTGGGGTGTGGTGGGAAGAAGAGGTGGTTCATATTTCATAAGCTCTGTTTCCCCAACAAAAAACTATTACTTCTACCCTGCAGTGCTCCCACTGCCACTCCCCAGAGTGTAGGGAAGGTCAAATCAATAAGGTTAGTTCTGTGAGATGGCATTTCCCAGCATGCCCCACAAGGAGGTGACTGGCCTCACGTTTGGTGATTCTTTAAATTAAATGTGGAAGAACTTAGTCTTTTGTTTTCAGCTGTGGTTTGAGTTACCATTTCTTAGATAAATGGAAAGATCCAGGCTGGGAACTTATATTATGCCACATGGAGAAAGAACAGACTGGAAATAGAGAACTGGATGAAGCTTGTTGATTATCTGTTGAGTTTACATACTTATTCTCTAGATGATTGATGTATGAGTTCATTTTCTTTTCTTTTTATGTCTTTATTAGTCAGAGTTTTTCTTTTCTTTTCTTTTCTTTTTTTTTAATGGGTTACTGACTAAAATGTGCATGATGTATGTTTACTATTAAAACATTTCAATTTCTATTCTGATGCTATATTTTGTTTTTAATTGTTATTGCTTATATTAGGCAATTTGTATTGCAAGGTAACATTATGATTAGGAGCATGGGTTTTGGTGGAATCAGGAGCCCAGGCTTTGTGTCTTATTAACTCAGTTATTAATCACTTGTTAATTTGGAAAAGTTAAACAAGTCAATTAACCTCTGTAAGTCTCAGTTTCCATATCTTAAAATGAAGATAATGGTGTTACCTAGCTCAGAAAATTATTCAGAAGATCATCTGAGATATGTATGCAAACTCAGCTCAGTGCTTGAAACATGGTAAGTACCAATAAATATTAGATACATTGGGCCAATAGGTGGTGTGGTGGTTGGGGCGCTGGACACCCACATGACTGATCACGGTTCGATTCTCAGACCTGGTGACTTGCTTTCTTACATTCCCACTTTCTCTCTCTGGTCAAATTAGTAATAATAATAATAATAATAATAATAATAAAGATGATGATAAATACAACTAAATAATTCTTTAAAAAACATTAGGTACGTTAAATTCTATTCAATAGACTCCCTGGTCAAATTAAAAATAATAATAACGATGATAAATAAAATGAAATAAATAATCCTTTAAAAAACATTAAGTATAGGGACCAGCAGTTGGCGTAATGGCTGTGTTGCTGGACACTCATATAGTCGACTGCAGTTTGAGTCCTGGACCCGGTGGCTTAAACTGACGCTGGGCATGTGTGTGTGCATGCCCAAGATCCCGAGAGGAGAATGGAGGAGAAGGGATTGTGGTGTGGCCATCCCCCCTGGGGGGTGATTTCTTGCTTTCTGTCTCTCTGTCTCTCTCTGTCTTTCTGGAGAGTGCACATGCCCTATAGCAAAAACCTCTCAAAAAAATTAGGTACATTAAATTTTATTCAATAGAAGACTTTCTAACTCACTTAAAAATGGACTACATAGGGGCCAGCAGATGGTATAGTGGTTATGTCACTGGACCTCCACATGGCCAACTGCAATTCAAGTCCTGGACCTGGTGATTTGAAGATTATGTCAGGTGTGTGTGTGTGTGCATGCTTAATATCCCTGGAGGAGAATGGAGGAGAAAGAATTGTGGAGTGGCCATTTCCCTAGGAGGTGATTTCTCACTTTTCCACTCACTGTCTCTGTCTCTGTCTCTCCAATGAGCACACCTGCCTGAAGGCAAAAGAGCTCTGTTTTTTAAAAAATAAAGGACTATATAAAAATACTAATGATTTATTTATTTATTTATTGGCATAGTGCCATAGTGCATATGCGCGTGGGGGAGAGCGAGCGAAGGAGGGAGGGAAGGAGAGAGAAGAGAGGATAAGTGAGAAATCACCCCCTGGGGTGATGGTTACACTGCAATCCCTTCTCCTCCTTCCTCCTCTCATGATTTTGGGTACGCATGCCCACATGTCAGCATGATTTTCAAGTCACCAGGTCTGGAGTGATCTTGATTGAAAGTTAATATTGGAGTTTATGGCTTTGAGTTTAGATTAGGGGTCAGTAAACTACGGTGCACTGGATAAATCCAGTCCACTGCTTGGGATTTTTTTTTTTTTTTGATTTTTCAGTAATGCTTTATTGGAACACAGCCATATTCATTCATGTACATACCATCTATGGCTGTTTTGGTACAGTTACTAAGGTAGAGTTGAGTAGTTGTGAGAGAATGTATGGCCTGCAAAGCCAAACATATTTATTATTTGGCCCTTTCTAGAAAAAGTTTGCTAACCCTTGATCTAGGTCTTTAAATTTATGGTGACAATTACTTGTCTTGGATGATTTGAGCACCAATAGATTAGTGGGTAGGGTGCAGGTTGTACCTAACATTGTAAGAGCCCTTTTGAGACTAATAAATGAATGATAAGAAATTCTACTTTTATTAAAGTGATGTAATATTTTAAAAACATCAAGGAGTCAAGAATAATAAAACATCCATACTTGCACTCATTAATCAGATTTTAATTAGGTTAATATTGTGAGATAGTTAATTTAAACTGTTTACATAAAGAAGATCTTCAGCATAGAATTGGAGCTCCCTGCATACTTTCTGAATATTTCCCCCTCTCCACATAGGTCACTACTTTTCTGTAGTTGATTTGTGTCCTTCTCTTCTGATTTTTATGACTTTTACTACATATGTAAATATCTAGAAATAATACATAGTGTTTCACGTTTTTAAACTTTACATAAGTAGCATTACATCTGTGATTATGCAATTTGCTTTTACTTTCTTTTTCTTTCTTTCTTTTTTTTTGAGAGGTTTTGCCTTAGGGTGCATGTGCTCGTCAAAGAGTGAGCGATAGAGAGACAGAGACGATGAGAGGGAAAGTAAGAAGTCATCCTCTAAGGGGGTGGCCACATGGTAATCCCTTCTCTATTATCCTCCTGGGATGTTGGGCACACATACACGCACACCTGGTATGATTTTTCAAGCCACCAGGTCCCAGACTAAAACCGTGGTTGGCTACGTGGGAGTCCGGCGACAATAACCGCTATGCAATCTGCTGGTCTCATCAATTTGCTTTTTCATTCAACATTATGTTGATGAAATTTATTCAGGAAGAGGACATAGTTATTTATTTTAATTACTGTTTAACACCCCATTATAGGAATATTCTATAGTTCATTTTTCTGTTCTATTGACGCATATTTAGGATTTTTTCCTCCAATATCTGCTAATAAAAACTATGCTGTGGGGCCAGCAGGTGGCATGAGGTTAAGGCACTGGATCCCACAAGGCTGGCTGCGCTGTTCCAGTCTTAGCCCTGGCAGCTTGAAAAATCACATCAGGCATGTGTGCATGTGTGCCCAAAATCTCAATAGGAGGCTGGAGGAGAGGGGATTGCAGTGTGGCCATTCACCCTGGGGGTGATTTCTCACTTTCTCTTTTTCTCTCTCTACCTAGTATGCACGTGCCCTATAGCAAAAACAAACAAACAAACAAACAAAAACAAAACAAAAAAACCCAAAACTATGTGCAATATGCATTGCTGAATATATCTTCTGGTTAGGATGAACAAAAATAGAACATACCCAAAGAAGTGGAGTTGCTGATTCATAGGTCTCTGTGCAACTTCGTATTTATTTGATGTTGTCAGTTACTCTCCCAAGCTGCTGCACTAATTTACACTATCATTAGTAGTGAATGAGAGTTACCAGTTCCGCATCCTTGCCAATATTTGGAATTGCCTGACTTTTTAACTTTTGCCAATCTATAGACATAAAATGCTATCTTGTTGCTTTAATTTGCATTTTTCAGATGTTGAATATCTTTTTAAAAGTTTATTAGCCATTTTGGTGTCTTAATTTATAAATTTATTACGTATGTACTTTGACCATTGAGTTTTTTTTTGTTGTTGTTATTATTAATTCATGAAAGTTCTGTATTAATTACATGTTCTGGTCAGCATATCTTCATCCCCCATTTTCAAATAGAAATTCTTTTTTTTTTTTTTTTCTTTTTTTTGGGAGAGGTTTCTGCTATAGGGCGCATGCGCTCACCAGAAAGACAGTGAGACAGAGAGACAGAAAGCGAGAAATCGCCCCCCAGGGGGGATGGCCACGCCGCAATCCCTTCTCCTCCATTCTCCTCTCGGGATCTTAGGCACACATGCACACGAGCCCGATGTGAGTTTAAGACACCGGGTCGGGACTCGAACTGCAGTCGACTACATGGGAGTCCAGTGATATAGCCATTACACTAACTGCTGGTCCCGAAATTCATTTTTAAACATAAGTAATTCCTAAAATCTTAAGGTTACCTACAATGAACAGTTATCAGACTTTTGGGTTTAAGAACAATACCTATGCTTTCTTTTTCTACTTCACTTGTGAGGTGTCATGAAATGCTTTAAGCACCAATTACTAACTCAAATATTTTAATTGTAATTTTCAGACAAAGGTTTTATAAGTTAATCCTTAAGAATTTAAGAGGTCTTGAGAAAATGAAAAGCACTTTTTCCTCAAATAATTAAAAGAACTGTATAAGTAAAAATGGAGTTATATTAAACCATAATGTTTAATATACATGTTTATTTTCTTTTTTTAAAGTGAAATATTTATGAAACAACTGCATTATATAGGACTTATTTTTTGCCTAGATTGTATATTGTACAATAGTGATCCATTTAATGCCCGGCTGCCTATTTATGTCTATTTAATAGAGGGCTGACCTAGCCTGGTGGCACAGCTGGCAGCCAACCGAACCAGGGCTGAGTGTGGGTTCTGATCCCTGGGTCACCTTGAAAACACACCAGTGTGTGCATGTGTGCCAAGATGCTGATGAACTGGAGGGCTACAGGAGGGGAAACATGTCATTACAAAACCCTGTTAAATGTGCTTCTTTCTCTTTTTACTCACTCCTCTTGCATGAAGGTATGTGTGCACTTTCTATTATGAATAAACTTGGGGAAAAAAAGTATATATATATTTTTTTAACCAAGGAGTATGTTTCAGAATTATGCAGAGAATTATTTATTTATTTATTTAGATTTTTGTCATAGGGCCCATGTACTTGCTGGAGAGAGACAGAGCAAGGGAAAGTGAGAAATCAATCCCTAGGGGAGATAGCCATGCTACAATCTCTTTTCCTCTCAGGATTTTGGGCATGCATGCATACATGCCTAGCCTGTTTTTCTTTTATTTTCTGAGAAATTTTTGCTATAGAGTGTGTTTGCTCCCTGGAGAGAGAGAGAGAAACAGAAAGTGAGAAATCACCCTCCAGAGGGGATAGCTATGTCACAATTCCTTCTTTTCTATTCTCCTCTTGGGGTTTTGGGCATGCATGAGCATGTGCCTGGCATGAGTTTCAAGTCACCAGGTCTAAGACCTGAACTGCAGTTGGCCACATGGGAGTCCAGTGCCTTAACCCCTGTGACACCTGCTGGTTCCCCAGTGAGGGGGGCTGCTGGGTCCAGGACTTGAACTAAGGAGTTAGCCATGTGCAATCTATTGCCTTAACCATCATGACAGTTGCTGGCCCCACTGGAAGCTTTTTAAAATCATTCTGTCCCTTTTCAAATTTAAATAGTCTCAAACCAACCCAAATGTCCATGAACAGATGAATGGATTGAAAAATGTGGTACATATATTCTATGGAATACTATTTGGCCATAAAAAAAACAAAAACAAAAACAAAAAAACACAACAAAATAAAACAAGACCCTGGCATTTGACAGAAAGTGGTTGAATATGGAAGATTTATTGCAGAGTGAAGCAAGCCAGGCTATGAAAGAAAGATATTGTATGTATCCACTTGATATATACTGACCATCCGTACTCTATGGTAGAGATGGAAATATTGGAGGGCATAAAAGCAGTAAAAATAGTGATGGATGGTGAAGACAATGTGGAATGTGGCAAAGGTGGGAGTAGGGAAGAGTATAGAGAAGGATAGCATGAGAACAAATAGAGAGGCATGACATTAGTGAGACACAGAAATGGTTTATTACCTATTGATGATAACATGTATAGTATTCTCAATTGGACTGGTCTGAGAAGTATTTCATGTTGGGTAAATTATCTTTACAAGCCAAATGATATATAGAGATAGAATGTTTAAAAAAATAATAATTAAATAATAATAATAATAATAATCTGAAAAAAATGAAAAGCTACTGGATGATGTTGATGTGGATAGTAATGTCTTTGTCTTGACTGATATGCATGGTAATGCTGGAAAAAGACATGTTATATACTATAAAGTTATATGTGGTTAAATGTAATATAAAATTTTTTTTAAAAAGGAAAAAAAATTTAGGTAGTCTCAATACAGGTTTGAAAACAATAATAAATTATTAAAAAGGTAGAGATCTCTTCAACAGAAAACGCTAATGTCATCTATTATTATTATTATGAAATATACAGTATTATATAAAACAAGCTTCTTCAAACTCTTATTCCATAAGTCTCCTTGCCCTCTCAAGAAGCATTGTCTCTGTTAACATGGGAAGTGGTGACATACATTTTTGTCCCATTGTTCAAACTGTTGCCATGTTTCCTTGGGTATTTCCAGTGCATTTCTATTTCTAGTTCATTTTTTCTCAATATATGCTTTATTATCATTTGGAAACCTGAGAGATACATGGCAAATTTACATGTACTCATTTCATTCTAGGACACTTTGATGTGTACTTTGATGTTAGGTACATACATAATTGTTATATATTCTGGATGGATTAACCATTATCCATCAGTGTATATCATTATCTGTAACTCTTGCTACAATTTTAACTTAGAACTCATTTGTCTCATGTTAAGTATAGTTACCTCTACTTTCTTTTCTTTTCTTTTTCTTCTTTCTCTCTCTCTCTCTCTCTCTTTTTTTAATGAGAGAGAAGGAGACAGATAGTATTTTTTGACAGGGTCTCCCCATACCACAGTCCCGCCCCAGTCTCTCAGCTAGTGAGTATTACAGCTAGTCCAGATTGCAGTGGTGTTTGCCACTGAACCTGGCCTATTACACTGGTCTGGGAACCAAACACAGGCCTCCCATGTGGCCCAGCCTTTAAGCCTACTGCTTATGCCACCACGGTGGTGCCCCTTTATCCTTTTGGTATACGTTTACAAAGAATCTTTTTCAATCCCTTCACTTTCATCCTCTTAGTGACCTTAACGCTTCTCAATGGTGAAAAGCTGAAAATCTTTCCTCTAAGTTCAGAAACAAATCAGGATACATGCTCTTGCCATCTTTATTCAGCATAGTGCTGGAAGTCCTATTCAAAGCAATAAGGTAAGAATAAGACATAAAAGACATCCAAATGATAAAAGAAGAACGAAATTGTCTCTGCAACTGACATATTCTTTCAAATAGAAAATACTCAAAGATCTTCCCCCAAAACCATTAGAACTAATAAACAAAATGGGTAAAGTTGTAGGATACACATAAACATAGTCAAATCAGTTGCATTTCTATAGACAAACAATGACTTGAGAAAATTCCATTTGCAATAGCATCAAAAAGATAAAATGCTCCGGAAACAAATTTAGCCATGGATGTGAAAGATTTGCACACTAAAACCTATAACAATGAAGAAGGAAATGAAGAAGACATAAATGAATAGAAAAATATCATGTATTCATAGATTGGAAGAATTGTTATTGTTAAATGGTCATACTACCCAAAGTGACTGATAGATTCAATGCAATCCCTATCAAAATTACAATACCATTTTTTACAATAATAAAAATATCTGTATATAATTATGAAAGATTCGTATATAGCCATGAAAGATTCCAAATAACCAAAGCAGTCTTGAAGGAAAGTTGGAGGTACCATACATCCTGATTTCAAATTATTTTACGAAGCAATGGTAATTAAAACTGTATAGTACCAACATAAAAATAGACTAACAGAACAATGGAACAGAATAGAGACTCCATAAATAAACTAATGCACATACTATTAACAAATCTTCAACAAGGGCGGAAACACAATAGGAAACGAACAGTCTCTTCAATAAATGGAGCTGGGAAAACTGGACATACACAGGTAAAAAGAATGAAATTGAATTCCTGTCTTACACCATACATAAACATTAGCTCAAAATGGATTAAAAACTTCCAAGTAAGACATGAAACTATAAAACTCCTAGAAGAAAATATTGGGAAAAAAATAATTGACAATGGTCTTGGCACTAATTTTTTGGCTATGATACCCAAAAGACAGACAACAGAAGTAAAAATAACAAAGTGAGACTACATCGAGCTGTTTACTTCCTCACAAAAAAGGAAAAAAATCAAGAAAATCAAAGTCAGTTTATAGGAAGGGAGAATCTATTTTTCAAATCATGTATCTGACAAGGAATTGACATCTAAAATGTGTAAGAAACTTACGCAACTCAATAGTAAAATATAACTCATTTAAAATGTGGGCAAAAATCTTCAACATACATTTCTCCAAAGAATACATATGAATGGCCAGCAAGTATATGAAAAGGTGCTCAATATCAGCAATCTTCAGGAAAATGCAAATGAAAAATCACAATGAGATATCACCTCACTTGATAGGTAAGGACTGGTATTATCAAGAAAATAAGAGATAACAGAGATCCTGGCTACAGTGATGGTGGGAATGTAAATTGGTAAAACCATTATCGAAATGGCATGAAGGTCTCTCAAAAAATTAAAAGAACAACCACATGATCCAGCAATTCCACTTCTTGATAGATATTGTATATATGAAGGAAATGAAATTGATATTCTGATTTTTTTTTTTTTTTTTTTTTTTTTTTGCCACAGGGTACATGCACTCATCAGGGAGAGACAGAGAGGGACAGTGAGAGGAAAAATGAAAAATCACCTCATGAGGGAATGGCCACACCACAATCCCTTCTCCTCCATTCTCTTGGAGGTGCACATGCACATGTGCCTGGTGTGATTTTCAAGCCACTGACTCTGGGACTCAAACTATAGTCAGCCAAATGGGAGTCCAGTACCTTAACCACCATGCCACCTGCTGGTCCCGAAACTGTTATTTTGAAGACATATTACACTCCCATATTTATGGCAGTGTTATCTATAATAGCCAAGATATAGAAACAACCTAAATGTCCAGTGATAGATAAATAGGTAAAGAAATTTTGAGCTGTATATATGATAAAATATTATTCAGCTTAAAGAAAAACAGGAAACCCTGCCTTTGTGACAGTGTGGACAAACTTGGAAGACATTATACTAAGTGAAATAAGCCAACATAATATGACCAATACTGCATGATATTACTTTCATATGGAATTCAAAACAGTTAAACTTAGAGGAACACACAATAAAATGGTGGTTGTCAGGGGCTGAGAAGAAGGGAAAATCAGGAGATATTGGTCAAAGGATATAAACTTTAAGTTGCAATAAAAAACGATCTCTCTTTTAGAGATCTAATATACATCATGGTAACTATAGTTAATAACATATACTTGAAATTTACTAAGAGAATAGATCTTAAAAGTTCCGATCATAAAAAATGGTAACTGTGGGACCAGCAGTTAGCGTAATGGCTATGTCGCTGGACTCCCACGTAGTCGACCGCGGTTCGAGTCTCGGACCCGGTGGCTTAAACTCACGCCGGGCGCGTGTGCGTGCGTGCCCAAGATCCCGAGAGGAGAATGGAGGAGAAGGGATTGCGGCGTGGCCATTCCCCCTGGGGGGTGATTTCTCGCTTTCTATCTCTCTGTCTCTCTCTGTCTGTCTGGCGAGCGCACGCGCCCTATAGCAAAAACCTCTCAAAAAAAAAAAAAAAAATGGTAACTGTGTCAGGTGATGGAGAGGTTAATTAGCTTTGATTGTGAAAATCATTACATGAGGTACACTTACATTAAAACATCACGTTGTACACCTTAAATATATATAATATTTTGTCAATCGTATCTCAATAAAGGTGGAAACATTTAAATTATAAAATTTTATTAAGCTGCTCTCCCCCAATAATAAAACAGCTCAGCCCCAGTCACAAATGACTATCCCACAGTACTGTTGACCTCTCAGGTTGGCCTTACATATTAGGTTGTCTGAAGTCATGATGCATTTTTGTATAGAAAAACAGAAAAATACAACTCTTTCTATAACCCAATATTTTTACAAGATGAGTAACCAAAGCAAAAGTTATCATGGGGTTGCCAAAAGGGTCACATGAATTAGTTACAGAAAACAAGGTAAGGGTCAGATATACTTCCCAACTATATCTATCTATCATCTATCATCTATCTATCTATCTATCTATCTATCTAATATATATAATATATCATATATATATAAAATCTATATATTGATATAGATATATCTATGTCTTTTACCCTTGGCCAAGCAGTGGGAGTCTTTTATAAATGAGATTTTATTGGATAAAGGCAGTAGATAATACATAAGAACAAAGGTACTTTGTGTGAAATGGGGTGTGACTGTAAGGCTCACAGGTTCCAGGTTCCTGCTGACTTTATCCCTTTTCTCATTCTCTGCTTCCATCTCTACCCAGGATCCTCTGGAGTCCTGGAATTATCTGTATTTTTTTTTAATTGCTAGAAGGTGCATGCATTCACCAGAGAGAGGCAGATAGAGAGGGAGAGGGGAAAGCACCCCTCAATGGGGCATGCTGCTATCCCCTCTCCTGCTTCTCCATCCTGTCGGGATGTTGGGCATGCACCCTCACCTGGCATGTTTTAAAAGTGTTGGGACTAGGATTCAAACCATGTGTTAAGTCCTATGGGATCTGGCTCCCTTAATCAATAGGCCACAGGGCTAGCCCTATCTATATCATTTCCATGTGACTAAAAGGCACCTGGGGAGTATGGCCATGTCTTCTGTTCTGTGCTATCTACTTTGCTATCTAGAAGTCCTCTTTTTCTTCATATAGATACTGATTAAAGGCCCATAAAGAGCCCTTTCAGATCTCACCTCATCTAGGAAATCTCAGGGCAAAATTGATCTTTCCTATTGCAGATGAATAGTGCTTCAATTATAGCTATAGGAAATGCATGTCTCAGATATTCTGAGACAATCCCAATTTTTGATATTAGGTAGTCCTATACTCTAAGATTAATTCACTTGCCAGATCACATTTCAATTTTTGGTTTTAAAAACATGGGTGTGATAGTTGTAGCTCTTATTATAGTCAACCTTGTTTCTGAGTTATTGATCTGTGTGGACATCATCGAGTACATATTTCCAGAGTAGGGATTGGATCATTTCATAATAATCAATCATCGTTCTTCCTCTTCCTTCTTTTTTTGATCCTCCTCCTCCTTATGATAGTTTATTAATGGCTTAGAATGCAAGAGGCAGTGTTATGCACTTACATTAATGATATGTTTAATGATTATACAAATTCTGTAAGATTGGTATACATTGATTTCCTTGTCATGATGAAGAAGCTGATGATGCCAGCTAGTGGTTAAGCTGAGCTCTACCCAAATCCAGGTTCTTCCCCTTTTGCCACTCTGCACCCACAGTACTTTATAACGATTCCCTGTATATTTCTAGAAATGCTTATTCTGGTAAATAATGAATAAATACATGCTGAGCTGCTTAGAGTTGAAAGCAAGGAAAAGTACATAAGAATATATCTAGGCTCTGAATTGAAATATTTCCCTTTCACGCTTGCATGATCTAGAAAAGAACTTTATACTTGTATTTAGTGTCATCTTAATTCACTCTGGTGGCTGAAGAGCAAAGTAAATCTGTTGGAATTTTCATTTTACTGGCAGTCTGTAGGTAAGGAAACCAAAAGTGGACCCCAAACCACAATATTTCTCTCTGATTTGCTATGTGTGAGCCATGCTGGATTGTCTGAATGGTCTGGGATTACTTCTACTCTGTCGAGGTCTTTCCTTTTCTTGCTATAATGCTCCTAGAAGAAATAGTCCAGGGGACTTCAGGAAATTTATGGGAGAATGGAATTGAAGTGTGAGTTTATTCTGGTCCAAAAAACAATTAAAAATGTTTTTTTCACAATATACATTTTTCCTGAACTCTTTGAAGACTTCTTGAACTAGGCTATTGCGGTTCAAAACAAAACAAACTGGCTGGCCACTACAAATGTCCCTAGCATCTCGAAGTCCTGTTCCCTGCCCTTGCTTGTGAGGAATGGCACAGGCAGCGGCTCTTGAGGACGTGTGTAGAGAACTGGATGGGGAGAAGAGCTGTCCAACAAGATGGAAAAAGAAGCCATTATGCTTCTTGCTACAGTGTTATCTTCTTGGGATTGTCAAAATCACAGTGTAAGGAGAAGGACATTGTGAGGTGTATATATAAATATATATATATATTTTAAATTAATTATTTATTTTCTAATTTGACGACAGAGTGAGTGAGTGAGAGTGAGTGAGTGAGCGAGCATGAGAAAACCAGCCACCAGGTTTGGGACTCAAACCGTAGTCAGCCATGCGGGAGTCCAGAGCCCCAGCCACTATGCCACCTACTGGTCCCCATTTTGAGGTATTTCATGCCCAGGATATTCTGTCATTTTTGTACCAATTTACAAACCCTACTGGGTGCCTAATAGGATCAAAGTATTGTTCTTAGACAGTGAAAGATAAAAAGATAATTGATGTAATACCCACCCAAAAATGTAGTTGAAATGTAATTATTGCTATAATATTAATCGATTATTAAATTTTATTATCAACTAAAAAAACTAAGTGCTATGGTTAAAAATTTAAGGATGAGTCTGTACCTTACCATATATAAAAACTAATTCCTGATGGATTATAGATTTAAATGTGGAAAGTTTAACTTTAAATTTCCAGAAAAAAACTATGATTTTAAGAACTTCTTTAAAAAAGCACAAAAATGCAAACAAGAGGATACTGACACATTTGATTACACAAAAATTATAAATTTTGTTTTATCAACAGAGATCATAAAGAAAAGAAAAAGAGCTGCCACACACTGGAAAGATACTTGCAATACATATAACAAGCAACAATTCAGTATCCAGCTTGCATAAAATTCAGTAGGAAAACAAAATGATAGCAATAGAAAAATGGGCAGGAGACATCAACATACATATGATGGAAGAGGGAAACAAATAACTTGAACATATGAAAAATTAGTAATCAGAAAAAAATCAAAACCAAAATGATATATCACTTCATACCCAGTATAGAAATAGAAATGTAAGGACCAGCAGGTGGCATGTTGGTTAAGGTGCTGGATTCCCACACAGCCAAGCACAGTTCAAGTCCCAGACCGGGGAACTTGAAAATTACACCAGGAGCGTGTGCATGCATGCCCAAAGGAGAATGGAGGAGAAAGGATTGCAGTTTGGCCATTGCCTCAGGGGGTGATTTCTCACTTTCCTACTTTCTGTCTCACACCGGTAAACACATGTACCCTATGGCAAAAACCTTAAAGAAAAATAAAAAGAAATAGAAATATGTATTAATTTAGTATCATATGTTGGCAACAATGTAAAGCAACAGGAATTCACATGCAGATAGAGGTATCATATATTAGTGCAACTACTTTGGAAAAATTTCTGGATCTATTTTACAAATTTGAAGTTGCTCAGACAACAGGACCCATCAAATCTATCATACTCCTAGGAATATGCCTGAGAGAAAGTCTTGCATGTGTACTGGGAGATTTCTAGAAGAATGTCCATAGCAGCAATATTTTTAATAGTAAAAGCTGGCAACCACTCTAATGCCTATCCATATGAACATGAATAAACAAATTAATACTTACATAATAGGAAACTATGAAGCAGTATAAATGAATAAAGTAAGGTAATATACATTAATATGGGTGAATTTCACAAACAATGCCGAGCTTAAAAAAAAATCAAGAAAAGAGAAACGATTTTTGTAAGTTAAAGTGACACTACATAACATATTACTAAGGGGTTTAGAAATATATGATAAACTATAAAAAAGAGCAGAGGAATGATAAAAGAATTCAAAAGAGGAGTTACCTCTGGGAGTATTGAGGTGAGAGTGAAGGGACATAGAGAAAACTTCAAATATATTAGCATTGTTCTATTGGGTTGTCAGGAAAGTCATGATGTATTTTTTTTTTCTAAGTTTTTCTATGCAAAAATGTGTCATGACTTTTACAACAACCTAGGGTTGCACAGGTACTTATTTTATTATTGTTTAAACTATAAATATATGTTCTATAATCTCTTTCTTATTTTGATATATTTCACAATAAAAATAGATCTCAAGATGAGCTATTGGAGCGTTGATGACAGAGCCCTTCATCTGAGTGACGGTGAGAATAGGAGGTGGGAGATAAGAATCAGCAAAGCTTTATGATGTGGTCAGAACGGTCCTTGAAAGATGAGTAGGGTTTTGGGACCAGCAGTTGACGTAATGGCTATGTCGCTGGACTCCCATGTAGTTGACCGCGGTTCGAGTCCCAGACTTGGTGGCTTAAACTCACACCGGGTGCGTGTGCGTGTGTGCCCAAGATCCTGAGAGGAGAATGGAGGAGAAGAGATTGCAGCGTGGCCATCCCCCCTAGGGGGTGATTTCTCGCTTTCTGTCTCTGTGTCTTTCTGGTGAGCACACGTGCCTAATAGCAAACCTCTCAAAAAAAAAAAAAAATGATGAGTAGGGTTTTAAGGATAGAAATGGAGAGAAAGTTTGACTTAGGAAGAACAGAATGAGGTAAGTGTGAAATGGTTGTGTGTCCTGGAAAAGCAATGGTTGGAATATAGATCTGGAGAACAGAGTAGCATATAAAGATGCAAAATTGCATTAACCAGACTATAAGACTATCTTTGTGTGTGTGTGTGCACATGAGTGTGCACATGAGCATATTTAGATCTTAACCAGGAAGCAAAGATAGGTTGTTGAAGACATTTGAGGAGATAAATGATTTGATTACACCTGTAATTTGAAAATACAATTTTGGTAGTTGTATGGTGCATGAATGGAAGAAATTACAGGTAGGCGAAATTCATCTGGTTATTGCGATAGTCCAGTATAACAAAGAAGAGGGTCTGTATGTGGCAGTGGCAATGGAACAAATGAAAAGACTGTATAATTTGGGATCTGACTTAGTTTCCTAAATGTATGTCCATTTCCAGAAAGACACAGGTGGAAGCAAGGTGTACTGGCTGGCTCCTTTTTTATTTCCTAAGAGGTTTTTACCTTAGGGCATGTGTGCTCACTAGAGGGGGGGGGGTAGGGAGAGGGAGAGGGAGAGGGAGAGGGAGAGAGAGAGAGAGAGAGAGAGAGAGAGAGAGTGTGTCAGTGAGAGGAAAGTGAGAAATCACCCCCAAGGGAGGATGGCCATGCCACAGTCCTTTCTCCTCTGTTCTCTTGGTATTTTGGGTACACATGCATACACACCGGGTGTGATTTTCAAGATACCTGGTTGGGGACTTGAACTGTGGATGGCCGTGTGTGAGTCCAGTGATATAACTGCTACACGATCTGCTGGCCCCTGTGCTGGCTTCTTTTAGGCCAGCCCCTACTCAGGACTGTGCACACTCCTTAGTTAAGTAGCTAGCTGTGAGCACTGACTCAGCAGCTCGCCTCCAACTCCCCTTGACCTTATGTACATCTAGTTTTCCTTGCCCTTCCTTGCCTGGAGCTAGAAAGACAATATTTGAAAATGACCTCTTCCAATATTCATTGATTTTTCTTTTTGCTTACTTACATCAGTTCTTCCCTTCCCTTTCTGGACTGTCAATCTTCTCCCAAGGTCGCATACACAAGCAAAGTAATGTTAATAGTCTGAGGAGTCTCACAAGAATAATGTTGCTGACACTGTCCTAAAGACAAGTGGTATATTCATCCTTCTACAGTAATTACCCAAAGACAGGAGACACTGAAATGGCACAATGACAAGAACTGGTAGTTGGTTTGAAATGGAAAATAAGTACCTTGGACAGCCAATAAATGGTTGGAAATTCCAGTTAGGCATTTAGGAGGAATTTTAGTCCATACTCTACACACCTCTAAGCTTGACCAAATAATGAGACATAAGCCTGCTTTTGGGATTGTGCTGTTTAACACAGGATCAAGAGGAGATAATGGCCCTACTGTAGAGAAGTACTTGTTGAGAAACAAATACCTTGTCAGGTTGAACCAGGAATTAGACACAGCCATGACCTTTTCATCCTGCAGAAGCAGACAGCAGTGTTCCCCAGGCACAAGCAATGGCATGTCTGTGTTCAGCAGGTGCTCGAACGTATAGCCACATCCAAACAGAAGGATGGTCACAACCATCAAGGGTAGCACTTCTGAGGCACCCCAAGGAAGAAATGTGATGGTCTGAGACTCGCATTTAAGAACAGAGTATCCAGGAACCAGCAGATGGCAAAATGGTTATGTTGCTGGACTCCCACGTAGTTTACTGCAGTGCGAGTCCCAGACCCGGTGACTTAAAATTCATGCCAGCAGTGTGTGCATGCATGCCCAAGATCCTGAGAGGAGAATGGAGGAAAAGGGACTGTGGCATGGCCATTCTTCTTGGGGGGTGATTTCTTGCTTCCTGTCTCTCTGTCTTTCTGGCAAGCACACACGCCCTATAGCAAAAATCTCTCTCTAAAAAAATAAAAAGAATAGAGTACCTGGCTCAATGTCTTCTGAATTGCTCTGCTGTACAAATCAAATCCCATGTGAATCAGGATTAGTGTGCATTTACACCCATTTTCTGATGAACAAAACAGAAAGTGGAGGTAAACTGGGTTAACTGAGTGATCCCTCTGCTTACCTATGAGAAGAATTTTAGGTTTGGAGAAGACACAGAATGACAAAGAATCTCAGGCAGATGGCTAATTCGCATAGACACTGCTTTGTACAAAGGAAGAGGGAAGAAATTTTCATTTATTCTCAGAGACAGAGAAATGATAGCTTAGTATAAAAGAGAAAGCTACACTCACAAGCCTTCCCCTTCTTAAAGAAGCAAGTAGAATGTGTTTCTCAGATCACAGCAGTGGTTTGTTAACTTTCTCATTCTTTTCCATAGGGGGGAGAAAAACAAAACCTCATGAATAATTAAAATGCAGAACCTCCTCATTTCTAATTTGTTCAATTTCTTCTATGTCTGTCCATACCAAGACACTATCCTAACTAACTAACCCTTTGATTCCTTATGAAACCTTTAACTAGCCCTCATGGGGAGATGCTTTTGAAAGGGTTCAAAGTTGGGTAACCAATAGAAGAAGAAACGGAGCAGAGATGGAGCCTTCCACACATGGGATAATGAGCCCCTGAATAATTGACAATAGAGGATAATGCCAAGCAGCCATCCCTGCTCCCCATGGTTCTGTTCTCTAATCAAGACAACACTCTCCCTGATTCCTGCAAATAACTCACGTAACTCATTTAACACAGTGTAGACTCCAAAAAGAAAAAGGTAATGAACTTGATCTTTGTTAGAGGATTTTCTTTTCCTTCATAAAAGGCATGGAACAGAGCCAAACAGTAAAGAAAAAAATATCTCCCATTTGCAGATGATCTAAGGATCTAAGGAGCGATGGCTGAGAGACAAGTGGGGTGTCTGAATAGGACAGGTTGTGATGACATCTGAGAGTGCATGCTTTATGCAGCGAAGTGAGCTTTCTGACTTGACGGAGTCTCAGCACCCAGCAGTGATGAAACATTGGGTGGATGATCTTTGCAATGCATGGCCCCTGAAATAATCTACCCAAGCCCATATGATCGCTTTATGTCTTCAGTCAGACTGCTTTACTCCCCTCTTAAGTACTTGTTATCTCTCTTCTCTCATGCTTTAGATTTCATCAACCTCCTTAGCTCATTTATCTGCACTGACCTGGCGGGACTCAGCTCTGCCGAGTTCGCGTATCTGCTAAGCTCTGTTTTCCCCTCATTCTGATTGCGCTGCTCTCCTGGGTACTTTTCCTAATAGGCTCTGGCACATCTGTCTTGTAACCTTTATTCTGTCATGTTTTGCATACCCTATGCTTTTGAAGTGCTTTATTATTTCTTGCTTGACCTTATTTTATTTCCATTCTTACCTTGTCATCCATATTTGATGTTAGGGAGTTTACATATGAGAAAAACAAGTCTTGAAATGTCACATTGTTTAAGATTAAAGGTGTTTTTCACAGTGATTTTTTTCCATGAGAGGGAGAGAGAAAGAGAAAGAAAGATTCAGAGAGTTAGGCAACCCCCAATAGAGTTTTCATGTCACACTCCACCCCCAGTCTCACCCAGCCCAGATCACGGGCACACAGGTACATTCCCTGTGTGTTGAGAGAGGTCTTGGGGTGTGAACCCAGGACCCTCCCACATAGGTCTGTTGTGTTATTGCTGTGCCACTGCCTGGCCTCTAAAGGCCTTTAAAATGTTAGGCTCCATAGACTTATTATTTTTTAAAAAAGAATTATTTATTTAATTTTTATTTATTTATTTATTATTATTAAATTTGATGAGAGAGAGAGAGAAAGAGAGAGTGAGAAAGCAAGCCACCAGGTCTGGGACTCAAACCATGGTGAGCCATATGGGAGTCCAGCACGTCAACTGCCATGCCACCTGGCAACGCTATCCATAGAGTTTTATACTACCTCATGTAGACTGCAAAATCTGTAATGATGAAATATACCCAAAAAAGGGTGTTATGTTTTCAGTGAGGCAATATTTTGTACTATAAAGGTTTCTTCTTCATGTCTTCATTTAGCAGTAAGTGTTTATGGAATGGAATGCCCATCACTTGCCAGATATGGCATTAAGGTAGGGTGGGGAGCCCAGAGAACATGGTTCCTACTCTTGTGGTGGAACTTATTCTTTGGAGAGGCAAACACTTCATAGCATCATCACATGCATATATGTACAATTAGCAGCGTGACAAATGTGACCTGGTATGTGACCTGGTTGAAAGTGGAGTGATACCTTCTTTGCAAGTGGGATGCTTGAGCTGGGATGAGAAAGATAGGAAGGACAAGGAAGAATTAACCAGATGAGGAGAGGGAAGAGCATTCTGAGAAGAGAGAGTAAACATGTGCAAAAGTCCCATGGACAAGAGGAAGCTCAGAGTCTGAGCCTGGTTGATAGGATCACAGAGAGAAGGGAGACTATGGTGAGAGGACTAGGGGAGAGAACGGGGGGCCAGAATATTCAGGGCTTGACAGTTTGGTGGTGGGGTTCTGAACTTTACCCTTACAAAAATGGGGTGTTACTGAAGGTTTTTAAGCAATGGGTAAGTAGATCAGATTAATATTTTGAAATGGAATCAGCTTATCTAGTAAGAGACAAATACAAGTTGATTTATATTTCTAGTTTTTTTTGACTCTTCACACATGTATGCTTAACAGATGCTTTGTGCATCTCTGGGCTTAGAGTGTTGAGTATCTGAACAGAAGTATGGGCCTTAGGCAGGGAAGAATAGGAGGAAATTCGAAAATATTGAACTAGGCTATTTGCCCTTCCTGGAAAATGTCACTTCCGTTTCACAGATGAGTAAAATTGACTCAAGTTAAATAACTTGCAAGAAGTGAGAATAAAGCTAGGGTGACTAAACTGATTCTGCTGGCTGGAAGATTCACTGCTCCTGTCCCCCAATATGTGCGGATCTCTGAAGCTGTGCAGAGGATCCTGGTACTTGGTCAGGATTATAGAGAAGTTGTGAGCCCTTGACAGGCTAAACTGTCCAGTCAGAGCTAGACACTTAGTGAGTCGTTGAACCAGAATTTGAGTATCAGATCTGCCAGGCTCCCACTCTTTCACCACCCTGTCTCTCCTTAAAAGAGAGGAAGACACTGTGGAAAATGGAAGGGGACCAAGACAGGGAATGGATATGCAAGTCATTAACAGATAAGAATTTCCTTCTAAGAAAGTCTTCAAGGTAAGGAAAAAACAGAGTGTGCTTAAGACAGCTAATCAGTAAAAATATCTTTGATTAAAAACAAATGAAGTTCTGGGACCAGCAGTTACCATAATGGCTATGTCGCTGGACTCCCAAGTAGTCGACCGTGGCATGTGTCCTGGACCCGGTGGCGTAAACTCATGCTGGGCGCGTGTGCGTGCGTGCCCAAGATCCCTAGAGGAGAATGGAGGAGAAGGGATTGCGGCATGGCCATCCCCCCTGGGGGGGGTGATTTCTTGCTTTCTGTCTCTCTGTCTCTGTCTGTCTGGCGAGCGCACGTGTCCTATAGCAAAAACCTCTAAAAAAAAAAAAAAAAAACAAATGAATTTCTTCAATGTCCATGAATGACCAGAAGCTCAAACTGAGATAGGCCACTAATGAGTGTAAATCACTGCTTTTACCCAACTTTTTTCCACTGGGAATTTGTGTGTGTGTGTGAAAGTCTCTTGTTGCTAAGGGATTCAGCCTCACTGCTCTGTTTCTCTGACCCAAGGGCCCAGGATTAATGGGAGATATCTGCAGGAACTGGAACTCAAAGGGAATATTCTAAAGAAGCTTAAACAAAGAGAGAGAGAGAGAGAGAGAGAGAGAGAGAGAGAGAGAGAGAGAGAAATGGAAATAATAGAAAAGAGACAAAATAGAAAATGATAGTGTAAAATAAAACATTAGTAAATGAAATTAGTTTAATTGACAAAAATGATCTTGGCAAAATATATTGTTAAAAAATACAAAATCTAGGTTAATAGATCTGAAAAACACATAACACATAAAGACACAGAAAAGTGGAGAGCAAAAGGATAAAGGGTATACCAAAGAAAACTAGCATGTTTATATTAAAATCAGACAAAATGGGCTTTAAAGCAAAAAGCACTATCAGAGATATAGTAGGTCATTGTACAATAGTAAAGATTCAGTTTATCTGGAAAAAAATGACTATCTGAATACCAGATATCATGACCTCAAAATATGCAAAGTAAAAATAGATAGATCTTCAAAGAAAAATTTACAAAATCATTATTAGAGTAAGGAATTTTAAGACCATAGCTCGGTATTTGGTAGTTGAGTAGTACAATAATCAAGCTTTATCCAATGAGCATATCTATAAAACATTACACTCAACAATTCTAGAATGCAAATTCTTTCATTTTTTTAGAGAGATTTTTGCCGTAGGGCACATGCATTCACCAGAGAGACAGAGAAAGATGGAGAGACAAAAAGCTAGAAATCACTCCCTGGGAGGAGGATGACCATACCATAATCCTATCTCCTCCATTTTCCTCTAAGGATTTTGCATGCACATGCACCTGGAGTTTACTTTTTTTTTTGGAGAGGTTTTCGATATAGGGTGCGTGCGCTCGTCAGACAGACAGAGAGAGACAGACAGACAGAAAGCAAGAAATCACTCCCCAGGGGGGATGGCCACGCCGCAATCCCTTCTCCTCCATTCTCCTCTCGGGATCTTGGGCACGCACACACACGCACCCGGCGTGAGTTTTAAGCCACCAGGTCTGGGATGTGAACCGTGGTCGACTACGTGGGAGTCCAGCGACATAGCCATTACGCTAACTGCTGGTTCCCACCCGGAGTTTACTTTAAGCCACCGGGTCTGGGGCTCAAACCGTGGTTGACTACGTAGGAGTTCAATGACATAACCCTTATGCCATCTGCTGGTCCTGAATGCAAATTCTTTTTAATCAAACATGGATTATATATAAAAACTTGAACACATTAGGCCAAAGATGAAGCGGCAACAAATTTGAAAGATTAAAATTATATAGAATATATTCTCTGAATATAATGGAATTATGCTAGAAGTAAAAAATAGAAAACTAACCAGAAAATCTCTATATAGTTGGAAATAAAAACAGAAAAACCCATTTAAATAACCCAGAAGCCAAAGAAGAAATCATAGTGGGAATGAGAATATTAGAACTTAAAATAAGCATACTAACTAGATATCAGAACTATGGCCTTAAATTCATATATTATTATTTTCATTATTGTTGTTATTTTTAGAGACATTTTTGCTATAGAGCACACGGGCTCATTGGAGAAAAAGAGAAACACAAAGCAAGATATCATCTCCCAGAGGGGATGACCATGCCACAATCCCTTCTCCTCTATTCACCACTCAAGATTTTGGGCACGCATGCACATGCGCCCAGTGTGAGTTTCAAGCCTCCAGGTCCTAGACTCAAGCTGCAGTCGACTACGTGGAAGTCCAGCAATATAACTATTATGCCATCTGCTGGTCCCAAATTCACACATTATTAACAGAAATGTAGAAATGAAGAAAGCCTGGGAATTACTGATAGAAATATCTAACTTAAGGAGCCAGAAAAAGAATAACTGAGTAAACCCCCCAAAACGGATGAAATGAAATAGTAAATATAAAAGACAGAAATAAAAAAATCAAACAATGCAAGTTGGTTTTTTGAAAATAATAAAATAAAATGGACAAATTTCTGGAATAATTAAAACAAAGAAAAGGAATATGCAAATAACAGTCAAATGAAAGGGAGACATAAATACAAATGTTCCAGACATTTAAAGTAGGAGATAGTATTATAAACACCTTAAAAAACTAAGATGAAATACAAATAGGTAAATTATTAGAAAAAAAGCAATTTTTCAGAAATAACTCTAGAAGATATGGAAAATCTAAAGATACACTAATTAGTATAGAAACATAATTATTGGATTAACCTTTTTTTACATAGAACCAGTCATATGGGAATGCCCTGGATTAGTTCCAGGGTTGACCTGAATATGATGGGCACATGAGATTCCGGCTGCTTGGAAGGGTGTAATGTGGGAGAGGATGGAAGCATGACAACATGACAAAACCCATTTGTAGATCTCTCTCTGTTATGAAAAAAACGGACTTCTTTTTTTTTTTTTAACATGAGGAAAACATATTAGACCTGGGTGAGTTTACAGGTGCATTCAAGCATAAATCTAAAACTTGTATCAACTTTTCCCAGACGACCACAGCAACACGAGAAATTGAAAGGATTATTCTGTTTCTCATTTTGTAAGGTTAGCATAGCATTAATAGCAAAATAATTCAAGATCACTGTAAGAAAAATAATTACAGGCCAACTTACTCAAGAACATAGATATAAAAATACCAAAGAGAACATCAGAAAACTTAATTGAGTAGTGTATCAAAAATTACATCATAAATAGGTAGAACTTGTCCCAGGAAATCAAGAATGATTCAACATAAAAGTTCATTAATACGATTAATCATATTAATTAACATATTAAAGAAAAAAGATTATATGATACTTTCAATGGATGCAGAAAAAGTAGATAAAATTCAACATCTGTTCATAATAAACCCTCCTAACAAACTGGTAATAGAAGGGAACATCCTTAATCTGATAAAGGTTATCTATAAAAACTCATTAAATATCATGTGTAATGTTAAAAGCATTCCTTCAAGATTAGAAGTAAAGTAAGAGTGCCTACTTGATCACTTCTATTCAGCCTCATACAGGAAGCTGAGACAATGGAGTAAAAAAAGAAAAAGCAATTAAAGGACTTATAAGAAAAAAACAAAACAGAACCTTTACTATTTGCCAAAATTGTTATTATGATATAGAAAATGCAGAGGTAGCTACAGATAAATTATTCAAATTAACAAGAGAGTGTAGTAATTTTGCATGATACAATTGGTCAGTTTACAAAAATCAATTTCCTTCTTCGCTGGATAACAGTTCATTTCAAAATCACATGAAAATATTACATCCAAGGGAAGAACAAAATCAGATTGATACTACTTCAAGACTTACTGCAAAACTACAATAATTAAGGCAGTATGGGAATGGTGAAAGGCTGCATGGATGAATGGATACTAACAGAGACTTTAGAAGTGGACCCTCAGAAATAAAATGATCTTTGACAAAGGAACAAAGGCAATTCAATGGAGAAAAAGCAAACAGTCCTTGCAACAAACAGTTCTAGAACAAATAGATATTCACATACAAAAAAGTGAATTTAGACATAGACTTTACAACCTTCACAGAAATAAGCTAAAAATGGATCACAAATCCAAATGTAAAATTCAAAACTATGAAACTTCTATAAGGTAATATAGGCAGAAATCTAGGTGACTTTGGATTTGGCAATGACTTTTAGATAGTGCACCAAAGGCACAATCAATGAGAGAAAGATTTGATGCACTGGACTTCATTAAAATGAAAAACAAATGCTCTGCAAAAGATAGTGTTAAGAGAGTAAAAACAGAACCACAGACTGGTACAAAATATTTGCAGAATACATCAGATAAAGGACTATTTTCTAAAATATATAACAATCTCTTAAAACTCAAGAATAAGAAAATAAATAGCTGGATTTTTTCTTTTTTTTGGAGAGGTTTTTGCTATAGGGTGCGTGTACTTGCCAGCCAGACAGAGAGAGACGGAGAGACAGAAAGCGAGAAATCACCCCCCCAGGGGGATGGCCACGCTGCAATCCCTCCTCCTCCATTCTCCTCTCAGGATCTTGGGCACACACGCACACGCGCTCGGTGTGAGTTTAAGCCACCGCATCCGGGACTCGAACCGTGGTCAACTACATGGGAGTTCAGTGACATAGCCATTACGCTAACTGCTGATTCCAGTGCCAAAGATCCTAATAGTGACCTCACCAAGGAAGATACACAGATGGAAAATTAGGACATAAGAAGATATTCTATTTCATATATCATCATGAAAATATAGGGACCAGCAGTTGGCATAATGGCTATGTCGCTGGACTCCCATGTAGTTGACCACAGTTCGAGTCCTGGACCAGATAACTTAAACTCATGCCTGCACATGCATGTGCGTGCCAAAGATCCCAAGAAGAGAATGGAGGAGAAGGGATTGCAGCGTGGCAGGGGGTGATTTCTAGCTTTCTGTCTGTTTCTGTCTTTCTGGCAACCGCATGCACCCTATAGCAAAGACCTTTCCAAAAAATAAAAAAATGTAAATGAAAACAACACAATAACACTACACACCTATGAGAATGGCTAAAATATAGAACCTTAACAACACTAAATATTGGGAAGATATAGAGCAATAGGAACTCCCATTCATCGCTGGTGTGAATGCAAATGCTATATCCACTTTAGAGGACAGTGATGGTTTCTTTAAACATATTCTTACCATATGAGCTAGCAACTGAACTTCTTGGTGTTTACCCAAAAGTACTGAAAATATATGTCTACACTAAAACCTGCTCACAGATGTTTATAGCAGCTTTATTCATAATTCAAAACCTGGAAGCAACCAAGATGTCCTTCAGTTGGTGAGTGACCAAATAAATCGTAGTATAAAAACAGACACATAGACAAATGGGACAGAATTGAGAATCCAGAAATAAACCCAACAACGTACAGCCAACTGATCTTTAGTTATTTATTTTTTTGAGAGGTTTGTGCTTTAGGGTGCCTGTGCTTGCTGGGGCCGGGGTGGGGGAGTAGTGAGAAATCATCCCCTGGGGAGGATGGCCATGCCACTACCCCTTCTCCTCCATCTCCATTCTCCTCCCAGGATTTTGGGCATGCACACACATGATTGGCCTGATTTTCAAGTCACTGGGTCCGGGACTTGAACAGTGGTCAACCATGTGGGAGTCCAGTATGCCATCTGCTGGTCCCGAGCTAACTGAATTTTTTACAAAATTCCCAAGACAATTCAGTGGAGAAAAGCTAGATTTTCAATATTTTGTGCTGAAAAAACTGGGTATCT
This sequence comes from Tupaia tana, assembly GCA_026018925.1. Lineage (NCBI taxonomy): Eukaryota > Metazoa > Chordata > Mammalia > Scandentia > Tupaiidae > Tupaia > Tupaia tana. Next base: position 52,027,915 of record JAKSZU010000003.1, read on the forward strand.
ACCTGCTGAAGAATGTAACTAGATCTTCTCTCTCATTATTAACAAAAATCAACTCAAGTTGTATTAAATATTTAAATGTAAAGTCTAAAACACGCTCCCTATAGCAAAAACCTCTCCAAAAAAAAAAAAAAAAAAAAAAGTCTAAACAATTAGGTTGTCAGGAAAGTCATGAAATATTTTTCCATGTAAAAATGCATCACGATGTTCCTGATAACCCAGTATGAAACCACTTTTGGAAAACAAAGGGGAAACGCCTCAAGACATAAGAGAAGGCAAATATTTCTTAAATACAATCCTAAAGCACAGGTAATAACATCAAGGATAGGCAAGTGGGATTATATCAAGCTAAAAAACTTTTGCACAGCAAAGGAAACAATAGATAAGGAGACAACCCAGAGAATGGGAGACTAGAAGAAACCTCTATAGTTTTCTCTCAACTTTGCTGTGAATCTAAAACTATTCTTTAAAAATGGAAACAAAAGACAACTGTAGTAAAAAATAATGAAAGAACATGTATTCACTCAACATACGCATTTATGTAAAGATTTTTTAAAAATACTATACTTAAGAGCAAAATAAAACATGGAAAGTACCTGAGAGTTAATCCAACAAAACATTTGCAGATCTGTTATGGGAAAAACTACTTTTCAGAAAACCTAAATAAGTGAATTATATCATGTTCATGAATACAAGTAGACTTAACATCATAAATTTTTGAATTTTCTACCATTATTGTAGATTCCAAACAATTCTAGTAAAAATTCTAACAGGATTTTTCAGGAAACATGATAAGCAAATTGTAAAATTTACACATAGAAGAAAGGATCTGAGAACATCCAAACACTCCTGAAGAATTAAGATGTGTCTGGGGATGAACTGGGGCTGTTATCCCAACAAAACTCAACACTCACTAAAAGGTGGAAAAGTACGGCATTAAGGCAAGGATAGACACACTGATCAGTGGAATAGTATACAGCATGCATAAACATTTATAGAATTTTTTTTTTATTTTAGAACTGTCATTGAAAATTGGGGGAAATTAAAATGACTGGGGGAAACACAACATCACATTAAATGATGGTATGACATATGGTTATCCTTACAGAAAAACTTAAATTGGATTTCTACCTTATACTATACAGAGAAATTAATTCTAGGTGTTAAAGATTTGGATATGAAAGACTTAGGAATCTATAAAACTTTTAAAAGAAGGTACAGATATGTATGAGGGAATGAATTCTCAAACAAAACACAGAAAGTTAAAACTATAAAGGAAAAGGTTAAGTCAATTACACTAAAATTAAGACATTCTCTTTACAAAAGGGCATCATAAAGAAAGTAAAATTATAAGCCATGAACTGGGGTAAGATATTTACACCCCATTAATTGATGAAAAACTATCACCAGGAATATATCAGCACTTCTAAAAGCAATATGAAAAGAAGAAATATTCACTAGAAAATGGGAAAAAGACATGTGTAGGCATTTTTATTTAAGAGGGAACAGGAGGGACCAATAGGTGGCATGGTGGTTAAGGTGTTGGATTACCACATGGCCAACTGCAGTTTGAGACCCAGACCCAGTGGCTTGAAAAATCACAACAAATAAATATAGATAAATAAATAAATGAATGTTAAAAAAAAGAGGGGAAAGAAAAGCCCAATAAACATAAGAAAAAATGATGAACATCATTTGTAATTGAGAAATGCAAATTTAAACCTAAATCATATGTCATTTCCTATCTACCAGAATGATAATTTTAAAGTTTGCAATACAAGTCTTACACAGAATGTGTAGTAAGGAAAACTTTTTTTTTTTTTTTCTTTGTAAGAGTGATTTTTGCTATAGGGTGCGTGTACTCACCGGAGAGACCAAGAGACAAAAAGTGAGAAATCACCTCCTGGGATCTTGGGCATGCACACACATGTGCCCAGAGTGACGTTTAAGCCACCGGGTGCAGGACTCAAACCATGGTCAACCGCAAGGGAGTCCAGTGACGTAACAATTATGCTATCTGCTGGTCCCAAACATTTTTTTAAAATAAAGTTTATTCATTTATTTCTTCTAAGAGAGAGACAGAGACAGAGAGGGGCACCCTGAACAGGATCATCAGGCCATGGGTCCACCCCCAGCCACAGCCAGCCTGGGTCATGGGCAGGCATGCACGTGCCTGGCTTGTACAAGGAGGTCCTAGGACATAAATCTCAGATCTTCCTATGGGGGTCCAGCACTGCAGAGAGTTGTGTCACCACTCAACTACCATCTGGCCCAGGAAAACTCTCCTACATTGCTGGTAGAATTATAACTTTGTACATCCCTCAAGGATAATAATTTTGCATTATTGGGTTACATTAAATATGTGCCCTCCTAGTTAGATAATGTAGTCTAGTGTAGCAAAAAAGATGTAAAAGGACTTTATTAGTTACAGAGAACTAGAAAGAACCCAAATGTCTACTGACAGGGAAAAGTCTCAAATGTCCATAGAAAGGGAAAACATATAACTATTATGAATTATAGCATACTCATACAACAGGATAATTTAGAGCAGTGAAAATAAGTGATAGTTTCATGCACTAATTTGGATGAATGTCATGAACATAAAGTATTGAAAGCAAATCACAGAGAACATGCACAGTGTGATTCATTTATACAAAGTTAACAAAGCTAAATGATGTTGAGAGATATACTCATGTGGTAACACTAGATGAAATGTCAATGTTTCTTTATTTAGGATGGTGGTTCCTTCTGGGGGCCGGAGAGTGGGAGGGGATTGGAACTGTGGGAAATTGTGAATGTTCTGCTCTTCTGGGTTCATGGGTGCTTGAATCATTGTTAGTATTTATAACTAATAATACATATGTTATAAATACTAAATGAATGTTAAAAAAAAAGAGGGGAAAGAAAAGCCCAATAAACATAAGAAAAAATGATGAACATCATTTGTAATTGAGAAATGCAAATTTAAACTTAAATCATATGTAATTTCCTATCTACCAGAATGATAATTTTAAAGTTTGCAATACAAGTCTTACACAGAATATGTAGTAAGGAGACTTTTCTTTTTCCTTAAGAGTGATTTTTGCTATAGGGTGCATATACTCACTGGAGAGACCAAGAGACAGAAAGTGAAAAATCACCTCCTGGGCATGCACGCACATGTGCCCAGAGTGACGTTTAAGCCACTGGGTCCAGGACTCAAACCGCGGTTGACCACAAGGGAGTCCAGTGACGTAACAATTATGCCATCTGCTGGTCCCAAGCATTTTTAAAAAAATAAAGTTTATTCATTTATTTCTTCTAAGAGAGAGACAGAGACAGTTTCAACACCTTAACCACCATGCCACCTACTGGTCCCTCCTGTTTCCTCTTAAATATAAATGCCTATACATGTCTTATAAATTAATGTATAAAAATTATACATAAAATGGAATACTTTCATTTCATCATCACTGGCTAGTCATGTCTGGAACACACAAAGAAAGGTGACAAAGTCAATAAAAGGTGATAGAAAATTTTGATTTCTTTTTAGAAAAAGATGATACGCAGTATATTTTCTGCCCATTGTTCAGTGTAACAAAACGGTTTAGGTCATTCTGAAGTTCACAGCAGGCAAGAATTTTATAATGTGTGAGTTTCTGAAAGAAGAAACCATTTTATAAATAAATTTATGTGGTGCTAAGTAGCCACATGGAACTGTTACATAGCTGTAAGGTGGTGAGGTTATAAAGTGATGTTCCTTTTATATCATAGAGAATACACCTATGGAGATGGGTAGAAACAAGAAAATATTTTACTATTTTGAGAGCAAACTTGAACTCTTTTCAGATTATCTTTTTTTTTTTTTTTTCTTTTTTTGGAGAGATTTTTGCTATAGGGCATGTGTGCTCGCCACACAGACAGAGACAGAAAGCGAGAAATCACCCCCCGGAGGGATGGCCACGCCGCAATCCCATCTCCTCCATTCTCTTCTTGGGATCCTGGGCACGCACGCACACGTGCCTGGCGTGAGTTTAAGCCACTGGGTCCAGGACTCGAACCGCGGTCGACTACGTGGGAGTTCAGCAACATAGCCATTACGCTAACTGCTGGTCCCCAGATTATCTTTTTTTTAAGAGTTTTTTTTTTTTTTTTAATTTTGCCTTAGGGTGTGTGTACTCATTGGAGAGAGAGACAGAGATAGTGAGAAGGAAAGTGAGAAATCACCCCCAGAAGGGATGGCCATGCTGCAATCCCTTCTCCTCCATTATCCTCCCAGAATCTTGGGCATGCATGCACATGTGCCCAGTGGGAGTTTCAAGCTACCAGGTCCAGGACTGGAACTGCAGTCAACCATGTGGTAGTCCAGAGACATTACCACTATGCCATCTGCTGGCCCCTCAGATTATCTTTTAAAATAATTATTAATTTATTATTATTATTTTTCAATTCACCCGAGAGAAACAGAGAGAGAGAGAAAAGGAAAGTGAGAAAAGCAAACCCTCAGATCTGGGACTCGAATAGCAGTCAGCCATGTGGGAATCCAGTGACCCTAACCAGCATGCCATCTGCCGGCCCTCAGAGTCTTTGTTAACTTGACTCTCAGATTTTTAAAAACATTTGGAACTATTATTCCTTCCCTTTGAATGTCTCTTAATTTCTTACATTTCCACTTCACTGAGCTTCACCAGTAAATGATTTTGTATGTTCATTATTCTTTGCCTGTGCTTTCTGTTTAGTTTCAGGTTTTAATTAGCTTATATTCCTAAGAGCTTTATACCAGAGATTTATTCATCAGTTATGAAAATGTTACTCTCTTCAATTTTATTAGACTATTTTATAAACTTAAAAACATACTTCTTTTAAAAACAGATGCAGTAATATTTTGTGATAGTTTATTATACTTTGCCTTAAAATCTGAATTTTTTTGTGTTTCTCTTTTGATATTAGCCTTCTTGAATGACTAATGAAAGCAATAAAATAAAAATATGTTTCTAGTTCCTATTCTCCTTATTTTCTGCATTTACAGATCATGTTTTATTTATTCAGCTTTTATTACATCAGTATAAGTTGATATTTAAAAACCATGTAGTATTTAAAGCCAAAGACTGCTACTCTCCACTTGTTTTTGATAAACTGAACATTTTACATATGTATGACCCACATAGTTTTTCTTGGCATTTATTGTAACTGTCCTATTCTATTCAAATTCTTTCTTTCTTTCTTTTTAATTAAGGTTTTTGCTTTAGCGTGTTTGTGATCCCTTGAGAAAGAGACAGAGAGGAAAGTGAAAAATTGCCCCTGGGGGGATGGCCACTCCACAATCCCTTCTCCTCCATTTTCCTCCCAGGATCATGGGCACGCATGCACACAACACTGTGAGTTTCAAGCCACTGAGTCTGGGATTTGAACTGTAGTTGGCCATGTGGGAGTCCAGTGACATAACTGCTATGCCATCTGCTGGCCCCTCTATTCAAACTGTATTCTACGACCTGTCTTGATATCTTCCACACGTATTTCATTTTTTAATCTTGGTAAAAGTTAACAAACATCCTGATATATCTTTTGAACTATTCTAACAGCTTTGTAAGGAGATATCATTCTTTCTGTTTTATAGGAAATTGAGATTAAACAAAGTGAATTGATGTGTTTAAATTTAATAATGCAAATGCATTATTTTGGAAGTTGGAAGTAGGGTTGAGAGTTAGAGCAGGTTCAAAGGAATCTTCAAATTCATTTATTTACTTTTATTTGTGGATCCAGTGGATCCAGAACCTTAAATAACCATCTACTGCATTTCTGAACAAGTTTCTCATCCTCTCCCCTGCATGTAGACTTTGGTTTGGAAAGCGAATGCTCAAAAGAGTCCATTATCTTCCCCACTACTTAAAAAAAAATTAATCAACTATTCTAAATTTTATTTCTTTCTTTTAGCAGAGAGCGAGTGAGAAGAGAGAAAAGAAAGAAAGTTTCTTGGATGGGGTCCTCATGCCACAACACCCACCTCCACCTGAGTGTTAACTGGTCTGAGTCACAGGTACACATGTGTACCTGTCCTCCTCAGGGAGGTTCCAGAACACGAACCCAGGACCCTTCCCATGTGGGCCCTGTTGCATCACTGCTGTGCCACCACCTGGCTCCTTCCCCACTGTCTCCTGATTGTGGTTTGCTGTTGGTGTGTTCTCCTACTTTGAGAGAACATAGATCTTATGTCTTATCAGGATCTTGCCTGATCTGACACTTGTTTCATCAGATGGAAAGAAAGCATTTATTCAATTCACGAAAAAACTAAGTAAACATAACAATGGTTTCATAGGAGGAAAAAAAAATCTATATTCACTGGAGTATTATTAATCAATTTGAAAAACAGTCTGATTGCTAATAATCCATGTGAAGACCATTTCTACTGCTGCAGGTGCCCAGGAAGACTGGAGTGAAGTTTGGCGTTCCCTTTTGGGATATATCCACCGGACTCTCACCGGATCCATGAGAGAGCCCCTCAGTGGGAAGGTAGTTGATCGATCTATCTATCTTCCTTCCTTCCTTCCTTCCTTCCTTCCTTCCTTCCTTCCTTCCTTCCTTCCTTCCTTCCTTTTAAAGAGAGATTTTTGTTATAAGGTGCTTGTGCTCGCCAGAGAGATGGATAGACAAAAAGTGAGAAATCATTCCTCGGGGGAATGGCCATGCCACAATCCCTTCTCCTCCATTTTCTTCTTGGGATCTTGGCACACACACCTGGTGTGTTTTAAGCCATTAAGTCTGGGACTCGAACCGTGGTTGACTACATGGGAGTCCAGCGACGTAACCATTACTCCATCTGCTGGTCCCAGGTAGTTGATATTTCTCTCAGATACCACTTGGATGCCTAAGGATAAGCTTTAATCTGACCTATACCATAGTTTCTCAGAATCTCTAGTAGAAGAATACCTTTCTTTCTTTTAGAAGAATTATTTATTTAATTTTATTTATTACTATTATTATTTTCTAATTTGCTATCGGGCATACCAGAGAGAGACAGAGAGAGAGAAAAAGAGAGAAAATGAGAAAGCAGTTCACTAAATCTGGGACTTGAACCACAGTTGGCCATGTAGGAGTCCAGTGCCTTAACTACTACACCACCTGCTGGCCCAGAAGGATGTCTTTATAGCCAGTCTAGCTGTTTCCTTCGACACCCATTACATTTGGATTTCACTAAATTTTTGGCAAAGCCCTGTACTAGTACACAGGTGTAAACCATCGCTTTTATACAGCCAGGACTAACATAAAAGGCCCAGGAAAAGCCAGGTTCCGAGGCTGAGATCTGGTACATTAGCAAATGGTTCAAAAGCAGAGTTATTACTCAGTATTCCAAAGAGATATCTGCACTCTTGTGTTTATCGTGGCACTATTCATAATAGGCAAGATACCGAATCACTGTGTCCATCAAATAATGGGTAAAGAAGATGTTTTACATATGTAGTGGAGTGCTATTTAGCCATACAAAGGAGACCTTGTCATTTGTGACAAAATGGATGAACCTGGAGGACATTATGTTGAGTGAAGTAAGACAGGCACAGATGTCACTGCATGATCTCACTCATGTGCAATCTAAAAAAATTGATCTCTTAGAAATAGAGAGTAGGATGGTGGTTACTAGAGGCTGAGTGGTGGTGGTGGTGAGTGGTTAGAGAGATGTTGGTTAAAGGATACAAAATTACAACTAGAAAGGAGGAATGATGAGTTCAAGAGAGCTACTACACAGCATGGTAACTATAGTCAATGATGACATATTGTAGTCTTGAGGAATGCCAGGAGAGTGGAAGTGTGCTCACCACACAAAAACGAGAACTGTGTGGGGTGGCGATGCATATGTGAATTAGCTAGATTTAACCATTCCACAGTGTGTGCATGCTTCAAGGCATCACATACATGATAAATACATGGAACTTTATCTGTGAATTAAAAAAAATAAATTTGGGAGAAAACCCCAAGAAATGAAAACAAAAGTAGCATTATTTATATCCCAAGGCCAAGAGCACATTAACCCATCAACCGTTAAATGATTTTTCAGTATCCGCAGCTCGTTGGTAGTAATTCTGATTTGAATAGTTTTACTGTACTGTATTTAATTTTAGGTAGTCCAGCTACTATTAGATCATAGCCTGTGTTTCCCTTTTGTTTCTAATGATGAGAAAGAAACAAGTACATACAATGTTTTCCAAATTTAACTGACCATGAAGTGTGTTTGTGTGCATTGAGTTTTGGCAGAGAGGAAATAATGCATTAAAACTTAAAGTGGAGGGTTCACATTAACAAGGAGAAATGTGCCTGAGTGTTTCAAAGGCTTGAAAACGCTTGGTGCTCAGTATTTCTTTTTAAGCTTATTTCCAGTGACAGCCCATGAGTTTCTAGTTCACCTACTTTTCTCAGGAGTGTTGGGCATTTACAAACCAAGCCATAAACATTTGTGGGGGTAACAGCCACCTTAGAAGCATTAGCTGCACAGATACTTGAGATTTATATGTTTCTAGACACCAATAACAACAAGGTGGCACTTTACAACAAAATAAAAAATGGGTTCCTGATTAATTTTATTGTGAACTTTGAAAATTGGAAACCTATATGTTATTCAGTTTATGCATTAGTTTAAAATAATCAAACCATTAATTAAGTCATGCAAATACTGATCAATTCTGGTCCTTGCTGAAATAATTTAAACACATCTGTGAATTAAAAGTTGTCATCAGTTATTGACAAACACTAATGAAGGTGGAAAAGATTAGTTTTAAATCATTAAATTTGTCATAAACATAAAAATAAGATCTGAATTAATTATGTGCTGTGATCAAGAAAAACGGTATCTTTAACTCTACAGATATAAAATATTATCTAATTCTGACAGTAGATAGTATGAGCACTTTAAAGCTTACATTATTATTTTTTCCTTTTCGAGAAAAATTCATGATAGAGGGTGCACATGTGTATAGGAGTGACTGTGTGTGTGTGTGTGTGTGCACGCGCATGCATGTGTGTGTGAAAGAGAGAAAAGCACTCTCCACAGGGTCTGGCCTTGCCACAACCCCCTGCCCCTAGCCCCAGTCCTCCAGCCTGTGTGATCTTGGGCACATGTGCATGTTTCTGGCTGACCAGGTCAGAGATTCGAACCTTGATCACCTTGTAGGATCCAGCTTCTCTGAAGCAGCATATTTCCGCTGTATCACAGAGCTGGTGCCAAGCTAACGTTAAGAAGAGCCCCTGCCCTTGACATGGAGGCTGTCATCCTAGACAAGCTCTCCATTGGCGCTGCAAGAATTCATGAGTGGGAAAAAACCTTAGATACGGAATATCAAATATAATCCATAAATAGCAGATAAAAGAGTCTTCCATCCATCACTGCCAAATTCTGAGCCTTATTTTAAAGATCAGAGATAAAATCAACCACTGAAACCTTATTCATTGATTTCTATGACTCCCAAATGTCTCATTTTGTTTGAGAATTAAATGCTAGAAATTACACACACACACACACACACACACACACACACACACACATATATATACTGCTAGAAATTATATATATAATATATATACCAAGTTAGGCTAACCTATATGATCTAAAATTGGCTGTAATTATTCCATTTTGATAGCTTTTACACATAAAGAAGTGATTATTTCATAAAATCAGCAAAGGAAATGATAAAATATTGATTATTTTAATAATCTTTGACCACAAGTAAAAGTAGCACTTTCTGAAACCCCATAAAGGACTCATTTTTATCATCTGCCAGAAGAAAAAGCATCTTTTGCTGAGCTTCTGCCTCCAGAATTCAAAATCTGAGTTTAGGTAGATTTAAGGGCCTTTGGTAAACTGCTGGAGCACTCCAGGCGGAAATCTCAGACTAGGCTCTAGGGTCATTAACCTCGCCACTGGTATCCCACCAGTCCCGCCAGTTGCTTAGTGGTCTTCCAACTTCACTTGTGTCAGATTCCCTTGGATAGATTATTATCACACAGTCAGGTGACCCCTCCCTGGGTGGGGCTAACAAATCTGCATTTCTAACGAGGTCCCAGGTGATGCTGATGCTAGGGACCATGCCGGGAACACAGCTTTGGCTTAGTTTCTATAAGAAAGCGTAATTCATCCTTTTATGTGAAGCCACTTCTTTCTTTAGGTTTCTTTGCCTTGGGGCTATTGTACATATCCAGCAGCAAGCCATTATAACCCCTTATTAAAAAATGTGGCCACAGTTTGGAACCCATCGAGGCCACTTCTGAAGTCCTCTGGGAGTCCTTGTTTTCCTTCAAGGGCTCTGACCATCTCACTTCTGGCCTCTGTGTTGCATTGGTTTTACCTGCACTGCAAAGATTAATTCTATTTAATCACTTGTGAGCTGGCTTTGCAGCCTTTAAGAAAATGCTCTTCTGGTTTATATGGAAGCTGTGGAACCAAGAAATCTTGTGATGGCCTATCCTAAATCCACATCTAGATGGAGTAAGAGGAGGTTGGTGTTGGATCAGGGCATGGACTACCAGTCTCTGGAGTAAGGTTTGCCTGGGTTCCAATTTCAACTCATACTTCCATGTGTCAAAGGACTGAGAGAAGACGGAAGAAAAACAGACATGATTTACATTCTTTCTACTTCTGTACTGTGGGTGATTCTCATTTTATGAATGGGAATCACAGAAATGGTAGATGTGGTAGCAAAAATAACACATTTAGTTGTTCAAGAACAATTACTTGGTGAGGCTCAGCACATGAATCTAAGGTTTCAGAACCAAGAGCCATGACTATTGTATTAACTTAGAGATCAAGGAGATAGCATAAGAATGAATTCTAGATTTTACTTATAATAATAATTAACCTTAATTTAATATGCTTACTACTTGCCATTTTACCGAGAAAGAGGAAGACAGAGAGACTGTCTAATGATCTGTTGTTATCAAGCTTTGTACATTTAGATGAAGAATCAGTTACCCATCAATCAGATGCCTCAAAGTAACTATAATTTTAAAAAGTCACTCTCAATTTACACTCTAATTGGAAAATTTCTAACAGCTATCATTTTTAAGGATAGTCTGTATCCAAGAAGCCTAATCTCCTTTTCTCTTAATGCTGTTGTCTGCCCCAAATCAAAGCCGAAAGAGCAATCAACACAAAAGAAATGTTTGCAAAGAAAAACAAAACCATTTGATTAATAAACATGGAGGGGAGAAGAAAGCATGAAACTTAAAATAAATATCAAATGATTCAATTTCAATGAAAATAAGTAATCAAACAATGGAAAAAGTTATGGAGTCAGTCTCCATTTCAACCTGTTGTTTTAGATATTTTTTTTTGTTTGTCCATTTTCTTTAGTTTGTTCTTTAGAAAAATAACACTCTAAGTAGGAAAATAAGAGAGATTATAACTCCTAAATAGCATTTGGCAAAGTTAAAAAAAATTAGGTCATCAAATAGAAAGAAGGCAGAATCTACCTGAAGTCTGATTGATGGTTTGATAGGATGCTTCAACACTCCTCAAAGACAACAGGTTGTTTTTGTTTTTCCCCCGGAAGTAAGCAATTTTATTTAAAAAGACTGTTCTTACCCTCATCCTTCCATTTCTTATTGCTGGCCCATCTTCTGCCAATCTCAGCACATACAAATCCATTTTGTATTCTCTTCCTCCACGAATGCTGAATCCAAATCCTTTGGCTCCTTTCTCCATATCCACAGTGAAATAATCAAAATCCTTTGGGGTTGGGGAGAAAATGAAGTAACTTGTTTAGTATCAGAAAACCTTTTTTTGAAAAATATTTAGTTAATCTTACTTATTCAATTATTTTAATTTGACCAGAGAGAGACACACAGAGAGAGGAAGAGAGGGAAAGTGAGAAAGCAAGTCACCAGATCCGGCACTCAAACCGTGGTCAGCCATGTGGAAGTCTGGTGCCTTAACTACCACACCACCTGCTGGCGCCTCAGAGAATCTTTTATGGTCAGTCTTTCTGTTCTCTCTCATGGTCAGTGTGTTCCAAATGACATGATGTGAGAACTAATCTAACTTCACTATTGAACAAAATGTAAGACAAAATTCCAAATTCTAATCTTTGAGAAGATTAGAACACAGTTTACTTAGTCATTAAAAGAACTACTATGGGGGCCAGCAGGTGGCATGGTGGTTAAGGTGTTGGACTAACACATAGTGGACTATGGTTCGAGTCTTAGACTTAGTGCCTTGCTTCCTCACTTCCCCTTTTTCTGTCTGTCTCTATCTGGTGAGTGCATGTGCCCTGTAGCAAATAGAAAAAAAATAATAATCACAATAAAAAACCAACTACTATGTAGCTAGTTTACTATGGTATTCATTGGTTTACATGTAATTATTGTGTATAGGCCTAAATGACATCATCTCTCCTTTGAGTTTTTTCATTCACTGCTGTTGAGAACCATAAATAAATGTATCTTTTGTGTGTGTGCAGGCGTGTGTGTAGATTACAGTTTGCTGGTTAGAAAGGTGAAGTTTAACGGGGTCTGACTCTCTTGGTTGCACTTGATGCTGAATATCATTTACCTAAAATGCATTATGCGTTCTGCCTAAGATTCCTTGACCTTTGCTGTTCTTAAAATTTTGGAGAACAGAAGTGATTTTGGAGTTGAAACTATACTTAATTTATATCTTGGTATCTAGTTGAGCAGGTAATGAATATTTCCTAGATACCCAGCTCTGGTCCAGATACTTTTCATGAATTTAAAATCCTCACCCTGGCCTGTAAGGAAGCCCCCCCCCCCCCCTTAAGAAACTGAGGCTCAGAGAGGTTAAGAGAGTCGCCATGAGAGGTATCCAACACATACATAATTACTGCAACTACACCGTTGGCCGTGCAGACAGGGTGGTTGTTGCAGAGCCTACATGCTGGACTATTAACTCAGGCTCAGCCATATCTTTATGCTTAGGGCTTTTTACTACAGAGTGGGAAGTAGGGGGCCATATAAATAATTATGGGTGTAAAATACCTCCACTGCTGGCATCCATAAAATATCTTGCATCAGTAGCACTCTCTGAGGTTCCAGATAACACCTTAAAAACTTTGACAAGGCAATGCACTGGGATTTAGCTAGCTCCGTTAGCAGGGGTTAGTTCATCCTATTACTATGCGCCTTCTGTATCTGTATCTATCTGCCTGCCTGCCTGCCTGCCTGCTTCATTCTGAAATTGACTTATTTATCCAGTGTGTTTTGAGGGTGCCAATGATACCCAGATTAGAACTAGAAATAGAACTTTGGCTCTCTGCCCTGAAAGGGTACTCTTCCTGCTGCCTCCCCTCCTATTTCATTACATTACTCAAAATCTTGGTGAGGTCCACTGTGCTCTTTGGCCCAGGTACCTGGGGCTGTCTGTAGTCCGACAGAGGGTACTGCCGGGTGTCTGGTGAATGCTGCCTGTAGTCTAGCAGGGGAGGCTGCCTGTAGTCCAGGGGTGGAGGCTGCTGGTAGTCCCCCCCTGGGGGTTGCCGGTAGTCCAGCGGGGGTTGTCGGTAGTCCGTGAATGGAGGCTGTCGGATGTCTGGTTTCACATCTTGCCTTGCTTTTACTTCTGACCTGTAACTAAATAGATGGAAATGGTATTTGCTTTGGTATCTAGGCATTTTAAGGAGATTGGAATGATATGACCTCCAGGCAGGGTCTAGCCATAAGAGCTGCGTGAGCCACCTCCTCCTGGTGTTTCTGTGCCATATTCAGAGTTATAAAAGATTAAGTGAACATTATTTCAAAATGTTTGACAAATGCCACATAAGCTCTTTCAGAAATCAAAGTAAAAATGATGATTTAACCAGAACTTTGAGGAGGGATGATGGAAAATCCTCTTTGACCTTGGCTATTTAAATACTGTACAACCACAGCAAATCTAGGTTAAACTATATGTCACAAAACTGGTCTATCAACATCAGTAAAATTCAGTCAATCTCTCTCTCTCTCTGTCTCTCTCTGTCTCTCTCTGTCTCTCTCTCTCTCACACACACACACACACACATTCCTTGGCTGATCATCAATTCATGAAAATGTGATTGAAGTGATCGCTAGATGCTTTACAAATACATTCATTAGGGCTAGCCTATAGTGGTTAAGGGAGCTGGACCACACATGGTTCATTTCGTTTCATGGTTCAAATCCTGGCTCTAGCAGCTTGAAAACCATGCTGGGTGTGTGTGTGCGCATAAGCTCCAATCTTGACAAGATGGAGAAACAGAGGACAAGAGATTCCATGCCCTTCTGGGAGGGGTGCTTTCTCCCTCTCCCCTCCTCTGATGTGCACACCCACCCACTGGCAATTTAAAAAAGTACATAACTAAAGGGCTATTTTAACCTGCCAAACTGGATAGTTTTGAGTATTTTACAGCGGCTAAAGGAGTGATAGCCAAATATAATCACCAAATACAAATCAAGTAGAAAGTCACTGGATCACTGTTAAAACTAGAAATGTAACACACAGAGGTATTTAACTACTAGATCTCTCAGGATTAGTGGCAAATCTTACTGTGGTCGTAAGGTGGAAAGGAAGGCAAAAATGTTTATGTTAACATTTGTCTATTACTTAGTTCTAGATATTTGTTACTAGTAAAATAAGCACAGAGATCAGAACTAGTTTACTGCTATTTTCTGAATCCAAACTGCTCTCAGCTGAGTTCTAAAAGGGGCCTAAAATAGCCAATATCTACCATTATGGGATAATTAATAAAGTAAACTGAAAAATTATCACCAGAGTATAGAGGCCACTTAATTCTTTAGTTTGCTGCCAATCGCTATGGCAACAGTTTATAACAAACTCCCAGTGATGTAGGCAGATTTAAAACATACATTTGCAAAGTAACAATTTTATCTAAAATTAACATGGAGGATAGGAGGAATTGAGAAAATATTTAGCACCAAGGAAAAGCTCAAGCATGTCAGAAAAACAGGTTCAGGGTCAATGGAATTTTATTTTTAAGATGAAATAGTTTCTTTACTGGCTTATGGTCTCACTGATGCTGATTAGTATTAAAATTTTTAAAAAATCACAGCCTTGAACAATTGCCATTAGTGTAATCTAGTATTTGGTAAGGATACACTGAATGTGCAGGCAATAGATGTGTTTATTTGGGGGTCCTAGGAAGGGGGTTAGTAATGTAGTTATTTTAATCAACCCTTTCAGAAGACCCTATTTATTATTTAACCCTGAGGAGAAGAGACATTCCTTTTGCGAAATGCATAATTTAGGCCTTACTTTATACCTCAGTCATCCACTCACCTACTGAGAAGGTGCATGCTGAGAAGAGAATTATTTAAAACATACTCTGAATGATGTTTAAGTATGCAAATCAATGCATTAAACAAAAGGAATAGAACTATGTGACATTTGCCAGGCTGTGTTGGTTCCTTTCTAGAAATAGCTGTCATGGTGACTTAGATGTTATACTGTTTTTTTTTTTTTTTTGGAGAGGTTTTTTTGCTATAGGGCGTGTGTGCTCGCCAGACAGAGAGAGACAGAGAGACAGAAAGCAAGAAATCACCCCCCAGGGAGGATGGCCACGCTGCAATCCCTTCTCCTCCATTCTCTTCTCGGGATCTTGGGCATGCATGCACATGCGCCCGGTGTGAATTTTAAGCCACCGGGTCTGGGAGGCGAACTGCGGTTGACTAGGTGGGAGTCCAGCAACACATCCATCACGCTAACTGCTGGTCCCTAGATGTTATACTGTTTTAAGTTATAGCATAATCATGTCATTTTCATGTGGTGCTGGCATGAAATACCCATCATGTGCTCCGTTTCCAACCAGACGTGTCATGAGGTATGGCAAAAGAGGGTGGCATGTAAGACTCTCCTCGATGGTTACACAAATGCCTCGGACAGTTTAAAAGTGCATCAACTTCATCCAGGCCATCAAACACTCAAAGTTTATTCTACATCAGTGTCATAATGTGTCAGGATTTTAAGCTAAATTGCACATTGAAGAGTTCTTTAATAAATATTAATTAAAAAAAATACCTAATTTTTGGGACCAGCAGTTAGCGTAATGGCTATGTCGCTGGACTCCCACGTAGTCGACCGCGGTTTGCGTCCCGGACCCGGCGGCTTAAACTCATGCCGGGCGCGTGTGCGTGCGTGCTCAAGATCCCAAGAGGAGAATGGAGGAGAAGGGATTGTGGCGTGGCCATCCCCCCTGGGGGGTGATTTCTCGCTTTCTATCTCTCTGTCTCTCTCTGTCTTTCTGGTGAGTGCACGCACCCTATAGCAAAAACCTCTCCAAAAAAAAAAAAAAAAAAAAAAAAAAACCTAATTTTTAATGGAATGTTGCTAACTTCTAAGTGAGTGATACACTGGCTAGGTCAAAAATTATGTTCCTTAAAATTTGCAAAATATTTTAAGGTAAATTCAGTTTTTCATTTTGTTTTGGTTTTTAAACTGGCTCTTTAAAGTTCCTTTTATTATGAGAGAAGTCCTTGGGGCTGGCCAGTGGCGTGGTGGTTAAGAGTGTTTTACTCCCAGATGGCTGACCCCGGTTCGAGTCCCAGACTTGGCAGCTTGCTTTCTCCCCCTCCCCCCACTGTTCCTCTCTGATCAAATTAAAATAAATAAATAAAAATAAAGTTAAATAAAATAATTCTTTTTAAAAAAGGCCTTCAATATAAGTCTTCATAGTTCTTAATTCCATGATTAAAGAGAGTTTAGAGATATTAGAACCAAATTGCTAATGGTAAATTCTAACAGGTTTTCTGGGATGAAAAAGTTCCAGAACCAGGAAATGCTATCCATGGTGAGACTGCATATTGCGTGGGTCTTCAGGGATCACGTCTAACCTTGAAAACACAGGACTCAAAAGTCTCTGGAAGAAGCCAGAGACTTTTGCCATTGACCTTACCATTTTAACTTGCAGTCAATCTCAACTGTCTTTGCTGGAGAAGGTGAACTTTGCTATTTATTCTTAGTTTGGGGATATGGTCCAGAATGACTTTTTTGCTGTTTTCCCAAATGCCTCTCCTTTAATAGTGCTTTGCTTGCATTTCTATTTAAATATTTCATGTTTTCTGAGTATATACTAAAAGGATGTTAAAGGATGGAGGATGGGTAGAAGTATTCATGGTGTCATGGGAAGTCAGTCCAGGAGTAAACAAGGCAGGATAAGATACCACTCATTTTAACTCACAGAAATTGGCAAGCAGATTGTCACTTTAGCTTATCCCACTCTATTATGGGAACTGGCTCAATTTGCTATGTAGGTGGACACCTCTTGTACAAATGAAGTAACAGGAAATGAGTATCGTGCACTTGGCATATAAGCAGTCCTGAAGACACCTCTAGTCTGATCTAAACAAAGGCAGAGTTCCTCCTCCAACCCACTCCCTGGTACCATGACCATCTTTAGGATTATTTTATTGAACTCTATTTATTTATTTTAATTTGACCAGAGAGGGACAGAGTATGAGAGAAGGGGGGGGTGGGCAGTGAGAAAGCAAGCCACCAGGTCTGGGACTTGAACCGCAGTCTCCCATGAGGGAGTCCAGTGTCTTTAACTACCACACCACCTGCTGGCCCCCCATGGCCATCTTTAAATGTGGCTACGTAAATATTTCTGATATGTATAAAATTACTAATTAATATGCAAATAGCCACTACTCATAATCAAAGACTTAAGCCAGAAAACCCAAGTGCCAGTAAAGGGCCCTAGAATTGGAGTGGACTCTTTCCAGGCTGTTAATTTGCTGAAGCAAGATAGTTAACGATGCCGGAAAAATATGTTGGTGATTTATAAAATTTGAATCAGGTCAATTGTTAATCTCATAGTTAGGAAATATTTTATTCTGTAGTCAGAAAATAAAAATATTCAAAGACTATCGCTTGTGTGACAGGGGCCAGGCTGTCCTAGTTGTGAGCTGGTTACAGGTGGAATACAATGAAGGCTATACCCACTGTTCTGTCCATGGGAGCCTAGCACACCGGGGATAAGATTACCCACCCAGAGCTAGAAGCAAGAGCTATGTCTAGGGAGTCCGACTGTGGAAAAGAGAAGATGGATTGTGGTTGTGAGATTAATCTACAGTAGCAAAACCAAGACGAAGAACCTAAAGCTGGCTTGGGGACTGCTGGGGCCCTCAGGTCTTTCCTCCTGAGTCTGAAATGAATTCTGGGGAAAGCCGGTGCAATCTGTCGAAATAACACGCAGGGCAAGTGAACACATCTGGGGCTTATTACTGAGGCATCCAGGACTTACTCTTCTCCTGGATTGTCAAATTCTTACCTCTGCATCATTTGCTTTATGGGGCTTTTTTCTTCCCTAGCATATATTAAAAATATAAACAGCTGAGGACAGCCAAGACATTTACTTTCCTATGAAAGCAAATGGGGAAATCAGAGTAGAGTAGAGCTTTATAGAAACACCACCTGTGGCACCGGGAAAATATTTGCTTTGCAACGGTGTGAATGATGAACCCAGAGAGTTCTGGGAATCAAAAACAGAGTCTCACTTCATCTTCACCAATATGGGAGGCAAGAGATAGGAAGCAGATGTTAAGAAAGCATTGGAATCATGGAAAAGGCCAAGGAGGGGTTTGTATACGGAGAGGTTCCCGTGAGTTGTTCTGTTTTTCTTCTGCTAAAAGGGGAAACCAACACGACAATATGTCTTTATCTTTTTCTTTAATGGCTCCACCCAACCCTGGCTCCCTGTTACACACAAGTCATTCCAAGAAGACAATATTGTTTTTACATGACACCATTTTGTTCCTGGAAGTTTTAAGTGCCTTGTTCGGGTTAGTTCATGACGTCTACCCTTAACCCTAGATGTGGAATGGAAGAACCTCATAATTTTGTGTTTAGGAGGATGTAAAGTTATCATTCAATCCAAACAATAAAAATGCCAACATTTACTAATGCCTATAAATCCCTTGACATTTCCCCATTTCCACTTCACTATCATTCTGTTCTCTGAGCCACTACTACCTTCATGGCTCAGTGGACGTATACGGCCACCTCCTAACTGCTTAACCTGCACTCACCCTGATCCCCGTGCATGCTCTCTCTACAGGGCAGACTGAGAGATCTTCCTGACAAGCAAATCTGGCACTGTCAGTCTTCAGTTTAAAACTGTCCAATGCTTCCCCACAACACTTAAGATAAAGATCAAAACCTTCATGCTTACAAGGCCCTTTAGGGTTGGCCTCTGCCACCCTCACTGGCTTCATCTCGAGCCTCTCTATACTGCCTTATTTCCATCCTTCATGCTTGCATGCTCCCTTCTGCCAGAGGGTTTTCATAGATGTTCTTTATTCTACAAAATGTTCTCTTCATCTGGTTAACCCCTAGTTATCTGCAACTACTTATCATCTCTTCAGAAAACGTTCTCTTACTATGAAGAACAGACAGTTATAGTTACTAATAAATAAATAAATAAATAAATAAATAAATAAATATTCTA
Source organism: Tupaia tana (assembly GCA_026018925.1). Taxonomy (NCBI): domain Eukaryota; kingdom Metazoa; phylum Chordata; class Mammalia; order Scandentia; family Tupaiidae; genus Tupaia; species Tupaia tana. Next base: position 52,047,303 of record JAKSZU010000003.1, read on the forward strand.
ATGTTTCCTTAAGTACACGCAAACACACACGTACATACATACATATTTCACAATCTCAAAATCACAATCACAGAGGTGTACAGGACAATTCCTACTTTATGAAGATCTCTCTCCCTGCCTGAGACTTGTCTTGTCCCTAACATTCCTTCTCCCTACTTTCCTCACCTCTTAAAACTGAAAAAGCCAAAGGGAACGTTACCTGTTTTCATGTCCTTGCAGCTGAAGGGGCTGGGGAGGAGCTGGTTGTGTGACAGGGCTGTTGGGGGTAGCTGGGCTTGGTTGGGCCAGAGGACTCTGCTGGGCCACAGGGCTGTGTTGCTGGGCCATGGGACTCTGCTTCTCTGAGCTGGGTGCCGAGGCTGGGCTGTTGAGCTCTGTGATGGGAACCAAAGTAGCAGATACAGTCAAGTCAGCATTGATAATGAGCTAGAGGAGACCAGAGCTGGTAAATTCTTTGCCTCTGAGATGACCCAAGGACTTGGTAACTTCTGTTTCTGTTAGGCTTTAAGACAGGAGGTTCAGTTCATCAAGTTATAGTACTACCCATGGAATTAGTATTCCTTCCTTCACTGTAACTGTGGCTAAACCAAGATATATGAACAGAGTCTCTTGTCATTTTGTCAGAATAAAACAAATAAACAAAACTATTAAAATTATGAAAAAATAACTCAAAGGAGTAAGCTTGAAAACACATTCTATTTTTCTAGCATTACTTGCTGAGAGGAAATGTTTTAGCCACTATGTTTTGGTTGTACAGAGAAGCCTTTACAGTCTTTCAAAGTTTGAATAAGGAACTAACTATAAAAATGTAAAAGGTTTTTCACAACCATTTTTCCTGTCCCTTGTCCATCTTATTGTCTAGTAATTCTATGACTCCAAAGTGCTTCAGAAAAATTAAAGGAAAAAAAAAAAGGACACTGGACACAGGAATGTTTTAAAGCTGTTCTTTGTAAAAATTGCTTTTTTAAAAAAATCTAATTACATAAAATTTTCAACTGAAATTATCTCTCTTTCTCTCTCTCTATATATATTTTGTTAAAGAGATTTTTTTCTGGGAACTTGCAGGTGGTGTGGTGGTTAAGGGGTTGGACACTCCCACATGGCTAACTACAGTTCAAGTCCTGGATCTGGTGGCTTGCTTTCTCACTTTCTCTCTCTCTGGTCAAATTAAAATAAATGAATAAGTAAATACAATTAGATAAAATAATTCTTTAAGAAAATAAAGAGACTTTTGCCATAGGGCTCACCAGATAGACAGAGAGACAGAAAGTGAGAAATTTCCCCTCAGAGGGGATGGCCACACTGCGATCCCTTCTCCTCCAGTCTCCTCTCAGGACTTTGGGCATGCATGCACATGCATTCAGTGTAAGTTTGAAGCCACCAGGTCTGGGACATGGTCAACTTTGTGGGAGTCCAGTGACATAACCATTTTGCATTCTGCTGGTCCCTCTATGTGTTGAAATAAGAGCAAGATACACACATTTCAGACTGGGAAAACCAAGAAACATGTCATATTTTTAGTGAGCAATCTTGCTTACAGTTAATTTCCATTGAACATTTTACTCATACTGGTGTCTGCAGCTAACAGGTCAAAATAACTAGGGCCCTTTTATTTTCTCTCTCTCTTATTTTTATTTTTTATTTTTTGGTTGAGTGACAAAAGGAAGGTGATCTATTAGAATTCCCATATAAACCGCTTTTCCCTATTCTCTTCTCAAAGCCCAAATCATTTAAATTCTCCATTTATGTCAGGATTTTTCAACCTCAGCACTGTGGACATTTTGGGCTGGGGACTTCTTTGCTATGAGAGGCTGTCCTGTGGACTAAAGGAAGTTTAGCACTGGCTGGCCTTTGCCCACCAAGTGCTAGGAGCATTCCCACTCAATCATGCCAGGCTATCAAAAATATCTCTAGGCATTGCCCAATGTCCCCTGGAAGTACAAATTCACTCTATTTGGAAATCACTATTCTACATTTAAAGTCAGGTGGGTGTTTAGCAACTTGTGTCTATGTGTTCAATCATCCTAAGATGGAAATAGTGGGAAATGAAAGCTCAGTGAAAATGGATAATGCCAAGTGAGAGAGCCCATCAGCCTCTGTAGAAGACACCAGGATCCACTCACTAGTGAGCTCTAGGGACTGAATTCCTCATGTCATGAATGAGTCTGCAGCTGCAAACTAGTAATGAACTCACTGCATCTAAAAATGGTGGCTTTATCGTCAACTGATATGTAGAACTCCATGGTCCCTTAGGGCATGGTTATGAGCTGTGGTGTTCTCTACTCTGCAAGCCTCAGGGGGAAGTCCTTGTACAGAGAAATTTAAAAGCCTAAATGGGAACTTAAAATTCTTATCACATGCAACATTTTCTAAATGAGCTCTCTTTATACCACAAAACTTCTTCAAGCTTTCCAAAATCAACCTGACTTTGAAGAATCCTCCAGAGACTAACTGTTAACATGAGTGATTCTTTTTTCTTTTTTTTTTCAGATTTGTAACTCTATCATCTCTGCTGAATAAGTTCTGGCTAATATAACCATAAAAACCATACTCCAGAGACCACAGGGAATGATGAATAGCCCAGTGTTTAGGGATTCACCCTATTTAGCCTGTAATACCGCATAGCTTGATTACCGATTGAATTTGGTAGTGAGTAAACAGGACACGGGTTGCAATAGAGTGAGTTTTTGCAAAGATGGAAATACCTATCAACCTCTAACACTCTGATGCCTCTGATGGCAGCCAGGTGGACTCCATAACTCTGGCAGGCAGGCCCGAAAACACCCCAGGAGTGTGTCCATGTGTAGACAACTCTCTGTAAAGCTGCCTCAGGTACTTACCCTCCTGCGGAATGATGCGAAGGGTGACACTAAGACCTGCGTCCTTGATGAGCTTCACGATGTCAGCGTGAGGCATGTTGATGATAGACTGGCCATTCACTGCTAAGATCCGGTCTCCCACTTTTAGTTTTGCACAACGATCTGCAGGACTCCCATCAATGATGCGTCCGATTTTATGGGGCACAGCTGAAAAAACCCCAACAGAAGTAAGTTATCAGGGAAATCACCAAAATGTGTTCTATCTCTCAGTCCCATTTCCAAGGAAAACAATGCAATGTTCAAATTCCTTCTTTAGTCAGTGTATTTGTGTTTTTAAGTCACAATTACAGCTGTCAAATGGGATCCTGTGTGTACTGCTGAGACCAGAGTTTCTAAATTCAAGTTCTCTGCTGTAACAGGCCAATTTCAAACACACAGACCAGGGATTCTCAAACTTTGGCATGTATCATAATTAGCCTAGGACTAAAAATAGTTATCTGGCCTCAGCCTAGAATGTCTCAATCAGAATATCCAGGAAGAATTTCTAAGGACCACAGATTTCTAAGGAGCTCCTTGGGAGATTCCTATCCATAGGCGTGTTTGAGAATCTCTTGAGTAGACCATTGTTCCAAAAGGGCTCATACTCTAGGGGCGATAACGCAGTTTCAAAAACATTCAACAAAGGCCAGGAATTTAGTTTCTATGCTAAAGAAACCAAAGAGAGAGAGACAGAGATAGTAAGAGGGAAAGTGATAAATCACCTCCCGGGGGAATGGCTATACCACAATTCCTTTTCCTCCATTCTCCTCCTGGGATCTTGGACATGTATGTACACACGCCCAGCATGAATTTCAAGCCACCAGTCCAGGACTTGAACTGTAGTTGGCCATCTAGGAGTCCAGTGATATAACTGCTAGGTAATCTGCTGGCCCCACGGGATAAATTTTTAATGAGGCTAAAACTGAAGGAATGCTTTGGTAATTCTAGGATCACAGAGAGCAATACCCCATAAATACCAACTTAGAAAATGGCTTCATTTGGGAAAAAGAGATGTTTTTGAGGGATTAGACAGATACCAGTAAGATCAAGAGTTTGTTTTTCTCCTGTTTCACAAAAAAAGGTACTGCAGGTCTCTGTAGGAAAACACCAGCTGGTAAGTAAGAGTTTATTATTCAAAGGAAAATTAGTATAATACAGATCTCTTAATTATCCACATTGAGCCTTACACACCTAAACATACATACACAGACATACATACTTACTTTCATATATGTTGAAAGTTATTAGCAATTTCTCTTCTTTCTACCTTTTCCAAGTACTTATGTGAACCAAGCACTGTGCTGTGATTGTGTGTGTGTGTGTGTATGTGTGTATGTGTGTATATTTTGGGTGTATACACACATATGTATCATATCAGGTTGTTGGGAAAGTCATGACACACTTTTGCATAGAAAAACATAGAAACATATGTCATGACTTTTCTAACAACCTAATGCATAAAAAATATATAACATAATCTTTAACAAATCATAGAGGTGCCTGATATCACTACCAGTTTAGAGAACACTGCGTAGTTACAAATAGACCCAAGGTCACTGAGACCTGACACGGACAGTCAGACTCCATCACCTTTGCTCTTAACGGTGTGCCAAACTGCCCTTCTTGACTTTACCGTCTCTGATTTCTCAGCTATGACTTTCTTTATGAGCACCTGGTGCTTTTATTTGGTGAGTGCAGCCTGCTTCTAAGCCCGGAACAGTAAACACTTCATGAGTGGTCCTGGGCCAGGGGGCAGTGGCTTTGCTGGCATCAGGTTTTTGCTGCAGCCCTCTTTTGATAGGCAAGGTGTGTGCAGGAAGAAGAGGAAAGGACAGGAGAATTGGACAACTCTTCAGATGCCATTTAGTTAGGACATCACATCATAGTGTCATTCATTTGTTTGAAGTAATTTCTTTGGATATTGGAAAGTGACATTTGAAATGCAGCTCAAAAAAGCACTTCAAAAACAGACAAATGGTATCTGGAGGATTTGCTGTTTTGACTTATTCATGTCCCTGCTCTCCTCCTTTACTGTGGATCATTTAGATTTATTGGGCATGAAACCTCGCATGCTTCAAAATAGATTTCTCTCTCTCTCTCATAGACAATCTTACACACACACAATTTTGGGTGCTCTAGAACAATAAGAACAACAATAATAAGCTATTACTTGTTAATTTATAGGCAGTATGTTAGGCACTTATTTTAAATCCTTTCAGCAACACTGTGAATGAAGTAGCTATAAAAACACAGAATAATTAGGCTCCATTTACTAGAAACAAGTGTCCAAGCTGGCATTCAAATCCTTGCCTGTGACTTCAAACCTTGGTGTTATTTCCTTCTTTTTTTGGGCATGTGGGAGGTATTATGAGGAGCAAAATTCTCTCAGACTTGTGAGACAGAGTTTCCATACGGATTCTGCTGGAGATTTCGAGATGAATGTTTTATTATAAACAGAATATTCGCTTATGGTGATAGCTCTTTCAAGGCCATTTTAAGCATATTAGGGGAGTTTGAATAAAAATTAAAATAAAGTAAGAAAAAACAGAATAATGAAAACTAAAATTCTATGTTAGGCTTACAATGACTGAATGTCTTATATAAAATATGAGCACACAGTTTAAAAATGCATATTCAGTAATTGGAAGTACCTGACATGGCTTAATTAGAAATGTTTTCTATTAGCATTCACTTTAATGAAAACAGCACTTGAAACTCTTGGCAGCTGAAGGCAGTCTCACTTTTCTTTCACCAGCAATTTTTTTCCTATCTATGTAAGTACGTTGAATGTTGATGTACAACAAATCTTTGACAAGGGGTGTGTTCAGAGAGGATTCTCTGAAAACAAGACACAGTTCCATTTGCTCAGTGATAAGGTCTACAGAGCTTCTGACCTAAGTGCTTTCTGTGCAATGCTAATGGAATTACAGAGCAAGGAAGAGGCCTTGATCTTGGTATGTATTATTGGGATGAATGGTACTCATTAATTCTGAGAACTGATGACCAAGGTAACTGCCAGAGTGCAGTCCATTTAGACGGCATGCCTTGCAGACATCATCTGTCAGGCAGCAATATAAATCAAGTCTTTGGATCAGTCTTCCTGACTAAGTGTGCTTAGGATACACAGATATTTGGGAAAAGTTGTACTATGTCATTTGGCTTTGGACATACCTGTCATTTGGGAAGGAGACAATGTGTCGCTAGTTGGAAATTTCCTTTAAATTGAAATTCACATCAATTATGAAAAAAAGAAACCCATCTTTTCAATTTCTTCATTCCTTTCTGGGTAAAACCCTAGCATACATTTACATTGTAAGGTGTTTTATATTTTCCCATAGATGAACGGACTCTTTTGGCCCACCCGTGTTTTAGTAGGAATAGCCTGAGATAATTAGTTGGACTAGATACTAAGTGAGCTCAAAAGCCTTTATTCTTTGGGTCTCTAGCCACATGACTACAGGAATCAATAGTCCTCCTTTTCCACTTTGGGTCCTCTTATGGGACCCTTGTCCTTGCCTACACTTCCTTGGCCACTAGTCATCTGGACTGATTCAGCCAGTGAACTCTTGAGTTCTACTTTGGTCAAGTCTCCATAAAGAAGACACGATTTGTATCTGAGACACTTTTTGTTGTTTTGGCAATGGATTCCTTCTGAAATATCTGGTGGTGGATTCTTCCTGACATCCTGAAGGAAAAGATGATTAGGTTCCTCTTTCCTTTTCTTACTTCATTATTTCCTTCTTGTTTATGTGTACTTCTTTTCAGAAGGGGGAAAAACAGTCTGTGGCACATGTTTACATTTAATTATCTCCTTGTTAATAAATTCCACAAGGTGGAGTTATATATGGAAGGAATCAGTAGACAAGAAAAGTGGATTTTGCATCAATCATGCCAAACTTACGAGAGAGAACTTTCTGAAACAAGCATGACAAAAATAAATACTTCAAAGGCAATCGATAGCATAAACTCATTAGCTCACAATTCCATTAATTTGTGAAGGTTAAGCAATGTGTTATTAGCTTATAGAAGCAAGGGAGTTAGTTTGGGTTTAGAATCTGTGACCTGATATGAAAATAAATGTTTGTTTTTCTAACTGGATGATTGTTGTTTTTTCTTTCCACAGTCCATGAAAATCATTTATTATTTAGTTTTAAAATTGTGAATTTGGGCAGGAAGGTCAATTACTACATCAGTAAACACATTTCTGTATGGCATCTTCTAAGTAGCAGGCACTATGCTCGATCTAGTGTAGAAAATGATAAAAACAACCTCCAGTATTTGCTCTCATGAAACTCAGTCTGGTTGGGGAGATCATGGAGAAATATAAAAATATTAAAATAGAACATAAATGGCAAATCCATGGTAAAGGTAACATGCAACAAGAATAGAGAAGACAGGTGAACAACTGAACCCAGGCATAGATGCAGAGAGTGGTGAAGAAAAGGAAGATCATTCTGGAGTGGAGGGACCATAAGTGTCCACAGGTGAGTGGCAGCTCCCTTAGAAAAAAGCTCAGGGCTAGCACTTGCATAGTGGTTAAGGCACTGGACACCCACATGGCTGACCATGGTTCAAGTCCTGGACCCAGAAGCTTGCTTTCTCTCTCTGGTCAAACTGAATAAGAATAATAAATAAACTTAAATAATTATTATTTTTTTTAAAGATTTTGCCTTAGGGTACATGTGCTCACCTGTGAGAGAGTGAAAGACAGAGAATGGGAGAGAGAGAAAGTGAGAAATAACCCCCTCCCCCCACCAAAGGGGATGGCCATGCCACAATCCCTTCTCCTTCATTCTCCTCCTGGGACTTGGGACCTTGGGCATGCATGCACATGCACCCGGCATGAAATTTCAAGCCATAAGGTCTGAGACTCAAACTAGTTGACCATGTGGGAGTCCAGCAATGTATGCCATCTGCTGGCCCCCAAATTAAATAATTATTAGGAAAGTAAAAAGCTCAAAGTAGCAGAGAGAGGTCTATCAAATCCAGAAAGAAGCAAAGAGAAAGTCTTTGTAGAATGGGTTTCCTTCTGCTCTCATAATCACAGTTTCCTGAGCTGAGATCTGTTCTGATTTTTTTTTAGCCCAGCTCCTACGCTGGAGACTGAACACACAGGAGCAACAGAAGCTTAATTGTCATGAAATGTTCCTATATCTTTAATACATAGTAAAAACTCCTGGTCATTTTTTTGTTGTTGTTCAAAAACTGGAATCTAGTATTGTTTTTATTTATTTTTTTAAGAGAGATTTTTATTTTAGGTTGCACTGGAGAGACAGAGAGAAATCTCCCCTCCCCCGCCAGGAGGGGGATAGCCACGGCGCAATCCCTTCTCCTCCATTCTCCTCTGGGCTCTTGGGCACACACGCACATGCACCTGGTGTGTTTTAAGCCACCGGGTCCGGGACTCAAATTATGGTTCACTATGAGGGAGTTCTGTGACATAACCATTATGGCATCTGCTGGTCACAACCTGAACCTAGTATTGATCTTGAGTATTTTCCGACTCTCCTTCCTAGACTTCCTGACTTAATATGTTCTGTGGAGACAAACCCATTCAGCTGAATGTTGTCCCTTTTAGGACTGTGACAGTGGCCTTCAAAAGGGGTTTTCTTGGCCATTTGGGGGTGAAGATGTGGGAAAAACATGTGCTTTATATTTTAATTTTTTTGGTATGTGATAAGATGAAGAAAAAGCAGACTGCATGACTTGTTTTCCTCTAGAAGTCTGTGAAATTTAGCTTTCCAAAAATGAAAACATCTTCCCTGAAATTCATAGCCAACTGATTTGCAAAACCCCAAATTGAACAGCTGGTGTTTTAAGGACTGCATATTCAAAAAGTGCACTCCCCCCCCCCCCCCCAGCACCCATGACTCATTGTCTTGTGGTTGAACAGTTTAGTTACCCAGCAGTTGCTGATAAGCAGATGGTCAGATGGGAGAATGAGAAGAGGGGCCCATCACTGGCAATTTGGGAACCCAGCTGAACTCATGTTTCCAAGGGCAGAAAGCGTGATCTAGAAAGTATTAACTAGATGGTTAGCGAGAAAAAAACCATTCATCAGCCGTATATTACCCTTTATGCTTTTATTTCTCACTGATTTAAAAAAAACCTCTCATAGCTAAGTACTGAGAGTGAATTGGTAATTAAAATAATTTTCATTACATTAGAAATTATAATTAGCTATGATTTGACTGTTCTGTCTGAGAACATAAGGCTGAGTTAAAGTGGTTTTGTGTTTGGGAAGATCTGATGGGCCTGTAGACATAGGGATGGCATCGTAAGTGTGTGACCTGTGGAATCATGTAGGTCCCCATAATGAAAAGGGTCCAGTGTTTGGTTCAATGGACTCTGGCACCGTCCTGACATTATTATTAATTTTTGAACATGGAGCCCACATTTTTATTTTGCACTGGGCCCTGCAAACTAAGTAGTTGAACCTATGGATTTATGGATTTATCTTTAGAGGTTTTTTTTTTTTTTTTTTTTTTTTTTTTTTTTTTTTTTTTTCTCTATAAAGGTGTGTGTACTTGCCAGAGAGACAGAGAGAAACAAAGAGCCAGAAAGTGAGAAATCACCCCCCAAGGGGGATGGTCATGCCTCAATCCCTTCTCCTTCATTCTCCTCTCATGATTTTTGGCACACATGCCTGCTATGAGGTTTAAGCTCCCCAGGCCAGGACTTGAACCATGGTCGGTTACGTGGGAGTCCAGAGATATAACCATAACACCATCTGCTGGTCCCGAATCTATGTAGATATATCCAGAATGTATGTCTTCATTGCATCATTCCATTGTTTTTACTGTCTGTAATAGAAGACGGTAAAGAGAATATGATATAATTAAAAAAAAATCTCCATAGAGAAACTGGTGTAGGAGACGAGAAAAATAACCCTCTTGTTCTTTTTCGTATTTGCTGGAGGCAACATGTACTTGCCAGAGAGAGATAAAGAGAATAAGAGAGAGGGAGATAGCACCCCCTAATGGAGTGCAGTCATGCTACCATTCCTTCTTCTCCACTTGTCTATCCTGTCAGGACCTTGGGTCCAGTGTATTGCCCAAGCTTCTGGGTCCAAGCCTTGAATTGTGGTTGGCCATGCAGGAGCCAGTTCTTCTGGCTACCAGGCCACAGGCCAGCCCAATAACCTTCCTTTATGCATTTCTCATTCCCATCCATGCACATCACTAGAAAATGTAGTCCAAATAATTTCTGCTAAGTATATTCTTCTTCTTTTTTTGGATAGGTTTTTGCTATAGGGTGCGTGTGCTCGCTAGAAAGAGAGAAAGAGAGAAAGCGAGAAATCACTCCCCGGGGAGATGGCTATACCGCAATCCCTTCTCCTCCATTCTCCTCTCAGGATCTTGGGCATGCATGCACATGGGCCCAGGGTGAGTTTAAACCACCAGGTCCGAGACTCGAACCATAGTCGACTACATGGGAGTCCAGCAACATAGCCATTACACCAACTGCTGGTCCCTCTGCTAAGTATATTCTTAAAAAGCCTGGAGTCTTCAAGTATTATTTCTATAAATTACCTTGACTCTCTTATTCCATTGTGAAAATTATTCTTATATAGTAAGTTACTCATTACTGGTTCATCTACAAAGCTGGTTCATCTTCTGTAACTGGTTTTAACTAGACATTAATATATACCATCATATTTCAAGGCATTTATGTATTCTTTTGGTATGGCTTTCTCCCCCTCATAATCCAACAAAATGTCTGGACATTAGAGCAGCAGGAATCAAACTTTAGAATCAAACTTCAAATGTGTAAGTATATGGAGTGTAGAAGGCTGGATGCAGAATGAGTCAGTCCCATTTATAGATATTTCTCATTTCCCTGTATATCCTTAGAAGTGATTATACCAATTTCTAGGTAGCTGGAACATCACTTTTCACCTGTTTTAATATGAAGTTCATAAAAAAAAATCTAGTCCCATTAACTAGCTATAAGCCCCATTCATGATTTAAAAAAATTTCTCCCCAAAGATCTGAAAAGAATACACATTTTCATCACCCAATAAAACCAGCAACCCAGGACTTTACAGTGAAGGGATAAAAGATGAAAATCTGTTATTTTCTACATGAGTAATTTTAGCATGTAAAGTCGTGTAGCTTTTAGCAAGCTTTGCTTACAAGTAACCAGACAATAAACTAACTCAGTAATAATGGAAAAAAATCTAGAGAGCTATTGATATTAAAATATGACAAAGGGTTTCTTTCTTCCCTGTAGAGAAGAAAAACAAGTTGCTTTGCCCTTTTTAGAAACAGTTGCGGTGACCAGCAGATGGCGTAAGGGTTACATTATTGGACTCCCACATAGTTGACCATGGTTTGAGTCCTGGACCCGGCGGCTTGAAACTCATGCCTGTTTGTGTGTGCGTGCCCAAAATCTGGAGAGGAGGATGGAGGAGAAGGGACTGTGGTGGGGCCACCCCCCTGGGGGGTGATTTCTTGCTTTCTGTCTGTCTCTCTGGTAAGTACATATGCACTATCACAAAAAATTTCTCTCAAAACAAAACAAAACAAAACAAAAAACAGTTGTAGAGTTGAGGTGTGGTATTATACTCACAACCAAACATGGAAATCTACTTTTCAAAGGGCTAGTTGCTATTTCAATGATGACAAATTTAGTTCTTGGATCAGAGTTTCCTTTTGTCTATAATTTATTACAGAGGGCTTATCAAATTTATTACTAGAAAACACTGGATTGTTCAGTAAAATAAATGAATATAAAAGTTTCAAAACATATGTTGTGTTATAAAAGAGACAAGGTAAATAATATAATGATACTATTTGCTAGTGATGGGGAATCTCTTATAACTAATGTAATTTAATTGAAAATAATATGTATACAAATTTTAAGAAATGAAATACAACCAAAATGCTTACAGTGAAAAATCCTAGTCTCCTGCTCTAACCCTTCCCTATTTTTCCAGTCCCATGACCCAAAGGCAAACATTTAAAATCTTTCAGCTTTTTCTTCTACACATTTCTGAATAATTCTTATATAGCTATTTTCTGAATTTATGAACTTTAGCCAGTATCTATTTACTTCCTATTAAAATAGAAGATTTATCTTAATTCCACCTCTTCTCCTTATCCCAAAATAGGTTTAACACTATTTTTAGTTAAACCAGTTATTATTGTTTATGGTTTTATCATGTAAATCTTACTCACTATAGTGCTTGTGATTTTCTTCCTTCTTCACCCTGAATTGAGGTTTTTGATTGTAACTCTTTTTTCACTTATGTAACATGGTGTCTATATATTCTTGATTATTTCTCTAAATGCTATTAAAGTCATCTATTCAATTTATTTATCTGGAGACCTTCCCAGAAGTAGGTATGTTGCTCTCAAGTCCACTGTGCACTCTTATTCTGGGGATTCCTGTTGCACTCCAAGGTGGGCTGCATACTTCTATAAACCCTGTGTCATCTTTTTTGATTTATTCTTTTATTTTTCTGGAACATATCCTATAGTAGCTTTCTAAGAAACTATGCATAAGAGGAAACATTTTTCAATTCTTTTTTTTTCTTTTTTGTGAGAGAGATTTTTGCAATTAGAGCATATGTACTTGCCAGATGGACAAGGAGAGGCAGAAAGTGAAAAATCACCCCCTGGGGAAATGGCCACATCTCAATCCCTTCTCTTCCATTCTCCTCTCAGGATTTTGTGCCCAGCATGAGTTTCATGCTGCTGAGTCTGGGACTCAAACTGTGGTTGGCTAGGTGGGAGTCCAGCACTTAATCACTACGCTACCTGCTGACCCCCTTTTTTTCAACTCTTTTTTTTTTTTTTTTTTTAAAGAATTATTTTAATTTTATTTTATTTACTCATTTATTTTATTTTAATTTGACCAGAGAGAGTGACACAGAGAGGGAGAGAGACAGAGAAAGTGAGAAAGCAAGCTGCCAGGTCTGGAACTTGAACCATGGTCAGCCATGTGGGAGTGTCCAGCACCTTAACCACCACGCCACCTGCTGGTCCCCTTTTTTTCAACTCTTAATGTTTGAAAATGTCTTTATTTTACTTTTTTAATTGGTCTAATTCTAGATTAGAATTCTAGATTGTCTGAATTTCTAGATCAAAAAACATTTTTCTTCAGGAATTTGTAGGCACTGTTGTACTGTCTTCTAGCAGCCTGTGTTATTACTGAGAGGTCTGAACTATTAGGATTTTTGTTCATTTAACATAATGTACCAGTTTTCCCTTTTCTTTTTGGAAATATATCCAATTGTCTCTGCACTTTTTATGTTCGGAGGTTTGCGATGTGTGATTCTTTTTTTTTTTTTTTTTTTTTTTTTTTTGAGGTTTTTGCTATAGGGTGCGTGCGCTCGCCAGAAAGACAGAGAGATAGAAAGCGAGAATTCACCCCCCGGGGGAATGGCTACGCCGCAATCCCTTCTCCTCCATTCTCCTCTCGGGATCTTGGGCACACACGCACACACGCCCAGCGTGAGTTTAAGCCACCAGGTCCGGAACTCTAACCATGGTCGACTACATGGGAGTCCAGCGACATAGCCATTACGCTAACTGCTGGCCTGCGATGTGTGATTCTTTATTGGTATGGAAACTTGTTTCCTTTTGTTTGGATTTGGAACTTCCACTATATGATTTCTCCAGTAATTTCCATTCTGTTTCTCTGCTTTCTCTTTCTGGAAGACTTACTAGATATTGGCTGTCCAGATTAGTCTGGCAATTCTTTTATTTATTTCTCCCATCCTTTTGGTTTCTTTTTTGTCCTCCTTCATGTAAGATTTTCCTTGCATTATCTCCCAATGAGTCTGTTGAAAATTTTTAATCATGATATTTTCAACTTCTAAGAATTCTTTTTTAAACAAAATCAATTGGTTCCTTACAGTATTCTGTTTTTATTTATAATATGATAGTGTCTTACCTAGTTAGGGCTGCTCTAACAGAGTACCATAGACTGAATGGCTTAAACAACAAGTGTTTCTCACTGTTATAGAGACTGGAAGTCTGAAATCAGATGTCAGCATGGTCAGGCTTTTTGTGAGGGCCCTTCTCCTTGTTTATAGATGGCTGGTGTAATGATTTGAGTCCCCTCCAAAATTCATGTTGAAATACAATAGATATTGTAACAGTATTCAGAGGTGGCCTCTTTAAGAGGAGATTAGGGCAAGTTTGGCCCCCTCTTGCCCTCTCTCAGATCTGCTGCCTTTCACCATGGATGACCAGCAAGATGGCTGTTACCAGATGGTGATACTTTGATATTGGGCCAGCCAGTCTTCAAAAAGTAAGCCAATACATTTCTGTTCATTACAATTTACCCAGTCTGTGATAGTCTGTTGTAGTAGCACAAAATGGACTAAGACAGCTGTCTTCTTGTTGTACTCCCACATATTAGACAGAGAGCACTCTGGTCTTTTTATCTTATAAGGACACAAGTCCCATCATGGGGGCTCCATCTTCTGAGATCATCCAAACCCAATTATTTCCCAAAGGCCCCATCTCCAAATACCATCACTTTGGGGATTAGGGTGTACATTCATTCACTCATTTATTTATTTCTTCTGAGAGAAAAAGAGAGAAAGCACCCCCAATAGGGCCCCAAGGCTGTGATCTACCCCCAGACTTGGTCAGCCCCAGATTATGAGGGTGCACATGCCCAGAATACTCAGGGAAGTCTCTGGACTTTAAATGGGAACTTTCTGTGTGGAGTTGCCCTACAGAGCACTGAATTTTACTACTGCACCACCATCTGGTCCTAACATAGGGTTTTGGAGGGGAATCAAACATGCAGACCAGGGGCTGGCAGGTAGTGTGATGGTTAAAGGTGCTGGACTTCCATATGGCCAACCGTGGTTCAAGTCCTGTACCCACTGGATTGCTTTCTCACTTTCCCTCTTTCACTGTCTCTCTCTGATCAAACTGGAGAATAATAATAATAATAATAATAAATAAAGTTAAAAAAATTCTTAAAAAAACCCCATGCAGTCCATAGTTAATATTTTGTCATATCTCTTTACAAATATGTATGAGAAATTTTCAAAGCACTTCTTATTCTTGCATCATCTCATGTTTTTCTAGTTTCCTGTCATTGTCATGTACTGATTTTTCTATTCTAAAGATAAAAATTTCACACCAGGGAACCAACAGTTAGTGTAATGGCTATGTCGCTGGACTCCCACGTAGCCGACCACGGTTCACATCCTGGACCCAGTGGCTTAAAACTCATGCCAGGCGCGTGTGCGTGCGTGCTCAGGATCCCGAGGGGAGAATGAAGGAGAAGGGATTGCGGCGTGACCATCCCCCCTGGGGGGTGATTTCTCGCTTTCTGTCTCTATGTCTCTCTCTGTCTGTCTGGCGAGCACATGCGCCCTATAATGAAAACCTCTCCAAAACAAAAAAAAATTTCACACCAAGTGGTCATTATAGTTGTGCTTTATTCTGTCCCAACTTTTTCCAAGTTCTGATCCCCTCTGAATTGTGTGGGTCTGTGTTATCTGTATCTCTTTTTGGTTTTCTCTTTTCTGCTGTATGGGCTGCCACTGTTTTTCTTTAAAAGATCTTGCCTACTCCTGCTCACTTTTTTTTTTCATTCATTTACTATCACTTTATTGGAGGTCTAAGACATGAGAGGAGATAAGCAAGTTATTACTGTACCACCATGAATTAGGAGATGTGTTCTCTAAATTTAAATAAGCTATTGCAATAACTATTTTGGTATTGAGATCATTAGAGATTTGTAATCTATTTGGGGAAAAAATTGTCAAATAATTTTTGTACCCAAACTTAAAAAGTCCTATTGTCTTCTGTATTGCTGAAAGATAAAAATATAAAGGACGACTGATTTCAAGTTTAGAAAATGTCACAAAATTACATTTTATCAACTCTCGGCTTTGCGTTTAAAATGTTCAATAAAATCACACTTTCTTTGTCTCCTTTATGTCTCTCGATTGCCTTTTGAAGCACATGAGATTTCACACCCATCAATGCACTTGGCTCTGAGTAATTTCTCAGCAGGCCCAGTAGAAATGGTTGATAGTTACAAGCAGGTGTTGCTGACAAGCCATGTTTCTCATTTTTACAGATGCAGTGTATTCTATCTCTGCCATCTCCTTTTTCCTTTTATAGCTTCTGAAATTGTGTTTTGTAAAAAGTCACTTGGCTATCTTCACACAGTTTCCGTGTTACAATAGGTAAATGTCAAAAGCAATCAGGTGCAGTACCATCTTTCCATTGTATTCCCCTAGGCCCTCCGGCAGATAATAACTTCTTGCAATATTTTCTTAATGTAAATGGAAACAGATACTAACCCAGGCAAATGATCCCTCCTGAGCCAGCTGTCCTTTTCAATATGTTATCTGGAAGATTACATGAATATTTATTGGCTCTTCAGTTTCTCACAGAAGCCAAAGTTCCACTAACAGAAGATAGCATGTTTTAACGTGAAATAACGCAATTTTGCATGACTGGATAAAACTAAATATGAAAAGGCCTCCAAGCAAAATGTTCAAGAGCTAGAAGATCTTGATCATTTATTAACTTTGAAAACAACTTGTAGAATGACCTCTGAATAGTCAAATAAGTTATGTCAGTTTCCTTACTTGAGAAGTGAGACCATCACTTCTTTCTTATCCTTATTGTTCTTGTTCAAGAGTTGCACATTATAATGTTATCTGGATTTGTGCTTGTATGTATTTTGTTTCATCACTTACATTTTCAAGCTCTGTAAACTACTCATTGTCACTAATCAAACATGTGTCTCTATAATAATTTTACCTACAGCATTATCATAAAATGACTTTTATTACTCTAGCATGAGAAATGAAAAAAGGACTGAAGAGCCTCAACATGTGTTTTGCTGTCCATGGTGAAAAGCTAATGATAGTTTGGAGGAAAGAGATCAATAAACACCTCACCAATATAGAGATAGCAAAATATGTATAAAGAGATCTTTAATGTCATTTGTTTTTAGGGAAAATGCAAATTAAAACAGAAATGAAATACCACCACACACCTATTAGAATGACTAAAATTGAAACCACATCAAAGCCTGATAATAGTGAGTACTCACAGGATGGGACATGTTTGGTGCTCTCATATATGGAAATACAAAATGGTGCAGCTACTTTGGAAACTGATACTATATGAACCAGCAATCTCACTCCTAAGGTATAACCAAGTAGAATAAGACCCATTGTTAACCAAAAAATATATGAAAAGGTCTATAGTAGCTTTGTTCATAATTACCAAACCCAAAAAACAACCCAAATGCCCTTCAACTAGGGAATGGATAAATTATGGTGCACACATACAATGGGATACTATTAGACACTATAAAAGGAATCACACCTTGACATATGAAAGGACACAGATGAATCGAAAAAGAATTATCCAAAGTGGAAGAAGCCAGGCTCAAAAGGCTGCATATATAACACCATATAATAGGAAAAGGCAAAACTAGAACAGAAGACAAATGAGTGGTTGCCAGGGCTGGGGTGGGAGAAGGGATAGACTTCAGTGTGGCCATAGTTAAATAACTAAAATTTTCAAAATTCAGACTATAGATAAAAAGGGTAACTGTTACTAAATAAAAGTAAAACCATAAAAATGAGGGGGGTTGAAAGAGCAGTGGAGATATAGAGGTTTTTGGATGGAAATACATAGAGATAAATAAAAAAGAACTGGTATCTAATAAGTAAGAGATAATAGGTGGGTTGAAGAGAGTGGAAGAGGTCAGAAAGGTCTTCAGAGAACAAACCCTGCCTGATCTGAGATTTAAAATGTGAACAGGTCTGACAGGTGGGTGAGAATAGAAAAGGCGAAGCATCACGGTGACAGGCGAGGTGACTTGCAAAGGTGCCAACGTGTAAATGAGCAAAGTCAGTATTCTGAGGTGTGGAGGTGCAGTGAGCATAGACACAGTGATAAAGAAAGAAAGACAGATCATAGAAGGCCATACTGGCTGTGCTGGGGACTTGACATTTATCTTATGCCACATGAGAAGCCATTAATGGATTATGAGAGTTACGTGAGACCATGAGACCGGTTTTGGAGAAAGTATGATGGTAGTGGTGTGAAGGGTGGACTGAAGTAAAGGAGGAGCAGGAACCAGGCTGGAGGCAGAGAGATAACTTGAAGGGTACTACAATACCCAAGAACTGTGCAGTTCAACAAGGTAGCTATTGGCCACACATGGCTAGTAAATGGACTGAAGTAAAAGACAATTTTAGTGTAAAGGCTATGTCGCTGGACTCCCACGTAGTTGACCATGGTTCGCGTCTCGGACCCGGTGGCTTAAAACTCATGCCGGGCACGTGTGCGTGCGTGCCCAAGAACCCGAGAGGAGAATGAAGGAGAAGGGATTGCGGCGTGGCCATCCCCCCTGGGGGGTGATTTGTCGCTCTCTGTCTCTCTCTGTCTGTCTGGTGAGCGCACGTGCCCTATAGTGAAAACCTCTCAAAAAAAAAATTCAATTCCTCAGGGCCAGCAGGTGGCGTAGTGGTTAAGGCACTAGACTCAGACATGGGCTGGACTCGATGGCTTGAAACTCGTGGTGAATAAGTGTGCATATGTGCCTAAAACTCTGCGAGAAGAGTGGAAGAGAAGGGGTTGCAGCATGGCCATCCCTGCTGGGGGATGACTTCTCACTGTCTCTCTGTCTCTCCAGCAAGTGCACATGCTAAAACAAAACAAAACAAAACACAACCAAATTTTCAGTCACACTAGCTTCACTTCAAATGATTCACAGCCACATGTGGCGAGCAGCCACAGTGTTATACAGTATAGAATAGAACATTTCTATCACTGCCGAAAGTTCTACTGCCCAAACTAATCTAGAACCTCAATGAAGGCATTAGCAGCAGTGGTAGGGAGGGCCTAATGTATTCATTTTATACTTTGAAAGCATGTTTAGGTAATAGTTTGTCTTAATCTCTCAAAAGTGACAGATAACAAATTCAGCTAGGGTATGAGGGGACTTCAAAAAATGTGTGGAAAATGGAATTAAAGTATGAATTTATTTTGGTGTAAACTTTTAAAAAATTCATGCAATTTTCTCATAATACACATTTCCCATGAACTTTCTGAAGACTCCTCACGTGAATGTAGGTACCTGGAGGTCTGCTTTAAACCTTGTGATCAGACACATTGATTGGAGCTGAGAGTGACTAAGCACTAGAGAGTATCAGTATCAGTGATTAATTTGCATGCTGAATTTTATTGTATTTCAGTTTCATCAGTTGCCTCCAGGAATGTAGCCATTTTTCATCATTTTATTAATCTAGAAAATCTAATAAATATTTGAATAAAGATTTAGAAATTGGAGTATTCTTCTACTTCTCATTATCTCAACTCCTCCATACCAGAAAACCATAAGGTTAAAACCTTCTGAAGTATGTGCTCTTCCTGGGACCAGCAGTTAGCGTAATGGCTATGTCACTGGACTCCCATGTAGCCGACCGCGGTTCGAGTCCCGGACACGGTGGCTTAAACTCACGTCGGGTGCATGTGCATGCATGCCCAAGATCCCGAGAGGAGAATGGAGGAGAAGGGATTGCGTGTGGCCATCCCCACTGGGGGGTGATTTCTCACTTTCTATCTCTCTGTCTCTCTCTGTCTTTCTGGCGAGCACATGCGCCCTATAGCAAAAACCTTTCCAAAAAAATATGTGCTCTTCCTTACTTTCTGAGAGACTCTTCTTACAGGATGAATTTATAAATATACACCATTATGATGAACAATCTTAGAAGGTTTTGTGTACTCCACTCTTGACAGCAGATGAGTTCATCAGGTGCCCAACATCTGGGTATTTTTGTGGAGCAACCCTTTGACTTGCATAGAGAAAATAAGATCTGGAAGAGATCAGATGGAAAGATGAAAATGCCAATGACATGCTTCACCATTTTGTTAATTTTCTCTGGCACTGTAGAAGCCTTAGGAATGCTCAGTGATCTGATTCATCACCCAGCAAAGGCTGGCTGGTTAGTTTCTAGAAGTAATTCCAAGCAAGTATTGAGAATAGTTTGATTGGGAACAAATCCAACTTAAATTGTGAAATTATTGGGGGGTCAAATAAAAGAGCTTTTTTTTTTTTAAAAAGAGGTTTTTGTCTTAGGTAGCATGTACTTGCTGGAAAGAGAGAGAGAGAGACAGAGACAGTGAGAGGGAAAGTGAAAAATTTCCTCTTGGGGGATGGCCATGCCGCACTCCCTTCTTGTCTATTCTCCTCCTGGGATCTTGGGTACACATTTGGTATGAGTCTCAAGCCACTGGGTACAAGACTCGAACTGTGGTTAGCCATATGGGAGTCCAGTGATATAATTGCTACGCCATCTGCTGGCCTCAATAAAAGAGCTTTTTCAGAATTTGGTGTGGTAAGAAGTTTGGGTAGAAGCACTCCTTGAGTCCTTAGTGATAATTAGGCCTCAAAAAATATGAGAAAACATCTATTTATAACATTCTTTCAACATAGTTGAACATTACTGATAAGTAACAGTACTTTATTCACTTAACAATGTGCTTTTAAAATGGTTGCACATGTAGAACCTGCTTTATCAGGATCCTTCCCTGATATATTTTATGTGGTTGATTTTTGGGAAAAAAAGAAGCAAAATACATGACAGAGAATATAATTCGACATGAGGCCATGAATAGAATATAAAGGAAAAAATGTCTTCTGCAAAAGTGACCTGCAGTCCCTGGATTTATTTGAACCCCATGGGAGAGCGATGAGCATTTTCCACCCGCAGAGGGTGAGCCTGTACAGGAGGTCAGGGGTTTTTTCTCAGTTGCAATCTCACCGTACTAGATAGTGAATAACAAGGACCTGTAGGAGATAAGCCCAGAGGAAACAGCCACCGATCACCCATTTATGAGCTTTCAAGACAACCGAATCACTAAAGGTAAGAAGATATTCACCTTCTGCTGCTGCCTGGAGAGTCTTTGAACACAATAATAAAAACCTTCCTGAAAAATGATTCCCTGGTGCAGGAAACTTATGATTTATGAGCTCCATTCAGACAATAAGAGAAAATTGTCCAGAATTTTAAAAAAATACACTGTGAGCACTCGCAGATTTTTTTTTTTTTTGTAAAGGTTGCATTGCTCATCTCCTTGAGAATAAATAAGAATAGTGAGGCTTCTCTACAGATTTATTCTTACCATTTAATGATCTTTAAATTTACAAGTGTTAAGAGAGTGAAATGCTTGCATTTGTCTTTCCATTTTTGTTAATAAATGCTTCAATGTTCAGATGTCGGAATATTCAGAGTTTGATGCAATATCTTTTTTGTTTTGTTTGTTTGCTTGTCTTCTTACTGGTAGGACCCAGGCTGCCACATTTTAATCAGGGAACAAAACTAGTCAGGTTCAGGATTGGAAAAACGGTATTGAATCAATAGGTCTTATTTACCCTGGTCTTAGCTGGATATGATCCTATAAAGAAGTAATGTGATTCAGAAGTTGTTCACTTGGAACTGGAACGGGTTGCTTTGTTAATGAGGATTGTGAAATGAATAAATAATCGGAAGAAATGCTTTTTTCTAAGGAGCTCGGGATGGTATCCAAGTCCTCCCGTTTAGGATGATATAATTATCACTGAGGTGGTGCTCACACAGATGGATGACAATTCCAGGAATAGTCGGTGCCAGGATGAGGTGAATCAGAGAGTGCACTGAGGCCACTGCTGGGCCCTTTAGAGGACAAGGGCTTTGCAAAACAGAAGCTTATGACAAGAGGAGCTGCCCAGAGGCATGGAGAAGGCTCCCCCGCGTCGGATTTTGCAGAGTGCTCGCTCTCTCGTCGGAGACTTCACCAGGCCCGAGCTGACTATGGGATCACTTACCCAGGCTGAGAATGACTGATGAGAAATCTGTATTCTGGGACGGTGCTCCATTTCCACTTTATTACAGTGCAATTTCTCATGCTGAGCAAGGACCAGCTTGCACTCAACTCCTCCCCTCTGCGCTGATCCTCTGCTGCTTCACCCATCCTCCAAAGTGTGTCTTGCTGCTTTTGAGGAATGGTACAGCCAAGTTCAGGGGCAGGGAAAGTTAGAGAAGAGCGAGGGCAGTTTTGGTTTTGATGAGGATACTGTGTCGTCACGATAGGAGGGAAGGTCTTCAAAATATATGTGGAAAATGTGTACTACGAAAAAACTATGGATTTAAAAATGTGTTGTACAAAAATAAATTCACAATTTAATTCTAGTTCTCCATGAATTTTTTTTAAGTTCTCTCAGTGAAAATGCAGTCTGAGCTCATCAACATAAAGTCGATGAAAATTCTTGAAAAGCACTTATGAAGGACTGTGAAGGATTCCAAATAATGAATTTACCATTTTTGTGTGTGTGTGGGGGGGGATGCAAAACATCAACACATGATAAGTAAAATGTTACTAATAGTTATAGCAGACACAGTCATAGAAGGGAGGTCAGAGAATGGTAAACAATTAAGGGTTTATACATAAGAATTTCCTTATGAGACTTAGAGAAAGCATGCAAGAGAGATGGGTGGGGGGTGAAGCATAGTTTTATGAAGAGATGAGATTTTCGAGCTGATTATGAGAGAGGTTTACTAGTTGGCAACAGGATTGCTGTCAGGATTAAATACAATGTAAAATGATTAGCACAGTGCCTGGGAGAAACCTTGATAACAATTATTGGATAAAAGGAGGCATTCCACAGACAGCAGGCAAAACATAGGCCCTGAAACAAGAGAACTGGACCAGCTTGGATGGAATGGAGCCTGTGAAGAGCTGTTGGAAAAAAGTAGCTATGTCTAGTTATCCAGTCTTCAGTGTGAGGGAAGTTGGTTTAAATTTTGTCCTGCAGATACATTTATCTGGGGTGTTACAATCAAGAACTTGTAATAGGGCCAGCCACCACGGTGCAATGGTCAAGCTGGATCCCACATGACCAGCTGTGGCTCAAATTTTGGCCCTGGTGGCTTGAAAACCATGTGGATGCTTTGTGCACGTGTGCCCAAATTGAGACAGGATGAGAAATGGAGAAAGGATTGCAGCATGACTATGCGCCGTTGGGGGCTGCTTGCTTTCACTCTCTTCCTCTCCCTTCCTCTCTATCTGGCAAGTGGATATACCCCCTGGCAATAAAAAAATGTGTTATATGGAGATTGGACTGTATTTAGAAAGTGCCATCTTTCTTGATGTACTTTGCATCATTAGCAACTGCACTACTTCCTACTTTAGCCTCTGGCTACCTCATGAAGCAGAAAGGAAATCACACTAAAAAATGTGAAAAGACTTATTTGATTTTAAACATATGTACATCAGTACAGATGGTGAACATAATCTTACCTTTTTTGAATATGAGGATTTCCCAAAGATTAGGAAGATATTTGCTTAGCTATGGCTTTAACAGGTTATATTTAGGAGCTAGATATTTTGGGGAAAACTGGTATTTTATGTAAGTTTTCCTTCCCTTATTTCTTCCTTGTGCCTTCTGAATGAGCTGCTGTTAGCATAATCAAAGCCTAGAGCTAGATTATTGTGTTGTTGAAGGATTTCAAGGCACAGATTTATTTAAGGAATAAGGGGATATTACATATTACAAGAGCTCTGTACGTATTACAAGAGAACTTGCTTTTGTAAACCAATGAGAAATAGAAAAATGTATGAGACTCACTTTCTAATTTGTTTGTGCAATTGCAAAGGTGTGATTTAAGTAACTTTTTAGCAATGACTTTAGGAGATGGGATATTGATGGGTCAAAGTTTACAATGTAAACTTTGTAGGAAAGGTCAAGGCACCAGAATCTGCAATAGTTGCCCCTATTACTTACCTGTGTTTTTAAGGTGATCAATAAACAGAACTAAATATGAAGGTAAGAAAATCCACTCCCACAAACTAAACCAATGGAATTTGAGATGAGGTGCTTATTAGTTGTTCAGATTAGAGGTCACTTTAGGGCAGAACTATACAACCAGTGTTTATCAAAAGGAGTGTGCCACTCAAGGTTACAGGTGAGATGAGCCAAGACCACCAAGGATGGCTAAGTAAGGATAAATGGTGTTGTTGGGGGACTGTTAGAGCCTCCTGAGGGGTTGCTTTTTGTCTCCAGAGGCCTCACTTCTTTATCCCAATGTGTTATGCACATGTCATCATTTTGCAAATGTTCCATGAGTGAAAAAAGGAGGGAAACACTGCCTTAAACAAGAGAGCTGATTTAATGTATTTAAATGCTTATTTCATATCATTTCTTGACAGAGGTTGAGATGGGCAAAATAATTCAAAATGTCAGGAGCCGCTTTCAATACATAGTCAAAGATGAAAGTAACCAAAGTTAAAATGATGGCTGTACTTGCTGGCACCTCAACACGAGACCCTGTTAAGAACACCTATCTCTGTCCCTCTCCCTTCTTGTTCTGTCTCTTTCTCTCTCCTTCCCCACACAAAGGGGAAAAATATAGCTTAAGTCAATGAAAAATATGGTCCAGGCCCAAACTTATCAAAGGCATTTCACACAGGGACATGACTAAGCTAATACTTTATTTTCCATGCTGATTGGTGGAATAATGGAATTTAGAACTGGAAGTGGCCAAAAAGACCATTTTCTCTCATACCATAGTCACTTGGAAGACCGAGTGATTTGCTCAGGGGACATGGTGGTTACTGGATAAGCTGGACTTGCTGGTTCTTGGGCTTAGTGTTTATTTTTTTACTTAGTTTAAATATGGTTGTTTTGGGGCAAGGCTATAGGAAACTTGGCTTTTTGGTTTACTTTATGTCTCCTCTAAATGTTAATGACTGTTCAGTGGCTAAGCGGTTGGTAGAACAATTACTAACTGCCTCAGTTCAGATTACTTTTATTCTTCTAAGGGACCATGCTTAAAAATGTCATGGATGATCTGCTAGCTAAGTTTTTAAATCTTTAGAATAACTTTTAAACTCTGTCGTCTACAGATATCATCAAGGACATTTTGAGAAAGTCATCAGGGCCATTTAACAACAAATACCTCCATTAGGTTGTGGTGGGCCCTATGGAAAGTCAATGATGGCCAATCCAAATTCTAACCTGTGCCACAGAAAGCACACACTAGGAGACAAAGATGTTCAAAACCAATACAGAGAGGGAAGATTGCTGAGAAGTCAGCAGCTTGCTGACTGACCAAGGTACTTGTGGATCAAGACAGAAAATCTAGTCAACACCACTAGGAGAACATGAAGGAGGAAGGACCAAAGTGATAGTTTCTCTGTTGCTGACTGTATTGATGCTATGGCTGCTCGCTTGAATATATCCTACCTCATGGCTTATTATGGGCCTATATCTAAGTTTATAAATTCTTTCAGCAGGCTGTCAGTCTATCTCTGATGCCTGAGCTACCCATGTATGTCTACCCAATACCTTCCAACATAACTGTCCTGACAAACTATAGAAAAGATGGAAATTTAGGATCACTTCAGTTTCATTACTTGTACCAAAGCCCTTTTTGGGAATTTTTGGTGGAAAAAGTACCTATAAAGACAGGTGAAGGCCCTGCAATAAAATTTGATGTCAGAACTCAGGCTTGCAGCAGAGGAGGTCCAAAGACCAGCCTGTTAATTCCACTGCTTGTACCCACTGGGGGATTTTTATAGAGCCAGCATCTGATCCACTCAGAGTCCAAAGGCTACCTAAGTCTTCTCTAACCTATGTATACAAAAATCAGTGAGAATGAAAACACTTACTCAGTGGCAGAAAATGTCTCAAAAATTCTATGTATATCAAAGTTACCCATTTTGGAGGAGTTTTGACATTATTTCCAGCTTTATATACTTATTAATAATATGGTAATAAACATTTTTTTTGGCAAACAAATCTTCAAATCCTTTAAAGAACTTAAAATGCAAGGATCTGTTATAGTTCATTCTTATCAAAGCCTCTGGTTTGGAAACCACTTTGTTTTCCAATGGACCGAATTATAAGGTCTGAAAAAAAATTTTAATACTTTGGCTAAAGGGACAAAAATACTCAGGAACTTTATCTTATTTTATTTATGTATGTTTTTAGAGAGATTTATGCTAAAGGGCTGTGTACTCACTGGAGAGACAGAAAGACAGAAAATGAGAAATCACTCCCCAAGGGGGATGGCCATGCCACAATCCTTTCTCCTCCATTCTTCTCTTAGGATTTTGGGCACACATGCACATGCACCTGGCATGAGTATTTTCTTTTTAAGTCACTGGCCCCGGACTCAAATTGTGGTCAACTACCTGGGAATCAAGTGACATAGTCATTACGCCATCTGCTGGTCCCATTACTTAGGAACTTTAAGTCAAGAAGGATATTCCTGCACTTTGGACAGAAGGCTTCTAAGATCTGTCTACTTCCAAGCAACTGTTGGCCTGAATCAATGACTTTGGAAAGAAGCAGTTCGCGTCTTCATTACATTAATTGCTATAAAGTCCATTTTTACTTTGGAAGGGAAGTAATATATTGAAAAATAAAGAAGGTGAAACTTTAGTAAAGAGCCCTATTAATTGCCAGGCAATGAATAGAAGCCAGGAACTCCACCTCCAATTTCCCAATTGATAGAACATCCTGAAGCCCTGGCGGTGTTGCTGCCTTAGCTGAACTTTGAAAGGTATCTCTGTCTGCTAGGAAGAGGAGTTTATATTTGGGTTCTTCAACCCTTCCTTCTCTGATATTTTCAATAGAACAATGATGTTTCCAGGAGATTCTAAAAAGCATGACTTGGAGTCATTTTCTAGTAAATAGATTGGTGGATTCTGGAGAGATAAGCCTCTTATTCCAGCCTCAAGTCTCCCTAAAGGCACACTCAGCTGGACTGGCTGGGCCACTACTGCTCTCGCTGACTCAGGTTACAGCTGGGTGGGTGGTGGAAAAGACTGTGCTCCCAGAAGATCAGCCTAGTGGGAATGGAGCTGATTCTCTGAGATATGCTCATCTGCTGTCTAAATTTAACTGCCCTAGAAGAGTGGTTGGCTCTGACTAATGGTTAACCAAATTGGCAGTCTGTGCGAATGCTGCATTACCCAAGAAGAATGAGCTGGTGAAAGAGGAAGAGAGCTCCTAGCAGAAGTAGTGATCTAACTAGTGCTTCTTTGGAGTCAATGCTGTTCTAAGCACTTCCATGTATTAATTAATTTAACCTTTAGAGTAAGCCCATGATATAGGATTAAAATACTCTTTTTTTTTTTAACAGCAAAGAAAACTGAGGCCCAAGAAGTCATGTGACTCCTTCCAAGTTACATGGCTAGTGAACAATAGAGGCAGGTTTCAAATCTAGGCAGTGTGATTATAGCACTTGGCTGTTAACCCCTGCTAATCTCGTGCCTAAATGTAATGGTGCTCCTTTCAAGGCATAGCAGCCCTCTGTTCATCACAGAAAACTCTTCAATGGCTGTGAAAAAAAAGTGACTATGTTAATGATCTTTGAGCTCAAGTCTTGAAGAGAAAAAGGACACAGCCCTGAGAGTGACTGTGTTTTCTGAACACCTGAGAACAGCACCCTTTCTCATGGGCATAGAGTCCAAGGACTTTTGCTATTTTGATGATGAATATATGGCACAAGGATATACAAACTCTCCCTTTGAATTAGCTGGTGGCACGGTGGTTAAGGCAGTTAGATTTCACAAAGGTGACTGTGGGGTTTAAGTTTCGTACCCAGCAGCTTGAAAAACACACTGGGTGCGTGTGTGTACATGCCTAAAATCCTAAAACAAGAATGGAGGAGGAGGGATTGAGGCATGGCCATCCCTCCTGGGGGATGCTTTCTTACTTTCTCCCTCTATCTCTGTCTCTTTCTGGTGCATGCACATGCCCAACAACAAATTAAAAAAAATTTAGATTTTTTTCTCTTCAGAATTAAAGTTCAAAATTATTACAGAAATTAAGTATGAAACAGCATCAGCTCCAGGAAGCTTTTAGGTGGATGTTGCAAATTACATACCATAAACGCAACATGCTATCAATGTAATAACTGCTTTTGCCATGGAGCATAGGGCAACCTGTGTTTCCAAGTCCTTAAATTGAAAAGAAATGAATATGTGAAAAAAGAAGTCACGAAGCATCATGAACTCTACAATGTAATTCCACTCTTCAAGGTCATGTAAAATGATACCTTTTTGAAAGTTGTTAGAATTATTCTTTTGAGGTCAACGTGATGTCACTTGGTAGTAAGAAAAGTTCACATGCTAACTGTAATCATGTGCACCTGTTGTTTTCCAAATCCTTTATACATGGACTGGATATGCAGTAGAAAAAGTGTTTGTGGTTTCTTTACATTGTAAGTGCATGGGTGCACCTGTGTATATGCATAGACACACACCAATATTTTTCTATACATTTAGAAATAAAGCTTTTATACTTCAAATAAAGCTGAGACCTTAAGTACATGCTTAACATTTGCACTGTGAAGCATACTTTTTATTTTTATTCCAGTCCTTTAGGTATTCTGCCCCAATAAACAATTTGAATGACTGGAATAGCTATAAAAGCTCTATGTGAACATTTTCCCGAAGTGTAAATTATTGGAAGGCTGTTTATATAATTCATGAAAATCTTTAGTCTTGTGTCCTTTTAATCTTGGTGAATCCATCGTACTGACAGATTCTTGCATTTAGTCTATACTTAGAGACTGGATTTATTTCTTGAGCTTATCATGAAGAAAAGGGGAATGAAATTGTACTTTCAGATGTATGCAATTTAGCTTCTGCACATATTCGCTGAAGTATAGCACTTCTATAGTTCCCACTCTTGAATCTGTCAAGCTAAAGCTAAACAGGGAAGATCTTTCTGTGGAGTTCAGGTGGGTGTTTTGATAACATTAACTTTATTGTACAAAGTTTCTTTTCATTTGCAATAATTTAATTTCTTGCAAATTGTTTGACTCTCCCCCTCCCTCCCATCACTTGACATGTGCTAGGGGCTTCCACAGTTCATAAAAACTTTAGGACTATAGACAGCATGAGGGGGACTTACTAAGTTTTTTTCTCTTAAGGATTCTCTACTTTAGTATTTATATTCCCAAAATTTTGGGCTAAATCACTTCAATATGAAAAATGAACATGTTTTCCTACCCCCTCTTCTGTCTTACTGTTTGCTGGTTAAGGAGTGAGTTCTAGAAAAGTGTCACAGAAAGGAAAACAGCCAGTGAACCCTGAGAAGTACAGAGATGACTGAATGGAAGAGAAATATGACTTTTAAGACATGTTAAATAGATTCTTAGAATTGGAGGAAACCTCAGAAGATGAGTTCATCTTCTTTTCCTCCTATCCACTTGTAGGGGAAGGCACCAAAATCTCTAAAATAATGGGGCTTTTTTTTTTTTTTTTTTTTTTTTTTTTTTTTTAAAGAGGTTTTTGCTTTTGGGCACATGTGCTCCCAGGGGAGAGAGAGAGAAACAGAGACAGTGAGAGGGAAAGCGAGAAATCGCCTGCAAGGGGGATGGCCAAGCTACAGTCCTTTGTCTTTCATTCTCTTTCTGGGATTTTGGGCATGCACACAAAAGTGCCTGGCGTAACTGTCAAGCCACTGGGTCCGAGACATGAACTACGGTTAGCCATATGAGTCTCTGGTGATATAACCACTATACCATCTGCTGGTGCTGTGATGGGACTGTTTTAATGGCCACTTCAACCCTGGCTTTCCTCCTCCTGATTTTATTTTCTGCAAGTAATTGAACTTATCTGTCAAAAGCTTAAGTTGGGATTTCATTCCACTGCTTAAAACTTTCCAAAGGTTCCCATGGATTTAGACTGCAGTTCAGACTAATCATCAATGGAGTGTGAAGCCTCCACTGTCTGGCCCCTGTCTAGTTCTGTGTCTTGGTGTTGTGCTGTTCTCCCTCGCTCCCTCTGCTGGAGACCCACTGGGCTTCTGTAGATTTCTTGAATGTCAGGCTCCTTCCCATCTTAGGACTTCTGCCTGAACTGCTTTCTCCCCATATCCATGTGTGCCTGCTATTATTCTACTGAATAGCTCTTAATCTAAAGTTATTTCCTTAGAGAATCATTTCCCATTCAACCCATAAAATGGAGCACCCCTCTTGTCATAGCAATTCTACCACACCACTCTGTTTTATATTCTTTCCAATTTTCAAATGAATGAAGAGCTTTTATGGAGTTTGAGGGATTAGGTAGACATTTGTTGTGGTCTTAGATTCTTTTTGAGCCAGAGGTTAGGAAAATTTGGCTAGTGAGTGTTAAGGGTGCTTAATGCTCACAGCCAGCTACTTTCAGGCTATATAGTATATCTACAACAGTCCTATGATCTACTTGTCCAGTATCCCTACCACCAGAACAAGTAAAAACAAGATTCCTTATTCAAATGCAGGTGAATTAGTTACTTACTTATAGTGGATCCAGACTCAGGCCTGTTCAGGGAGCTGATGATGACAAAGCCAAAGCCTTCATTCTCTTTGCGGTGAATGATCACATCGCTGGTCTGCAGGCTGTGGGAGGCGAAACCTTCAGGAGGGGAGGCATTGCTACTGGGGACTGCGTGGTTGCTGTTGGTATAGGTTGCGTAGTCACTGCGTGGAGAGCTGTGGTGGGTTGATACAGAGCCTGGGCTCCTCCCGTTCTCTGGGCAGGGCTCCCCTAGAATACATATTGTACATGGGAACTCAGTTATTTATCAATGATCTTAATGCCTTCTTTTATGAAGTACTGTTTCAGACACTGATATTCAAAGACTTGACTGACTTCTCTTTCCTCAGATATGAAGAGTATCTGAAGGACTACAAACCTATCTATGGAGCCCTATAGTCTTGGTCCACTTCTAGTCTTTATAGCAAACACGGGTAAAAAGCCCTCATCAGACTTCTCCATGCAACTACTTGTTTATTGTCTTCTTTTTGTTAAGATTGCAAATCCCAACCTCTTGAACAGATGAACGGATTGAACAACTGTGGCACATACACTCTATGGAATACTACTCAGCCATAAAAAACAACAAGACCATGGCTTTTGACAGAAAGTGGATGAATATGGAAGATTTACTGCTGAGTGAAGCAAGTCAGGCTACAAAGGAGAGACATTGTATGTCTCCACTTAACATATACCATGTGTCTGCACTCTATGACCAAAACTGAATGACTGAAGGATATAGAAACAGAGTAAGTGGTTGTGAATACCAAATTTAGTGTGGGAAGAGGGTGGGTGAAGGAGTAGAGTTTGAGGAAGGACATTAGGAGAAAAATAAAGAGGCAAAGCATTAATGGGACAAAGAAATGGGGTATAATCTGTTGAAGACAACTTTATAGTATTATCAACTAGACTGGGGAGAAATGTACACGTTGGAATATTCACTTTGCAAGCTAAATAATGTGATTGAATGTATAAAAGAACTTGGAATGAAAGAAAAAAAAAAGACTGTAAATCCCTAGGATAATGCCTATTTTTAGATACTACACTTCTTAGGTGCATAATAATAACTGTCTGAAGATGATCACACAGTAAAAAAATACATCTACAGGGTCCACCCACAGAAATGTTGTTCAGTAGGTATGGTGCAGATTGGGCACAGGAACCTGGATCAAGTTTCAAACTACACTTTGGGCAATGCTGCCTCTGATGTCCAAGGGGCTTTCCAAAAGTTCACAGGAAATGTGTATTAGGAAAAAACTATGCATAGATTTGAATTTTTTTGTGCACCAAAAAAGCTTGTATTTTAATTAAATTTTTTTCCACAGACTTTTTTGAAGTTCTCTCATATTGTAAGTATGCTTAACACCCAGGGGATGGTCTATGTACCTATCGTAATTTTTCTAAAGAGCTATAGTTCTATTTTATGATATTCTGCTTGCCTAGAAGTATTAGTTCACTTCATACAAGTGGGTAATATACTTTAAAAACTTGTTTACATGGATTTTTTTTTTTTTGGGAGAGGTTTTCGCTATAGGGTGCGTGCACTCGCCAGACAGAGAGAGACAGAGAGACAGAAAGCGAGAAATCACCCCCCAGGGGGGATGGCCACGCCGCAATCCCTTCTCCTCCATTCTCCTCTTGGGATCTTGGGCACACACGCACACGCGCCCGACGTGAGTTTTAAGCCACCGGGTCCGGGACACGAACCGCGGTCGACTACGTGGGAGTCCAGCGACATAGCCATTACTCTAACTGCTGGTTCCCACATGGATTTTTGTATGACAACCACATCTCAATAAAGTGATTTAAAAGGATAAATAAATAAATTGAGATTTTCATTCAGAAATTATTGATGGTCTATTTACTTTAGGATCAAACCTAATAATGATATCAGGCTAAGGGCTTATGAATTTTGAATCTCTAAGGAGACGTTAGAGGTCTTGTTCATTTATATTCCATATTATTACAAAATACATTCTAATATCAACCAGATAATCCAAATCAACACTTCCATGAGAAAGCAAGCATATTCACATGGAGAAATGGTAGAAAGTTGGCGGCCAAGAGAAGCTGGCTTTTAAAATGAAAGTTGATCTGTCATCCAGAAAGAATTTTGTCACTTTAATATCTGGGTATTGGCACTCTGATTAGAAGAACTGAAGTGGGAACGTAGAATACTGTAATTAGAAATAGAACTGTTTTGGGGTCCAGCAGGGAGTGTCATGATTAAGGTGTTAGACTCCTACATGACCAGCCACAGTTTGAGTCCTGGACCCGGTGGCTTGAAAATCACACTGGGCGTGTGTATGTGTGTGCATGCCCACACTTCCAAGAGAAGAAATGAAGAGAAGGGACTATGATGTGTCTGTTCCTCCTAGGGAAAGATTTCTCACTTTCTCTGTGTGTGTGTCTTTCTCTCTCTGGCAAGTGCATGTGTCCTCTAACAAAAACCTTAAAAAAAAAAAAAAAAGAAAGGAAGAAAGAAAAAAGAAGTAGGACTGTTTCATTTCCATTTTGTAATCTGAGTATGTATTTAAAAGATATTTATGGAACAGAGGAATAACAACAGAAAATAATCATAATTAATGATTCATTTTTGGGTCTCTAGACATGGTCTTCTATTTAGAACTCTGGAAGTTGTCTCATAGGGCAAAAATAACTACCAAAAGTTCCAAAAATGTTCTTATCTTTATAAACTGCAATCCTACCCTAAACAAAAAAGTCAGAGATTAAAAATTGAGACTCCAAGAGATGTTTTGTTACACCAATAATATAAGGGGGGAACTGCCTTTCTTCATAAATCCAGATAAAAACGACCTTACAGAAATGTATTCATGTCTTATTTATAATTGCAGAATGGATGAGACACAGGCTGCTGCTTATTACTATTTGATAAATCTGACTTATCTTTAAGATCTAATTAATCAGGTTTCAATGGAAGGAAGAAAAAAGTTGGTGCTTTTCATCTGTAAGGAATACATTGAGGTCATAAAAGAACAAAATGCCAATGTCAAAACCTTTCCCTCTTTCAACCAGAATTTAAAACTTCTGCCTATAAAATGTACCCTCCTGCTGGAGAACATCCAACAAATACAAGCTCTTATTGTCTCGGTGAAGCACGTCTCCTTTATCGGTCCTTGTGCAAGTTGGAAATAAAGTGATTAGAGATAGTCAGGAAGAAGAAAAACAAACAATTATTATGCTGCAACATTAAATTGAAAATCTCCTCGAGTTATTGGACCAAATCAGTAACTAAATGTCATAGGCAGTGACAAGAGAGATCTCATTTTCTGGCTGTCATATTTTAGGGGGTTTAGAGCTGTGGTTGTCAGTAAATTGGCAACCAAGAAAAATGATCTGTCTTTGCAGTAAATGGCTGGGAGGGGCGAGGCAACAGGTTCTAGAGAGAGAGAAAGAAAATCATTGACTAAGTCAATGTGAGTAATCCCCAGTAAGTGAAAGAGTCAAATCTATTCATTGAATACTTTTTATTGCTTTTGGACTCCTTTGAATGTCTATAAGAAAGTTCTTTATCTTAAAAAATAAGCATATTTAAAATCAGGATCTTAAGGATTCCACGTTCTTCCTGGGCTTGTTCTGAGTCCCTGGCATTTGACAATTTATAGTATGATTGTCTTTGAGCGATTGACCACACATCATCTTTGTACTCATCTGGCTCTGGTCACAATAGGATTTGCTCCTTTCCAGAAACCTTTTCTGGAGTTAGGCAGCCAGAATGTTGTTTTAGTAAAATATCATAAGCTGACCAAATATCATGTGCACTTATATTTTTAAATTCACTAATTTCTAGGATTTGTGATTCATTCTTCTGGCTCATGCACAGAAGGAGCACACAAGCTTCAGTCACTTAGTATCTACTTGAGTCAAATAATTCATTTTTAGGCTGAACTTCCATTGTGACCCCATCAGTAATACTGGAAATCATCCCTGTGCTAACTGGGCAAAGGTCTTCCTTGAGGAGGTCAGGTATGGTTGACAATGCCTGCCAAGCAAGATGACTTGGACCAGAACAGTAACTACTGCCCAGGGGCTGCTCCTGGTTTGCACAGTGCTGGCCTGTATTTTGTTTCATAATTGTTAAAATGGATTATAATTGCCAATGTTTATAAATAAGGTATGTTTACAGAAATAGAGATTCTAGATTCTTTTGAAATGTGTGGCGATAATCAGCTGAAGCTCACTGATAGTTGCTCTCCTGACTGGGTGTGCTGTTTGCAGGTCTCCATAGTCCTGACCGCTCCATAGTGTCTCTTGCAAATACTTGATTTCCTCCTTTTCTCATTTCTCATTTGCTCATTTACCCAAAGAGTGAAGAGTCCTCAGGGACAAAAGGACTTACTCAACTGGAGCCTTCTTTTCCCTTTTAGGTCACATATCAGGGACCAGGATTCCGGATTTTGTAATCATAAAGACCTTACTTGCTGTCTGGACCTCATCTCAGGCTTGTCCCTCTGAAAGCTGACAGCACTACAGATGGGCATATCTTTCCTGAAGCATGGTTGAAGCTATGAGGTATGTGTTTAGACAGAGCTTGGACATGTCAGCTAGGGTGTACACAAACGTGTGCACCAGGTACCTCATGGGCAGCCCACAGGCTGTGGCCCTGCAAATGTTAGAGGCTGGCCAACCTACAGGTATCTGAGTGTGTGCACTTATGGTTTATACTCATCAAGGCAGACGAATTATTTAAATGGATGGCATGCTTGTGGAAAAAGAATAAGAACTAGAACACATGGCTAACTATGTAGTTTGAGTCCTGGAACTGGTAGGTATGTGTATGTTTTTCCAAAATCCCAAAAGGAAGGAGAAATGGAAGAGAAAGGATTGTGGCATGACCACCCCCCCCATGGGGGATGCTTTCTCACCTTCCCTTTCTCTCCAGTGAGTGTACACACCCTTGGCAAAAAAGTGAAACTTTTCACACACATGCCAGAAAGCTCTTTCTTGGCATTGGGCCAAGAATTAGACTTTCCTCTTAGCTGTAAGACTAACTCTAATGTGTTTTGATTAAGTCATGAAACTTTCTTTCACATCAATTTTAGATTTACAGTTTAGGAAATGCCTCAGAGACATCCTCCTCTCAGATGAATGGTACACATTCACAATAATGTGTTGTTAGGTTGAATGTCTCAGAGCTGAGCTACTGAGCTATGAATATTTATACTTTTACTATCATAATTAAAAGTCACTCTTCTAATGTCCTTGGCAAAAAAACAACAACTAAATATTAGAGTTTGTGAAATGGATAAGACATCTCTCAAAACTAAATCAAAGTATAAGATCTGTGTAACAATTTTTGGCAAATAAATCTGGGAATGTTACTACATAGTTTCTTCCCTACTCACTAATTTCTTACTTCTAAGGATCTAGCTTCCCATTGCCTAATTGGAAATTTCGTCTTTCTATTTTTTTTTTTTTTTAATTGCCGGAGGGTGCTATGCTTGGCAGAGAGAGAGATGGGGCAGGGAAGCACCCTAAAGTAAAGTATGGTAATGCCACAAATCACATCTCTTCTATTTTTTCATCTTATCCAGATTTTGGGTGTGCACACACATGTGCCTAGCATGTTTTTCAAGCTGCTGGGGCTGGGAGTCTAACTGCAGTCAGCCACGTGAGATCCGTCTCCTTTAACCAGTAGGCTATGGGGCTAGGCTGCCTTTCTATTTTTAGTGGGTACTTTAAAATGTTTTTTACTTTATAATTTAACAGTTTGGGAAGGTTTTTGTGCACGGTAATTTTGCCCCATGTACTAACCTGTCTGTAAATCTCATAATGAACATGTACTTTCTCTTGGGCATCAGTTAGGAAGCCAGTCTGTCTTCTGAAGTGGGGCAGGGTATTCAAGTGAATCAAAGATAAAGGCAAGGATAAGGCTAAAGGGTGTAACCCCTATGACCTCCAGGTATTTTGCCATAATACTGCTTCTTTGTGCAAGAAGGTGGCAACACTGCCCCCTTTCCTACCCCTTTCTCTCTCCAAGTTGATTACTCACTTCCAGCTGTGAACCATTTCATCCCAAGCCAGGCTTGCACTTCTCCCTGCCTTTGCTTAGGAAAGCATAGGAATTATAACAATGATAACAACTGTCCTTGAAAAGGCAGCTCTACTGTCATATCCCCATTTGTAGTTGTCCCTTCTCACTTTGGAGAAATAGTAGCTCTGAAGAAAGGCCTTCTTCCCATGCCTTTGAAATCTTTTCCATTCTGTTTCCAGGCATTTATTTTGCTATCAAAGTATCCTTTGCAGAACTTTATCATTTTCGATACTCATGAAGCTTTCAAGGAAGAGTGGGCTGAATTAACTTGGAAACTCTTCTGGTGTGAATGAGCAGTCTGTAGCAGAACATTTTCAAAAATTAAATGCACTTGAAATGCACTCGAAAGCCTAACTGAGTAAAGTTGGTAAGAACTGCAGCAAAGAGCTTCTTTCCGGAAGTCACATGCTCTACCAATTGCAAGGATACATTTGTGCAGCATTTGGCATACACTCCAACAGCTTGGACTGATTAGAACAAAATTTAATTTGCAATAATCAGCTGGTGGCAAGGGGAGCATGAAATTATGTTGGTGCATTGGTTTTGCACTTCGCAGTATATTTCCTTGTAAATCAGGTATCTTTTTAATTTATCTTTAGGTTACAGAACATATAGCACAGTAAACTTTTTATTAAAAATCACTCTTCAGGGAGGGAGACAGTTAAATGTTAACCAAGCAGGCAATGTCTTCCTCCTGGCATCTTGCCCAAGGATAAGGCATAATTCAAGATGTTTTACTCCTTTGGGTCAAGTGGTATGCCATGAATTTCTGAAGATGAATGGCACCTCTTAGCAAAACCTCCACGCAATACAAGATATATAGCTGTCTCCATTGGTGAGGGCTGACAATTCTTCTGACTTGCCCTTTTAAATGATTGCCCTTGCTCAAAGTCTGGTTTCTAAGGGACTCAAAAAGAAAAGGATTTCTAATCCAATTAACAAACCTTATCCTCTCTAATCATCCAAGCCTGTGATTAGTGTTGTTCCCCCTTTTTTGTATTCAAATATTGTAGTAGGGCATATAGAAGACTCCTTATGTTAAGGGGTGACATTTGCTCGAGGTTTGCTCAGTATCTGTGAATTCACTAGGGTGGGGAGGTGGTCAAATGGGATGGTGAAGGGGGTCTTTCAGTGGCATAAGAAATGAACATCGGCCCTGGTTAGAAGACTCGATTTCTGCATTGTCACTGACTCTTGGTAGGTTACTGGGCAGGCGACAAAGCCTCTGAGTGTCAGTTTCCTCACCTGTACCAAGAGGGAGCTCATGTCATTCACTTTCTTCCTAATTCTAGTATTGATGATTCTACATGAAGGGTGGGCAAGGGACTGAGCAGAGAGGCCCAGAAGTGGTGGGGACAGAAGGCAACAGCAGAATATCGATGGAACTATTGTTCCTGTGAGTCACAAAACAAGTCATGGGTGGTTCTGAGAAAAGAGCTATAAACTTGGTGATACTGAATGTTCAGATGATAAAACATAGCATGGTGCCTATAACAGATACATTCCTTGAAAATATAAATCACTTTGAGGGGTGGAGATGATGAAGAGAGTAAATCGAGAAATATTATAAATATAAGGGCCGACTTTTAAAAGTATGGCTATGGTGGATTCTTTTATGAAGCTGAGAAAATTGTTGTAAAGGGAATAATTACTTCTAATTTATCTGTTTCATAAGTTTGGAGCAATGTGGCTTGTGCTTTTTCCAAGTGAGGGGCAGCTGTATTTTTCTCTATCAGGGTAACAGTGTTATTGTTACCTTTGATCAAACTCTGCAATGAAAGCTGTGTTCCATCCTGGCTGCCTTATTATTATAAAACCATTGTAAATCCAATGAAGAACATTTTCTTTCAATAAGGCATATTTTCTACTACTAAAATGTTCTTTTTTTCTTAAAAAAAAAAAAAAAAAGAAATTTTTGCTATAGGGCACGTGTGCTTGCCAGAGAGAGAGAGAGAGAGGAAGAGAGAGAGACAGACAGAAAGTGAGAATCCTCCTCCCCCCCCCCCCCCCCCCCCCAGGAAGGATGGCCATGCTTCAATCCCTTCTTCTCTATTATTCTATTGGGATTTTGAGCACACATACACATGCAACCCACATAGTTTTAAGCTCAAACCACAGTCAACTACATGGGAATCCAGCAATGTAACTGTTACACTATCTGCTGGCTCCACAACGTTGCCTTTTTTTTTTTTTTTAAGAATTATTTTATTTGGGACCAGCAGTTAGCATAATGGCTATGTTGCTGGACTCCCACGTAGTCGACAGTGGTTCGAGTCTTGGACCCGGTGGCTTAAACTCACGCTGGGTGCGTGTGTGTGCATGCCCAAGATCCCAAGAGGAGAATGGAGGAGAAGGGATTGTGGTGTGGCCATCCCCCCTGGGGGAGTGATTTCTCGCTTTCTATCTCTCTGTCTCTCTCTGTCTGTCTAGCGAGCGTGCGCGCCCTATAGCAAAAAAAAAAAAAAAAAAAAAAAAAGAATTATTTTATTTAATTTTATTTATTATTATTATCATTCTTTAATCTGAGCAAAGACAGAGAGAGAAAGATGGGGAAAGTGAGAAAGCAAGCCTCCAGGTCTGTGACTCAAACCACAGTCAGCCAGGGGGGGAGTCTAGTGCCCCTAACCACTATGGCACCTATTGACACCCCCCCCCCCCCCCCCGCAATGTTGCTCTTATAATCAGCAGTCCACCAAAGAACATATGTATCTTGAGTTAGCCCAGGGCTTTGCTAGAAATTTTTAATGCCTACATTTAAAATGGAGGCCTCAAAGGCTGTTTGGATTTTTGCACAAGAAAGGGAAAATTTGCACTTTCAAAATCATAGTTATTTTTGGAATATCTACAAAGTTTCTTTCCTAATATATAAACCAATTTGAAATTTTGTTTCAAGTGTTCTTACAGTGTCCCACAAAACTGTCTCACCACCCAAGCCCCAACTCTGGCGGCTGGTTCCAGGTGCCTACCTCCACATAGCACCTTTCTTCTCACAGTGAGGTTAACCTGTCCGTTGCGGGCTGCATGGTGCATAAGGTCGATGACGTAGCGGTGGGTCTTGCCGGCCACTGGAATCCCATCAACATAGACAAGCTCATCTCCCGGATGTAAGCGGCCGTCTCTGTCTGCCGAGCCCATAGCAATGACAGCCCCAATCAAAATCTAGAGAAAACCAGTGAGAAGGAAAGGACATTTACATTTCAAACTTTTTTCCTTTCTCATGGAAGATTTCATTCTTACATTCTATCTCTTGTCCCAAACTTGTACTTGAAAAATAAAAAAGAGAGGTCGTTAGGATGCCCTTCCAAGTCTTTCAGGTTGTTTATTCCCTCTAGAGAAATACATGCTTTGAACTTGTTGCTGATTGCTATGAAGTTTGGGGATACTTGCTTTCTGGCTCATTAAATATCACCCTTAAGGAAAATTCTAAACCCTAATAATCTGATGTTAACTGGCCACTTTTTATTTTTTTATTTTATTTTTTTTTTTGGGAGAGGTTTTTGCTATAGGGCGCGTGCGCTTGCCAGACAGACAGAGAGAGACAGAGAGACAGAAAGCAGGAAATCACCCCCCAGGGGGGATGGCCACGCCGCAATCCCTTCTCCTCCATTCTCCTCTCGGGATCCTGGGCACGCATGCACACGTGCCTGGCGTGAGTTCAAGCCGCCGGGTCCGGGACTCGAACCGCGGTCGACTACGTGGGAGTCCATCGACATAGCCATTACGCTAACTGCTGGTCCCAACTGGCCACTTTTCATGAGCACTGCATTAAAACCCGGTGAGGATTAAATCCTGATTTCACTTCTTATTTAGGTGGCCTACACAAGGTTTTTAAACGGATGTAAGCCTCAGCTCCTTTACCTGCAAAATGGGGAAAATAACAATAGGATTTACTTCATGGAGTTATTGGGAGAAATAAATAAAATTATGCATGTGAAGCATTTAACTTTTCTCAAAATATGTCAGGCTAATGCTTATTGTTAAACTCTGACAAAGGTTCAAATTCTATTTGTTGGTTAGTGGTTTTTGCTTTGCTTTGAAAAGCCTTGGCAGAGAAGGGGAAAAGAAACCACAAGACAAAATGCAAAAAGTTGGCTTTTTCTGGCAATTGACCTCAAAAGAAATCTCAGACAAATCGCTAGAGTTTTGCTCCATTCCTTTGAATACTTCCTCATGGCACTGTCTGCTTCAAGGGACATTCCCAGTTCTGCCTGGCCCTGAACTGCTTCTGCTGTTTAGGAGGTTACCATGCCAGGAAATGAGGAGGCCCACATATGGCAAATGTAGGTATTGTTGAGTTCCCTGAACCAGATACTGGGATGAGAGGCAACGCAGAAGGCTTCCCATTACCCATTAGAAGCACTTGATTTAGCATCATTATATTTCAGTTTTGCTGTTAACCTAGAAACAATTTTACCAACTCATGAATAGTATGTCCCCTTTTTCTTTCACCGTGCAGCTCTGAAGGCAGTGGTCACCATTAGCCTGATAATATTATAGAAGCCTCACTCTAGGTTTTATTTTAAATCCTTAGGAAAT
Source organism: Tupaia tana (assembly GCA_026018925.1). Taxonomy (NCBI): domain Eukaryota; kingdom Metazoa; phylum Chordata; class Mammalia; order Scandentia; family Tupaiidae; genus Tupaia; species Tupaia tana. The sequence goes on from JAKSZU010000003.1 coordinate 52,088,051, forward strand.
GTTTTCTTGCTCAAAGATTCATTTCTTTCAGGCACAATAATGTCTTTCAAATCCCAGATTTGTGGATTCCAGCTAATTCGTAGAGTTGCTTCATCGTGCCCTGCAGGCTTGCATGTCTTCAGGCTCGACAGCACAGCGATGCCTTTGTACTCTAACTCCATTGCGCCATGTGGCCTGCCAGCATGGCAACTGGATCTGAACGCCCAGCACCTCTCAAGTATATGCAGAGTTGTGGTTTAAAGGACTTCACAGCCTCGGCCCATTGAATCACTATCTTTCTCTATAGGAATGACACGTCTCCACACTACGGCTGCTTTCTTCCTACCTTGGGGGAGGAGGGAGGTGAGGAATAGATTTGCTTCCATGTTGAGCATTAGTGTCCTATTGAGGGATATTTTATTGCTATCATAGGAACAGTCTCACATATCCTGCTTTAGATTGGCTGCACAGTGTGGTACTTTGCCTATAACCCACAGGACCCATTTGCTGTAGTCCAGTGGTCAGACATACTTCTTACATTCTTCATTTTCCCTTATTGTCATGGCCACCTGAGTTATAAGTTTCTTCCTGAAGATGTCCCAATCTGTTCTTCAAAAAGGCTTAAGTCACTATGGATCACTTCAAAGATTTGGTAGGTGTTTTGTGCAAAAGCCAGTTAAAATAAATGTTTATGTTTCACGGCCCTCGGAAAAGCTGCATTTGGTTGGATTTACCCAAAGACAAAATGTTTAAACCTTTAGATTTTAAGTATACTTTAGTGGAAGAGTTTATAGCTATTTATACAGAAAAAAATGACTTGTGAACTTCTTGGCTAGTCAGTTACCAATTTTAAGGTATAGCTCTGATTCTAACTGATAAAAATGAAACAAAAGTAGAGGTTAGGACTGAGACCCGTAACTGCAACTGGGTCTCTACAAAAACAGGAAAGATAAAATTTCACATCAGAAAATCCTGATTGTCTTTTGCTATAGGAAAACAGTGAAAATAAATAGATATTCATGAAGTTATATTCTGTGCTAGTAATTTAATGTCATTCATTTGAAGGAAGATCCCTGTAAAACATCTACTTGTCTGTCATAGTGCAGTGATATGAAGTACTCACCTCATTAACTCATTAATTCAAAAAATATTCATTGAAGGGACCAGCAGTTAGCGTAATGGCTGTGTGGGATTCCTACTTAGTCGACCACGGTTCGAGTTCCGGATCCAGTGGCTTAAACTCACGCCGGGCACGTGTGCGTGCATGCCCAAGATCCCGAGAGGAGAATGGAGGAGAAGGGATTGCGGCGTGGCCACCCCCCCCCCCCCGGGGGGGTGATTTCTCACTTTCTATCTCTCTGTCTCTCTCTGTCTGTCTGGCGAGCGCATGCGCCTATAGCAAAAACCTCTCCAAAAAAAGAAAAAGAAAATATTCATTGAGCTCCAGGATACTTTTAAGTGCTGGGAATGCACAGTGAACAGTAAACAAAAATCCCTGCTTGATAGCATGTCCATGCCAGTGGCCAGAAAAGAATGAAGACAGTCAATGTGTAAATTATATAGTACACATTATAAAGATATGTGTTATGGAAAAATACAGTAAAACTGGGGAAGGGGCAGGTGTCAATCATATCGTTTGGGTACTGTTAGAATTGATAAAGTAAGCCTCATTGAGAAGCTGACCTTTAATCAGAGACTAAAGTTCACTGGATACTTCTTTCTTCCAAATGTGAATTTTTATTCGTCTAAATCTTCCTTTAGTCAATTTTATCAAGTCATATATTATTTCCAAATAAAGAGTATACTCAATATAAAACTTCCATATAATTTATAATATTACATATTTATTATATGCATATGTTCAATAATAACTATATTATATAAGCTATCTTCTACCTTGTTTCAAAAACAAGGTTGCCATGGCAATTAAACAAACTTGAATTGAGCTGAGAGTGCATGGGGGAGCCATTAGAGATGCTTGTCCATTAGCTGTGTTGTATTATTTGTATTTGTTCTACCCGTCAGGATCTGTTGCTTTGGCTGGGCAGAGGCTGGTCACTCTCACTGTCACCGCTTCCAGCTCTCATGCTATTGTTGCTTCTTAGCCTTGGCATTCTGCACTGTTGTGCATTATATTTCACTATTGACACAGCTCTATGTGTCTCTCTATTCAGGAAAAAAACAAAAACAAAAACAAAAACAAAACACGATTTTTTCCCTTCACTTCAAATGTGATTTGTATGCTTCATACATTTTATTATTTCCCTTTTGCCACCCTAACTGCAGAGACTGGATAATCTATGATTTCTTCTTGCACTGTAATTCATATTGGCTTCCCAATATATATATGTTCTCATATTGGCTCAGGCTCTTAGGGTACCTCGAGAGTATACCGCAGGGTATCTGACCCTTTAAGTCACTAGTTCTTTACCCTGAGCGTTTCCAGGAATCACCTGGTGAGCTTGTTAAAACAATTTTGGACCTACCTTCCAAAAGCCTGATTCTGTAGGCCTGGGGTAGGTCTGAGATTCTGCACGTTTAACAAGCTCCCAAGAGTTGTTGGATCCTGTTAGTCTGAAAGTCAGTCACACCGAGTACCAAGTGTCTGAGCACTTCCACTTGGCCCAGTGGCTACAGGATCTGTGGTTTCACTGGTCACGTCCTAAGTCTGCAGACTTTCCCATGGATGCATGGTTTGAATTCCTGGCCCATCACACTGGTTTACTTTGTAGGTCTGCTAAAGGACACCCCCTGGATGCTTGGTCTGGGAGCACTACCCATCAGGCCACATTTTCTTTATGGTCTTTCTTGCTGACATGCCTCTGGTCTGCCTCAGCTGACTCTTCATCCCCACTCTTCAGTTTTCTCTTCTCTGAGCTCCTAGAGGAGCTTTTTATCCCCTCATCATTGCTTTGGGCCTGAAGGAAGAGGTTTGCGGCAAAACAGATCAAGAGAGATTGTCCCCATGAACAACAGATCCTTGTCCCTATCATTTCAATTGCCTTCTCTAAAAAACAAAAGGCACAAAACAACTCCACTTTATCTCAGGCTGTGAGGGCACAGAATGAAAGGTATTTGATATGAAATAACAGCAATTCACATTCAAGTGGCCAATATCCCAGTAAGCCAGAAGAAAAAACTATCACTAAAAGAAAAACAAAAATGAACAAGGAACAAACAAAACCAAAACCACCTTTCCAGGCCTCTAAATACCTTCCATTCTCTTCTGCATTACCCAATGTTAGTCTAACCCCAGTAGATCTATTGGGCAGTAATTGTAGCTGGGACAGCATGACCCTGTGGCAAGCAGTTTCAGGTTCTTTCGTTCTGTAACTCCTTCACTGAGTTGCACCAGTTTCCACTGTTTTTTTTTTTTTTTTTTTTTTTTTTTTTGGTGCCAAAAAATAAGTCTGTCATTACCTCTTTCTTTGTATGGTTTTATACATAGAGACCTTTCTCTATTGCAGTGTTTTCCAGATCTTTCCATCTTTTGCTTTTCCATTTCTTTTCAGCTCACAGCTGGAAATCCCATTTTTATTTCTTTCTGGCAATTTTTCATTTCTTCCTATTTCTATTGTTATTTAACTGTGAAAAGTATTTCCTCTTGTAGGAAAAATGCCCATATGCTTTGTCTGAGCTGGAGTCCTGCTGTTCATTATTTGCTGAAAGCTGTGTTGTCGTGTTTAATGTGTACCCTGGGATGTGAATACCGTTTCCTATATATGGAGGCAGAAACACATTTGATGTAACTTATGAGACCTCCTGCGGTTAGGGACCAAGTCACCTTATATGCCTCTCCCTTTGTAGCATGCCAGCAATTAAATGAGGCTAGCACATTTTGTTTGTGTTATCTCTAGACTTCGAATGCAGGGAAGCCTGCAGGAAAGAAAGCCTTGTGGGAGATCTTATAGTAGACTCATTCTTCCCAACCTGGGCATTTCAAGGTGTACTACTCTGGTTTTCAAGACTCATTTTCTGGCTCTGCTTGCTTCAGGGAAATTCAGGCTTCTACTTTATGGGTTAAATGTCAAAATTGTATCTTGCAGCATGAGTGTGTCTTAAATCATGCAAATGAAGAAATAGACCAGAATAAATCCAAATAAACACAATAAGGACAAGCAGCAATCCATGTCATCTGATGAGGCTTATCATGAATACTTGATGTCTGCCCATTGGAGGGGAGAAAAAAATCAGGAATGTACACTAGTCTTCAGAAGCTTGGGGAACATGGGAAGCTGTGTACAAACCAGGCAGAAAGATGTCCTGCGATGCGTGGTGTCCATGGCTGCAAGTGCACACCAGAACTTCATTTTGAGCAGTATTTTGACAACAATTCTATTGGTTCTATGCTATGCAAAGCCCGGTAAGACCGCTCCCTTCTCTAGCCAGCTGAGACTATATTCCCCCTAAGACTCTGTCATGCAACTCCTTCTGCTTTTAGGAGAAGGGTCAAAATTCAGAAAACAATATTTGCTGAATGAGTGCTGTTTACTCCAAAAGCAGACAAAGCCTGAGTCCAGAGGTCCAGTAAAATAAGAATTTCAGGGGCCAGCAGGTGGCATGGTGGTTAAGGAGCTGGACTCCCACATAGCTGGCTATGGTTCGAGTCCTGAACCTGGTAGCTTAATCCCGCATGTGTGCGTGCATGCTCGAATTTCCAAGAGAAGAATGGAGAAGGGATTGTGGTGTAGTCATCCCCACTGGGGGGTGATTTCTCACTTTAACTCTCTTTGTCTTTCCTGGTTGAGTGCACGTGCCCTATGGTAAAAACCTAAAAAATAAACCTTTTTTCATTAAAAAAATTTATTTATTATTATTTTAAAATTTGCTATAGGGCTTGTGCACTCATGAGAGAGAAGAGAGGGAGGGAGGAAGGGAAAATGAGAAAATAAGCCACCAGGACTGGGACTCAAACTGCGGGCCATGAGGGAGTCCAGGGCCTTAACCATCATGTTACCTGCTGGCCCCCAAATTTTCATATTTAAAAACCCATATTAGAGTAAATATCATGTGAAGAATTGGAACTTTGTTGCTTTGCCTTATATTTAATAGTTTAATATTTTATTTGCATTTACTTATAGGAGAAGGAACCTAATGATATTTTTAGTATATAAGGCCTATAAAGACCATTATCTGGCCCTTGTTGAAAAATATTTGGTATAAAATATTTATCTTTTCAATTTCTTTCAATCCAGTCCTCTGGGATGGGAGTCTCGAAGACAATAAATGAGTTACACAGGCAAAAGGGAGTGTTGGGCAATGCTCAGTCAAAATGGAACCACTGTTGGGGACCAGCAGTTAGCGTAATGGCTATGTCACTGGACTCCCACATAGTTGACCGTGGTTCACATCCCGGACCCGGTAGCTTAAAACTCACACCAGGCGCGTGTGCATGCATGCCCAAGATCCCAAGAGGAGAATGGAGGAGAAGGGATTGCGGCATGGCCATCCCCCCTGGGGGGTGATTTCTCACTTTCTGTCTGTCTCTCTCTCTCTGTCTGGCGAGCGCACGTGCCCTATAGCAAAAACATCTCTAAAAAAAAAAAAAAAGAAAGAAAAAGGAACCACTGTTTAGTTTTATTCAGTTGTTATCATCGAGGCAGGCAGGCTCAATGTTACTAGATATTTTTCAAAAGAAGATGAAAATAAATTTTTTAAATATGTAAAATTAGATGGTGCCAGTAATTGAAAAACACCAAGGAATTAAACAAAATATGTCATAAGACTTCCAGGCTACTCTCTCTGCTTCTAGGACTAGGGCATTCTAATACTACGGTATCTACAGGATAGAGAGGCCTCATAAAAAGTAAACTCCAGATCATTATTCGTTCTGAGATGCTTTGCAAAAAGTACTGTCATCAATTCAGTATAACAAATATTATTGTACTAAGCTCTGGCTAGGCTTAGAAGACATTAAACCACAGTTGTCTTCAAGAAGCTTACAGATTGGTATGAGAAAAAAAAAGCATATTACTCAGTGTGTTCTGGAACAAACAGAGATTTCATTTTTCTGGTGAAAAGTCCATAGATTGCTAAGTCTGAGGTATTATGCTAGTATAAGTACAATGGATTCTATGTGTATTTATCCTTTAATGCCTTGTAATTGTCTTGGCTAGTGCCCAGTATCCCATAAAATGCTATAAAATGACCTTACCTTAAAGTAATACACACACACACACACACACACACACATATATACATATATATATACATATAAATATATATATATATATATATATATATATATATATATTTTTTTTTTTTTTTTTTTAAGAGAGAGATTTTTGCTATAGGGCATGTGTAGTTACTAGAGAGACAAAGACAGAGAGATAGAAAGTGAGAAATCACCCTCTAGGGAGATGGCCACACTACAGATCCTTCTCTTCCATTTTTCTCTCGGGATCCTGGGCACACATGCACACCTAGTGTGAGTTTTAAACCACTGGGTCTGGGACTCTAATCGTAGTTGACCACATGGGAGTCCAGCAACATAACCATTATACCATCTGCTGGTCCCCACTTGGTATTGTTTAAGCATATGGCTTCATAATAAAGAATCTGGCCTCAGCCAGAGAGGTCTGGCCATTGTTCCTGGTTCCTGAAAGGTTACAGCTAAATCCTTACATTATGGATGCCTTTGTTGACTATGATGAGACCTTTAGTCCTTACTTGATACTTTATGCTAAGGAAATGTCTCAGGATGGCGCTAGCCACAACAAAAGTCTTAGAGGAGCAGCTGGATATATAGCAAAAGGACCAATCATGTAGAGGGTTCAGTCTTTGAGCTATGTGTTATCGGCCTGACCTCTTGGGATAAGAAGGGTAGATTGAGCTTAGCCATGCAGGCAATAATTTAATCACTCATGTCCACATAATGAAATTCCAGTACAAACTCTAGACACTAAAGCTGGAGTGAGCGTCCCCAGTTGGCAATACTCTTGTATCAATGCTGAGGGGTAACATGTTCATGAGGATGATGGAAGTTTCACATTTGGAGCCCTTCCAGATTTTGTCCTATGCATCTCTTCTTTTGTTTGGTTCTAATTTGTATCATTTCACTATCTGAAAACTGAAAGCATAACTATAGCATCTTCCTAAGTTCTGAGTTGTTCTAGTAAATTACTGAACCCGAGGAAGACTGTGTCATGTAACTTCAGGATATAACCCTTAAGGGGATGCCTTTTGGGGTCTCTCAGCAGTGGTGCAAGTAGAGTATATGCAGTAGAAACTCCCTCTGTCCTGGGCAGATTTCCTGAACCTTCACGGACCAGCTCACAGTGGATTCTAGGCTTTTGTTGTTTTGTGCTGCCCATCTGTAAGTAATAAGGTCACTTCATTTAATTTATATCTTGGGAGGGAGTATTCTTTCTTAGCAGACTTAAACAGTTGATAACCAGTGCCCAGTGAACCCATTTTCCAGTAAATATCTTAAAATTCATGAGTGGTATCTAAAGTGGAGGCAATTACTAGAGAATCTTCCCTTTGACTTTGCAGTCTGGCAAATTCTAAGTTGATGTCAAAAGTCTTGGGCAGGTGTGAGAGCCTAGAGGACTATGGCCTTAATTTTGCATTTGGTTATTTTTAGATTATGACACAGTTTTCAATAACGAGGTATTAAAGTTAAAAAAAAAGAGAGAGAGGAAGATAAAGTTTTTGCTTAGGAGGAATTTAAAATCCTGCTGATGAAACAAAACAGGCTTACATATGAACACATCTGAGAACAATCCTGAAGAAGGAAGCCCATCAGATAAACATCCCATGGAGGCCAGGAAGTTTAGGCATATCAACCAACTTGTCAAATAGTTACATATATGAAGGGACTTGATCATATTTTCAGTTGTCTATATTTCTAAAATAAGATGTGCTAAGGAAGGCATGGGGTTAGAGGGCTAAGATAACTGAGGATTCCTGGTAAACTCAGAATCAGGTGATAGGGAGAGAGTGAAAGCTGTTAAGGGGTGGAAAATTTGCTTCTCCTTCCTGTGACATAGTATCCTAAATCTAGACTCTGAATAAATGTAAGCTTGAAGTTACCTGAGCCCTATATTTTACCTCAACATTATCTTCCCTCCACCAAAGCATTAAAGAAAATCCAGCTACTCCTCCTCAGCAAATGTACTTCTACATCATTCTTGGCAGCTGGGGAATGAGTGACATTCTGGTTGACTATTGCCAAATTTTATCCTCAGGATTTAGGAAATGAGTCTCTTCCTCTGGAGTGCCCTCATCCTTGGAGTCCAAGCTTAGCATCTTGGAGTTTTCTGGAGTAAGGGACCTTGCCAATCATCTGGTCCAACTCCTCTTGCAGGACAGAGGTAGTCTCTATGGAGTTCCTGTTAGGTTCTCCTGGACTCTTCTTGAATACCTCTCATGTGAAGGAGCTCACTTTCTGCCAAGGCAATCTACTTCAGTTTGAGACAATTTTAATTGTTATAAATTCCTTTAATTTATTAGGATAACTTTTTGTTTCTGGAGATTTCTGCTCAGCAGTTTTATTTTTATTTTCTGGAACAATCTACTAATGAGAGACAAAGTCAATTATGACAAACACTTATTCACCATTTAATATGATTTAGCACAATACCAAGAGTTATACATACATTATCTTCTTTAATCCTTAAAGTGAGTCTATAAGAGAATACTATTGTTATCCTTGTCCTGCAGTTGAGGAAACTGAGGCTTAAAGTTCTACCTCTTGCATGAGCTGGGACAGGGTGCAGGTGCCAGAGCTGGAATAGGGTGCAGACATCTGACTGCACAGCTCAGGCTCTTCATTTATTCAAAACCTTCTTTGGACAGGTCAATGCAGTACCTACCCCAGTACCTTAGTCAATAGGGTACTGTTTAAGATATGCATTTTACAAATATCTTATGGAGAAATATTTTAATACATTCTCATAAATCTAGCTTTTGTTTTTGTATGTATTAACGAGTATTGCTGTTCTATACTTTATATACAAATGTGTGTGTAGACACACACACACACACACACACATACACACACATTTATATATATTTCTCCAGAGCCCTTCCCAAATTCCCAATACTGTGTCAATTAAAATTTTAAAATTGACTTCATGTATATCTTCTCAAGGTAACTACTTAATTCAGTGTTGGTTGAAATTTTGCAGCAATGAGCTTTATTTTGCTTTTATTTATCTGTGTATTTTTTCCTACCTTTAGTTTCAGCCCTACATGATTCTGTTGTCCCAGTTCAGCTATTCGCATGTATCATCTGTCACACTGCATGTCTACCCATGAGCTGCTGCTTTGAGAGACCAGGGGATCTACTGCAAGTAAATAATTGACATACTCAAGAGGAATCCAATACATTATAGAAAAGAGCAATGTCCTTCTCTTAATGTGATTTATAGTGAAATATTGGCTATGGAGACAGTTGCATGTTGTGAGATTTTTTTAAAAACAGAGAATAGCAAGAAAACAAATATACCTCACACTTTCTTGTGTCAGTTCTGAAACATTTCCTTTTAGATATTATATTGATGATATTTTCTCTGGTACTTATGCATGCAATATAGCCCAAAGTGTGGAAATAAAGGGAATTTGACTTACAGGCTGTCCAGGCTCATCTCCCCCGAGGATTCTGAAGCCAAATCCAGACTCCATCCTCCGAAGGTGAACATCCAGTTCCTTATAATCTGGACCTGGCATAAAGGAAATCCCATTGAGTAATGAATCCTGCCTTCTCCCCACCCCCTGAGGAATTGAACAAACCAATGATAAATTAATTTTGTGGATGTGATTAATGGGAGTTCTGTTACAGTCCACGGAAAGCATAGAGAATAAAAAATATATGGTAGCCCAAAAGGCATTTCAAAACTAGGTAGTTCCCTAGAATAATAGTGACCAACCAAGGATATTTTTAAGGTACTACCATAGGAAGAAAGAGAAGATGAATTTTCTCAGTGAAAAAAACAATTGATGTCTGTATAATTCTTTATTTTGCTAAGAGCTTTGGAACTGTCTTCAAGAACCTTGGCTGTCATTTTCAGGATTTTTACTCTGATCAGAATGATTATTTCAGGAGTAAGAGAGCCCAGATAGCAAAAACCTGGAACTACCTCATGAAGTGCTACCTAGTAATTCAGTAATATCTGTGTGTGTGTGTGTGTGTGTGTGTGTGTGTGTGTGTGTCTGTAAGGCATAAGCTTATGCCTATGTGTCTCTAAAACTGAAAAAAAAAATAGAGTATATTGAATTTAAACATTTTTCTACTGGGGTTATTATGAAGTATTTATTTTCTGGCAGATGTAAGGTTTTTCATAATTTACAGGTAGAAATTCATCTGGATCTAAGATAAACTTTTATCTCTCAAATGTTTCAGAATGTGGACAACACTAAATGACTTTTTTATTTTAGTGAGTGATTTTTGCTAAAGGGAATGTGTGCTCATTAGAAAGACAGAGAGAGTGAGAGAGACAGAAAACAAGAAATCATTCCCCAGGGGGATGACCACACCACAATCCCATTTCCTCTATTCTCTTCTTGGGATTTTGGCCATGTATGCACATGTCCCTGGCATGAGTTTTAAGCCACCGTGTCTGCGACTCGAACTGCGGTCAGCTGCATGGAGTCCAGCGATAAAACCATTACATCATCTACTGGTCCCAAACACTAAATCACTTCATTTTATTAGCACACTCAAAAGAAATTAGAAGACAGATACTTTTCTGAAGTCAACTGAAAGAACAGAAAGGTACTTAAAATAAGTCGTGAACTCTACTAAATGTCATTTTTTCAGCCCTAAAAGAAACCAAAACCATAAGCAAACTTTTGACTTTTTAAGGAGAATATGATAGAATATGATTTATTCTTACACCCTGTCCCTGGCCCTTTGTACCTGCCTCATGGGCAAATATCTTAATCATGACCGAGCAGTGTGTGCTTTTGTGCCTACTCTTAGAACATATTTAAATGACTAGTAATTTTAAGGAATACTTATCATGCTATCCTTTACTTAAGAAGTGTTTAGGGGACCAGCATATGGTGTAACGGTTATGTTGCTAGACTCTCATCTAGTCAACTGTGGTTTGAGTCCTGGACCCGGTGAATTAAAACTCTCACTGGGCACATCTGTGTGTGGTCCCAAAATCATGAGAGAAGAATGGAGAAGAGGGGATTGCGGTGTGGACACTCCTACGTGGGGTGATTTCTTGCTTTCTGTCTCTCTGACCAGCTCATGTGACCTATAACAAAAATCTCTCTCTTAAAAAAAAAAAAAAAGAAGTGTTTAGTGACTTCTGGGCCTTGATGGTTTAAAGACAGGATTAGAAGCACTAGAAACAAGTATTAAGTAAAATTTCTTCACTTAAATAGGATAGTTTTATAAATTAGGATGAGATTTCACAGGAGAATCTTCATAAGATAAAAATCTATGTCTGAGCTGCTTGGATATCTAGTAGTAGTCTCAGTAGAGAGAGAGACCCATTGAATGAATGATGGCCAGGCAGATCTTTTCAAGACTCCACAGTGAGACTGCTAAAGTGATATAGCGTATAAAGCATAATGATACTGGGTTTGCCTAACAACTAGGTTATTTCCAGTGAGCCACAAAGGGCAAGTCATTCACTTCTGATATGTGGGCACAAGTTAATTATCTTTCTGGTACTCTCTTTAAAAACACAGACTTATGCATATAAATACATAGACATGTATATATTGTGCAAGACTCAATAACCATTCATTGCATTTTATGATCAAATGTACTTGTAACCAAGGTCTTTTTCAGTCAATGAAAAAAAGTTAAACTCTCAAATAGTAACCAATTAGACTTCCACATAATTTAATCATCCTTCATAAATTGTGTAATCATTCATATTTTTAAAAGGAGAGAACTTACAATAATTTAATTTCTGTTACATAATTAGAGTTGGGTGGTAAAGGGAATATAAAAACTTTGTCTCACGCTCTAGAAGTCACAACAGGCCTTTAAACTCTGTGTATTCTGGAGTTTTCAGTATCATATATGAAATAACACACTGGGACGTGTGCTAAGCCTTTGTGAGTCTGAAAGTAGATAAGAACTTTCTATCTATTTCAATATTTATACTTTTGTACTGCCGCTAAGTTAGTACATGGAAAATTGTTCTTCCAATGACTTTAGTGTCCAACCATATTGTATGAGAACTCTAAAAGGAACTTGCAGTGTCATCCATCTTATTTGCTATGTAAAACTATTCCCCTAAGAAAATGCTAAAATTATGACAATTCTAGTAATGGCATTTTGAGATGTCAAGGTACAAGGAGTTTGTCTTATGTCAGAGAATGCTATGATTCCTGGGGGAATTAGAAGACTTTACCTTAATGAATGATTCATTTCTTCTCTCTCTGTCTCCTTTAGGAGGAAAATCTAGATTTTAGTCAGTTAATTTTTTTAACTCTGAACAGCAGATATGTGAACAAGGCATTTACCCTCCTTCTCCTGCTCTTTGTGTGCATAATTACAATCCCCTGATATTTATCTGACACACTCCAATTTGAAATATAGGGTAGCATGTGCCAGTCATTCTGTCTTTACCCTTCCATTCTTCCAGGCAGAGATGGCTAGCTTCATGGTCCATGAGTGAATAGAAATCCGTTTGAGAAATATTTCAGCAGATGTGATCTATTTTTTATTTCTTTGTTAATTTTGAACACAGACTCAGAGACTGCAGGGCATGGGAACTTTAGAAAAATAGTCAACTGAAAAAAAAATTTAAATGATAGATTGTTCCTTGACGCAATATTTTTTTTAAGAGAAAATAAGAGCTTTTAGAAAGATAATTTTTCTTTGGTTTCTCTCCCCTCCCCCTTTCTCTGAGTTTGGCTTTACAAAATAAGTGAAATTGTATGCAAAAAGCTGGGAGACATTCTTCTTCTTCTTGCTTTGTTAGCTCTCTTGAAATCATGATGCTTTTGTTACTTTCCCTTAGCTGCTCTTCTTCTGGCCCGATGACATGCTTTAATGTTTGTATCATGCTTTATCTCTTCTCTAAATGCAAGAAAGTTAAAGGAACTAAATCCAAGGGCCAACCATTCACCCCATTTGCTAAAGAAGCTCTCTCTTGTTTATAAATAAACTGTACACTTAGATTATGCATTGTTAGATGAAGGGGCCTGGTAGCTACCTATCCAGACCAGAGTTACTAGGGGTGTCACTTAACCACACTCCACTAATACTCTTTTACTCGTTTACTCTTTTGTTGCCTTGTTTATTTTCTTTCTTGCTCTCTTGTATAGTTTGCTTTTTCCTCAGCCCTTTATGAAGAGATATCAGAGATGCTTTCATGTGTTGCTTGGTGTAGCTCAAGAGAAGGCAGTGGTTGTGAAGAAATGGACTAAGGGGAGAGAGAAATTTCTTTGGACATTTTTTTTTTTTTTTTTTTTTTTGGAGAGGTTTTGCTATAGGGCACGTGCGCTCGCCAGACAGACAGAGAGAGACAGAGAGACAGAAAGCAGAAAATCACCCCCCAGGGGGGTGGCCACGCCGCAATCCCTTCTCCTCCATTCTCCTCCCGGGATCTTGGGCACGCACGCACACGCGCCCGGCGTGACTTCAAGCCACCGGGTCCGGGACGCGAATCGCGGTTGACTACGTGGGAGTCCAGCGACATAGCCATTACGCTAACTGCTGGTCCCTGGACATTGGTTTTTAATGGGCAGCCATGGCCAGTGTTGTTCTGTCTTTAGAAGTCAGGCCCCAGGATCCTCAGGCATGATGAAATAAATCAATGCCTGATATTCTTCTCAGATTGGATTTTATATGACCACTGTGGCAAGCAACAAGAATGAAATTTACCAGTTCTCATTTATCCTGGGCTTATACCAATCTTGCAAAAGCTAACATTTAAAAGGTAGCAAATAGTGACACATCCAGTTCTCAGGACAATCTCCCTCATAACAAAAAAAACAGAATTTTAAAAGTTAATTTCTAGGCCAACCAGGTTGTGTGGTAGTTAAGGTGACTGGATTCCACATGGCTGAGTGCACATTTTTAGTCCTGGACTTGGTGGCTTAAAAATACTACTGAGGGGAATCAGCAGTTAGCGTAATGGCTATGTTGCTGGACTCCCATGTAGTCGACCGCAGTTCGCGTCCTGGACCCAGTGGCTTAACACTCACGCCGGGCGCGTGTGCGTATGTGCCCAAGATCCTGAGAGGAGAATGGAGGAGAAGGGATTGCGGCGTGACCATCCCCCTGGGGGGTGATTTCTCGCTTTCTGTCTCTATGTCTCTCTCTGTCTGTCTGGCGAGCGCAAGTGCCCTATAGTGAAAACCTCTCAAAAAAAAAAAAAAAAAAATACTACTGGGTGCATGTACATGTGTGAGCCCAAAATCCCAAGAGGAGAATGAAAGACAAGGGTTGTGGTGTGGTCATAACCACTGGTGAGTGATTTCTCATGTCTTCTCTCTGTCTCTGTTTCCCTTTAGCAAGCACATGTACCATATAACGAACTAAAAAATAAAAGTTACTTCCCTTTTTATATTAAGACTTCGGAGAGCTTAACATGCTCTATGTATCCTTGGTCTTGCTTTTGAAAGGCATGGCTTTGAAAGGCACAGCATTAGGAAAAAGGCTGGGTGACTCAACATAACTGATTAATTTTATGAATGAATTCAATCTTTAAAAATGCAAAGAACAGCATTTTTATGGATTAATTTGGCACATGGGATGCTGCTATAAACATGTCAATTAAATTTTGGTACTTCAGTCTCCTTTCATGTTTTAATTAAAACATAAGTACCATGGCTTATTATCATAGTTTGGCAGAAAAGATGCATTTAATCAATTTTTCCTGTTGGAAATAGCATTACTTTTCTTTTTTTCCACTCGTTTGGCTTTTTCTTATAAAGAGATCTAGAAAATACAGTCCAAGGAAGAAAACAGGAATCAAAGAAAGTTATTAAATACGTCCTGGGCTTCTGGATGTCCATGCACTTCAGGTACAGAATGAGTTAAATAGGAATGAAATAGTTTCTACTACTAGAATCAAACATCACTAGATAATAATTTGTGTTGCCTTAAAATAATCCTTTCTCTTTATCTTTCTCCTTTACTCCTTTGGTAATATAAATGTGGCCAAGCATGCATTAGCCACAGTAGAAATCACTCTATTTGGTTCTCACTTACCCTTCAAATAAGCTTTTGTTTTCCTACCCTAAATATTGCTTAGTTCTCCCCTCACATCTCTGTCTTGGAAAGTAGACTGTAGTGGAGCCTTTCCTCTATCTCTGACTCACTCCTGCTAGTCTAGTTTCTGCTCTCTTGGAATTACTGAACTCTTTAAGATCTTTGATGACATGCTAATGATTAAATCGAACGACCTTTTTCTTTTTCCTCATTGTAATTGATTTCTGTGCCTCATTTGATACTGTTGATGCACTCTTTATAACCCCAGATTTCTTTTGACCCTAAAGAAGGAAAGGTCTCCTTTGGAAGTGATTACAAAGTGATGCTCCATGCCCTGGCTCTGTCTTTGGGGAGAGTTGTCCATTTAAAGGTCTTTGTGATTGCACTGTTTGTCACTAGCATTCTCCCTTGATGATGATGTAATTATCACTGTCTATTCATAATGTTCCATTTTGTACAGCCTGTAGGAGCTGCTAAAAAAAGTTTCTTGAATTTTATTGTTTAAAGATGTGCACTGATATCCTAAACCCAATAAACCTCAGTATTATTCTACTATGAAATTGTTACTTCATTTCATAAATACATTATTCAGGACTTCCAACTATCAGGTTTGCCCCCTGTACATAAGAGTCTTGGGCAGATAAAGTTCTAAATATACCTTATAATTATGATAACTATGTCTGAATCAAAAATCATGACATGATTAATGACATATTACAAATGTAAAAATAATATGTGAGATCTATTTATTTTGGATGCTGTCATAATTTTCTAGAATATTTTAATAACTTGTGTGAACATTGAACATACTATTTGGATTGATATTTTTCTTGAATATCTAAATTACACACTAGTAATAATATATTCAAACTATTTTGTAACTTTTATCTTTTCAGAAATGTACTCTTTTTTTTTTTTTTTGAGAGGTTTTTGCTAATAGGGCGCGTGTGCTCGCCAGACAGACAGAGACAGAGAGACAGAAAGCGACAAATCACCCCCCAGGGGGGATGGCCATGCCCCAATCCCTTCTCCTCCATTCTCCTCTCGGGATCTTGAGCATGCATGCACACACGCCCGGCATGAGTCTTAAGCCACCGGGTCGAAGACTCGAACCACTGTCAACTACATGGGAGTCCAGCAACATAGCCATTACGCTAACTGCTGGTCCCAGAAATGTATTCTTTAAAATGTAAAAATATCACTTAGAACATATATTAAGGTAAACTAAGCTATTGGGTGGTTCTTTTTCTTCTTTTGTTCTTATGTAAAGTACCTTCAGAAGTTGAGATTTTCAAGGAATGTGCTTGCTATCACCAGTAAGCTAAGACATAGAATTTTAAATTAAAGCCTGATTTCATTTTGCATATATAATTACTAGGTCCTATTTTTTCTCTTGGCATAAGATATTCTTTAAAATATGAGGATTTTTATAGTCATTATATGAGAATCATCATGCTTTAAAATTTTCAGACCAAGCTAAACAAATATTTTATATAATATTTGAAGACAAACGCTAAGCAATATCTTCCATATTTTCTACATATTAAAAATAAAAGAAGAAAAAAAGGACATGGAAACTTACAGAATGAAATGATCTCAAGCACATATATTCTCTGAGGGGTGTTAAAACATGCTGAGACGGATAATGAGCTGTCATCATGGAAACACTTTAGAGATGTGTGCTGTGAGCCCACAGACCTGAAATAGTGCTATTATTATGAAACACTTTTTTCTGCAATTGTTTCAGTGATCTGAATTTCAATCCTGTGGTCTAATCAGCTGTTCAAAGCATTATCATTACTAATGCTAAAAGTTAAAAAATCTAAAGCTTTTTTCCTCTCCTTGAATTCCACAATAATGTTAAATATTTTAGCCTGAACCAAAATTGTTGTGTTTTCAAAACAGTTAAATTAAAACTTTTTTTCCTTTTTAATAAATTAATTGGTTATTACTAAAAGCTCTTAAATTTGAAGCTATCATAATTTATACTAATACTATTGAAATATAACATTTTGTAACTGACATGCTTTTAAAAATTAAGTTGATATAAGCATTTATTTGACTTAAAAATAATTTCATTCTCTATTAAAATTTCTAATTCTTTGGAAGTGTCTACATTATAAATCTCTGGAGGCACTAGCTTTTTATATCTATTTATCTATTCTAGCATCATCCAATATAAATGCAACTTAAGCTATATAAATAATTTAAAATGTTTAGTATCCCTATTTTTAAAAAAGAAAGCAAAACAGGGGAAATACATTTTAATAGTACATTTAACCTAATATAGGCAAAATATTATTTCGACATAAGTCAACGTAAAAATAATTAAAGATATTGTTTCTTTTTATGTAGTAAGTCTTTGAAATTGAGTGCGAATTTCACACACATCTTACAGGACATCTAATTTTAGAGCAGCCACATTTTAAGTGCCCAGTATTCACAAGCAGCCAGTGGCCCCTGTATTGAACAGCATGAATCATTCAGAAGGCTTTCTTTGGCAGCTGCCTTTTAATCTAATCTTCTACTAATGCATCTTATGAAATGAATTAATGAATATGACTATTTTCCATTGTCTTCTGTTGGTGGGCATTTAGACCCTATCACGATGAGACTTACTCTGTACCCTGAGTACATGCTTATGTAGGTGAATAAAATTAGCACAGTGATTATATGCTAAACAACTGATACTACTCAGAAGAATGATTTGTTACACAAAATGGAAGATGTTTTGTTCACGGAACTGTGAATACTGAAGAATACTTGCCAGAGGAATCCATTCGAAAACTGGTCCTGGGTGGCACTTGTTCTGGATGGGAAAATGGGGAATTAAAATTGAAATTCATTTATGGCATTTTAGAATTCACCTTTATTTTTGTTGCTACTATTACTTCCTGACCCCAGTCTTGTGCTCATGTTTATTTTTTATTTTTTTTATTTTTCTCTAAAATCAATGGACATTAGTAGATGGATTTATTCTGCTTTCTGTATTAAATCTGTAAATGCATTTATTTCACATGTACCCAAAATAGAAAAATATGAATTATTTTAGTTCAGGATGATAAAAGAGCACTATTTCCAAACACTCTTTGATTCTCAGCATAAGAATGCTTATTTGAAAGTAAAGTTAATCTTAGGGCCAGCAGGTGGCATGGTGGTTAAGGTGATGGACTCCCACATGGCTGACCACAGTTCGAGTCCCAGACCAAGCAGGTTTCTTCCTCACTTTCCCTCTCCCTCTCTGGTGAATTAAAATAATAATAATAATACTAAATAAAATTAAATAATTCTTTTTTTTGGGGGGGGGGAGAGGTTTTTTTTTTTTTTTTTTTTTTTTTTTTTTTTTTTTTTTTTTTTTTTTGCTATAGGGCGCGTGCACTCGCCAGACAGAGACAGAGAGACAGAAAGTGAGAAATCATCCCTCAGGGGGGATGGCCACGCCACAATCCCTTCTCCTCCATTCTCCTCTCAGGATCTTGGGCATGCACGCACACACGCCCGGTGTGAGTTTAAGCCACCGGGTCCGGGACGTGAACCGCGGTCAACTACATGGGAGTCCAGCGACATAGCCATTACGCTAACTGCTGGTCCCCAAATTAAATAATTCTTTAAAAAGTAAAATTAAACCAGAATTTGAAATACATACATACATACATACATACATAATAAATATAGATCTTGTTAAATCATGTTATAACATTGTGTCATAAAATATGAAAACGAAAAGTGGAAAATCCAGTCATTGGTTGTATTGATTTATGTACACCAGTCAAAATATTTGATACTTTGAACTGTTTGGTTAGTTGAAGTTACATATATGTAGTTGAATTAAATAGGTTTATTTTAGCAATAGAGATCCTTCATAAGAATTACGATGTAATCTATTCTACACCTAACAACACAAAAGTTCATGAGCCTGACCACCTTTAAACATAGGAATATCCCACACTAAGAATTCTAGGACCTTGGAAAAAAACCTAATTATATACTGTGTCCTGGGATATTTGAAGACTCAAATTAAAATGTATCAAGGGTAAACAAGGGTCCATTTGACGCTTCCTCCTCCACCCCACATAGGGATGTTTGAGAAATGCATACTTTCACCATGCCTTTATCTGGAACCTCTGAACAAGGAGAAAATGACACAATTAAATTGTCCTTTGATTTTCATTCTGCCTTCTGAATCCACTGTCTACATCATAAAGGAATTAACAGAGTGATGGTGCTCTAAGGCACCTTGAAGAGTTCTTGTCAAAGGTCTTCGTTTCACAGATGGAAAGATTAAGGTTCCAACTGCTAAGTGATTTGCCTAAATTCTTCTATACTCTCTTAAAGTCTTTAAGATCCTTTTTAGAAAAAGCACTTATTATATCTAAAAGTCCATTTTGTTTTCAAAAATACTCAGAATTAAAATGCACTAATAAAGTTTTTTTGTTTGTTTTGCTGTAGTATTACTATGGATAAATACTACACTCTTTTCCTACTATGCTATAATTTTTTCACTAGACTCTCCAGATCATCTCCCATTTCTTCACTGTTCTATCAGTGGAGAAGCACCTAAATCACACAATTGGGTTTTACATGATCTAGACAGAAGGTGTGCATACAAAGCTCAGGTCAAGAAATGCTCAAGATGAAAATCTGTGCTAGAATAAGCTGAAATTGTTCTATCCAAAAGAGTGACAGAATATTTTTGTCCCTTTGATGAACTTCATATTAAGTTTATCACCTTGCTTTGTTTTTGAATCATGTAAGGAATTCCACATGGAAGTTAACAAAAAGTTTCTAAATCTCTCTGAAGCATAAACTTACATTGTAGATACAAGAACTAAATTCTCCTGAAAGAACCACTTCTCCCACACTTTTAAACTTCAGTGTATAGACTATTTTTAGCTTGGAAGAAATTTTAGATCATTATTGTTATTATAGTCATATAAATAATTATGTATTTATTATATAAAATCATTAACCATATAAGTGGTCATTCCTATTAAAAGCATTTTTAGAGAGGTCAAATTATAAGGCTGTTTTAGAAAGTAGGAAGTGAGAATAAAGTACAATAAAACTCCCTTATTGTGTTAAGATGACAAAATTTTATAAATGCAGTTGTGTCATATGAAGCACTTAAAATATTTTATCATTAAATTTGAAAAAATATTACAGTAAGATAAAAATTCCAATTGCTTTCTTATTTAGCTTTGTTTATTTTAAATAGAGCTAGTCTCATTCATTGAGGGCAGAATGATTATCCCTGCCAGATAAAGTCTGTTTTCACAGATAAGGCAAATTAGTATTCTAGCAAAATTGCTATATTTTTAGGACTACCCATGCTTAGTATGATTTAGAATTACAAGTTGAGAAATATCCTTTCATCAAAAAGAAAGATCTATACCACAGATGGTAGACTACGGCTTTCTAAACACTTCCATTAGGTGTAAAAATGACATTTTAAACTATCCTAATCTTACCAGAACTTATTTGCCATCCAGCAATTAAACTCTGACGGTCTTATATATATTTATGAATGTACTTTGGGTTACATTGCCAATATGTATGCTACCAACAAAATGCTTTGACACACTAAATAACTTTCCATCAAAGACTCATATTAGAGTCTAGTTTTTATATGTTCCTTTCCTTTGACCCCCTGCCTAATTCCAGGAGCATTAAATTTTAGATACTGAATGACATACATTTATACATTTATAAGGTACAGAACTGGATTGAACTAAAAGTACACAACTTTATTTTACTATCCCTATCACTTAGCTCATATCATGATGACTTTCTATTTAAAAAAGAAACTGTCAGAGGAAAAGTGTTACCATAGTTTTGTAGAAAGCTACCCAAAGACACTATTTTTGAAGTTTGAGTTCTAAATGAATTAAAATCTATATATCAAAAATAGCAAACAGAGCTTCAGGGATTTACTGATCTCCTCTATCAATATGTTATAACTGCAAAGTGATACTTAATGCAATACAATAGAAACTCCAGCTGAAAGGCAAATTTTTTCATGAAACAAATCATAACAAGAATCATACTAATAAGCATAACAATAATGCTTTTCCTATAGGAAAAAGTAAAAAAAAGTAACTTCATATAGTCGAGGATATTTAAAATGATAAGGTTATGAGATGTTTTCTATGTTTTTATGATTCTAATGCTGAAGTCAGTGGTAAAAGTGTCTTTATACTTAAAATAGCATCTTATTTTAATATTCCCTAAAGTAAGATTGTGACTCAGAGGACATAGTGGGAAGTACTTTAATTAAGATTGTTGGGCACCAGCAATATCATAGCAAATCAGGCCAGTGCATGATCTAGGCCAGGGTTCAGATGTGAGGATGTCTTCTGGGAAGTCAAGGTGGCCTTTCATGATCACCTAATGATCATGGCATCCACACGTTTATTGAAACCATCCTTAAACTTTTGGTTGTTTTGAGCTTGGCTATATTTAGCATTTAACTACGTGGGGAAAGGAGACTGAAGTCAGGAAGGCTCAAGCTGAAGGACTTGCACAGGCTTCAGAGCAATGGGTTCTGAGCACCATGGATGGAGGTTTATCCTGTGTTATGTGGCTCCCACCATCACTTTCCCTTTAGAGCCTCAAGTGGTACATGGTAGTGGATAATAGTATTATTATTTTACCCCAACTTTACAAATGGCTCTGATGTTAGGATGGGAGACAGCACAAATGACAGCCCTTGCTCACTGATAACAAAGAAAGAGCAGAAAAACTGTTTAGAAATACAACCACTCATCTGTGATCAGCTACGAGTTACACGCACATTATAATACTGACTGACGAAAGAACTCAATAATGAAAAACGAACAACAAAAGAGCAGGATAAAAGCCACAGAAGTGAAAAACACAACTGTCCGTTTTTGATCTGCTATAAAGTATAATTTTACTTCATATGTAGTACTAAAAAACAGCTTGCTTCTCCATTATGGTCTTCAGCTGGCCTGTGGTTACTTTTGATTGCTACCTTTTCTGTAATACTCATTGCTTATTATGGGTGAATGCTTTCTAATTGCTGGAAAGAAAAACTGATGAGCATGTGTGCTCTTTTTGTAAAAATTCCAGAGGATTTTTCTTTCCTAAAGAGGTTATACCATAAGGCACATTACACTATACGGATCCTTGACATTTTTATGATACAACATTTGAGTGATGTCTTACTGCAAAGGACTGTGGACATGCTGTACTTCATAAATTGTTTATTTATAATGACCAAAGTTCAATGTGAAGAGAAAAAAAGTTTAGGCACCTTCAGTCATAATTCAGCTTGGATTTAAGCCAAAGGACAGAACTGTGAGGAAAGAGTTTTAGGGAAGAGGATTTTTCTTCCCTGGCTATTCCTGTTTCCATCTGCTTGTCTGCTCCAGTTTCCAAGGCTGCAGTGTGGAACGTGCCCAAGAAATGAGCTGAGGATGATAAGACAAACCTGTAGAGCACGTCTGGTTTACAGAAATGGGAAGCAACAGGACAGAGTCTTCCTTCCTAATTCACCACACTTCTGTTAGAATGATCCAAATTTTATTTTGTAAGACTCTGAAGTGAGCTGCACTCATTTTCTTTGGGAAGTGCTTCATATTACCTTGTATGATTTTAAAAAAGGAGCTATGATAGGCATCTACTAGCAGTTATCTAGGAAAAATCTTTCCTAGGGACAGGAGACAGGTAAGATTAACTCCCTTTCCATTCTGTTACTACACTACTGTGTGCTAAGAATGTGAACAATGAGGCATAGTAACTGCATGAGGTCTTATGACCTATTTTTTTTCTATTTATCTCATCATACTCTAGATATGGACATAAGAACAATTCTCTAGGCATGGGGGGAGTTCACTGGGAGTTTGATGACCAAGACAAGCCACGACTTAATGCTTTTACCTCAAATTAAGGGTTTGTATTGAAAAAAATTCAATTAGCCAAATAAACTGCAAAAATTTTACTTATCTCAGTAGGCATTAAAATGTTTATTCATGGTTTATACATTAAGATCTATGCTTTTCTTGGACAATACTGATGTCTATCCTTTTAATAGATTGTGTAATAAAGAAAGAATACGCAATTTATCATTCAAATGAGGGCAAGCTGGAGGATGAAAGGGGTGCTATTAATAATTATGCCAGGACAACACAGACCAGGACTGCTCCAGAAAACTCTCATGTGTAGTCACCCTAGTTAGTCTCATAGGTAATTAGGCCATTAAAAAAATCATATCAGGGGACCAGCACATGGCATAATGGTTATGTTGCTGGACTCCCACATAGTCAACTACGGTTCAAGTCCTGACCCCAGTGGCTTAAAACTCATGCTGGTTGAGTGTGCATGTGTTCCTAAAATACTGAGAGGAGAATGGAGGAGAAGGGATTATGTCATCGCCATCCCCCAACAGGACGTGAGTTTTCACTTTCTGCTTTCTAATTGCTGGAAATTTCTTTCTCTCTGGTGAGCACACACATCCTATAGCAAAAAATCTCTCTTTTAAAAAAATCGTATCATATCAAAAATAGGAGGTTTATGCAAAGATACAATAACACATAGAGAAGAGGCATCAGGAGAAGTCGAGAGGGGAGAAATTAGTATGAGCCTTTGAGGTACATTTTTCTCCCAAGATTAGAAATGGTATACATGGGCCTGCAGGTGGTGTGGTGGTTGAGGTGGTGGATTCTCACATGGTTTACTGTGGCTTAACACTGGACCTGGTGGATTGCTTTCTCACCCCCCCCCCCATCTCTCTCTGGAGAGTGCATATGCCCTATATGCATAACTAAATAATAAATAAATAAAATTAAATAATTTGCTTTTAAGTAATTATTAATTTAATTTAATTTATTTATTATTTTTCAATTTGATCAGAGTGAAAAAAAGAGCAAGAGAGAGAAGGAGAGTGAGTAAGTTGCTAGGTCCAGGACTTGAATCATAGTCGGCCATGTGGGAGTTCAGTGCTTTAACCACATGCCACCTGCTGGCCCCAATAAATAGTTCTTTATATATAAAAAAAAAGAAATGATATACACAATCCAACATTAGGAATGTTGGCCTACAGAAACAGAAAATTAAAGCTGTTGCTCTTGTAATGGCAGAGAAAATTTCTAAGTCATCTTCAGTGAGACTCATGGGGTAAAGACAGAAGAGAGAAGGCAAAAATGGCATGATTTGTCCCATTATGCACAAATGGGCATTTTCCTTTGCTTTCAGCTTTAAAATTGCAAATAATGGGGATAGCGAGAAGTTAGTTATCAACAGAGACTATCTATACAAAGAGGGATATTTGTCTAAACATCTTTGGAAGGGAATGAAGTGAGGAGAGTTTTGATCTTTTTTGAGAATTGGTAATGACATTGGATCAATGTTAAAATAATTAAATACAGAAGCTCCATTACTCAAAATGGGCATGGTTCTATTGCTATGTACATAAGCTTAAGTTTACATGGAATTAAGTTAGTTGGGGGAAAAAAACATTCTTTTCACACAAAGTTCTCCAGTAAGGAGTAATGAGATTTTGACAATTCAAAGATATTTAATAAATAACTTTCTTCTGATTAAACGTTGATTGTACACATGGAAATTGAGAAACGATCAGCATTGTCTACTTATTTTTACTTCACAGTTTCATGTTCAAATACTGACGTTATTTGTTGTGTTATGTAATGCAGCCTTATTCAGAAATTGTTTTCCTGTGTGTGTGTTTGTGTCCCCATTACACTTCAGCTTCTAATGAACAGAGACTATCTTTCCTGTTTTTCTCTTATGGAGTGTCTAACAGTTCCAAACACATACCGAGTGTTTCATGTGTTCTCGTTGATTGATGTGTAGCCTGGAGCTGCCCCCTCTGGGCTCTTCGCCTAATGCTCCGAAATTAAAGGCACTGCCCACCTGCTGGATGGAAGAATCTTCCTTTTTGTGTCTATATTCGGTCCCAGCTTATCTTGAGAAGATCTCATGAAGATAGGAGGGTGTGGTGAGCTTTCCTCTCCTAAGTATGTACCTGCCATGTTCAGTTTAATGTGGCGCTAGTATCCTATGGTTGTCTTCATTTGTTTAAAATGATAGTATTTTTTTTTTTCCAGGAATACATCTTTATTAAGATGTCCTGTGCGTGCACGTTAACATGTCAGCATAATCCAATTATGAGTCAAATGAGGCACAGCAGCAGTTACATCATTTGATAAATTTCCATCATTTGCAGGGAACTGTTGACTTGAATCCAAATATTTTTTGACAGCCTCAATACCACCAATGTTCTATAGTGCTGTAGAGTCTAGGACTGTTGAGTGGAGGGGCATCTTTTTATTCCGTGATGACTGCAACCCAATTTTGAAAATAAATGCAAAAAATCTCCTTAGCTTTAGTTATGGTTATAAGGGAGGATACTGCACGATCACTATAGGCCAGGGAAAATGTCAAAGGATTTAGCTTAATCTGCTTTGGTTAGGATTTCCTTCTGCCCTTCCCCTAGTCCCACTGAATTTTTATTCCACTCATGAAGAAGTTTAGAGACATAAGAATAAATAGAGCCAAACCTAAATGTTATGCATGTGATTCAAAGAAATAAGAATAGAGTGCTTCACAGTAAAAATTTTGAATATGGGTCTTTTGTTTGGGTGCATGAATTTTATGATCATTGCATTAAAAAAAAAAACCTACTCTAAGACGATGAGAAATAAACTGAGCTTCCTACCAATTTGTTTAAAAAAATGTTCTTTTAAAATATTGCTCTGGAAATTTAAATGAGAGACTGAAACTCGTACTTGGAAACAAAAATGTACAGAATGCAAAAGGCTGTTTTGTTCTTTCAAGAACACAAAATGAACACAAGCAGAGCACACTGGTCAGCTATCCAGGGCCTTGAAAAAGGGGCATCGCGCTCTCCTGGTTTCTTTAGTCATCAGGGGTAGACCTTGACATGATTTCTGTGTTTCATTCACAGTCCATTTAGTGCTATAAAATAATACGATAGAAAAGAAAAGGACAGGGAAGGAAATGAGCTTAGTCTCTTTGGGCTTCCAGAGAATTATAACCCTGGAAACATTACTGTGATCTTAGAAACATTAGAGAGAGCTGATGAAAACAAGGAAGGGTGTGATGACAGCAGTGGCAGCCACAGTGGCATATGCGAGGGCACCAGAAAGGACCAGGCAGGTGGTCGGGTATTCACTATTTCTGTGGCTGCAGAGGCAAAGAGGGGGATAAACAGCTCCCAGAGGAAACTGGGAAAGTTAGGGAGGGTGAGGCAGGTTGGTTTGCTCAGTTTATTACAGGTAAGGAGGTGAAAGGCAATGAACAGAAACATCTTAGGGGCTCTATGAAGACATCAGAATTCTTTTAGGGTTGAAAGAAGGTCATGTGTAATTCCTGTATAGAAACCGAGGGCCAACTGCCTCAGACAACCACAAAAGAAGGCTGGGAATACATAGCAACGTGGCCTTTGTTCTGAATAATGAAGCCATGCATTGGTCAAGGAGCTGGAAAAGGACAGAATAAAGGGATAAAAACTAGAGGAAGAATTTCCCGATGCTGTCTAAGTGTAACCCAAACAGCCAAGCAAGCCAGGGACATGGGGATGATACTTCAATCTGTACTGCATTTCCACCTTTCTGGTTAGGACCTCTACAGTGTTCAGCACACTACTTGTTTACATCATTCTTCTTATTTCCCCAGTTAAATTTGTGAGACCAGAACACATTACTCATCTTTGCTATCTCCAGTGCTGAGAGCAAAGGGAGTATTCAATACATACTTGATTATTGAAGTGGAAAAGATATTGAGAACTGTGCTGAAATGTTTTCAGTTTTTTTCAGTTTAATAATCACTAGTATCCTGAATTCTTACCCTGTATTATACAACTAAAAAATGTCTACTTTGTTCTTACCCTGCTACAGCAAAGACTGTCAAATGATATGGTCCTCCAAAGATATTTCAGTTTACCCTGAAGGGTAAGAATGAAATTCAGCACCTCTGATGGATCTGATTATTAAAGAAAAAGTGAGGGAGGGGATTGATTTATTTTGATGAAAATGATTTCTCAATGGCCCGCTGTCCTAACTATTTTATCAACCAAAATTACTTCTACAAAGAGTTGTAGAGGATGGGGAAAAGGTATTATGTCTGCTTTTCCCTTTACCAGCTGGGTGCATAATTCTCAGCCCCTGAGCTCATCAAAACAGTAAGCAGATTTGAGATCCTCTGAGATCACACACAATTTAAAACTTGCTATTCATGCTTCAGATGATAAACTTGGAAATAAGACATCGGCGGGACACAGAAGCAAAGGAAAATCAGCAAACCGTAAACGAGAGGATCAGAGACCAAAGCCTTCTCACTAAGCTAGGTTTCCTGGTTCTTACTCAGGTTCTCATGATACTGTGTATTATACTCTCGTGCCATTTAGATCCCTGTCCTCTGATGCATGGAGCAGGTGATCTGTAAGATGCTGGAAAGAAGCACAATGAATGTATATGTAATATTAAAGGCCTTTGATTTCTAATATTTATAAGGTGCAATGAAATAATTTTAGAAAACCTTCAAATAGGGTGACAAGTGCATTTTAAGACAATGTTTAAATGGATCTGACTCCATAAGTGAAAAGTAGAAGATTCAGGGAGGAATGATTTGTGCTCAGCTCTGCCCTGCATTCGGCACCAGTTGATTTCAGGACTGGGAGTTGGAGGGTCTTGGCTGACATTTTACCCAAGGCTCTAATTTCTTTAATGACTGTATTCAAGGCTTTAAGAAAAAAAAAAAATCTGAGCTTTAGACTCAAGATCAGATTAAACAGATACAAATTTTGAATAGTTCTTCTCATTTGGTGACTTAAACAAAACCAGCCATACTCTCTTCCTAGCCTCCCAAAGTTCTTGATTTTCTTTGGTGGCTTAAGTAGAAAAAAGTAGGAAATAAAATTTAAAACGGAAAGATATAATCAGTTTACTTTTAGAGTCAAAGGTCTTTTTAAAAGAATTCTAGACCAACTGCCTTTACTTTTGAGATACTTTGAACCTGAGAATATGAAATCACGCCAGCCCATTCAGCTTCCAAATAGCAGCTGGCAGGGCTTCAGCTATTATTAATGTACTCTTGTTTTATGTAACTTTCACTTACGCCTACTTTCATAAATGGCTCTAGATTTCTCGTAGAGCTCATATGGGTCAGGCTTCCGTGGGTCAAAGGCCTCTGTTGAGTCAGGAAATGAACTCCTGTGAAGGGCGGGTGGGAAGGGCAGGTTCTGCGGTATGGCCGGAGCAGATAAACTCGTTTGAGGACTGCCTTGATTCTCCCATCGGTCCATTATCTGAAAAGTGAAAGAGAACAGAGAAAGTGACTGATGGTGTATTGTTCCTAGCTATTTCCTTTGTCATCTTTAAGTTAGACTTTGTTGCCTTGGGGTCTTTTCTTACAGGAAACACTGAAAACTTTGGTATAAATGCCTTGAAAGAAAAGATTATATTTCCATATAGGAAGGCATCATAGCCTGTTATAAACAACAGTGATACCCGACTTTTGAATGAAAATTTATATAACCTCTTCACCTATTAGCTGGTACTCTAACAAATCATTTTCTGTAAGTCATTTTTCTTATTCCCTTATGAAATCAAGATAACATGTACCTCCAGTTAGTTTATGTGAAAATGCTTAGAAATGTATGATATTATTTTTCCCTTATCAAAGATGGTCCTGATGTATTATATTACTTACTGAAACAGAAGATTAAGTAGTTGGCACATATTCATTTGACACCTATGCATAGTCCAACAAGCTCCTGTCCTTAAACATTCAATCACTTTCCTTTCAGTTTTTAAGTAATTATGCAACCATCTGGGATTCAGGAATTGTTCAAGGTCTCCTAGGAAGCCTCATATTACTGATGATCTAGTGATTTCTTCCCCAGAATGCTGCTGCTGATGCTGCTATTACCACAACTTACTAAAGATTGGTAGAGAACTTTCCAGTTTACCATGCTCTATAACAAACATGGTCTTTGATCCTCTGTGAGGTAGAAAAGTAGAGACCAGTGTCTTTGAAAAATAAATTTAGCTAAAGGGTGTGTGTGCTTGCCAGAGAAAGAAAGAGAGAGAGAGAAAGAATCTCTATGGAGAATAGTCATGCTGCTATTGCTTCTCCTTCATTTCTCCTTTCAGGATTTTGGGCATGCATCACCTGTACCTAGTGTTTTTTCACGTCACCAGGTCTGGGACTCAAACTGTTCAGTTGGCCATGTAGGATCCAACTGCCTTAATCTCTGTGCCTGTGGGGTGGTCCTATTGATTAGTTGTTTAAATTCAAGGAGGAAGGTTCATTGAGGTCACCTATTGATACCACTAACTTTACTTCCATTCAACAATCAACTATTCTCTCATTCAAACTCAGCTTCTGTTTTCTGCTTTGAAAGTATGTGTACAGTTAGATTAGGTTACCCTGTTGCCTGTAATTCTGCACTGGGTCAGCATGGTCCTCAGGATAAAGGCTAAACTCCTGGGTAGGATGTAGTAGGCTCCCCATGACCCAGACTGGCTCATCTTTCTCATATCTCCTAGAAGTCTCCTCTTCTTCCTTAGAATCTCTCAGGGCTTCTGAAGCTTTATAAGGTTCCTCTATTTCTCCTTCCACCTACACAGTCAAAGTCAACCCATTTTCCACTCTTCCATTCCCTTCCCTCATTGTACCTGGCCACATCTCCTTTCTTAGAGGGCTTTGGTTGACCATGTTCTTCTTGGGTGCTCCAACAGCACCATCTTTATACTCCTCATACCACTTGCCACACCCAGTTGTAATTGTCTGTCCATGTCTCTTCTGATAGATCATGTTGGAGGCAAGGACCGCGTCTTTCTCATTGTCATATTACCAGTGTGGAGTACATGCTCAGGAAATGTTCATTTACGATGAATGACAGCATGCATAAAATATGGTCACTTTTTTTTTTTTTTTTGAGAAGTTTCACTATAGGGCGCGTGCGCTTGCCAGACAGACAGAGAGAGACATAGAGACAGAAAGCGAGAAATCACTCCCCAGGGGGGATGGTCACACCGCAATCCCTTCTCCTCCATTCTCCTCTCGGGATCTTGGGCACGCACGCACACGCGCCCGGCGTGAGTTCTAAGCCACTGGGTCTGGGATGTGAACCGCGGTTGACTACGTGGGAGTCCAGCGACATAACCATTACGCTAACTGCTGGTTCCCTGGTCACTTGTTTTTAAAACAAACTTTGAACCACAATACTTTGCACTTGGCAAGATGATAACTTTCTGTCTTCTACGGAACTATCTGACTTTTCTTTTTGCACTGGCAATTTTTTGATCAGGGTCCAACTCCAGTTTTGGTCAATCTACTATCAATATTTTAAAGCTGAAAGAGATGTGAGGAACCCTATATGCTAGTGTTTTCCAAACTGTGCAGGTGCACTTTGTAATACTAGACATCCCTGTGGCCCACCTGACCACCTGGGATTGTGGCAGAAAAGAAATGAGTAACTGACTCTTCTTTCAATGAGATTGGTTTCATTTTCATTGTTTTCTACATGGGTTACTGCCCATGATTTTATATGAACAATTTCTAGTGCTAACAAAAATAGAAAACCCCTAGTCTAGTCAATTTCCTCATATTAAATATTATCTCCAGAAGCATAGAGAGGGTAGGTGGCTTGTCTGAAGTCCAACAGTTGCTAGTGGCAGATCCTGAGTCAGAACCAATGTATAACTCAAACAGGAGTTGCTGTTTATGTAATAGTACACTTAGGGGAATAACTGATAAATATAGTTAGACTTTCAGCTAATTTTCTGCTCAGTGGGCCTTATGCTCCCATTTAGTAAAAATCTTTAAATAGGCACTTCATAACTCATTTGATATGAAAATTCACACAAGAGGCCATTCTGACTCTTATTTCTGGGTGACTTTGCTATGATGTGGAAGACCACATTTGGCCAAAGGCATCTTTTCTTGGTTTTGAATTTAACTGACTTAGGGGCACCATGTGGCATTCTGGCTGTGACTTTCCCTTCTGTTTATAAATATAAGATACTAATGCTAAAAAGTAAATACATTAGAAACATGGTCTGAGGAGCTATCGCGTCTCAGTTGCCATCATAGAGCTTCAGTAAATGTCTCTTTCTTTCTCTCATCTTCCACTGAGGGTTATTTGACACCCTTGTGACTCTTGCTGGTATATGCAATGTTCATGCACAGCCATGGAAGCAAACGTGCTTCAGGTGAAATATTGGCATTTCTAAAAAACAGTCTTAAAACTACAGAACAAATAATGCTTTGGGCACTGCTTGGGAAACTTTCTGTGGCAGACTGACAAATTTTACAATTTCTGTAGCAGAGAGATTGGGGAATTAGTCAAGAGTCCAGTTCATGCTTAGGGAAGCATTCACAACTTGCTGTGGCATTCATCAACTCCTGAGTCATTCTGTCATGATTTCTTAGAAGACTAAAGAGTAGAAAATCACTATACCCATTAAAAAAGTAGACTAATATTTCTACCTCCTACCACTCTCAACTTGTTTCCTCCAAGTTTAGTAACTTAGTGGTTCCAACCCAGAAGATGGTGGAGCAAATCAGTACCCTTGGATCAGAGGTCCCCTTCTTCACAGGGACGGGTGTGCTTGCCTGAGTATACCTTTCTACCTTTCTTGCTTTCTTGCTTGCTTGCTTGCTTGCTTGCTTTCTTTCTTTCTTTCTTTCTTTCTTTCTTTCTTTCTTTTAAGAGAGATTTTTGCTATAGGGCATGTACTGCCCAGAGAGACAGAGACACAAAAAGGGAGAAATCACCCACCAGGGAAGATGGCCATATGTCAATCTCTTTCTCCTCCATTGTCCTCTCAGGATCTTGGGCATGAACGCACATGCACCTGGAGTGAGTCTGAGGCTACCGGGTTGGAATGTGAACCATGGTTGGCTGTGTGAGAGTTCAGTGACATAACCATTATGCCATCTGCTGGTCCCTCGCCTGAGCATGCCTTGTAAAAGGATTCTGTTCACTCCTGCCAACTTCCTTAGACACCTTAATCTCTGAGTATTTTTACCTGAGACACTCTGGTCCTTCATATACCTCCTGAATTCTGATTCTGTTTCCTGGTCTAGGCCCATGAGCCTCACTTGTTCCATCTAGAATCATCCTGCCTTTGTCCTGTCTAGAGTTTATGTGAGCTTCCAGGTATTTATCTCTCAACAAAGATTTTTATGGGGTCCTTCCTGCCCAGCCCCAGTTCTGTCCATATTTAGGCTGACATTTATAAACATCTTTCAGAGTTAGAAAGAATGGAAATAAAGTTGCTTTCCAAATCTGGGAAAGATTTTTATTTCTGCTGGTCTTGGTGAATGAATGAATGTTTGTTGGACAGTATGAAAGACAGTCACTGAGATATCAGTAGACAAGGTAGACATTTAGTCCATGTCTAGGCATCAAATAGCAAAAACCAAACAAAAAAATAAGCAAACAAACCCAATCATGATTGTGGCTAAATATTTTGAATACCAGATTCTAACTCCAGGGAAAACAGAGAATAGAAGGCGTATGAATATTGCAGTTCCCCATCCCCTCCATGAAATATTCTATCTAGAACTTGTTTTCTTCTATAGAAGCTAGTGCAATCTAAATATACCCCCTAACTATTTGGGGCAAGGTTGGGAGATACAACATTTTGTTGATTTTATATTTGAAGAATAAACTAGAATTTCTTCTACACTGAGAGACTGAGAATTCACTGCAATTAGTGTATTATTTGTTAAACAAGAAGTGACTATCTTGACATAGATTAGCCTAAGATGTGGATCAGTAGGACAGAATAAGGTCAGAGAGTGACACAGGAAGGAAGAGGCTAGATTTAACCAGGATAACATTTCTTTATTCTGACTAAGGATAGTATCAATCTTTTTCAGAGGAAAGAGTGCATAAATATATATACTATGAGTATATTGTTATATATTTGTTTCGATTAATAGTTCAATCAACTATGTTAATTTCATACAGTAATTTATTAAGGGACTATGCATGGATATTCTACTTTCTATGATGATAGTAGTTTATATATTTGAGCTTAACTTGTAGAGTCACTATCTTAAGTATCTTATATGGATTAACTCATAGAATATTCACAATAACAGTAGGAGAAGGGTATTATTATCTCTATTTTACAGATATAGAACTTAAGACACTGAGAGCTTAAACAGCTAGATGAAGATCACAAATAAAGAGAAAAAGCAGAACTTGAACCCTTGCAGCATTCCTTCAGAGCCTGAAAGCTGAGCAATGATACCAAACTTCTTCTCATAGTCCTCAGTCTAAAGAATTTTGAATAGATACATAGAGGACATTAAATAAATGCTCATCTATCTTCAGTTGGCCTAGACCTGGAAGTCCAAGCCTAAGCTTTTGTAGAGATGCATGGGTTCAGGATTAATTGTACACTGAGTTCTATAAAACCTTTTCAGAGTTATTGGCTATGGATGTAATTACTATAATGACAGCAAATGCTGTAATTATACCAAACAACATAATTTGTGTAAATGTGGTACATATAAGGAAGTCACTAGATTGCAAAATTGTAGCACCATGATGAGGTTGCAAGGTTCCTTGTTAAATTAGATAAAGATGTGTGTAACTATGGAGCACGGATTTCAGTTTGATGGTAAAAAGAAGGCACCATTTAGATGTTAGACAAGACAAACCAAATTTCATTTCAAACATTTTCAAACACCTCTTTTCAGAATTACATGCATCACTTAATGACTTACTAAGCCCAAATAGAACTGTTTCCCCATCTGATATTGTCTGTAGATTAGATGAATCAAATCCTAAATGAGGACATACTTGGTGAGAGTGGTCTACACTGCATTGTACTTTCCCATGTGGGTTTTAGACCTTCCAGTTAAGGTAGAGTATTCTAAATCACTATAAAATGGTATCCCAGAAAATCAGTCCCAGTTCTTGGGACTTGCGTGACTAATAGTTTGAATGTGATGGCAAACAAAGTTCATCCTTAAATGTTAAGCTAAACTGGCTAACATAGCCTTACAAAATCATAATTAAATTCAACTGCCTATATGGCCATAAAAAATTCAGATTTTTTTTTTTTTTTTTTTTTTTTTTTTTTGTGAGAGAGAATTTTTGCTATAGAGTCTGTGTGTTTGCTGGAGAGACAGAGAGAGAAAGTGAGAAATCACTCCCCAGGAGGAATGACCATGCCTCAATTTTTCTCCTGGGATTTTGGGTACACATGCACATTCACCCAGTGTGAGTTTCAAGCCACCAGGCCCAGGACTTGAACCATGGCTGGCCATGTGGGAGTCCAGCACCTTAACTACTATGTCACCCGCTGGTCTCTTCAGTATGTTTTATAAAGGAACTATGTCTACAGTTGTTAGGTGATTGTAAAGATCATAAGTATCCGAAGAAGATTTAGAAGCACTACTTTGAATGATTGTCTGCTTTGATGGAATACACACACACACACACACACACACACACACAGAGTTAAATTTTTAGCCTTGTAGACATTAAAATACAAGTATAAATACTGTTAAAAAAGATACATGAAGTTACATATTTTGGAGACCAGATTTAATTTTCAGGTCATGGCTTCTGGGCCTATGGTTTACATCATTTCTGAAACTTTCATGTAGAAATCCTGTATAGAATTTCTGATAGGAGAGCCAAAAGAGTAATTTCATTATGTCACACTGAATTGTGTTAATGTTCATTTTGCAAGTATGTTTACAAATAACAAGCATAACTGTCTTTATAGGAAAATAAATCATTAGATTTATGGACAAATACAAGAGAAAAGAACAGAATTTGTTCATTTGGTATCACAGAATCTCAGAGGTGGGACAGTTTTTGAGGCCCCCATTTCGGCTTTTATTTGATGGGATAGCAATAATAACTAGAAATAAAAAAACAGCATAATAATTCCAACTTACAGGCTTTGGAGTTTTCCATGGAGAAAAGAAACCTGTAATAAAGAAAACAGTATTTGAACTTTGGAAATATAATCCACTACCAGTTAGAGGTAATATATTAAGGTAATTGCAATCAACTTTAAATTAATCAATAGTAACAATAACAACAATAACACTTCTGCCTGGCTTTATAGTTGCTTCAAGCAACTAAAATAATTTCACTGGAATTATACTAATGATTCTAGGAGCATTTCCATATTTGGCAACTGAGGCTTATGAGGCACAGGAAAGATGGGTTCACAACAAACGGTCAGCCATTTTACAAGGCCCCAAACTGAGTTACCCTTAGGATTTCTGCCACTTAACCTGAGCTGGGGGAGGAGATATCTTTGAATAGCATAAGAAATAATTCTGCTTTATCTACTTGCTTTATGTGGCTAAACATGAATCAATGAGCCTTCATTATTTTTAAGTAAAAAATAATATATATCTATATTATGTATCATATTTTACTATGAATTTTTATGTGACTATTCCTTTGTTTATATATTCTCTACAGCAGATATCTAATTATCCTTCCACACCAGTGCTAGCTTAATAACCTGCAAGAAGACACTCAAAGTGTTTGTTCCTTGAATGAACTATGCATCATCAAAACCTTTTTGTCCCAACTTATTGAGCACTTTCTATTACTATGAATGTTACTATGATTACAATGACCCTTG
This sequence comes from Tupaia tana, assembly GCA_026018925.1. Lineage (NCBI taxonomy): Eukaryota > Metazoa > Chordata > Mammalia > Scandentia > Tupaiidae > Tupaia > Tupaia tana. The sequence goes on from JAKSZU010000003.1 coordinate 52,123,796, forward strand.
TTGTAATTCAAATGACTAGTGAAATCATTGAAAGTAAAGGATAAATTAACTTTTTCTTTTTTTCTCTTTTATTATTATATCATTGGAATCAGTTTTTTAAAAGGTGATAAAAACAAACTTAAAAATAATGGGAGAGGGACCAGCAGACGGCATAATGGTTACACTGCTGGATTCCCATGTAGTTGACTGTGGTTCAAGTCCCAGGCCTAGTGACTTAAAACTCATGCCAGGTGGACATGTGCGTGTTTGTGTGTGTGTCTAAAATCCCGAGAGGAGGATGCAGAAGGAAGGCCTACAGTGTGGCCAGCCCCCGCCCCCATCCCTCGGTTCTCTTTCTGTCTTTCTGTGAGTGCATGTGCCCTATAGCAAAAGTCTCCCTAAAATAAAATAATGGGAGAAGGGGAGATTGCCATATATTGTTCCCAACAATCCCAAATTTAATCTAGCACATAAAACAAAATTACAGTTCTTTTCATATCATCTTCCCCCTTTCAACAATATTTCGTACGTTAATATAAGAAGTGTGTCATAAAATACCCAATAAAAATGAAATATTGAAAACATGCTGCATCTTATGTTTACCCACTTTAAAGCTGAGACTTATCCAAAATGTCAGTAAATAGTTTACAACCATAACCCATTTACGGGGGCTCTATAGAAATTACCTAGGTGCTTAAGCAACTCAACCTAGTCATGGCAAAAACACTAATTGTATATCATCACACAGTTGTAAAGAACTGATGATTCTTTTTATGAAAAGAATGATTATGTTTCTCAGCTTCCTTTGAAACTCAGAGTTAAATTTAATGCTCAAGTATAATAGCCATCTTATCCAAGAAGCCGGGTAGAATTAATTCTCTTTCTGTCTCACACACTCCATTTGTTCTTATCTCTCTTTTCAATTAATGAAAAAGAAATCTGTTCAATGTGGGACTTGATTATAACTGAATTATAAAGATTTTAATCATATCCTTTTTGGAAAAAAATTGAGAGTAAAAACTACAGAGAAATAAATACATTCATCTCCTGATTCATTCTATAAAATAACAATGAAAACAATTTAACTATGAGTTAAAAATTGCAAAAAATTTAACCTATTGGCCAATTAACCATTATTTTCAGTGAATGATAGAATTTATCTGCTGTTTTATAAAATTGCCAGCAACATTTCTTTTGAGAAGAGTTGCCATTTATACATTTTTACACTGTCAAAACATTCAATTACTTCTTCTGCTTTCTTTGTGTTGTCACCTTCTTCCTGGAGTGCTAAAACAGATTTTGAGTATTTGCTGTTTCACATTTGATAGGTACTGGGAGTTACTTAGGCTTTGATTCAGAGGTATTGAAAATGGTTTCTCTATTATGGAGCTCTCATCTCCACATGGGACATTATCTGTCTTAAAAGATGATTCTTCCTATGAAAAATGTATAATCATCTGACCTTTCAGCAGTTATGGTGCCAGAACTAAAGTGGCCTAAGAGGGAGCTTGGTCAAGAGCAGAAAGGAGAGAGGGTGTATAATTTGACCACCTGTCATCATCAGCACTTTGGTTTCTCATTCTTTCAAGCCTGTTTCATTTAGTCTGACCTTGGACTCTTGGCATGACCCAGGACTTCTTTACTGCTTCCATTATGGTAGTTTCTGGAATTTTCTAATGCTGCATTACACTGCAGAGGCTTCAATCTCTGAAGCAATGGTTGTTCTTTCTGAGTCATTGTTAGAAAGAAGCTGCTTGCTACGGAGTAATTTTAGGTAGTAAAAATAGCATCAGAATAGATTTCCTTAAATACGACTTACTTATGTGACCCATTGTGTTTCTTTGGCAAATTATCGATCATGCTATAAACATGTAAATTAAGATAAATAGAAAACATTTATTTTGGATACACTCAATTTGGTCTCGATTAAGCCAGATGGTCAAGTTTTCTATGTGACTAAACTATGATTTTCTGGTTGCCTTCATTGGCAGAGCTACAAAAACACTCTAATGGTATGGGTCAAACTCTTACATTTTATAAATTTACTACATTGTTGTGAGGATAGCCCTTCCAGGAAATATAATCTATTCTAATTAATACTTTAAAAAATGAAAATTTAAAATCCTTTATGAGACATCCAAGCTATTATATTGAGTTTATTTAGTTTATTTCTGAAATTATTCTTTTTTTTTTTTTTCGTGAGCCAATTTTTATTATCTCTTCATTTCTTGCATTTGAAGTACTCTCCAATGACATCCTTGGCCTGAGGGTCCTTGCCATAGTCCTTAACTACTACACAGCTGCAACCAACCACTTTACCAGGTTTTCCCTCTCTGTCAATTTTACAGAAGCCTACTCATTCTCCTAGTTTCTTGTTGTCATCAACCTTAATCAGGTTGATTTGGTGTTCGGCACAAAGGGCCTCCACCAACTTGACATACATAGGTTCATCACAGGTGGATGCAAGCACACACAGGTGGGCTTGGCGCTTGTCTAAGGCTTTGGCGGCTTTGCGAATTCCACGTGCTAGGCCATCGTGGATGAGGGCGATCTTCAGCATCTCTTGTAAAGCAGTATTAACGTCCATTACACCTCCAGCAGCAGTGCCTCCCTTGGCCCTGGCAATGGATTACAGGTGGAGCCGAATCTTGAACGCACCTGAGGCTCTGCCTCCGACCAACTCGTTGGTAGTAGGGAAAGAGCTATTTCTGAAATTATTCTAATAAGAGATTACAGAAACAACTTCTGAAGTCTAGGAAGGTATTTTTTTTTGTTTTTTTTTAGGAGGTTTTTGCTATAGGGCATGTGCACTTGCCAGAAAGACAGAGAGAGAGAGAGAAAGATAGATAGAGAGAGAGAGAGAGAGAAAGAGAGAGAGAAAGCAAGAAATCACTCCCTTGGGGGATGGCCATGCTGCAATCCCTTCTCCTCCATTCTCCTCTAGGGATTTTGGGCAAGCACATGTGCCCGATGTGGTTTAAGCCACCAGGTCCGGGACTTGAACTGTGGTTGCCCACATGGGAGTCCAGCGACATAGCCATTACGCCACATGCTGGTCCCGGAAGGTTTTTATATACACATATGGTGGCTCTCCACACTCTGCATGTACTGGTTCATTTCTGTAGGGCACAATTATTTAAAACTGCTTGCTAAAGTTTACTCCTGCTGCTTCCCTCATGGATCACAGGGACACTAAGTTCCTTGTCCCCAGAAAACATTACATGTGGCTTGTGTCCTAGTCTTTCTCCTTTCATTGTGCTAAGTTGGGCTGCTTTTTGGGTTTCTCATCATACATTGTCCTAGGGAAACAGGAACAGAGATACAGACAACTTTTCCTTCTGGCTTTCAGAGTTAAGGTAGTACTCACTATAAAACCAAGTTCATAAAAACATAACATTTCTTTTAAAATAATTGTAATAGTCCCTTTATGTATTAGTTTCTGGCCTTCCTTTCCCTTCCTTTTATAAAAAGATGTATGTTAGAATTCTCCAGTGGGATTAAAATTTCTTTATATGACTTTAGCCATGTTTTCCATCCTGATTATCTATTGACTTTTAAAAATGAGACAGAAAGCGAGAAATCACCCCCCAGGGGGGATGGCCATGCTGCAATCCCTTCTCCTCCATTCTCTTCTTGGGATCTTGGGCACGCATGTATATATGCCTGGTGTGAGTTTAAGCCACTGGGTCCGGGACTCGAACCATGGCTGGCTACATGGGAGTCCAGTGACATAGCCAGTACTCCAACTGCTGGTCCCAAATCGTTTACTTCTTTCATGAGAAAGAGAGACAGTGCAAGTGAGAGAGAGAAAGACAAGGATTAGGGTTGATCCTCTCAGCATTCTCAGCCAGCCAAGATGATGAGTGTGTGCACTTGGTATGTGCAGGTCCTCCAGGGAACTGAACATCAGTCTTCCATATGGATTCAGCATCTCTTAAACAGTGTGTTACTGCTGTACCACAGAGCCAGTCCATATTTCACCATAATTAAAAAAAATTGTTAAATAAATTTTTCCTTAGGGTGTGTGTGCTCAGTAGAGAGAGACAGACAAACTCAGAGCGAAAGTGAGAAATCACCCTCCATGGGAGATGGCCACGCCGCAACCTCTTCTCCATTTTCCTCCCAAGATCTTGAACATGCACACACACACACACACACGCCCAGCATGATTTTCAAGTCACTGGATCCAGGACTCAGACTGCTGTTGGCTATGTGGGAATCCAGTGACGTAACTGCTATGCCATCTGCTGGTCCCTCCAAAATTTTAAAACAATAAACAAAGAGGGAAATAAATGAAGAGGGAGAACAAAAGTGTGCATGTAACATTTGTATGTGAGAGAAAAAAAGACAAAATAAGAAATAGAGTTTTTTTGTTTTCTTTTGTCTTATTTTTGCTATATGGTTTGCAGGCTCACCAGAGAGAGAAGAGAGAGATAGTGAGATGGAAAGTGACAAATCACCCCCAGGGGGATGGGTATGCTGCAATCCCTTCTCCATTTTCCTCCTGGGATTTTGGGAATGCATGCATATGCACCCAGCATGATTATTAAGTCACCAGGTTCGAGACTGGAACAGTGATCAGCCATGTGGAAGTACAACATCTTGCTGGCCACTCGCTGGCCCTGAAGGAATTTTTTAAATAGTCTTTGTGTGATACTTTCCTGGAGGACAGAAAACTCACCCGGATACCCCAGACACATAGACCCTACCACCTTTTAAGTTATTGCTTATTTATGTTTGTTTATTTATTCATTTATTTGAGACAGGGTCTTGCTATGTCATTATCCTCTTGCTTCGGTTTCCCAGTTGGGACTACAGGTACATGCCATGATGCCTGGGTCTTTTTAAGATAGGGTCTTGCTGTGTTGCCCAAGCTAGCCCTGAATTTGTAATCCTCCCATCTTAGACTTTAGGTTGGACTGGGAATTGAACCCAGGCCTCCCATGTGGTCCCAGAATGCACAGCACAATTGTCTTAGCAGTGTGAACCACCGTGGTGGGCCACCTCTTGTTATTCTTTGTTACAAAGGATTGTAGGCAATAAATGGAACTTACATTCCCACTTCATTTTTGAAAATATATCAGGGACTGTGAGAAACTCTTCCAATACAGGAAACTGCTTTTTAAAAGTTTCCCAAAGGGAGGGGGAAAGCCCCAGGGTTTTTAGAATCTCCAGTTAGGGCTAATTTGAGGGAGAAAAATACCACTAATAAAGTTAATCTTTAATTTAAAGATTCTCCCATTTTCCCACAGCCTGGCAAACAGACCTAAGCTTTCCATCAAAAATTCAGCCTTTGGTAAATGTAAGCCAGCAGGGTAATGAGCTAATTTCCATTAAAACTAGTTCAATGTTATTCACTTTTTTTCTGGCTTTTGACTGATTCATGTATTTCTTATTAAAATTCGTTAAATGTGTTAAACCTGCTGTTCTTCAGATAATTTGTTTGAGGTATTTGAAATAGGTAAAAGGGCAATTTTTCTTAATGAAAGTGACCTAGGCTAAGGAACAACCTTCCCTTAAGTGAGCATGGGTGACACTGCTGGCATACCAAACATCATACCGGCATGTTGTAGCCAAGCAATGCGTTCGACTTGCAAAGAAAATTTTATATTGCCTGCCATCTTTCACTCAGAGAACCTGTTTTTGGTTTTGTGTTGAACATGGAGAGCTGAGGCTTTCTTTGCAATAGTTTAAATTTTTTTCTTTCTGCCTATTTCAAATAAAAGCATTTTTCTTATGAACACTGTAAAATTGTTTTCAAACGGCCAATTCTCCCCTGGCATTGTTCCTTATGGAGAGAGCAATCTGACCATTTCAAGTAATCCCAATGAGTATCTAAAATGGACGAGTCTGCACATGTTGTCTTCTGATAAACTCAGCTATATAAAAGATAGATTCAGAATAAAGCAGGCAAGATGAATAGCCTCCCACAGAAATAAAGGAATGGACTAGAAAAGGAAGAACTGTGTCAGGGAGGCTAAAACTCAGAATGAGGTGAGTCTTGCAGAAAATATTAACAACTACAAAGGGCTTTTATTTATATTTTGAACAAGATCAAAGGCATCAAAGAGGGAAATCTGCTCAGAGTATATGGCACAGTGTAAATAGATGGCAAAGAAAAAGTGGAAGGATATCAATAGTTGAAAATAGTAAAATCCAGTTCTTAGGATTTTTGTTTTTTACATCATGAATACATAGCATTAAATGTTTATTCCCCTTTGGAAAAACCCACTTAGAAACAACTTGAAATAATTTAAAACAGATTAAATGTCTGGTTGGTGTCTTATATCAACATTAAATAAGTATTTATTGAGTTGCGTGTCTTACAAACATCGCAAATTCAATACAGTAAAAGTAGACCTTCTATCTTTCTTCCCAATTCTTTTCTTTGGTGTTCTTTGTTTTGGGAATGTTCACCTGCCCCTCTGAATTTTTAAAACTGGGAACTGAAAGTCATTCTTAATACTTCCGTCTCCCTTACTTCTGTATCACCAATATTTCTGTTCTATTTTCCAAATTTATTACAAATCCATTTCTCTTCAGCTATAGGGCATGTGAGCTCACCGGAAAGACAGAGAGAGACAGAGAGACAGAAATCAGGAAATCAGAAAGCGGGAAATCATCCCCCAGGGGTGATGGCCATGCCACAATCCCTTCTCCTCCATTCTCCTCTCAGGATCTTGGCCAGACACGCACATGCGCCTGGCGTGACCACTGGGTACAGGACTCGAACCACAGTCAACTACATGGGAGTCCAGCGACATAGCCATTATGCCAACTGCTGGACCCGAGATCTACACCTTTTTATTATTGGCTCAAACCAAAGCATTTGATGATGTCATTAACTGTGATTATGCTTTAAAACCCTTCAGTGAACTCCCATTATGCTTAGGATAAACAGAAAACCTACAAGGTCTTGAATTAATTTGCCCCTACCTACTCTCTGACCACTTCAGGACTTATCCACTCCACTTACTGCAGTACCTTCGGTGAGCTAGGATTTTCTAACCACAGGGCCTTTGCACAAGCTCCTTCATATGCCCACCCTTTTTTATTCTTCATACAGCTGTCTTTGGCTTGTTCTTTAGGTGTCAGCCTAAACATTACTTTCTCAGGGAAGATGCCCCTGACTTACCTATTTTTTAAAAAAATATTTATTTAATTCCATTTGTCATTATGATTATTATTTTTTAATTTGACCAGACAGAGAGAGGGGGAGAAAGGGAAAGTGAGAGAGCAAGCCGCCAGGTCCGGGACTTGAACTGCAGTCGGCCATGTGGGAGTCCAGCACCCCTAACCACCATGCCACCTGCTGGCCCCTCTGACTTACCTTTTAAACCAAGGTTCCTTATTACATTTTTTTCATTGTATCCTGTAGTTTTCCTTTATAAGGTACTAATTACCATTAGTAATTCTACTTAAATAACTATATTTGTGAAATTATTAGTTTAAAATTAATCTTCATTAGGGTATTAAATCTATTAGGGAAGGGATTACATCTATTTCTTCACAATGCATTCCCAGTACTTGAAAAAATACCTGACACATAGTAGATACTTCAGTAGACATTTTTGGATGAATTAGTAATGGTAGTGAAGGGTGAGGAGAATGGAAGAGAGACAGACTCACAATATACTTAGGAAAACTGATGAGCATGGTGATCTGCTGAGGGTAGAGGAGTGTTATAAAGGAGAAAATGAAATCTATGATGACTTCTAGGGAATTTAGAAGGTCGGTGGTGTTATTAGCTGAGGTAAAGAATGCAGGGAAGAGGCTCGTTTGGGTGGAGTCCATCCAGCTAAGTTATGGGCAAAATGAGTTACCTTTGGGAATTTGAATTCAAATGACAACATGAGTTTGAGATGCCCTTGGGAGTCTGGATTCAACTGTAGCTTGAACTACACATTGAAGTTTGAACCAAAGTGAATTTGGGTTTAGGCATAAAGCCCTGTAGCTGGCTCTATCACCTGTGCTCAATAGATGTATCAGGATTAGAGATGTCATGTATCAGGTTAAACTTAAAATGATGCAACAAAATTGTATAGCATGAAAAGTAAAATCCTCAGGGTTTGTTGAAGAACGAGTGAGGTATTTGAAAAGTAACAGAGCCAAGTAAAGAGAAAGTTTCAAGAAGTAGTAAATGGAAAAAAATTCATAAAACAGGGATTTATGTGTTTTCTCAAACAAGAGGGTCACAGATGGCCTTAGTGAAAGCAGTTTAATTGCTAAGATGGAATAAGATTTCAGTGGGTCTGAATGAATGGAAGGTGAGGAAGTGGAACTGAGACTATGGGGCTGAATGAACAGTGTCCTAGTGGCTATGGGGGATGTAGCCCCAAGGAGGGCAGATTTATTTCCATGGGATAAGCATGCTCACATGCAGATGAGAAGGGAACTGAGCAGAGATAGAGTCTGAAGATTCAAGCAGAAATAGGACAAGTGGAATCATTTCACGTGCAGGCAAGAAAGAATGGGATTTGGTGCTTGAGGGGAGAAATAACCTCAATCGAGACATGAAGAAGTATTCAAATCCTTATCAAGAGTCATGAGCAGATCTTCCAGGAGTTCACCCCCAAGAACCTACCCTATGGGATAGAGATGGGGTTAGATAGAGTTTATTCGCAATGACTGAAAGTGGTAAAATCAATGGGAGTTTGTAGCAGTTTCGGTTATGAGGCAAAGATGTAAACAGGAGAACACACACTACCTGGGGCAGTGTTGTGAAGAGGTTATGACAGAATAAGAAGTAAAACAGACTGGGTTCCATTCCCAGCTCCAGTTCTCAAAAATGCATCATGACTTTCCTGACTACCCGGTATTAGGAGGATTAACTCTTGGGCTCTGAGTGAAACCCTGAGTTTGCTTTGCGGCTCACATCTGGGAGACTGAGCAAGTCTCTTAAACTTTCCAAGGGTCAGATTTAATTTCTGTTTTAATTGCCCGAGGGCCGTGCACTTGCCAGAGAGACATTGGGAGATGGAGAAAGCACCACCTGATGGGTTATGGCCACACCACAGTCCCTTCTCCATCCTATCAGCTTTTGGAGCATACACATGCCTGGTGTGTTTTTCAAGCTGTTAGGATAGGATTCCAACTATGATCAACCATGTGGGATCTGACTCCTTTAACCACTAGGTTACAGGGCTGGCCTGCAAGGCTCAGATTCTTTACCTGTAATAAAGTAAGGATACTCTCTAAAAAATAAATAAAAGTAAGGATAATAATAGGAATTATTTTAGTGAGAACTAAATAATAATGTACTTTATATTTTATCAATATAAATTAGCACATTTTCCCATGTACTGTTTTTGTTGCATGTTGAATTCTTTTCCTACAAAACGGAAGCCTGCTTTTCAGTGAGGTGTTCACTAATTTATTGCCAAGACAGATGCATATTTTTTATTCTCTTAGTTGATTGAGGCCTTTTGTTCTTTAAAGATTCATTTTCAGCTCTTTTAGGCTGCGTTTTTCTAAATTAAACAGTGGCTTGTTTTGCTTTTCTCTGTGGATGAGAGGGGCTTCAGAAAGTTCAGGAAACATTGAAGTATGAGTTGCCTTTGGTTAAAAAATTTTGAGATCTATTCATAACTTTTTTATAATCCATATTTTCCATGAGGTTTTTGAAGAAACCTTGCACATCCTCAAATAATTTTCTTTTTACAAGAAATATTTGCCATAGGGTGCATGTGCTTACCAGAGAGACAGAGAAACAGAAAATGAGAAATCACCCCCAGGGGGGATGGCCATGCTGCAATCCCTTCTCCACCTTTCTCCTCCATTTTCTTCTTGCGAACTCATGCATGCACACACACATGCCCAGCATGAGTTTAAAGTCCAGGACTTGAACTGCAGTGGATTACATGGGAGTCCAGTGACGTAAGCATTATGCCGTCTGCTGGTCCCAACTTATTTTTAAGAGAGATTTTTGCTATAGGCCATGTGTGTTTGCCAGAGAGACAGAAAATGAGAAGTCAATCCCTTCTCTTCCATTCTTTTCTTGGGATCTTAGGTACATGTGCATATGCACCTGGCATGAATTTTAAGTCACCGGGTCTGGGACCGAACTGCAGTCAACTACGTGGAAGTTCAATGACATAACCATTATGCCATCTGCTGACTCCTTCAAATAATTTTCTATGGAACAAAACGTTTGGTGGGGTAGGCAAAAGAGTGGCCTCCCAAAGATGGTCACACTCTAATGCTCAAAACTGTGCACATGCCATTTTATAAGGCAAAAGAGAATGTGCAGATGCGACTAAGAATAAGGACCTGGAGGGAAGAGTAGCTTGGGTTATCCAGGTGGGCCCAATCTAATCACACAAGTCCTTGAAAAGAGAAGAACATTCCCGGGTCTGAGGACGCTCGCTCCCTGGGTTGCCCGACCTTTATGCCTATGGGATTTATCTTGGCTCCTACCTCTACTTCTTTGTCTGTGCCCTTCAGAGCACCCGCTGTGCCAGCTAGAATGTGTGCCTGAGCCACGTCCTCTGTCCATTTTCCTGCTCCTTTCCTCTCTTGCCTCCCTCCTGCTTGAGGACTTGTGCTCATGCTTGGGCTTCTCCTTCAACTCCCTTTCTAGGTCCTCGGCTCTACCATGCTGGTAGCCCTGACTTCAGGGGAGCTGGGACAGTGCCTCCGCCCCTGCCTGGCCTCTGACTTCAGAGCCCATTCTGAGTTCTTGCTGCTTAGAACCAGCTTCATCCTTTTTCGTTGTTATCCTGCTCATGGGCAATGGGAAGACAGTTGCTCTGCTTATGCCTCCCGGTCTATATTCTCTTTGTTTTTTCTTTTTTTCTTTTTTTTTCCCCTTTTTGTGCTTTATTGTGGGTTTGTCATCTTCAGAGCTCTCAGATGAACTCTGTAAGGGGTGTGAGCCCCACAGCCCGTCTCCTGGAGCTCTTTGGTCACATCATCCATTTCTTTTGAGTCTTTAAGAGCCCGATAGTTAGGCACCTGATCCCCTGGAGTAGTTCTTCCTTGATCTTGATCTGGTTAAAATGGTCAATGGGCAGAATAGTGCTCCTCTGGTCCTCACAGCAGAGGATACAGAATCCTTTGGATTGTCCAGTCTTCTTGTTCTGCAGGAGGTTAATGTTAACAACCTCCTTATATAGTGAGAACACACAGATGGTGTCTCCTTCAGTCGGTTCATAAGAAAGCCCTCCCAGGAGCCTCCAGGTGCTCTCCTTGTACTTGGAGTGCCAGGACACCTTATCCACCACCTCAAGGTGGACTTCACACTCATTGAGTTCATTTATCAGCTTCACCTTAGATCTAGGGTTCATCTTTGCAGGCTCATGCTCGCTGGACGCCAAGGCATCAGCTTCCCAGTGAGCAAGTTTGTAGGAATTTTGTATGGCAACAATAGAAAAGCTAAATAGCTTTCATTTTGGGGCCAGCAGATGGCATGACGGTTATGTCACTGGACTCCCATATGGCCAACAGCAGTTCGAGTCCCAGACCCGGTTGCTTGAAAATCATGCTGTGCATGTTTGCCTAAGATCCTGGGAGGAGAATAGAGGAGAAAGGATTGTGGTATGGCCCTCCCCCCTGGAGGGTGGTTTTTCACTTTCCCTAACTGTCTCTGTCTCTCTCCTTCTTGTGAGCTCCTGTGCCCTAAGACAAAAACCTCTTAAAAAATAGCTTTCAACTTTTCTAAGGACTTGCAAATTAATTCTAGTTTGATTCACAAACAGATCATAACTGATTTTCGAACTCCGTGGCATTTTTCTATTGTGTGTCCACTGACATGTAGTGATGCAAAGGATAAGACTGGATCCACTTGGTTTTGGTTTGCAATTAATATTTTTTTCCTTGAACAACTGTACAATTTTTATCCTTTAAAATGCTTTGTAAATTGCTAGAATATGCCTAAGGGTGAATTTGTCTTCATTAATTCTTCCTGGAATATAGAGAGTACATTTGATTCTGGTTTTCTCTAACAAATTTCTACTTAAGATGTGGTTCAAAGATCTACATTAGCTCTACCTGGTAGCTTGTTAGCAATCTATTATCTCAGATTAAGATTTACTGAATTAGATATGTCTCAGTGGTGGCTCATATGTACATTTGAGAAGTGCCCATCAAAGAATAGTCTACTTGTAGATTAGATCCTCCTTTAGTTGTTTCTTATTTTTTTGTCTTATTACTCTCTACAACCTAGTACTTCTTTGCCTCTCTATCCTTCAAGGGGTCGTGTGAAAAGCTCCTGATTCACAATTTACTTCTATTCCCCTCCGGTAGCTGTGATGTCCCAGTCTCCCATTGCCCCTTAAGACCAGGTTGGGTCTCCTAGACTAGGTTAGGCCAGGTCAGGCCTCCTAATTGAAACACCCTAAGACCAGGGTAGGCCCCCTAGTTGAAACAGCCTATCAACAGCGGGGTTACTGGTAGAAGAGTGATACGCATATGATTGTGGCTGAGATGGAATAAAACATGAGACCTGCTGCTCCATAACTGGAGAATTTCTCATGATGACCCCTACACCATTAACTACTTACAGTATCAGTAATACTTCTTACAGATGCTATTGTTTTGATTTTTGAGGTAATGTCAAGTCCACAGATTTATTCCGGCCTTTCTACTTCATCAAACATCACTTGATGGTCTTTGCCTTTCACGTCTATTCTGCCCACTTATTTTAGAATGCTACATCCTTTAGCACTGAGGATTCAAGAGTGCTTTCTCAATCTCTTGTTTTCTATGGCAAGTCTTTTTCTTATTCTTCCAGACTGACTGTCCTTTTCTTACATGCTTCATTACTTAATTTATCATAGGAGCCAGATGATGGTGCAGTGGCAACACGACTAAACCTACGTGGGTTCATGTCTTAAGCCCTCCCTGATTATGCCACTATATCTGCAAGGACCCATGTGTCAGGCCCACTGAGACTGTAGGTGGACTGCAGCATTAAGACCCAGTTGTGAGTGACTTGTAGTCTTTTGCTCTTTGCCAAAGAAGATGTAAAAACAAAACAAAACTTTTAAAAGCCTATCATTGCTAGAATGTGTGGATCTCTGATGTCTTTTTTTTTTTTTTTGAGAGGTTTCTTCGCTATAGGGCGCGTGCGCTCGCCAGACAGAGAGAGAGACATAGAGACAGAAAGCGAGAAATCACCCCCCAGGGGGGATGGTCACGCCGCAATCCCTTCTCCTTCATTCTCCTCTCGGGATCTTGGGCATGCACGCACACACACCTGGCGTGAGTTTTAAGCCACCGAGTCCAGGACGCGAACCGTGGTCGACTACGTGGGAGTCCAGCGACATAGCCATTACGCTAACTGCTGGTTCCCATGTCTTTTCTGTTGGGAGAAGGCTTATGAGACTCTTTGACCTGATATCATTTTAAGTGGGACTTGGTAGTAGCGTAATCTATTAATGTAAAAAACAACATTATGTTTACTTCTTTACATTTACATATTTATATATTTTATTTTTTAAAATTCAGGTCTGGAATAAAGACAGAATCGACATTTGTTTCATGTTTTGACTAACTCAACCAGCTAAGGCTTGAAATCAATCTTCCTTTAAGGCTTTGGCTTCCCTAATTAGCATCACTCAGGCATTGCTGTTGGACATAAAGGCAGGATTCTGTTGGCTTGCTGGAAATGTCCACAGCTGTCTGAATTTGGGTGAGTTGAGTGGATACAAGCAGAATATCAACATCTGTTGGAGATGTTGCTGATAGAAATAGACAAATCCTACCTATGTGGGAGAGAAAACCTCAATAAATACTTACAGTGATTAATTTTTGGGGGGAACAAGGGATTTAAGAACTGTTAAATGGGGCCGGAAAATGTGTTTCAACTCTCATGCCAGCTCTGATCAACTAGCTGCCTGGTGTGCTGTGTTAAGGATTTTCAACAAGCTCAGAAATCATGTCTTTATCAATTAGCAATCTGTCATAGAATTGGGAGGAAAGAGGGTGACATGTGGGTCTTATATTTGCCATCCTGCTTTAAAATGGGGGCTATCTTATTGCTATAAGAGCAGACTGGAGCTAGAGGTGGTGTGGTGGTTAAGGTGCTGGTCTCCCACATGGCTGACCTCGGTTCGAGTCTTAGACCTGGTGGCTTCCTTTCTCATTTTCCTCTCTCTTTCTCTCTGTCGAGTTCTGTACCCTTTATCAAATTAGAAAATAATAATAAACAAAATTAAATCAATCTTTAATGAAAGAGCTGACTGAACATTAACAAAATATTACAAATTCTTCCAGATTTGCCTTCAAAAACGCACAACATGTTCTTTCGTTAATGGGAGACTTCTCCAATTAATAATGAGTAAGACTGGATAGACTTTAAAGGCACAATGATTACAATAGGTATTAGCTTTGTCATCCTGGTACTTTTCCTGGTAAATAATCTTTTTTTCCTACACATGTATAAAAAGTGAAATGATCTAGTCACCATATGAATTGAAAGCATAAAGATATCAAAGGCAGACAGGAACTAAGGGTCGATACCTGGTCCTGGAATCAATGATAATGCCAATGTCTGTTTCCAGCAACTAAGCTGAAGAAAGTGTAATTCATCAAAGTGTAATTCATCTATCATAAAGGTTTAATGAGGAAAATCTCACCACTTACCCTAGGACACCACTTAAACTGTTATGAGTTCAGGAATAAGTACAATATAAAATATATTTCAATAATAACTTGTACCATTGTAACTCAAAATGATTTTAAATCCTGTGGTTATTACTTGTTAAATATTCCTCTGTTCTCATGTCCAATGCTGCATCTGAGCAATCTATGCTGAGGTCCTGCCTGGCCCACTGCAGCCAGTCTACCTGCCACCTGCTTGTACCCTCTTCCATCTGTTCTTGACACTGTAGTCACAGTAATCTTTTCAAAGCATACATCTAATCATGTTGCTCCTCTACTTAAAACCTTGTAATCGGCTTCCTCATGCTTGTAAGAACAAAGTGATAATCCTTTATAGAGCTCTAATCTGTTTCCCATCCGTCTTTCTAGCCTCACCTTGCTCTGGTACTTCCTTTCCATCTGTTTTGCTTTCTCTCCCCCAAAGTCAGGGACCTGATTTCAGTCCCCCAGACCCTCCAATCTCCCTCTTATCACACACAAGGTCTTTGAGCTTGGTTCCCTACCCTGGCTACCCAGCTAACTCCTGTTTGTGGTTCAGAGTTTGGTTTCAGGGTTGCATTTAGGGAGAGGACATTCCAGACTTCTCTTAGCCAGATCCCAGGAGGACAAACTCTCTCAGCTCCATAAACTTAAGCACTGCTCTTCCCCATTCTATGGCTGAGATCACAAATTGGTGAAGGTACATCCAAGGCTTAAACAATAGAAATGTATTATATTAGGCCAGAAGTCTGAGATGATGGTGTTAAAAGTCTGAGATGAAGGGGACCAGCAGTTAGTGTAATGGCTATGTCGCTGAACTCCCACGTAGTCGACGTGGTTTAAGTCCCGGACCCGGTGGCTTAAACTCATGCCAGGCACATGTGTGTGCGTGCCCAAGATCCCAAGAGGAGAATGGAGGAGAAGGAATTGCGGCGTGGCCATCGCCCCCCTGGGGGGTAATTTCTCGCTTTCTGTCTCTCTGTCTCTCTCTGTCTTTCTGGCGAGCGCATGCACCCTATAGCAAAAACCTCTCAAAAAAAAAAAAATGTCTGAGATGAAGGTGTTAATAGGGTTAGCTCCTTCTTCCTTTTTTCCCTTATTTATTTATTATCATAATCTTGTTTATGTTACATTGGGGTTAGTTCCTTCTTAGGGCTAAGAAAGAGAATCTGTTCCAGGCCTGGACCTGGCAGGTTGCTGGCAGACTTTGGCGTTTCTTGACTTCAGCATCACCCAGATCCTTGCCTCATTGTCACATGGCATTCTTCCAGTGTGCTTGTCTGTCTCCAAATGTCCTCCTTCTTACAAGGTACCAGTTCTATTGAATTATGGGCCCATCCTATTCCAGTATGAACTTAACAAACTAACTCTGTAATGACCCTGTTTTCCAAATAAAGTCACATGCTCAGGTATTGGGGGTTTGTTTCAATATATGAATTTGGCAGAGATTAGGGACACAGTTCAACCCATAACAAAAATAGTCCCTTATATTAACTTCCCTAGGCCAAGGTTGCTTGTTCCTGTTAAGATTGGAATAAATATAAAACTTCTTACAACTTTTTTTCTCTCCCATGAGTCTAATAGTTCCCTGATGTCAGGGATCTTGTGTGTATTCCTGTACATTATTGGTTATTTATCTCCTAACACAGCATAAAGTACTCAAGAAATATTTGTTGAATGAATAAAACTGCCAAAATGAGTTTTTACCAATACTCATTGCTGTCTGAGAAAAAATATGATGTTTATTTAGCAGTTGATAATTTAATAGTAGTTTTGGATATACTGCCATATATTCCTTATGAAGCCAGTGTGAAGAAACCAGGGAATGCATGTCTGACGGAAGAAATTGAGATTCTGATGGTGTCCTGCCCATGGACATGCAAGAGGGAGGTGGCAGGTCTAGGACTTGGTCCAAGACCTCTATGACTCCAAGTCTAGAGATCTTGTCTTACACTAGTCTGCCATAGCAGGATGACAGGTTAGGATGCAATTAGCATGCTGCCTAATTGCTAAGATCTTTTCCTAAAAATCTTCCAGGTCAACACACAGAACTGTAATGTCTATTTGGGTATTGCCTGATTGCCTTCAATGGAACAGAAAGGTCCAGTAGCAGAGACAGCTGGGTAGCCCGAGGCTGTAGTGGAAGATGAGTTAGCAGGCACAGCATAACCTGTTATGCATTTGCTTCCGAGAGACAACATTATTAGGAACATCATTCCAAGGTGGTGTTCTATCTAGGAAAGAAAATTAACACTGAGATTTTTGAGTCTCATATGGTTAGAACTGGACTGAAAAACAGGATAGACATAGATGCGTGGGACTGGAGGAGCCAGATATGCTTGGACAGAGAACAAAGTCCCTCTACAACTGGTTTTACCAGAATGTCATCTTACTACATTTCATAGATGACAGAATGAAAGAATGTCTCCTGGGCTGTCAGCAATATGCTGCAGTTGGGCCCTGATACGTGTATTGTAAGTTCATAGCATGTTGGAGTCTTCAGGGACCTTCCAGCCTCCTAATTCTTCATTTATAGACAGAGAGGAGTGTCCCAGTGAGCCATCATGGAGCTCATAACTTAACCACTAGATGTGTTCACCTATCAGAAGTGATGAACGTCTTTCAGAGAAGGGGATAAACTACTTAAACTCACTTGTTGACTTCTAAGCTAAATGCCATGTTTTATTCTGCCTTTTATCTTGAGAAAAACAGTAAAACAGAGGCCATTTTTGCAGTGGCATAGCTACCTTTATTGGTAACAACTAACTTTTAGTGAACCCACAATATATACTTTTCAGCCGAACTGAATTAAGTTGTCAGTTTATTTTTAAATTGTTTCCCATCATCTTCAAGTCAGTTATAAAAGAAACCAACACAGAATAAAGGCTTTCAGGTTTGCAAAGCCCTCACAGTCTAGAAATAGATTTAAAAAATCATGGGCTACCTTCTGCTACCTGCACGTGACAAAGTGTGTCACTTGGACTCACCTAGGAACACTGTGGATCTGTTTATGAAACAGCATTTGTGGGCTTGTTCTCCCCTCAAATTGTACACAGACCTTCAGAGTGAACTGGGTCTAGACTTTTTTTTTTTTTTTTTTTTTTTTTTTTTAATAGAAATTAAGTCAAGAACCATGGTTTATGGTTGGAGACAGTGGATTACAACACAATAGGCGCCGGTACCCCCCACCAACCTCTCCTCTGTGGTTGGCACCCTGCTCATCCTGGACCTGGTGCTTCATCACAGCCGGCATTTCATGCCTTCTTTGTCCTCATCTACCTCCTACGTGAAGGGGAACTGGAACATTAGCTTCCTTCTGTTATGGATGAAGGTCAAACTGTGTCTCTAACGGCTGCTCCTGCTGACTGGGCTGCCCTGACTAATGATGACTAATGTTTTACAGAGCAGCATGGAGAACGTGCCTGTCTACCTCTTTAATGAGATCAGGGTTCACACTGAAGACTCTATTTTCTCACTTAACACTTGTTCTCTTGGGGTCTCCTTCACCTCATGGTTTTAGTATGTCTGCCTGGGGCTAATTTGTAGCATTGTCTTTCTAATCCTAATCTCGTCTCCATACACTCCTCAGCCCTGCTTCAGCCCTGCTTATCCATCACCTCTCATTTAATGAGTCCCTCATTCATTTCCTTGTTCATTATTAAGTGAATATTTATTAAAAGGCTCCTGTAGGCCCAGCATTATCTATCTGGACTGCTTACTGAAAGAGACCAAACTGATTCTTTATTCTGCTGAATCTGCTACGCCCTACACCTGCTTCCTCTGGCCACCTCCCCTTTTCTCTCACTCACATGCTTTCCCAGGGTGAACTTATTTTATCCCCAGGATGTCTCCTGCTACTAAAGATTTCTAATCACCTTTTAAATTAGCCTTACTTTTCCCCAGAGGTCAAGCCCAAATGTCCAGCTGTTCATTCCCTAAAATCTGCTCCACCTTCAGAAGTCCATAAGTATGTAACTGGTACTAGCAACCACACATCTTCCAAGCTGGAAACCTGGAACTCATCCCCAATTTTTCCTCTCTCTGTCCTCTCTCCATTCTGGTACTCTTGCAGGTTTGCTCTTAGTTTTTCTTTTTTCTTTTCTTTTTTTTTTTTTTTTTTTTTTGGAGAGGTTTTCACTATAGGGCACGTGCGCTCGCCCGACAGAGAGAGACATAGAGACAGAAAGCGAGAAATCACCCCCCAGGGGGGATGGCCACGCCGCAATCCCTTCTCCTCCATTCTCCTCTCAGGATCTTGGGCACGCACGCACACACCCCCGGCGTGAGTTTTAAGCCACTGGGTCTGGGACGCGAACCGCGGTCGACTACGTGGGAGTCCAGCGACATAGCCATTACGCTAACTGCTGGTTCCCGCCCTTAGTTTTTCTTAAGGATTTTTTTTTTTCCTTTCTAGTTACAGAGAAACAGACAGACACATGTCTTTAATAGGGTCTCACCATGCTGTGATGCTTTCCCTAATCTCCCAGTCTGCAGGGATCACTGGCATGTATAGTCGGCATAGTGTGCACAGGTGCTTTTAAGATCTGAACCCAGGTCTCCCATACGGCTTCAGTATCAGGTACCATGTGCCACCTTCTCTGCAACCAGGATGTTTTGTCTCCTTGATGTCTCCTGAGCTGACCTCTCCTCTCCATCCTTGATCCTATAACTTCACTCAGAAACTTTTTTCCTAGACTTTTATAAGTGACGTGACTATTCCTTCCTGTCCTCCTCTCCAATTCATTCTTTTTATTGAGGATAGAGAAATCATTTAAGGCATAAATTTGAACACATCACTTGTCTTTCATCTGCACTAATATCTTTGCTGCAGAATGAAGTCTGGACTCATCACATAAGTTGCTCCATGATCTGGCCCTGCCTGCAGTACCAGCCTCATTGCTTACAAAATCCCACCTGCAGCCTCTCTCCACATGTCCCACTCCACTTGGAGTTTTTAGAATACCTGACAACTCTATATGGGCCCTGCCATGCTCATTTCTACCTGGAATTCTCTCCCACTCCCGTCTACCTGGCAATTACTTCTTTAGTTCCTAAGTCCTAACTCAAACACAATCTCCTCCATGAAATGGTTTTGTCACTCTCTCTTCTAGATAAGATTGACAGATTTCACCTGTATCTCCCATGGTACTCTGGATGTATCCTTGTCACAGAACCTGGAATACACTGGGGCACTTGGTTGTTACATGTTCGGAGCTTACTAGTTCCTAAGTCTCTTGGGGCTGGGGCTATATTGTCTTTGCATTCCCAGTGACCACCAGAGTAACAGGTACTTAACTGATGCTTTTAAGTATTTAAAAAAGGCTTGTTGAACAAGTAAATAACCAGTATATTTATCCTGGAAAAGGATTTGATAGTTTGATATTTTGGCTGGTTTTTAAGTATTATTTTTTGTTAATTTGGCCAGTATACTCTCTTTCTTTTAAATGGAAAGAGATAGGGAAAAGTTGCTTATATTTCAGCATAAGACATACATTAAATTTAAGCAAGTAGGCTATTAGACTGTAGAAGGATAGAATTAGAGTAAACCAAAGAAAACATTTGTTTCAGATCTTTCATTTCAGAGGTAAAAGCTGAGCAATTTAATCATGTACCATAAGGTCCCATAGCTAATTAGTGCAGAATTGGATCAATATCCCCATTCAGTGTCCTTATTGTTCCATGCCTTGCAATGTGAGGAAAGCCACTCTTTACTGAGTTTTGTTGCTGTGCCAAGCACTGCTTTGGGTCATTGGTAGAGGCTGTACTCTGTAATCTCTGCAGATAGGTGCAGCTTTCAGTTTTATAATCTTGTATTATATTTGTCCCTCCTGTCTGGCGTGGTCTACCACAGCTGTGCTGAACACAAACATTTCTTTCTGGGATCACTGTAACATGTTGCTAGGTCACTTCTCTGATCTTTAGTGTTTCATGAGTTGTATCACAAGCCTTCCTTGAGTACATTAATTCTTCTCAAAAGAGTTCTCATTGGCACCAGTGGATCCATTGGATATAAATTCCCAAGACAGGTTCAGCAGTCCTCTCCTTTGCTGGTCTTTTCTAGCCTCTCCCTGGCTTCCTCAGCAGAATCACTGTTCCCCACACTGTTCCCCTCCGTTGCCTGTTAACCAATTTCTCCATTTACTCATTAAGTACCAATATGTCCCAGACACCTCTTTCTCAGTATTTGAAACCCATCCAAAGGGTTTGTTGTATCAAAATAACACAGATTGTAAGATCCCAGAACTGTTTAGAGAACTAGACTACATCCATTGTTTGGAATGAAAAGATAGATAATTAGCATGATGTGGAAAGCTGAGAGTGGCCAAAATCATGACCTAAGGGTGGAATAAAAATAAGGCATTGACAGAGAAAAGGGGAATGTTAAATTGATGGCCAATTTAATAATCAAAGATTTGGGAGAAATTCATATTGTTCATATTTATTCATATTCTGTCTTCCAGAAGATATGAAATACATGTCAAAATAGGTTATGATGACAAATAACAATTGGATATAAATTTCATATTAAAATATCAAATATACTAAGCATAGTACTATCAAAAGCCCTGGACTCTCCAAAGAGGTGACAGATTCACGCTGGGGTTCATGTGTCATGTGTATGTCCTTGAGCTCAAGTGTATTTGGTTGAAGTATGTGCAAACTCTGGATAGTTTCTGTCAAATGCACCATGTGTTTTATGAGATGGCAAACATTGGTACCTATTTCTTTCATTTCTTTTTCTCTTCAGAAGCTGTTTCAACTCATATACACAATCTATCAGTTAGTTTTCCAGTTTGCCAGCCTCACTAGCTCTACGGAGAGAAATAACACAAAACAAGGAAAAAATGGAAAACCACAAACAGCATGTCACATTTCCTGAGCTACTTGTGTTGAGCATGTCGCATTATGTCACTTAATCTTCTCAACAACCCTATGAAGTACGTTGTCTTACCATCCTATTTTATAAATAAAGTCACTACAGGTTTAGAGAGTTGAAAAGTAACTTATCCTCAGTCACATAATTACTAAAACTTCTAGCTGAGCTAGAGTTTGAGAATCTAGTATTCTTAACTACAGCACTTCACTGCCTGAAAACACATCATGGCTCAAAATGGCCAATGCGACACGGTGAGTGCCACATCTGATTGTAAAAGGAAAACTAACAGTCATGCCATTTGAAGTTTATGCTTTGCTATTATTGCTTCAGAATACACAAAGCTGGGGCAGCAGATGGCATAGTGGTTACATTGCTGGACTCTCATGTGGCCAACTGCG
Organism: Tupaia tana; assembly: GCA_026018925.1. Lineage (NCBI taxonomy): Eukaryota > Metazoa > Chordata > Mammalia > Scandentia > Tupaiidae > Tupaia > Tupaia tana. The sequence continues at coordinate 52,145,630 of JAKSZU010000003.1, forward strand.
GTTTGAGTCCTGGACCTGGTGGCTTAAAAATCATGCAGGCTGGGGACCAGCAGTTAGCATAATGGCTATGTCGCTGGACTCCCATGTAGTCGACCACGGTTCGAGTCCCAGACCCAGTGGCTTACACTCATGCTGGGCGCGTGTGTGTGAGTGCCCAAGATCCCAAGAGGAGAATGGAGGGGAAGGGGTTGCAGCGTGGCCATCCCCCTGGGGGATGATTTCTTGCTTTCTATCTCTCTGTCTCTCTGTCTTTCTGGTGAGCGCACACACCCTATAGCAAAAACCTCTCCAAAGAAGGAAAAAGAATCATGCAGGTTGTCTGTGCGTGCATGCTCAAAATCCCAGGAAGAGAGAGTGGAAGAGAAGGAATTGCAGTGTGGTCATCCTCCCTGGGCAGTGATTTCTCAATTTCCTTTTCACTGTCTCTTTCTCTCTCTTTCTCCAGCGAGTACACGTGCCCTATGGCAAAAATCTCTCTCTCAAAAAAAAAAAAAAAAAAAAAATATATATGGCTTGTTTTGTTGGGGCACTTTTGGGCCAACAAATGAAAAAAGAAGAAAAGGGGATTTTCTTAGACTACACAAAGCACAGACATTTGTGGAGCCATAAGAAAATTCAAAACTTCAAAAAATTAACATAGAAAAAGTGTTGGTGATTTTTAGAAGTGTTGGTGATTTTTTTAAAAACTGAAAATCAAATCAAACCCCGAAAATTTACTCAGGGCTGAAAAACAAATAATCAGAAGAAAAAGATGAGCTCATGAAATAGTCATGGGGAGAGAATCTGGACAATGCAACCATCAATATTTGTGTGGATTATAAGTAACTGATCCTCGGCTCAGAGTCAAGGAGATGAAGTGAATGGACCACTCCATTCTCTGCCTGCTACATGACACTGTCTAGCTACATAAATGTCACACCTGGGGCTTTCATCCCTTATGGCCTACAAGTTCTAAGCATGTATCCTTTTTTTCCTTGTTACATGTTTTACTAATCTCTCAAAAAGGAGGAATGATGTATGTTTTCTCACTCAGTTCCCTAGACCATTTATTCTTTCACCTTTCTTAAATGCTCTCTGCTTTTGAGAGCCTTCTGTGTTAAGAAGAGAGTGCTCTCACATCCTTGACCTGTAAGTTTGAAGAATCATCCAAAGACTTTTTTTTTTAAGAGTCAGCTTTGATGTTTCTGAAAATAGAAATTATATTTTAAAAGTACTTTTAAAGAGAGAAGTCAAACGACGGTAACAATCCAATTTAGAGGACCAGATAGCTGCTTCAGAAGTTCTGAGACTAAGGAAATAGTAAAGGAGTGATATTATCAAGTAGTTGCATGAAATAGTAATCAGTATTTTTGAAATATCAAAATATTAGTAAATGGGCTAAACAATCAAAGAACACCATTAAGATGTTGATGAAGATCAAATGAGATCATTTACTTCACACAGAAAACATTTAATGTTAAGGCCACATGTCTGTATTTTTTATGAATTAGGGCCAATATTTTATACTCCCTATGCCTTTTTCTGTAGTACAGTGAGAACAAATTTGTTACAAAAATCAGTAGGAGCCCAAAATAGAGCTTGTACATTTTTGAATCTAAAACTGGAAAAGGAAGTGGACGAGTATAAAATATCTCTATTATATTCATCATCATTAAGTCTATTTTTATTGAAGCCACTGCTTTTTTCAGGCACTAGGATACTTTTAAAATAAAATTGCTCCCCACTGGTTTTAATCTTACAGAGACTTGGTATAATCAACCTGGAGAAGCAATTGCTCTCCTGAACATTTATCATCCCTTGGGCTAAAATCATGTGATGCTCGGAATTGCTCAAGTCACTGGCAAATATCAGAGTAACACTTTGTCATTCTTAGTTACTACAGAGCACATAGGTTTCATTGTGAACAGAAGAGTTTGTTTAATTGGTAATTTTGCAGTAAGGGGGATGGACCCACCTTATATTGGGATTGGGGTACAGGGGTAATGGATAGTCTAGAATTTTTGTAGGAAAAGAAATTATTACTCTTTTCTTAGACTAGTGGAAAGGAAAGTTTTCACAGATGACTGTGAAGTGAGTTAGGTTGTGTGGGCTAGAAAAAAATCTCCACTCATTCTTTTTTCATAATCATTTATGCTTTACAGAGTGAATCATACATGCTCTTTTTAGCTTTACATTACTAAACTTTTTTTTGTTTGATAAAGCTTATCAGTACATGATAAGAAATTGTTTTTTCTACTTTGCCTTATTTTCGGAATCTTGGTCCCCTAAAAGGAAAAATCCTCCTGGTAAAGGAGATGTCTGGGAATCTATTTACCTCTCTCCTGTCACTTAGCAGCAAGTCTCTAATGCTGCCATGATTCTGCCACATCTTTTGGGACTCTCTGTCTATCATCCCCAGTGGGGTGACAGGTCATCTAGGTCTGCCTTCCTCCCCCTCTCTGCCTACCTCCCAGTAACTCAGAAGTGAACTGGCCCAGGCCCAGCATACACCCTGGAAAGAAAATGCTGGCCTGCATTCCTGACCACCACGCCCTAGAGCACTTTTTTGGGATACCTCACATCTATTCTGAGACTCAAAGCTGGCTACTCACAGAGACAAGTTGTCAGGCCACAGCAGCCTTTCAACTTGGATTTTTACTCTTTTATTTTCTGAGATTCCACATTTCCATGTGGACTTGCCTCTCATTGCTAGGAAGACTAGGCCTCTATCTGCTTAGTGTCAATGGAATTAATCAATATGTCTGATTGATAAAGACCCTTTCTGTACTTATCTTAGCATTTAGAAAAACTGTGTGCATTTACAAGAATCTTTTGAGTCCTTATTATGTTTCTGGCGCTAAGTGTTCCATCTTGCCACCTCAGGGTCTGCAATACAGCTACTTTAGGGGACAATTCTACAAGTGAAATAGCTTGAATATTGATTGAGGTAGGAATGCTCTAAAACCAAGCTCTTATTTGGTGAAGGCTGAAGGGAGAAGAGCCAATTTCTCTCTAAAACACGCTGATCCAACCAGTGTCCTGGGTGAGTGCTTCAGTTAGCTATAGTCCATTCCCTCCAAGTGACTAAAATATTGGTAGATAAATAAAAATTCTTCTTTCAGTCCTTTGTGTGTTCAATGGTAGGTCTAGGTTTCTGCCAGCTTTGCAGCTGTAGCCACACTGCGCAGCTCCAGGGGGCATTGTTGACATGGTTGATAGTCTAAGATAAGATCACTTCTCCAACTATGTCTGGTGGAAGACCAGTATTTGAAAATTTCCTAATCAGTCAAAACCCAACACTTTGTTAAATTAGACTATGAAGAGAAAAATAAAAGCCTCCATTAAAAATACTGCTTGATTTAGCACACATGAAATTACTTACGTCACTTTATTATAAAAGTTAGAAATGCTTAGTCTCAATTTGCTATGCCTTTTTTAGAGTACAGGTGACAACAGTTTCTAAACTGGTACCCATCCCTGGGACATACTCTGGCTAGCACTCCTAGGTCTAAGACACAGATTATTTGCACATGGTGCCCTCTGCCACTGTGCAGTGCAGAGACCCAGCCTTGATCCTAGACATTTTGACAGTCTAATTGTATGCCAGGGAAGAACTGCAGAAAACAAACTAATGTACATGGGAAGAAGGTGAAAAAACTTCTCTCAAATGAGACTTGGGTAGGACAGGGAAATTATTGGCTGCAGACCAAATACCAACCTTACAGTCCTTATTTCAATTTCATAGCTGAGCCTTGAGACCAACTTGGAGTGAGGACTTCACATTCATGGTTATTAGTGACCCAGTGCCACCAGCGGCAATGAGACCTTTTTCAGCTAATGCAGATACTCTGGCCAAAGTCCAAGTTGGATAATTGCCGCTGTCTACCTGAATGTCTTCTACCAGTGAAATTACATTTGCTTTCTTAACTACAGTGTCATATCACAGTCTAACTCTGAATAGGTGCCATGGTAAACTTCAGAAGTAACTAACTTTTTCTGCCAGGTAAATTGATTTTTAAAAAGTTTTTTTTGGGAGACCAGCAGATGGCGGAATGGTTACATCACTGGACTCCCATGTAGTTGACTACATTTTGAGTCCTGGACCTGGTGGCTGCTTGAAACTCATGCTGGGCGTGTGTGCATGAGTGCCTAAGATCCCAAGAGGAGAATGGAGGGGAAGGGATTGTGGTGTGGCTATCCCCCTGGTGGGTGATTTCTTGCTTTCTGTCTGTCTCTCTCTGTCTCTCCAGCAAGCACACATGCCCTATAGCAAAAATCTCTCTAAAAACAAAAAGTTTATTTTTGTGTGTATGTGAGTGTGTTTATTCCTCTAAGAGATTTATGAATAAACAAATAACTTCTCAAGGACACAACTGTAGGTAAATGTGTGGTCAGAATGACACTTATCATAGCAGAAATTTTACTGGATATTTATGCAACAAGGCCATGGGATCACCGAACTGAGTCTTCTGTAAATATAAAGATGCAAATGCCAATAATTGGAGGGTCTGAAAAGCCATAATTAAATGCATGGATTTTAAAGTCAGAATGTAATTTGAGTATAGGTAGCTCATGGGACGGCATCATTAATAGTTCTCTGTAGATCTCTAAGTAACTAAAAAAGATTTCCAATTTTCTTGACACAAGGTAATAACAAGTGATTGAGATGATGGATATACTAATTACCTGATTTTATCATTACACATTGTATTCTTGTACTGAAAAATCACATTGCACCCCACAAACGTGTACAATTATACATGTCCAAACAAACATGCAGCATTTTAAAAAAAGAGTTAAAAAAATCTTGAAAAAAGTTTAGGGCATAAATCTATTTAAGGTTTCCACCCTCTGCACAATTTTGGTGTGTCTATTCTTTTCTTATACAGTTGGTGTAAAAGAGGCTATAAAAGTATAAATCTCTGAATATTCATGCACAAATAAAAATAGACTTAGATTTTTCTCCTTTTTCTGAATCTGACTCCACACAGTTGCCAGCCGTTTTCTTACCACACGTCCAACTATGTTGGTGAAACAACTACTTTGTGCATCATTTCACATTGGTCTAGAGTGGCCCTACAGGATCTGTCCCCATCTCAATTACCCAACCTCATCTTTTGGTTTTCCCAATATGAACTCTCGTTCAAGTTCTGCTTGTCAAAGAACTCCTTTAACTGGCCCTAGACCTTCTCACTTCTAAACTGTCATGGCTACTGTCATGGCTATGCTCACTGTTTTCTCTACCCTTTTAAACTTAAACCCCTTGTCTATCTTTAATCTTGCCTCTGGGTGCTGCTTTTCCTACACTATTATCACTTTTCTTTGCCTCACAGGATTTTAAGTATATCTCCTGTATTGCTGTGTCTCGATAATTTCAGGTGTGTGAACCCGACTAATTCCTTAAGAATATGATGTATTCCTTATTGTAAAAATTTTTTTCCTAGATTTTTGCCATAATGTATGTGCTGGAGACATAAAGAGGGAGAGTAAGAAATCCCCTCAAAGGGATGGCCATGCTGCAATCCCTTCTCCATTCTCCTCTTGATATTTTTGGCACACACATGTGCCCAGTGTGTTTTTAACCAGCCTTAATCAGTACGCCACCTGCCAACCCCAAGGACATGACATACTTTTCACAGGCATGAATAAACTGAATAGAGTATTTCCCCTTCATGTTTTGTGCAAAGCCTAACTAATCCTCTCTTCCATCTCCCATTCAATATTCCTTGATCCTCTGTATCCCAGGGTAGGTGTGCTAAAGATGTACCATATCCACTTCTCATTCAGGAGTTTTAGAAAAATTTTAGGAAGAAGCATTGTTTCTCATTGTGAATACAAGTGGAAGGGGGACAAGGAGAGGGAAGAGGGGAGAGGGACGAGAGAGGAGTGGGTCAGAGGGGATCAAAATGACATGGTACTGGCATAGATATATAGCACAATGGAACATAACAGAGAATCCAGTAATAAACCCCAGGATATAGAGCCACCGGATTTTTTTGACAAAGGACACAAGACAATTTGGTGGAGCAAAGAAAGTCTTTTCAGTAAACTGTGCTGGGAAAACTGTGTCTATCTGCAGAAAAAATAAACTGGATGTCTACCTGCAGAAAAATGAAATGAGAGCCTCTATTAACAGAAATCAACTCAAAATGGATTAAAGGTTTAAATGTAAAGTCCCAAACTATAAAACATTCTAAAAGCTATGAGAAACACTCATTTGATAACTAAGAAGTCATCGCTAACATCAGAGAATTTTAGTATTTTGGGGACAGAAACCAGGTATTGGTAGATTAAGAGGTACATGGTGGGTAAGGAGATTCAGGTATTAGGTAAAGCCTATTCCTCCAACAATAACTACCCAAAATGATACATCAATTTTGGTGGTATGTGGGATATGTGTAGTCACACACATGGATGATCTTTTAAGACAGCTAGCTGTGAATGGGGTTTGTGTGTGTGTGTGTGTGTGTGTGTTGGAGAAGGGGGGAATGGTGGTGGAAGGGCACTGCAGATTCAAGAAAAAGTTCTTGAAGAATGGGATACATTTGAGTAAGAAATAGGTTAAGGTTAAGGTTCTCAAAGAAAAAGGAAGTCATAACTGTATCCACAAAAAAGAGGATACTGATGAAGCAGTTCCATAAGTTGACAAGAGTGACTTTTCAGATCAACGTAAAGCTGATAGAGAGACTACAACTCTTCTTAGGGAAAGAAAGGAGGAAGAAATGGATGCAAGCTAGTTTCTGACACATGAGAAAGAGGAATTTATAAATACTTAGGAAGATGGCATCTTAGATTAGCTTCAGCTAAATACACATCTAATGAATGTATTTTAATGGTCATGACTGTTTTCATTTGTTCTCTTTACATAAGAGTAGTGATTTACATGCCAAGTGGCAAGTAGTTTCTAGTAGAATCCCAACCACTTAAAATTGCTAGCATATGTGGTTTAGATCTCTTAACATGAAAAAAATACATAACTAAAATATAATATCTCAAATTTACAGCCATTTTTTTTAAAATATTTTATTTTAACTTTATTTATTATTATTATCATTATTATTTTCCAGTTTGATCAGAGAGAGAGAGAGAGAGAGAGAGAGAGGAAGTGAGAAAGCAAGCCACCAGGTCCGAGACTTGAACCGTGGTCGACCATGTGGGAGTCCAGCGCCTTTAACCACCATGCCACTTGCCGGCCCCACAAATTTACAGCCATTTAACTGAAATGGATTCATTTCTTTTTCCGTCACTGTTTTATTCCAAATTTCAAGTGCAGGTGTCACTTTTGGTACTTCTTTCAATCTACCAGTGGAAGATACTTTACAACATAAAACTGTTTTTGAACTACAATGCCTTCTAATGCTCATTAATGCATTCTAATGCTCATTAAAATTCACTCTCCTGGACATGTAAAACTGATGTATCTAATGCACTACCAAAGTCTTCATAAATGTCCCACACTTTGTCAAATAACGTTAATTGCAAGGAGAGGCAAAACATAATACATTTTCTTTAAATTTTAGGGCAATTAGCATAACGTTCATTAATGTCATATAATAAGTGCAATTATTTTCACTTGCAATTTTGGGTAGAATTTATATTCATTAACATTTGATGGCTCCATATTCTGCCTTCATGGAGGCACCGTGATTCAACAGTCTTCCTGGCAACATCTTTGGTATTTACCATCTGCAATTCTTTAGCACATAACTTTATTGCACACAGTCCACTTAAATTTCTGCTCTCATGCATAAACAACTAGCACTCCTGAGGCAGAGCACATTTTTGACATAACCAGCATAATTTCCAAAATACAATTTATTACACTATCGTGGCAGATACTGAGAAGTATGACTTCTCTTTAAAATTTAACTTGTAAGATTTATAAAACCAGGGGAATTTGAGACTTAGCAAATTTATTGTTTCCTGGTGATTTTTAGATTTGAGTTTATAGTTTTTTAAAAAGTCGACAAAAAGACAGTAAGATACCTTCCCATCCCCACATAAACGTAATTCATATGAATTGATTGACAATATTTTATTTAATAGTAAGTTTCATCATTTTCCTGTCATTTCAGAATTGTTGTTCATAACCATGATTGCTTCTTTCCTTTTTCCTTCTGAAATTTCAAATTCTGTTACTGCTAAGTTATGTATAAGGTTAATAAAATTTGTGGTATGAGCTCAAGAATATTACCACTATAGTTTACAAAGTGAGAATAGATTTAAACTAACACATAGAAAGCAAACTATATGCGCTCCTTAACTTAGGATGGGGTTATGTCCCTATAAACCTATCGTAAGGTGAAAATTCAACTTGCAAATGCATTTAATATATCTAAACTTCTATACATTATGGCTTAGCTTAGGTTAATTTAAATGTGCTCAGAACACTCCCATTAGCCTATAGTTGGGTAAAATCATGAAACACAAAGCTTATTTTATTCAAAGTCCTGACTATATCATGTAATTTATTAAATGCTGAATGCAAAAAACAGAACAATTAGATAGGTACTTGAAGTATGGTTTCTACTGAATATATTGGGTTGTTGGAAAAGTCATGATGCATTTTTGCATACAAAAAACATAGAGAAACACATCATAAATTTTCTGACTACTCAATATATCAATTTCACATCTTTGTAAAGTCAAAAATTTCAAATTGAGTCACTGTAATTTGGAGACAGTCTGTACTCTTTACATCTCTTTTCTCCTGGAGTACCCAAATAATGAATGCACAATTATAACTATATCTATAACTCAAAAACATAGGGAACTCACATGTTTGAGATGTTATAAACATTATAGGTTATCTTTTGTTCAAAACTGGGGAGGTGTTGGCTTGAAAACTTCAGTGTTATGCCCAAAGAACCATGTGAATTAGCACAGTTTTGTCTACAAACCCAGTATTCTGATTCTGGGTAACTGAATTTTTCATCACCAAATGCTAGTCAACCTTTGTGGAAGGACATTTTTAAGGGAGAGCATTGTTGTACAGCAGGATTCTTAGTGAAGACATTGAGTGAGGATATTTTTTCCCCATTTATTCACAATAGAGTGTATATCCATGTGATGTACACACACACACACACACACACACACACACACACACACACAGTTGGGGTCAGGGAGGGAAGTACCATTCCCGGGGTCTGTTACTCTGCAATCCCCTTCCTCCAACCCTCCATCCTGTCAGATCTTGGGTGCTTCCTGTACACCTGATGTTTTTCAGGCCAACTGGGCTGGATATCTGAACTGTAGCCACCATTTGGAATCCAGTTTCTCTTAAGCAGCATGTTAACATTGTGCCATGGAGCTGGCTCTTGAGGTCATTGCTGTATGGCATGTTTTAAAACCCTAACAAGATTTTATTTTGTTCAGTGGATGTCCCTAGATTTGGAACAGCACTTGGGACATTTATGTTATCAACGAAGAGGACAAAGACTAACTAGGCTAAGATTTGATATGTAACCAAAGAGAACTGAGTACTTTGAGGTTACTAAAAACCCAAATGAGAAGATCTATAGAAAACCAGTTTTGTCTGTTTTTGTACCCTTAGTTGCATTATTTTACTCACATGTGAATCTTCTTGACTTTGTTTTGTGACTGTCTTCTAATGTCCTAAAGGAATAAGATAATTCAACAAATATGCATGCCAAGCTCAGAGGAAAAGAATGCTCTATCAGATATAGTTCTTTTGAAGGAAATAAGTTATGTAATAATTAGGTATAAGTGCCAGAGACATTCTTCCCAGACCTAGAAAAGAAAATCATACAATTTGTCTGGAATCATAAAAGACCTCGTATTGCCAAAGCAATACTGCACAATAAGAGTGGAGTGGACAATATCTCACTTCTTGACCCAAAAATATACTGTAAAGCTGTGATAATCAAAACAACAGGTATTGGGAACCAGCAGTTAGCGTAATGGCTATGTCGCTGGACTCCCACATAGTCGACTGCGGTTCGTGTCCTGGACCCGGTGGCTTAAAACTCACGCTGGGCGCGTGTGCGTGCGTGCCCAAGATCCCGAGAGGAGAATGGAGGAGAAGGGATTGTGGCGTGACCATCCCCCCTGGGGGGTGATTTCTCGCTTCCTGTCTCTATGTCTCTCTCTGTCTGTCTGGTGAGCGCACGCGCCCTATAGCAAAAACCTCTTAAAACAAAAACAAAAACAAAAACACACACATGGTATTGGCACAAGAACAGACGTGTGGGCCAATACAACAGAATAGAGACCCCATAAATAAAAATCCCAAACATATGCAAACTGATTTTCAACAAAGGGTACCAGTCAATCCAGTGGGAAAGGAAAACCTCTTTAGCAAATGGTGCTGGAAAAGCTGGATATCCACCTGCAGAAAGATGATTCTGAACTCCTACCTCTCACCATTGACAAAAATCAACTCAAAGTGGAGCAAAGATCTAAACCTAAGACCTCAAACTATAAAACTACTGCTGGAAAACACTAGGGAAACTCTGGGAGACACTGGGGTAGGCAAAGACTTCTTAAACAAGACACCCAAAGCACAGTCAATAATCCCCAAAATAGACAAGTGGGATTACATCAGATTAAGAAGTTTCTGCATGGCAAAAGATACAGTAATTAGTATCAATTGAC